>CATQJA010002702.1:0-600000 GCA_958295435.1 Mesorhabditis spiculigera | reverse complement strand
TTCCACCCGTCGAGAGGTCGCGAGCTGTCCGCCCAGCAAAAGCCGCCAAGCGGGGATATGAGCCCGACGGGCGAGGCGGAGAAGTGCAAGGTACAGTAATGAAGTCGATTTTTCCGATTTTTGAAATACCGTATTTCGCACGGAGGCGTTCTTTGGACAATCGAAAAAATGGGCACTTGACCTTTGCGTAATTTTATAGGGGACGAAAAATTAGCATTTTCTGCTAAAAACGCGAAAAAGTTTTTTACCTTGAAACCAGGGTTGAAAAGCCGCTTCGCGACTTTTCAACCCTGGCCCCGTCTCGGACCCCATACTATTCTGCCCTTTGCATAATTGTCCTCCATTCAGAAAACGAAAAAAATGAAAAGAACCCTTTCGGCCTCTTTATATAGGCGACCACCCACTTCCGCTCTATGCTAATTATCCCTAACAAAGAGGTTTTTACAAAAACCTAAATTTAATAGCGAAAATGGCCAATTTTTAAACAGCTGATATGTGTGCAGTCATCCCTAGACCATTACGCACCTAATGACGTATCATACGTAGCCTAATACCCGTCCCTTCTTGAGATATCCTCCGGACAGACAGACGGAAGTGGATGCAAAGTGGCACACACACAGACACACAGACTCCGTGTGACAGCAGGTTACAGCACATGCCAATGCCTTTTATAGACCCTAAAGGGGCTGGGAAGTCTAGGGTTTCTAGAAAAACCAGAAAATCAGATTTTCACCGTTTTCAAGGACACGGAATCGCTAAGTTCTGCCCCTTCTGGCGATTAGGTCTACCCAGCTACAAAATACGCCATTCAGGAGCATTTTCGTATCACTAGGGAAAGTTTTACGCTGAAATTCAAATGCGAAAAATTGTGTATTTTGGGGCTGCGCATAGCTGTCGAGGCCTAGCCAAGGAAAGGGGTCCTTTTGTCGCGTTCCTGTCCCTTTAAAGCTAGAATAATAGACTGCTAGAGCTTGTTTTCCGATCTAGCCAGCTAGCCAATGGCTTCACCAAATCCGCTTCACAACAAATTACGCAAAGGTCTGGTGGCCGGGCCGGTACTATTGTTCGAAAGGTGCCAAAGAACGGCTTCTCACGATTTATCAAGTTTAATGGAATCCCGTTTGTGTATAGAGTCGCTTCCCGTCCGTGTACTAGCCAAATACCCCTCGATTCGAATGCCAAGAATTTTGTAAGATTTCACCCCGAATTTCTTGGCTCTGTCCTTTAACGCTGTAAATATTATTTCCCCTCCCCGATTTCTGATTGCCCGAGTTGGTGGTGATTTTGTGAGATTTGGAATTTGTGCAGAGATTAGATTAGATGAGATGAGATTTCCTGTGGATTTTGTGCCCTTCAGATTTGCACTGTGGACATTGGCCTTTGGATTTTGTACCCAGAATTTGCATAATTTGGAAATGATGAAATTCTCGTGTTTTTTTAAGAGACTCGGAAATTTGCATAATTTTAAATTACCAAATTACTAGATTCCCAACTTTTCGGCATTTTTATGGTTTTTAGCGCCGTTCACGGGTTTCTAAATTTCAGAATTGCTAAATTTTCAATTTTTCCGGCGCTTTTAGTTTCTAGAATTATGAAAATTAACTCTGGCTCTCGGATTCTGATTGTTTGCATCGTAATTTGCATAACGCAAAACTTTTCAAGAATTACGCAAATTTCGGACCCAGTTTTGCTCACCCTTTTGCTCAATTTTTACATGCCATTTTTAGCTTTTGTAAAATTACCCTGTGCCATTTCCCCTCCAGATTTTAGTGCCATTTATTGCCAAAGTGTTAGCATTTTTTTAGCCATTTCCCCTCTGTGTATTTAGATCCGATTTTTGCATCACTTTTTTAATTTGAATTTTTTGATGCTGTGCATTTTTTGTAATTTTGTAGTTGTCAACAAATAAATCCATTTCTTATCAACAAGTTTATTCGGAAACGCATTTTCGAGAGATCGTATTTCTAGAGATCGGCGGAGAGAGATCTTTTCGGGGTACAGAGACGAGCGGGCGAGGGAGAGCAACAGTTTTGCAAATTGGAGAAAAAATAGGATCAATAAATTTACAGTATATTACAGTATACAAAAATAATTAAAAACGACAAAGCGAACTGGTGGCCCCAAAAAACAACAGTTTTTGGGGCCTTTGACAGATCAGTTGGTGTTCCAGCAACAGCGAGCCGGGCGGGGGAAAATTGAAATTTTTCGAATTTTCCAAGGGCCCTGGTGGAGACTACCGTACGCTTTTGTAGAAAAATAGATTTTTTGGAAATTTTGGATTTATGCTCAATTAAAAAAATTTTAGTTCCCAAAAAAACGTCGAAGTTTCTTTTGCAAATTTTGCATAGAAAATCCATTTTTTATAAATTTAAATTATTTAAATTTTGGCTGCTGACCCCTTTAAAATGTAAAAAAAAATAATTTTTATAAACGTTAAAAACGTTTAAAAAATCGGAATTTTTGGTTAAAATTCTAAAAAAGTCCTTTTCGAATGCAAAATTTGCATAACTTCCCTCGATTTAAACCCCCCCAAAAGCTCTCGAATTCTAAATTACGACCATTTCTACAATGCGACTACGGTAGTCTCCACAGGAGACGAGGCGGCGCGCGTTCAATTCAGGAGATTTCGACATTTTTGCTGCCCCAGGCGGGCCGACATGGCCGCCAAGTTCAGGGCGGGGGCAACATTAAGGGAACGCGGGGTGCGGTAGATGAGGGATCCCCATAGGGGATACGGTGGGTGATGTTCGCGGCGGTGGACGGGTACATGTGACAACCAGCGAACAGGGAAAGAGCCTTTCGACAGCCGGCGAGCTGCTACTTAGAAGCCGAGCTGCTGGAGGAGGAGCTGGCGCTGGAGGGTGAGCAGCATCTCGGGGGTGTACAGCGGCATCTGGAGAAGGAGGAATTAGGTGTGTTTCGTAATTTTTACAGCTTTTGCTTAGCTTTCTCAGCCTAAGCCAAGCCCAAAGCAAGCCTAAAACCAAGCCTAAGCCAAGCGGAAGCCAAGCCTAAGCCCAAGCAAAGCCTAACCAAAGCCAATCCTCACCTGAAGCACAGGGGCCGGCGCCTGGAAGGCGGGCTGGAAGGCCGAAGGCTGGACGAGCGACGGGAAGGAGGTCAGGAGGTGGAGGTACTCCTGGAGATCCCACGGCTTCTCGAGGGATGGAGATGGGGGAAGGGTGGCTGGGGAGGTGGTGCCCGACGAGTCCAAGGAGGACGGGGGCGAGATCGAGACGTTGCGTACGCCCGAGCGGTTGTTACCGTAGTGCACCTCGGTGGTGGCAATGTCTAGAAAATCAGGGTTTTTATATGGATTGTGGATGGCTGGGACTTTTAAAGGCCCACCGAAGGCAAAAATCCGTAGATTTGAACGTTAAAGGAGCGCGAAACCCACCATTCTTTTCCGGGCACTCGCCCTTTGGGACGATGCGGAGTCGCATGTTTCCGTTTTTCGAGCGGATCGTCTGGAGGAGCGCGTCGGACTGGTCGGGGCGACGGTGGCGGAAGCGGCGGATCAGCGCCGAGGCACGCATCGACATCACGGCCGAGCACTGCAAGGCGGTCAGATTAGCATTCGGTTTCATTAAATTAAAATTTTACTTTAAATCGCTAGTCGGATTTTAATGGGTTCAAAGAACGGGTTTAAAAATTACCGTCTCGCAACGGCACTCGTTGAAGGGGCAGATCGGAGCATGACCTTTGAGAATGGCCTGCACGCCGTGGCCCTCGCATTTGCGGCACGTGAGGCGCTTCACTGGAAAGAGAAAGCGTTGAAACTCTACGATTAAAAATTGCGCCTATCGACGCTTATTTTTCAGGGTTACACGGTCCTTTAAATGCTCTCAAAACCCTTGAAAAGTCAGAAAAGCCCAAAATTCATGTGAAAAACCGATTTTTCGATTCAATGCAATTTATAGAGTAAAAATTGAATCTTTTCCTAGCGTAATTAGTAAAAAACTGGAATTTTTCTAGGTTACACGCCCCTTTAAAATCCCAGGAAAGCTCAAGAAAGTTACGACAAAATCCGAAAAAAGGGAAAAAAAAACTGATTTTTCAGCTAAAAATGACAATTCCAAGCTGGAAATCGCGAGTTTTCATACCGTAATTGGTAACAAAAAGGGAAGATTCAAACCTTGCACGCCCCTTTAAAAGCCAAAAACCCAAAAAAACGTACTGGCTTTCCTCCTCGAAGCAGTCGTCTCCTCCAGGCAAGCATCAAGCGGCAGCATGAAGTTCATCTCGAAACGGGGAACCGTAGTGTACGTTAGAGTACGTTCACTGCTAGAGGTTACGGTAGTCGTCAACCACAAGCGGAATGTAACGGAACCAAGAAAGTGTTAGTCTTATATAGCCCAGATTAGGGGCGTGGCCCGGATAAACGTTTCGTGCTCATCGCAAAGGGCCCGAGGGGGGTAAATCCCAACTTTTTCGGATTCTACCTGCCCGCCCCGGGATTATCGCCGCGTCGACAGTAATCCCTAGGAGGGGCTGTCCAGAGGATTATGACGGAGCGGCTCAGGGTAGGCGAGAAAAACAGTAGAAATATCGGGGGGGAGACAATACTTGACATTAGAATGAGGCTTCGCATGGCTTCAGTTGGAGAGAGAGCGAGAGAGAGAGAGGGAGAGAGAGACTCTCTCTCATGGGAAGAGTGAGAAGATGAAGCCCTAGAACCTTTAATTTACCGCTTTTTACCAGCACAATGCGAGGGAGGGGCCACAGGATTTTCGGGGGCCCATTTTTTCGGCAGGTCAATCTGTGAGGCCAGTTTTCGCCAGCCCCGGGTTTTCCACCGACCACAAAGAGGAAGTGCAAGAGGAAGATGACCAAAAATCGGCAGAAATTTTGTAGGCTGAGCTACAATAAGATACGATACGATATGGCACGGTAGTACGGTACTTTCCGCGGGATACCGTAGGCGAGAGAGAAAAAGCGCTTTCAAAAGTTGAAAGAGGAAGTGCAAGAAAAAGATGATCAAATAATCGGAAAAATTCTTGTAGGGTTTTTGCTCATACGTTTAGCTACGCAACGACGCAGCGCTTCGATAGTTCAGCTACGTACCGCTACCCATTCGTACGGTATATACGATTAGCTATCCATCACAGTACGAGCTGCTAGCCTAGGCTCCGCGCGGAATTACCGTAAACTAAGCTACCATACCCTACGCTTCGACAGCTCCGCCACGTTCCGCTGCGCTACTTTAAGGTATGAGACACATCACACGTTGTGCTCCCCTAAGACACACGGCGGTGCGATACGCTAGGCTACGGCAGGATTCCCATACGCTACGCTGAGCTAAATTACGGTACGATAAGATTGCACGCTTGTACGCTATGTTCCGGTACGTTATGCTACGCTACAATGCAATACGATGCGAGAGGCAGTTTCTGAGAAAGCTACGACACGCTACCCTACGCTAGCTAGTCACGATACGAAAAGACCGCTTTTTGGGACCCAGATCTTCAACGGATTTAGTGTGTTTTGCCGCTCTCCACTGCAAACCGTACTTCCCCCTTTTAGAATCGAAAATTACCGGACGGCCCCTGAAAAACCGGAAATTCTTGGGCTGCTTCAAAGAACCAATTCCCGAGGAAATCATAAAATCTGGAAAATCCAATGGCTGCTCTGCCTTCCAAGTTCCGTCAAGCAGGTTTCTTAATTTTTCAATTTTTAAGAATTACTGTAGCACGAAACGGAACTATTTTTAGCCGATTTAATAATTGCCTCCATGGGGGTAACGAACGACGCGTACCGGTTACCGAAGCCGAAAAGCGGCTTACCCGCGCCTCTTAACCACACCGTCACACAAAAAGTCACTCCGGAAGGGGGGGACGTCAGGATGAGAATACGAAGATCCTGCCAGTCTCGTGCGCCGTTTTTGATTAGAAAAGTGAATTTTTTGGCTTTGCGTGACTTTTGCGATATTTGTCGCCAGAATGCTTACACCCAGAAGGTTTGGTTGGTGGATCAAACACCGACGAGTTGAAGGAGTTCAGGTAGCTAACAGGGTGAGCGGTACGTGTAAGTCCGAGTTTTCGCGTTACGGTGTGGTGCCGTCCGTGCGCTTTGCGTATCGCTGCGCGGTTCATCAGGCAGAAAATCCATTGCCAATAATCCATAGGAATACCTTGCCGGGTCCTTTAAGGGACCTAGCAGCCAAAAAAGGTTTGGTTAGAACGACTTTCTGGGTCTCGCGAGTTCGCTGTCTCTGCTCTTTCTCTTTCTCTCTCTCTCTCTTTCTTTCTCTCTCTCTCTCTCTCTCTCTTTCTCTCTCGCTCTCTCTCTCTCTATGCCTCTCGCACTGACTCACTTTCTTTTTGTCTATTTAACGCTCTCTCTCTCTCTCTCTCTCTCTCTCCCTCTCTCTCTCTCTCTCTCTCTCTCTCTCTCTCTCTCTCTCTCTCCGCCTCGCTCCCCCCCCCACATCCCTAATTTCCTTACCTTTCTTCTTTTCCTTTTTTTTATGCGACCTTCTTACCCTCCGTGGGCGTCTTGGCTTAAGCTAGTTAAAAAAATGCCCTCCTCCGCCATGCAATAATGGTTGATCGGATTTTTGGGGTGCCAAATCTCCTCGTCAATCCTAACTAAAAATCCTCCCTAACCCCCCGAGATCAGGGGATGAGATTTGGGCAGTGTTGAGAATGGGGTGAATCACGGAAGATCAGAAAGTGGTGATATTTACAAGATCGAAATTCATACAGCAGGCAAAGAGGAAGGGGAAACTGGCAGAGATCATTTCGGATCAAAGAGGCGGACCGCTGGAAATCATTGGGTATTCGCACTACCGTGGAGCTAGCAGAGATCATTTTGGATTGGGGGTAGCAGGCTAGCAGAGAAATTTTATGATTCTCGCGACAGGTTAGCAGAATTAAAAATATCATTTAAAATTTTAATTGTTCGTAGATCGTTTGGGAATGGTGTTTTCGCTATTTCTGTCTGTTTCTCTCTCTCTCTCTCTCTCTCTTCGCTCTCTCTGTTTTTCGCTCTCTCGCCCTCTCGCTCGATTGCTGTCACCATCCCTTTAGAATCATAGTAACCTAAGGTCAGTTGACCTGGTACCCGATTTTGGCCCTGAATCTCTGATTTCTACAACCTGCATAACATTCCAATTGTTCTTGATGTTTATTGGGTTCTACAGAATCTATAGAGAATATCACCGGACCCGTGAATAGGTGTTTGCCGTACTCTCTCTCTCTCTCTCTCTCTCTCTCTCTCTCCAAACAGATCAACCCGATCAACCCATGCTGAATAGTTTTTTGTTCGACTCGTGCCTTGCCGAAAAATTCTAATTAACCCGGGTTTTTGTGGATATCAGAAAGGGCGACCTTTTTCGACCAATGGTCCACATGAAAAGACATTTTTCAGGAGGGTGGGCTGAGATTAATCCGCCGAAAATCCGCCCAAAAGTTTGGCCCCACTCACGACCTACTGATTGGATTCTGGAGACACCCTTTCTTGTAGTGATCCCCCACCACCCTCACTTTTGCGCGGAATCAGGGGTGTAGAAACTAGAAAATGGGGGATTTCCCTTTGTTAGGGGTTTTGCAAAGTGAAACTGGATGTTATGGTATTTCGCAGAAAATTCAGCAGTTGATGCCGCACATGACAGAAAAAATGGAAGTGTGGAAAATCAGGTGTCAGCTCAGCTGTGACCGGGGTAAAATCAAGAAATCCAACCTCGGGGTGGCGACGCCTTCCGAAAACTTAAAACGATGCGAGGAAGTCAAAGGTGCGAGGAGAAACGACCTTTTAAAGGGATAAGGAAATAAGGATATTTATGCTATGGTAAACTTCAGTGAATAACTGTTTAGCCATGTAAAAAACTACCTGCATTGAAACAGCTTTTTTCTTGACGGGATTTTGGTTTTTAGATTATTCCTGTCAGGAATTTTGTCTGTCGGCTTTCGAATGTCGGTATTTTGCCGTTTCCTCGTCACGCCTTGAGTCGCTCTCGTGAGGTTTGCTACGCCGAAACTGTGCAACATACGGCGACGATAACCATATATGGCCTGCTTCGGAACGTCCGACCCAAGACAGCAGTCCAACACTTGGCAGACTTTATTTTTCTCATTTTTGACATAACTTGTAGAACTGGCCGTTGTGGACATATCATCCTTGTGGTCATCGCAACATGGCTAGTTCTTGGCTGGTCGCCTGTTTTCTGTTGTCTTCCCCACGTCATGAAGTACTGTTACGTACCACCGTTCTTTCTGCCGGTCGCGTATAGTATTTTTGTTTGTCACTCTGTACGCTCTGCCTTGTAAAGTCATTTACGGACCGTTCCTACACATTGTTTACGAATGCTCTCTCGCTCGTCTCGCTCTCTCTCGCTCTCTCTCTCTCGCGCGCTCTCCTCTCACCCAATCCGGGAACCAAACGCTGATATTTCCGGGCTTACTTTCGTGACATCGAAGCGGCAAAAATTAACCGCAGGGGTTTACCGTAGCCCGATCGTCAGAGTATTGTTACGTAAGGTCTTGGCATTTTTCGCGTTTTTTTGTAAGCTTTCCGATCTATTTCGAGATCTTCTAAGTTGGTCCCAGCGAACCCAAAGCGAGAAAGAGAGAGAGAGAGAGAGAGAGAGAGAGAGAGAGAGAGACGCGAGAGCGAGAAGAGATAGATAAATCTATTTTTGCAAATCTCGGCAATTAATCCCGTTTTTGTGCCTCGGCGGTCAGTATTTGTGGGGCCAGCCGGGGTTTCTTTGGCGCTAAAATTAGCATTTTCTCGGTGGTCGGAGAAGTAGAAGAAAAAAGGGGATTAGGAGATGTTCTAGAAGATTTGGGGGACGAGGCTATAAAAGATTTATAAAGAAATTTTGCTATTAAAGATCCGCTCGTCATTAGTAATGTAATGTAGCGGACGTTATTGAGGCTAGCAGGGACATTATAGAATTTTTACCTTCAAAATCGAGGAAATTTTTTAGTGGTGCTATTAAACCTCGGTCGCGAGCGAAAACTTTGCGGTGCCACTCTGCTTCAATCTGCGGTGTTGGTAGGCTTGCAAAGGCCCTTAGGGAATTTGCATGGCAGGCCAGCAGGGACAATTTGCGAATTGTTACGATGCTGAAAATCCCGGAATAGCTCGGCGTTTGGAAACCACTAGGATAACTAGCAGAGGCCTTTGAGTAATTTTCGATCCCTAATCGCTTGGGATATTGCCGGGCGGCAAGCCGGCAGCGGACCTTGCGGAATTCTGATGGAAAACTAGCAAAGACCATTTGTGGAATTCACATGAGCAATTGGCAGAGACGCTTTGGGAATTGGACCTTGGCAAGCTGGAAAAGATCAATTTCGAGGCTTCGACCACTTGGCAGGCTGGCAGAAACCCTTTTTGGGAGGCTAAGCGAAATGTTTGAAAATTCGTTGAACATATTGATACGCTGCTGGTAAACTAGCAAAATTTTGAGCTAATGGGCATCGCGCGCTAGCAGAAATGCCATGGAAATTCGCGGGCAAGCTAGAGAAGCAATGCTTTGGGAATTCGCTTTCGCCAGCTAACAAAGGTTGTTTGGGGGCCAGCAGAGGTTTTTTGGGAAAAATAGTTCCTTTTCAGTCTTGCATCTTGCATGAAGTCTGATTCTATAGTTTTTGCCTGCGTAATTTGCACCATAATGTCAGCATACGTCCCCAATATTCGTCGTTTCCAATAGCATCCTCAGGCTGACATTTGGATACAATCCGCGGCGTCGCTGGCGACGTCGACCCCTAATTCCGCGGATTCCGCGGGCTTTTGGACCACCGTAGTCCTCGGCCAAAATGTCGGAATTCTAATCTTTTCCGCCGAATCGCCATCAAGGATCAGCCGACCAGGAGATACAAGGCCAGATCCTTCTTTGCATTTGGGGAATCCCCGAGATGGAATTGGTCGCTCTTTATGACATTTTCAGGACAGTAAAAAAGTGCATTATACAAAAGACATTAAAGAAAGCAATTTGAATATTTTTAAGGGCAAGACTTTAAAAAAACCAAACGATGGCGGTCGGAAGAAACATGGGCTCTTTTTCTTAAAGTCACGAAAAATAAAGATCTCGCGATTTTGGAGTTCTTGCCTCTCCCAAGCCTTTAAAGGGACGGGCAAGGCGTGACTATCAATTTTAATAGCTCATGAATGTCCTTAGATTTTACGCGCCGCTACACGCAGCGCACATTTCTTCGGACATTAAAAAGTTATGTTAACTTATTAGACCATGGAAGGCAGGTTGCGCTGCTTGCAGCTTCGCGTGCCACGTGCCGTGCGTGCCGCGCCACCGAGATGAGTGTCGCGTTGTATGCAGCGTTGTGTAACGCGTGGCATGTCGCGACCAAGGTAAAATCCATTGGCCACCATAGTCAACGATCTCGAGCTATGCCTTACCGGTCCCTTTAAAACCAACAATTCAGAACACAACAAATGGTTCGCACACTATGCTGTCCGTCACCTCGCATGATCCATGGGCCTAGTAAGTATAAACCTAATTTTTGCTCAAAAATAAAGGGCTGATCCGGGGTAGAGTCAGCTCCTCCTCGACCCGATCATTCTCTTTGCCCCACATCATTCTCTGGAAAATCACATTTTCCTGACAAAAACCGGGTCGGCTTATGGAAAGATCTGGAAACTAGTTTTTTTTTGCTAATTGTATGGAAAAAATATGCCAGGGATCGAAGCTTGAGACAACAAATAACCGGTCTAGCAAAGGCGATTGTGGATCTTACGCAGTAGCGTATGTATCAGGTTGGAACGAAAGTTCTGTCGCCGAGATTTTGGAAGGCTGGCTAAATTCGTAGATAGCTCCATTCTGCACATGCGATATGTCATTTTGTAGCTCTCGGCCTGAATGGTCCCGGGAGGAGGGTCCTGGGCCCTTAAAATCAAGAACGGCCGAGATACAGGCCCAAGAAGATTTTTCAAAAATTACGAGAAAGTGTTTTTGCAAGTTATCTCTGCATAGAGACATTTGTATACGATACCATTAACGCCAATCGATAGCTTTCGAGGAGTAGATATCGATAGATGTTAAGATCATCAAGATTGGACATCGGATGGCCGAGATATGGGCCCTTGAAATTTGGCCCATTTCCTAGAACTTTTCTCAATTTCCCATACAGGGTGTCCCAAAAAAAACGAACCATCTGGCATTTCGCCATATTATATCCAATCGGCCCCAAATTTGGACCAGAGGTGTATCAGACCCTAAATAACAACAATCCTGACTTATAGCCTTGTAGCAACAGTAGTTTTCGAGTTATGGCAAAAACAAACTTTATTTTGTATTTTTCATAGGGTTTTCGTGGAATTAGACCCCTTTAATATTAAGTGAAAATGATCCGGAAGGCCTTCTTTACCTTAAGAAATTTTTTCCAGAGTAAAATGAATTAAATAAGCTTCCATTTAAGCGATTTTTACAACGCAAAATTACCCAAGGTTCTTAAGCGAAATTAGGGATTCGCAGCCGGAAGTCGATGCAAATTGATGCAAAGTCCAAAAAAAAAGATAGCCGAAAAAACTGTTCAGAATTCCGGGAAAAGCAGTATTTTCGTTATAACTCGAGAACGACGATAGCTACGGGGCTATAAGTCAGGATTGTTGTTATTTAGGGTCTGATACACCTGTGGTCAAAAATTTGGGCCGATTGAATGTAACACGACAAAATGCCAGATGGTTCGTTTTTTTTTGGGACACCCTGTACATTTCCAAAAATCTGACGAACAGGTGCCAAAAATTACCGCTTTATTTTTGGACTAGCGCAGCGGATTTTGAAAAAATGTATGGGAAATCGAGAAAAGTTCTAAGAAATGGACCAAATTTCAATTGGCCATAACTCGGCCATCCGATGTCCAATCTTGATGATCTTAACATCTATCGATATCTACTCCTCGAAAGCTATCGATTGGCGTTAATGGTATCGTATACAAATGTCTCTATGCAGAGATAACTTGCAAAAACACTTTCTCGTAATTTTTGAAAAATCTTCTTGGGCCTGTATCTCGGCCGTTCTTGATTTAAAGGGCCCAGGACCCTCCTCCCGGGACCGTTCAGGCCGAGAGCTACAAAATGACATATCGCATGTGCAGAATGGAGCTATCTACGAATTTAGCCAGCCTTCCAAAATCTCGGCGACAGAACTTTCGTTCCAACCTGATAATAGCACTTTTTAGGGCATACTGTAGAGCACGCTACCTAAACCTTAATCCGAGAAACAAATACACTGAAAAATTCACGATGCTTCCTAGAGGGCCAGGAAGTGTTAAAGTTCCTAATTTTGATAGAAAAAGAGTTTGGTTCTATAAAAAAAAACGTTTAATCAATTTTATTTCCGCTCCGGAATACCCTCCTGTACGATGTATGTAGCGACGCGTTTCGTACTATCCAATCCGAACTGTGTACGGTCCTACGGTTTCGCCAACTCCGCAGGTATGCCACGGTACAGTAGCGTAACTCTAAGTACGGTGCACAACTGTACACACCTGTACGTTATGCAACTGTACGCACCAGTACGTTGACGTACTGTAAGGTACGCTACGCAACTGTGCGCATCCGTACGCTACCTTGGGTACGTACGGAGCTGCAATTCGCCAGATTGTCTTGTTAAGCTGCAATTCCAGGTCGCTTCCTCAACAAAGACCCTCCAAAAACTTTGTTTTGCTGATAGAATCGTCGTTTTGAATGGAATAAGTCAACCCAGACACCCTCGCAATTTTTTGCGAGTCCACCCATCCCCTGATCTCATACTTGGCTTCTTCCTGACATTTCGCATGGCATAAAGACCTCTCCACCTCCAGAAAAGGTGAGATCACCCCGGGATTCCCCCCGAAACCTATCGACAAATCTCAAAAAATCTTGTTTATTGGTCCTGCAGGGTTGGATTATGCCTGAATAATGAAAAAAATGGCTTTGAAATGTTTGGTGCCAATTTTCGGACGGCGGAAGTGAGGATCTCAAAAAAATGGACGGTTGATGAGAATTTTTTCGGATGAGAACTACAGCGAGCGAGCAAGTGCTAATTGGTTTGTGTCGTAGTTGATGAAAAAAATTTTGGAAATCAGAGAACTGGATTCGGGAGATACAGTGTAAATTAAAAACAAAAAATAATGTGGAATCGCGGGACTTTCGAAAAATTTGGTGTAAAGACTCGCAGTTTTCAAATAGCGAATCCTAAAGCGAATTACAGCAATTCCTTCTCAGCCTCTGTTTCAGTCTCTATATCTGTCTCTCTTTCCTTCTTTCTTCCTCTCTCTCGCTCTCTCTCTCTCTCTCTCTCTCTCTATCTCGCTCTCTCCCCTCTCTTTCTCACTCACTCTCTCTTTCTCTCTCTATCGCTCTCTATCTCTCTCTCTCTCTATCGCTCGCTATCTCTATCTCTCTATCTCGCTCTCTCCCCTCTCTATCTCTCTCTCACGCTGTATTTTTCTCACTTTTTTCTCTGCGTAGTAGCTTTCCCAAATGCTCTCTGCTAGCCTACTCGTGATTTTTACAAAGCCCCAGCCTTAAATTAAGCTATGCCAAAAGCACCACAGCATCCTTCATTTTCCCTTCTTTTTCTCGACGTTGCAGCCATCCCGAAATTTATCGGCTGTCTGCTGTTCGCATCGTTTTTTTGTGTGTCGATTACACAGCTGGGGGGGCACAGGGAGGAGGGTGTTCCGGGACGATCTCTACGGACCTCCCACAGGCTCTCAAAAACAGATCTTTCAAAGATTGCCGGATAGAGCTCGAATCGATCAAAATCGAGGCCTGTGGAGAGAGGCTTTTAGGAAGGACAGGAAAAAAATAGGGAAAACGGCTTTTAAAGATCAAATGGGCAAATCAGCAACATTTTGAAGGCGAATTTCGATAATAAAAAGCCGCCGTACCCTCAGGTTTTACTTGCAATCTTTTGGTTTTAGGCAGGCATACTTCCAAGGTGTACGGAAGGCATCAGATTTTTTCAAGTTAATGGAGGATGGAATGCGGCTAAAGAAGCTCTTACTGTAGTATTCAATTTTCACGACTAAGAGAGCACACATCACAAGAATTACGTGAAAATTAGCATAGCCGAATTTTTGGAGCCGGTAGATCCCAATGGGCGTAAGAGGCGTAATTCGTAGTTATTGGTCGATTTTTTTTGCAAACAGGCTAAACAGGAGATATTGCTCGATTAGAAAATTGATGCGCAACTTCGTATTTAGTTTCTCTGCTCGAAATTCGCTGAAAACCCTGGTTGGCCGTAAAAAGGCGTGATTCGTAGTTAGTGGTTTTTATTCGTAGATGGTTGTATTACAAAAAGCTAGAAAAAGAAGAAGAAGAAGATTGTAAAAATTTGAAGTTTAATGAGTAACTCTACTCGAAATTTGCATCAATCGGTGAAGATAAATCCTAAGCCACCAAACACCCAAAATTCACGATGAAAATTGTCACATAGCCAAACCAACAGCGTCAAATGGTGTATTTCGTACTCATTTATCTGTTTGGCAAAAGAACACAGCAAAATCACAGATTCCAATCATGCAGAAGGCTCGGAATTTGCATAAATCGGCTTTAACAACGACCTCGATATCCAGGCAAAAAAATAGGCCGCTGCCAAGCGTACAGTGTACAAACGTGTACCCCGTACTTCTCGCTCTTGTTTACGAAAAACGCAACAATTCAATCCTAAAAACCACAGCAAAATTGCGTAAAACTTTTGGAAAACATTTCCTAAAAGCCGCCCCAACAATTGGCCCATTGCCAAAACGTGCCTGCAAAGCTCGGCAAAGCAGCGCCTAAATAGGGCCACAGCGGGCACGTGGGGGCCCCGCCCGAATGGCTGCTAATATCCGATTTTCGGCCTTATTTCCGGTTGGTGGTCGGGCTAATTTTGTCCATTTTCGGCCCCCTGAATCAGTGACGATTTTTCGCTGTTGGCTGCCGCGTGTGTTTTTCTCCACCCAATCAACCCCACGCGACTTATTCGTAATCTGGTAATTTCCGGTGAGCCTTCTCTCTGGCGTGCCGTTGCCAATTTTGTACACTTTGGCAGGTACCGGGAGGAAACGTGGACATGTTTCGGAAAGGTGACGCGGTGTTTGTGGGGGAAAAGCACGGTAGGGAGGGAGTCAGATTTGCGTGAGGAAATTGATAAGAACGTGTTAAGGGGGCGAAAATAAAAATAAAATGGATTTTATTGTGTAGCTTCTAAATATAAAACCATTCTCGATATTCTACAGTGTAGCGCAAAACTGACCACCTCATAGCGGTCCGCAGTCGTGCCTGATTTTTACGCTTTTCATATTTAGCGAAACTCTCGCCGGGCTGAAGGGATCTTTTCTTTGATTTCCCAAATTCCGGAATTTTTGTTCGATTTGCAACATTTTTCTTGCAGTAGTTATGCGTCTTCTAAAAAACGATCAAGTTTTGCACTTAAGCACCAGCCTTTTAAAAACCTTCCTCCGGACTGCCAAAAAGCTAAAAAAACCATCACCATAATTTTTGTCAGCAACGTCAATGGAAAAACAGAAATTCGACTCGTTTAGCTTTGCATTAGCTTGAGCTTTGGATTGCTACCTAAATCAAAGAAACCAGACACTTTTCCGGCTCACCAGATGGCATTCTTTTTCCGGACAAAGTACTACACCGTATACGGCGTTTCGGTATAATGCGGGGGCAAAGGATACCAAATTTACTATGGTATACCGTATGTGAAGAAAGGGCCTAATTACATTAAGGTTAGATCTTGAAAAAGGAAAGCGAAAATTCTTCTAAAGAAGCTGAGAATCAAACCAACGTAAGGCGTAATTTCTAGTCTATATTTTTAAGACTTTTATTTTGTGTCCTATAAGCAAGCAAATTAGACTTTCGAGTTCAGTTCCGCTCTTTCCCTTTAAATTGCCTATTTACCAAAAGCCCTCCGTTTTGGCTAGAATCCAGTGGTCCCCGGTGCGCCGACCACGTAACGATCGGCTCATGAATTATGAGGACCACTTTTTCGTATGTAGTTGGGTTTGGGGAATGTTTTCAGCAGAAGAGAGGGCGAGAGACAGAGATAGATAGAGAGAGAGAGCCAGAGTGAGGAAACGATATATGAAGAGAGTCAGATGGCGGAGAGAGAATGAGATAGGGTGATAGGGATCGTGAGAGAGAACCAGACAAAACAACCATGAGAGGAGCAGGAGACAAGCTGTTGCTCACCAGGCCCGGCTAGAGATGATTAGTGCGGGAGAGAGAGAGAGAGTGAGAGCGAGGGTGAGAGAGTGGATCTTTCGATGGGGCGAGAACAGCCGTCTCCTATCCAATATACCCCCCGATCACCCGGTCCCTCCACTGCGATCCGGGCCCTCCTTTCTTTCTCTCTCACTCTCTCGCCCCCTACGTACCCCAAATCGTGTGATCGGTGTGCTATCTCAATCCTGCCATCCTTGAACATTGGATTTGATCATTGTTAGGCAATTTTTGCCGGGTTTAAAGGACCGCAGAACCTCTCTCCTCTAAGGCTGCGGTCGTCGGGTTTTCTCTATTTTTAGCTTGATTCGGAAAAATCATTAGTTTTTAGTTTCAGCTTTTTAACAATTTTCCTAACGTAATATACTATAATACATAACAATATACAATAATACAGCTATAGACACCGTAATGTATGCCAAACACCTTTCCTAAAATCATCTGTCCGAAAACTCGGAAGCTGGGAACACGTAAAATTCTGCCCTTCTCCGCAAAGCGTGTTGTGATCAGGTCATATTTCGCCCGGAAACAACAAGTTCTTGATTCGGTGCGCCCGCTTCGCCTAAAATTGGATTAAACCAAAACATATCTTATGTGCTATACCGGTTTTTAAGGCATGAACCATAGTCAAGCCTCGATTTTTGTGTATTTGTCAAAAAACCTAAAAAATTTTCATCCTGTGGCTGCTTCCTGAGGACCTAAATTTAAACGTTGATGTTTTTTGTATTTTTTGTGTTTTGACTTTTGCTCTTTAGAAGTCAAATAAGAGCCAGACAGAATGCCGACAGCCAAAATCCCGATAGGAAAATCTCGACAGCAAAAATCCCGACAGCCAAAACCACTACTAAACCTTTAAGCATCGAGAATGATTTATGTACTTGTTGTGACGGTAATTTGCATGTTTTTCACAGTAGCTTTCTGGAAAACAACCCATTAATAACCTTTGGCCGCTCTGGTTTCTCCAGACTGGTTGTTTTGATCCGGGGCCCTATTTGCATACCAGATGGTCTTCTTACTCTCTCTCTCTCTCTCTCTCTCTCTCTCTCTCTCTCTCTCTCTTTCTCTCTCCACATTGGCCTCTCTGTTCCGGGGGATCACCTGGCCGACGAGAAGCCCTTTGCACTCACTCTCTTTCTCTCTCACTCTCTGTCTTTCTCCATCTCTCGTCTCTCCCCACTTTGCGCACTCTCTCCATCCTCCCACCCAAAAGCATCATCCCGAAAAACTGTTGCTATGCTTTCCGGGACGCGCGCCTAATATTCCGGGCCCTACAAACCAGAAAACGGAACAAAAAAATTGTACGAATGTTGGTGTAGGGTTTGGAGGATTTGTAGGAACTCTAGTCTGCTTTGCTTGGACTCTGACATTTTCTCATCCTTCTTTTTTATTTTTGCGGGGTCCTTGGTCCTTAAAAGGGCCAGATATACGCAGTATTGGGCTTGGACGACTGGATACGGTAAATGGTATTCGGCTGTATAAAAATATACAAACGTATAGCAGCTTTTTAGATAGTTTGAGGAGGTAGTTTTTCCGTTAGTTTGTGTTTTTTCTAATTCCAATGATAATTACTTCAAATTTAGTTAGGTTTTCCGTTATTTTCCATATTTCGATAGTTTGGGAATTCGGTTTTTTTGTGACTCGGCATTTTTATGTTTGGGTATTTTGTGCGTTTTTAATTTATTCAACTTCTGCGAATTTAATACTAAAAGCGCATCTATAGCCCTACATTCCTAATTTAATAGAACACAATTTGATGTTTTAAACAAAAATTAGGCTAAGTTTTAGGACAAAAAAAATGAGAAATACAACCATGTCAATTTTTGGTTTTTTTTGTGAGATGAAAATTATAGGCTTTGGCTTATGGCCGGTTTTTTAATTAACAAATCAGGACATTTGTGCGGATTTTGAATTTTCTGAGTTCGATAAATAATTTTCGCTTTTTCTCCCCCACGTGCAAGCGAATTACGTAAAAAGTAATCCATCAGGGAGCACGCCTGGAAATTAGTCCGTCCACTGTCCAATTTGCGGCCCAATTAGCCAGTTGGACGACTGCCAAAACAGAAAACAAGAAAAAAAGGGTATTTCTCGAGTTGCGTTTAGTTTCCCTTTATACAAAATTACGTTTAATTAAATTCTTCACATTCGACCTCAAAAACCCTCTATTTTTCGCCTTTCTCATCGCTTTTCGGAGCAACTCCTGGTTTTTTCTCAGCGGAGCTTGCGCGTAACCCGTAGCATGGCGTACGCGTAGCCCGTAGCGTAACGTTGCGTGCAAACGCCTATACCATGTCCATAGCCAACGTATTGCCTTCACAGTCCCTTTAAAACACTGAACTTTCGGCCGGATGACGGGGCATTTGGGCGGGTCAGCCAGCAGTTGTCAGTGTGATTACCCATCAATCGGTCCTTTTCGCGGGTCCCACAGCACTCGCAAAAACTCGGGCGAAATCGAGGAGAGAGAGAGAGCGAGAGAGAGAGAGAGCGAGAGAGAGAGATCTCGGATCTCAGGCCCAAAAGAAGTGGCAACCAGTTGGTTGATACCGGACCGTTAGATACTATTGATAATCAATCAACATTTTTCACGATTTCTCTGTCTCTCTCTCTCTTTCTCTCTCTCTTTCTCTGTCTATCTCGCTCTCTATATCTAGCTCTCTTTCCCTCACTCTCTCTTTCGTTCTCTATCTATTTGTCTCTAGCTCTGGCTCGTTTTCCGTTTTTCTCTCTCTTCTCCCCTTTCGTAGAATGGCCGGGTTAAAAGCTGTAATTCTTCATTTGATATTGAAATGTCGCGCTGCAACTTTTTGAACAATTTATTTGACTTTATCACTCTCTCGCTCTCTCTTTCGCTCCCTCTCTCTCTCTCTCTCTCTCTCTCTCTCTCCCTCTCGTTCTCACCTCGTCTCAACTCATTGGCATTTTCCAATAGCTTTTTTGTATGTTTTCGGTCTCTCTCCATATCACTAGCTCACACCCTTGCTCACTCACCCTCTCACTCTCTCTCTCTCTCTCTCTCTCTCTCTCTGTCTATGACCTTAAAATTTAGGGTCTAATTCTACCGGACCATGTCGGCGCCAGTAGCCGCCAGTGGCCATATCGACGACGGGTATCGTCAGCTCTCCTGGCTTGACTATGCTGTATTCGCCTTCTCGCTTTCACTTTCCGTCGGAACGGGTGTATATCATGCTATTAAGTGAGTTGATTAACCAGATTTATTAAATTTTGTAAAGTAAATTACCATTTTTACTGGCTAAAAATCAAAATAACTAAATCTTATTTTATTATCGAATTCATAAAGCTTTAAAGTTCCCAACTTACCTTAATTCTTTCAGAAGTCGTCTAATCGTGCGTGGCCGTGGCGGCCCGTCAGCTAAAGATGAATATTTGATAGGAGGACGAAAAATGCCAGCCTTGCCCGTGGCATTATCACTTTTAACGACGTTCCTCTCCGGAATTCTGATGCTCGGGGTGCCGGCCGAGGTTTTTCAGCGAGGTCAGTTAAGTTTTGAATTAATGAAGAATCGGTTAAATTTTTAAAATCTGGATTTTTCAACGTTTTAGTAGATCTACATCGTAAAACATAGATAATTTGATCAAAAACAATTTTAAATTTCAGGGCCTCAAGTTTGGCTCAATTTTGCGATCGGGGTCTCCTCCTCCATCTTCACGGCCATCATTTTCTTGCCAATTTTCCACAAAATGCAGTCGACATGTTTGCACGAGTACTTCATTCATAGGTACGTTTTCATGTCTTTTTGCGTCAAATGGAAATTACGTACTATCCGATAATTACCATTTTTAGAAGTGTCTTTAAGTTTAAGTTTTTAGAAGTCTTAGCCTTTTATTAACTTCGTTACCTCGGCAAGCGTTCCGTTTAAGGTACCGTTCCGTCCTAATCCGCCGGTTATTCTCCGGTCTATTCTTTTTGATGACCGTCGTCTACATGTCGGTCGTCATCTACGCTCCGGCGGTAGCGTTGTCGGCAGTTTTCGGCGTCAGCAAGTGGCATTTGATTTTGGTAAGTACAGTAGCCTACCCGACATCATCATACCGTACACTTAAAGTTGAGTACAAATAGCAGTAACACGCCGTAACACTTAATCCACGTTTCTTACAGTAGTATCGGTACATAAAATAGCGCATCGTACCGCAGCAAAACATGCATGAAAGGTAGCGTACCGTATACCAAAAGTAGTTTACAGTATGTCAAGTAGCGTACCGTACGTCAGCGGTAGCGTTTCGCTACGGTAGCGTACTAGAGGAGCGTACCGTGCCTCCCGTAGGCCCGTACTGTTGACCCTAGCAACGTACCCTAGAGCCACATTACCGTAGTGTATCGTATACCCAGCTCACCGTACCATCCAGCTACAGTAGCTACGCAAATCGGAGCATTTCAGATTTTCGGATCTTGTACGACACTGTACACCTGTATCGGAGGCTTGAAAGCTGTCGTTTGGACTGATTCGTTGCAGGTTGGGAATTTTTCAACTGTTTTAAAATTTGGCAACATAAAGGTTTTCAGAAATGTCAGAAACTACCGTGATCCCAAAAAAATGAAAATATCGTATTTTTAGGCGTGTCTAATGTACGGTGGCGTATCCGCACTCATCTACAAGGGCTTGAACCACCCACGGGTTGGAGGGCTTGATCGGGTGCTGAGGATCGCTTCGGAAAGCGGAAGACTAGGGGAGATGTGGCGATGGGATGTCGGGATCGCACAGGTGAAGGAGAGCGCGAGAGAGAGAAGAGAGAGAGAGAGAGAGAGAGAGAGAAATAACTGTAATTTCAGTACAACTCGATCTGGATCAACCTCATTTCCGGGACGATCACTTGGCTGGCGGCTTTTGGCGTTAATCAGCTGGCCATCCAGCGCTACGTCAGCTTGCCCGATTTGAAAACGGCTCAGGTAATGCCATAATTTGCTTACTATGTTTTAGAAGATTTTCGGAAAATTCAAAATAATTTTAATTTTTCAAAATTATCAATTCACAAAAATATTTATTTGCCGTTCTAAACGTTCTTAATCGTTCCCGGTTACGGTAATATATCCGTCGTTAAGGGCATCATCTACTACACCCTGTTGCCCTTCTTCGTCTTGTGCTCAATCGTCGCATTCGTTGGTCTGCTGGTGCTGGCCTATTTCCACGAGTGCAACCCGCTGGAGACAGGGCAGATTGCCGAAACTGATCACATTACCATCCTTTTTGCGCGAGACGTGTTACGTGAGTTACAGTATTTTAACAAGCTACGAAAAAGAAGGATACAAAAATACGAATTCCAGTCATTTCCTAAAATCATCCTAAATCATCCTAAATCATTTCCTAAAAATCATTTCCTAAATCATTTTCCTAAAGTCATTTTCGTAAAAATCATTTCCTAAATTCATTTCAAATTCATTTTCCTAAAAATCATTTCCTAAAAATCATTTTCCTAAAAGTCATTTCTAAAGTTCATTTTCCTAAAACCGGTTAAATACCGTAAAGGCCTAGTTCTTTAGTACTATGCATGAGAAAATAGAAATTTTTTTAGAATAAGGTCAGATCTGCCTAGAGTGATCATAGGAAGTATTTAGTTGCGGTTTAGCCTAGATTTGGGTGATTGGAAATGAAAAGGATCAATGATAATAAGAAAGATTTCGATAAAGCCACTAATAACCAAACCAAACAAATACTGCTAAAAAATGATAACATTTGGAATTTCTTGATATTTTTACGCATCCCTATTGAATGAAAAGTTTTAGGAAAAATGAACTTTAGGAAAAATGATTTTTAGGAAAAATGAATTTAGGAAAAATGAATTTAGGAAAAATGATTTTTAGGAAAAATGAATTTAGGAAAAATGAATTTAGGAAAAATGATTTTTAGGAAAAATGAACATAACCCAAAAATGACAAATCCAAAAATACAAAATTCAGATCTTGAATTCATTAAAGTTAAAAATTGCGATTTACGATAAAACTATTTCAATTCATTCATATAAAAGTTGTTTTTTGACATCTCAGAATCTATAAAAATCATTTTAGAACCAACCCCCGGCCTTTTCGGCCTGTACGTCTCCTGTATAATGTCGGCGACCTTGTCGACGTTGTCGTCGGGTATGAACTCGATGGCTGCCGCCATCTATGAGGACTTTTTGAAGCAAAAGTTGGACGGGAAAATCACAGATACGCAGGCTACGCAGATTAACAAGGTACGAATTTGGTAGCTCGTCGCTCTCTCTCTCTCTCTCTCTCTCTCTTTCTCTCTGTCTGTCATCTCTAGATAACCTGTCTCTTTTTTTCAGCTGATCGTCGTGCTTTGCGGGCTGCTCTCCACGATCCTTGCTTTTGCCGCCGAGCCGCTGGGCGGGATTTTGAGGGTAGGTCGATGTCGCTTTTTCCAACGAATCCGGAGGCAAGAACTGGTTATTTCTGTGCAATCGCGGTCAAAAAAATTTAATCTCAAGCTATTCCACATTTCCAGGTGTGCATCTCGGTGATGGGCGCCATGTCGGGGCCGATGGTGGCCATCTTCGTGTTGGCCATCTTCTTCCCGGCATCCGGGGTGTTGTCATGTGGAATTTCGTTTGTGCTGTCGAATTTGGGTAAGTTTTGTTAATCTCTGCCAAAAGATTAACCGTGTTATCCGAACAAAAAATTTTTTTTTATTTTTTTTTTAAAATCCCTTTAAGAGCTACGAATCCGACTTAATTTTATTCTGCATTTTTCAGCAATGGCCGTCATCTGCTTGTCAAACTATTTGGAAGACCCGTACAAGGACCTGTTCCTACACACCAATACCAGGTTTTTCAGCAAAAGCTAGCTTATATAGTGTGAATTTTAGTGTCACCGGCTGCACCGGCCAGATTCCGGATCCGCGAGGGTTCACGATCCGGCAGAGTCCGGCTTTTGACGCGCATTACGGTGATCCGAATACGCTGTGGATCAGCAGGTGGGTCTGTCTTAACGCTCTTTCTCTCTCTCGCTCTCCTCTCTCTCTCTTTATCTCCTCTTACCCTCTCTCTCTCGCTCTTGCTCTCTTTTTCTAGCGATCTAACGTAATTTTAGAATATCGACGTACGGCTACTCGTTGGTCGGCTTCGTGTTGATGCTCGCCATCGCCATCCCGTTGACGTATATTCTGAAGGAGAAGGAGCTCAAGAATACCAGGCATTTGACGTGGCCGGGGAGGAAGTAAGTGAAGAAGTGGGAGAGAAAAAGAGAGAGAGAGAGAGCGATAGAGAGAGAGAGGGGGGAGCGTGGAGAGAGGGAGACATAATTCTCCTATTTTCAGCGATCCCACTCCCGCAAGTGAGCATGAACTCGACCACTTCCTGAAGGAGATCCCGTCGACTTCGACGCTGAATTAATTTTCTATTTTTCTTGCTAAATTTTAAACTTTCTAGAGATTGATTAGTTGTTATTTTTGGTTTTACCTTTGTTTTGATTCATAGCAACGCTGCAAAAAAAACACAAATCAGGAAGAGGGGATGATCGGCTTTATTTTCTGGGACGGATTTTTGCAGCGTAGGGTTATTTGTATTATTTTTGCCAGCTCGGGTCCCACCACTTTCTCTCTGTTTCTTTTTGTTTCTCACTCTCCCGACTCATTTCCATTTGCTCAGCAAGGATTTGATCTGCTCCTTTCTCCAGTAATCTACAAAAACCTCAGTGTTCTGAATGGTATTTTGGACTTCTAACATAAATGTTTATATATTGATGCTATGCGATACGGTTTTGTGCATAAATTGATTATCCTAGAGAATCGAAACTCAGCTACCACAATGTCTCACGCTTTCTCTCTCTCTCTGTGTCTCTCTCTCCCTATCTATCTCTCTCTCACTCTCTCTCTCTCTTTTTTTTTTGGGTGTGGCCCGGCTTATAGGTCCCCCACTTTCCCTTTCTCTGTCTCTCTCGCTCTCTCTCGCTCTCTCTCACTCTCTCTCCCTATCCCGCTTACTCAGGCGCCCACTGTTCTTTTTGTCTCTAATCGTTAATTTATACAGTTCCCTTCCCAGAGACAATCTGGGAAATTTTGCAAATTAGGAATTTTTGTTGATTCCCTCCGGATCAGACCATTTGAAATTCATTTTTTGGCTTTTCCGGAGGTCTTCTAGCCCGGTATTTGCCAATTTCTCTAGCCGTTAATGAGAACTCTCGAAAAGGTATGAAGAGGGTTCCTGCGGATTCCGCTCCTCCACCGTTGGCAAAAACCCATCCGGTTACGCTATGCAAAAACGGGTTTCATCCACAAAATGCGCCAACTTTATCCCTTTAAAGGCACCGCCAAAACAAGGATTTAAATTTTGATGGATGTTGATTCCAAAATAGCAACCGAATTTTTAGTCGCCTGAAGGCCCAAAAAACGAAGAGTTATGCCCTCTGGTGCAGGGCTGCTTGCTGTGCGATTTGATCGTGGAATGGCTGGTCAAACGGTCAAAACATGTGAGTGTTGAATTAGACAATAATTATTTAAATTCGTCGGCTAACTAATTAATTAATTTCATTGAATAAAATTGTTTGATTTTAAAGGGGCCGGGTAGAGCATAGGGGCGAAATTCATAGATGAGACCACTTGGTTTTAGGTTCAAAAATTAAAAAGGAAATGCACTGATTTTTCTAGAAGGAGGGCGGCGGGAAAGTCGTAAAACGGCGCATCAGAAAACTTGTAAAAAGGACCGGTCCTCGCAATAAGGTAGGTATCTCCCCTTTGTCTCACACTCTCTCTCACTGTCCTTGTCTCTCTCGCTCTCTCGCTCACTCTCGCTCACCCACGCTCTCTATCTCTCTCCCACTCTCTCCCACCCCCTCTCTCTCTCTCTTTCTATGTCTCGTTTTTTCTGTCTCTCTCTGTTTCTCTCTTACTCTCGCTTTTCTCTCGCGTTGGTTTCTCAACTTGCCAAATGGATATACGGATCCGTTTAGAGCGCTTCAACTCAGCCTTTCGCAGCGTTGAAAAACGTTTCTGATGATCCAGGAACCCCTCACGGACCTTCTAGCCCAATTCTGCCTGATCCTGAGGAGCACCTCTATTGGCAGATGGACTTTGAGGAGTTTATGGCACGGAAGAAGCATGTGGCTGCGAATGCCGATTTTTCAATTGCGACTCACGAGGTGCCGTTGATTTACGCGTTTCCGCAAAATTTCGACGATGGCACGACCAAGGTATTGAAAGGGCTATTGGGCCTAGCGGTGTCCCTCTTGACGATGATGTTTAGTGGTACTACTCCTACGTTCCAAGGCGCAAGGTCAACGCTATGACTACTACTGCACCTACTACTATTACTGTTGCTTATGCTGCTCCTCCCTTTCCTGCTGCTGCTCCTCCTCGTCCTGCTCCTCCTCATCCTGCTGTTTTTCATGCTGTTGCTACTGCACATGTTCCTTTCTTTCGTGCTACCCTTACTACCACCCCTCATCCTATTACTACTCCTCGTCCCTACCCAGAATCCGTCAAAGAGAAGCTCCGCAGAACGTTGAACCGGCGGCGGTTTCGGCCGGGCCAGGTTCGGCCTAAGAAAGCCGAAGCTTGGAAGCGTCTTCTGGGTCCTCTCGGCAGTGACCTTTTCGTATTTTGACCAATATGTGCAATCCACGCATGCGCGAATTGTGATAGCACCATAGCGTAACGTATCGTAGCCTAGCCTATCCTAGCCTAGCGTTTCCTACCTTTCTAGAGTTTCGCTACATACCGGAGCAAAACCTAACGTAGCGTAGCGTCACGAAGCGTCACGTAGCCCAGCGTAGCCCAGCTTAGCCCAGCGTAGCCCAGCGTAGCCCAGCGTAGCTTGGCTTCGAGGTAGCATCACACCGTTTTATGCGCTTTTTAATGGTTTATATAAGCGTGTTTTTTTATCGCGTATACGGTAGCTTTTGACATGCCCCTCGCAAAGCCTGAACGGTTTTACCCCCAATTTCGCGCCCCATCCACCGTACCCCCCACGGCGTGGCAAAGAGGCCAGCAAAAAGGGTGTGTAGTCTGTAGTCCAGGGCCTCCCCAGCTGGTTGACTTTTATTGTTGTTTACAGGGTTCTTATTTTTGCTAGAAAATGGGGTTATCCCTGAATTCTGTCTGCTACATATTCAGTTTCGGCCTCACCGGCCTGGCTATTGGTTATTTGTACCTGAAAAACAAGCATGATCGGATGAGGAGGTCAGTTTTTTAAGAATTAGAAACTCAAAACCTGTTTAAAAAGTTATAAACGCATAAATAGACGTCTAGAAATCGTATGTCTAGAATTTCGACGATTGAAATTTCGACAAAAATGCTTTTTCGACAACCCGATATTTCCACAAAATGAAAATAGCCGTTAATGCTGTCGTGAGCCTAAAACATCCCTTGAAACCTTCTTTTCACGGAAAACTTTCAGAGAGCTCGGATATTTTATGTAAGATTTCGGAAAATGTCGAAAAATTAAAAAAGTAAGAAAAATTTTCAGAGACAACGCACAAAATAACCATGAATTCCGCGGGTTGCAGCGGCTTTTTATCCCACCATATTTAATTGTGTTGCTCGCGGAGAGTTTACAAGTGAGTTAACACATCAAAAAGCATTGAAAAGACAGTGTTTTGATCAAAATACCGTAATTTTAGGCCCCATTCCTCTACGTCCTCTACCACAGCTACCGGTTTATCCCGTCGCAAATTGCCGCCCTGCACTCGGTGAGCTTTTGTAGTTTGTAGTTTTCCGTCATTCACGCTGTAGCTTGTAGTTCGTGGCCTCAAAATGAGTTATTTCTCATGGCAGGCTAGCAGGGGTTCTTTGGGAATTTATTTCTATGACCAGAGCACCGCTAAGAGTTTTAGATTGTCAGAATTGTGCTGGCAAGCTAGCAGAGATTTTTGTGGACGAGAAGCTGGAAAAAAAATAGATTTTTAGACTGGACTTTTTGCTTGCATGATCGTCTCCTCACTCTCTAACCGTTTGATACGAAAGTATGGGACGAGAAGCTTGTGTCTGCTCTGTACATCTACAGCCGGAGTCGCCTGTTTGCTGAAATTTTCGAGTAAGGCGAGAGAAAAAGGAGAGAGAGAGAGCGAGAGAGAGAAAGAAGGAAAGAGAGCGAGAGAGATTGAAAGAGTGAGACAGAGAGAGAGAGAGAGAGAGAGCGATCAACACTAAAAATCTAAATTCAGGCTCCTTCCTCCTGCTCTTTGTCAGTCGTCTCCTCGACGGCATTTCCGCTGCTCTAGTCACGGCCGCTTTTCAGGAATGGTAAGTTTTTGTGACTATCTAGCAGGGATTCTTTGGGGAAAATGGCTTCCAGCCTTTTTTAACGGGACATTATGAAAGTTAAGAATTTATAGGTTTTTGGCGTAGCAAAAAAAATCGATTTTAAAGGAACGGTGAAAGCAACATTTGTTTTTTTCTTTTCTGGGAAGTGCAGCAAAGCTTTTTGTGCATTTGAAGGGACGGTGTCAGGAACTAAATTTATCGCTAGGTACGCTGAGCGTCACATCACCCGTATGGACTTCCCACCCGAGTGGATCGAGGCCACGTTCGCAAAAGTGGCATCTGGGGCCGCACTCGGGGCAGTGTTGGCCGGATGGATTGCACAGATGGTCGAGGGATCCACTGGCGTCATCGGGATGCCATTTGCCTTTTCGGCACTTCTGATGGTAGCAGGTTAGTTGTTTTCCATTACTTTTTCGAGATTTCTTAACATTTTTTTCGACCTGCACGCTGGCTTTGCCCCGAATTTCAGCGATAACCCTGACAAATAGACCCCCGAATCCGCCAAAATACCGTCAAATAAAATCCCGACATTTCTGTGACGCTAATGTAAAGGCCAGCTCGTTTTTACAGCTATTTTACGTGTCGATATTTTCGTCGTCGCCACTTTAGTTGTCGTATGTTGGCTGTCGGTATTTTGGCTGTCAGTGACCTCCGTTGTCGGTATTTTTTTCGGATTATGACTGTCGGTATTTTAGCGGTTGGAATTTTCGCTGTAGGTATTTTGGCTGAGGGGATTGTCGGGATTCCGCATGTCGGTATTTTGTCTAGTGGGGATTTTGGGTGCGACGTTGTGGTTGTCGGTATTTTTTCGGACCCGGGGCCGAGAGTTGGGTGGTCGGAGTTTTTGCTGTCGGTATTTTAGCGATCAGGATTTTAGTTGTCGGTATTTTTGGCTGACGATATTTTCGCCTTTTTTAAAATTTCCTATCCTACACCATATTCAAACCACCGTAATCCTTTTATAATCCAGTTTCCAGCCGGATTCCTGATCGGCTCGCGTTGGGATGGGGGTAAGCCGGCTGCTGTGGACGCGCCGGCTACTCTGTCCTTTGGAAAGGAACTCTCGATTCTCCTCCGCCAACCGGTGGCCCTCGTACTGTCCGTGGTACGGTACTTTGGTCACAATTTAGAAAATCGCATTTAGATCACCGTTTTCTGCGAGTCGGCCCTGCAAATCTTCATCTTTGCCTGGTCGCCAATTTTGCTCAAGTCAAAGGCGATCGAGGGCGAAAATTTGGGGTACCGTAATCAAGAAATTTGGTTTTAAAGGAACCGGGAACGCGGGGACACTATGGATTTTTTTGGCTCTTCCATTTCACCCGCTCAAATTCCCCAAGTTTCTCGGCTAGTCATCCGAATATTTTGGTTAGAAAAGGGAGGCACGGTACTTGCGAATTATGGTTTTCAACGGACCGCGTAGGCTAGGAGCTATGGATTTTCCAGCTCCTCCAAATTATAAGGCAATATTTACAGTTTTGGCGCCGCCTATGCGTGCCTGATGGCTTTTGCCTTGGTGGGAGCCCTGTTTTTCCATTCGCCACCGGCGAGGGGGATTCCAGCATCGAGGACACTGGCTGGAGCACTAATGGGAAGCGTTTTGGGTTGGTTTTCTTTGATTTTAAAAAAAATTACAATTTCTCTGTGTGATTGTGCAAACCTTATACCTTTTTAGCCCTATTCCTCACCTACAAACACCTGCCCGAGTCGTCGTTGCACTGGAAGACGGCCAACTTCCAGTGGCTCCTCTTGACGTTCTGCGCTTTTGAGGCTACGGTGGGGCTGTTGAGCCCGGCGTTGGCAAAGTTAAAGGTCAGTTAACTCTCACAGCCGCTCTCTCTCTCTCTCTCTCTCTCTCTCTCTCTCTCTCTCTTGCTCTCTCTCTCTCTCCTCTCCATCTCTCTCTCGCTCTCTTTCTCTCTCTCTCTATGTCAATGCCCCTCGCTGTCGTTCCCTCTAGCCGTCTCACTGGCTCTCTATCCAACTTCATTCTCTCTCGCCCACGCTATCTATTTCTCTCTTTTTTCTGTCTCTCGCTCTCTCTCTCTCTCTCTGTCTCTCACGATCTCCAACTCGCTCTCTCTATCTCTTGCTGGTTCCGCTTTCCCCGTCGGTCTTGACGTTCTTGCTCCCTCTCACTCGCTCCCTCTCTCTCTCTCTCTCTCTCTCTCTCTCTCTCTCTCGCTCTCTCCCTCTCTCTCTTTCTCTCTTGCACTCCACTTTTTCCAGGCCGAATTGACTCCTTCTCTCGGTCGTGGCTCCCTAACAAACATCCCGGTTACCGTGATCGCCTCAGCGGCCATTATCCTCCTCCACCCGATGGGCGATGCGCAACGCAGTCTTGTGATCACGGCGTTGTGGTAGGTGTTACCGGACATAACCTGGCTATTACAAATACATTACCGTACGTAGTACAGCACGTTAGAGCATCATCAATGAGCAACAGTACACTCTCCAATGTATGTGATTGTATTCCCGTCTATAGACGTACGGTCTTTTACGAAAAATTACGTTGAGGCAGACTACAGTAGGCGCCAACAAAACAAAGATAAATGTTTGAAAAGGTTGATAACTACTTTCAGTCTTCTCATAATGGCCACCTTCCTTGCTATCCTGCTGGACCTCGTCTTGGCGTCCCGAGGCGGGGATACGGTAGGTTCAAGTCTTTTGAGAGATCAATTACGGTAGGCAGGCTACGGTAATATTGTACTTGACATTAGTAGTTTATGGGAATTTTTCTAACATCGTTTTAATCAAGGTGAAAGACAGAAAAATCCATTTTTTTTTGCATTTTTTCAATTGTATTCTTAACTTTCTTTTTTAAGGCTTCCTGCTGTTGTTTTTAAAACTTGACCTAGATACAGTACTCCTTTTTGAAGAAAAGTATATTGTACCATTTTTAGCAACGGCCACTGTCCTTGTCGCAGCCCCGCCCGGTCGCCTCTCACCCCACCGTACACCAGACGCCCAGCCAGGGTTGAATTTGAAATTTTTCTACAGTAGTCCGGCATTTTTAACATTCTAAAATTAATTTTTTATTTTCATTGGCGCATTTTGTGATATGACCGCATCGAGATACTGGTATTTGTCATTTTTAACGGTTTTAGTGTTGTTTCGTCAAACAATTTTTCAAAAATTTTAAGGTTTTTTGAGCTTTACTGGGTGAATCTTTCGCCGTGTTTTTGCATATATAAATTATTGGTCATAGCCGGGCTAAAATGCATGCCATAAAATGAAAGGTATTCAAATTCGGCTCGGCCCACGGTACTTTTGCATTATCGGGGGGGGGGGGGGCTGGGGATCTTTAGGTGAAAAATTCTGCATCCAACGCGTCAGCTCGGCAAAAATAACCGTGTATCGCATGATCGGCCTTAATCCGGCCCACTTAGGCCGTTTCCGGTCTGCCGGTGGGTATTTTTGCGCGTTTGTCAATTTTTGCTTACGAAAAACCGGTTAAAAATATCGAAATACCACAGACCAAAAAATTTCCGACCTAACCCGCTTGACGTGATACAAAAAAATGTCTGTGTTTGGTCTCTCTCACTTAACTCTCTCTCTCTCTCACTCTCTCACGCTCTCACTCTCTCACGCTCTCTCTCTTTCTCTCTTTCTCGCTCTCTCTCTCACTGTCTCTCTCTCCTCTGTTTCTTTCTGTCTCACGTTGTTCATTCTCGCTCTCTCTGTAACTCTTTCTCTCTCCATTTCCATCTCTCTATGTCTTTCTCTCTCTATCTCTCTCTCTCTCTCTCTCTCTCTCTCTTTCCGTGTCTCCTTTCCCAAACAATTACTAACACACACTTTATTCCGACCGGATAGACATGATGGGGGTGAATGAAAATGGGGCGGGGCCAAGGGTACGGTAGGTAGATGCAAAATAACAACGATTCGGGGCGGGGGTACGGTAGGCGGCGACTGCGGTGGCGGCGATGACCGGGGGGTAATAACGCACAAGTTCGAGATAGAGATCAAAACCGGGGATCGAGATCGGGGGTTACGGTAGCTGGGTCACGGTTTAGCCAAATCGGACGTAGTTGCTCTTCCGTTTCTCCATGTCGGCGGAAAGGAGCTCGGGGTCGGAGCGGCCGAAACGGACGAAAGCGGATTTGCGCTTCTCTGGCATGTCTTGCTGAAATGAAATTGGAAAGTTAGGTATTGTACCTAAGCCAAGCCTAAACTAAGCCTAAGCCAAGCCTAAGCTGAGCCTAAACCTAAGCTAAGCCTAAGCCTATGCCCATGGACTGAACTGTCACCCAGGAACTGGCAAGCTAGCGGTGGTCATTTGGGACGTAGGAAGCGTTAGCTGACCTAGCCAAGTTCAAGGCAAGCTAGCAGAGAACCGCTAGGAAAATGGCAACCCTCGGGCAAGCAAGCAGGGATCGTTTAGGAAGTTGAACGCCTTACCGTCTCCTCAACGGATCGCTTGCCGAATCGGACGAAGGCGGACTTCCGCTTTTGCAGGGTGTTGGCGAGGAGCTCTGGAAATATGCAAGTGATATCGTTGTGCCCTCTCGCTCTCTCACACTCTCTCACTCTCTCCCGCTCTCTCTCTCTATCGCTCTACTTTTTCGTCTGTCGTATCGTTATTTTGATCTTTTCATTCCATGCCATTCCTATTCACACCCGTGAAAATGCCGAAATCCCGTCAAAAATCCCGACAGACCCCTCGGTCCCGGGGGTTTCCCAAAATCGGCCCCCGCCAGAAGAAACCGAGCGCTTGCATTTCGAATTTCGGCGGCTTTCCCGGCGCTTTTCCTGGGCTATGAAAACTCGGGGATCGCGTGGTCGCTTCGAATAAATTTAGGAAAGGGATAGAGGAAGGGATCAATTTTTAAGGGCAAAAATGGGCAAAAAAGAGAAGTGCTCGGATTTATTTCTGATTCTGGATGTTGCAGAACTTGCAAGAATGCTCTCTATCACACTCACACTCACTCACTCTCTCTCTCTCTCTCTCTCTCTCTCTCTCGCTCCCTCTCTCGTCCGTTTTCTAGCTTGTCAAAACCCCAACGTAAAAACTGACCATTCTGGGGTCCTTGCGACATCTGGGGGAGTTGATCAGCGCCGGCTAGCAGGTACTGCAACTCGTCGTAGGAGCCCTGGAAAAGTGACAATAAATTAATCTCTCTCGCTGTCTTTCTCTCTATCTATCTCTAACTCTCTCTCTCTCTGTCTCTCCCTCTCTCTCTCTCTCTCTCTCTCTAACTCTCCCTGTCCTTACCTGAAGAATAGCGGGCAATTTGCATAGGGCCAACGAGGGGAACTGTCGGCAGAAGGCCTCGGACTGAGGGTCCGCAGAAACTACGACGGCAGCAAAAGCGACCATAACCACCGCTGAGATCATTATTATCTGTAAAAACACAGAAATTATCGTATATTTTGTACATCAAAAAAAAAGAGAAAACAGAGAGAGAGCGAGAGACAGTGAGAGAGAGAGAGTGAGAGCGAGTGGGTGGGTGAGAGAGCGATCTACACCTAGGCAAACTCCATTAAAATCTCGCCCATTTATACCCAAAAACCATTAGTTCTTTATGATCTATTAACACCAAAAAATTGTTTTCAAAAAGCCCGGAAGCTGGGAGGCGGAGGAGAGAAGCCCGATCATAGAAACACCAAAAATCTGGCGTCAACTAGGTGGCGAGAGAAAGAGAGCAAGATACTGAGACAGAAAGAGAGAGAGAGAGAGAGAGAGAGCGCGAGAGAGACAGAGAGCGACAGAGAGAGAGAGGGACAGACAAACAGACAGAGATCCGGTCCGCTGCAAAACAGTTTCCAAGGGCTCATTTTGAAGCCTCACAAGATGCCAAAAGATTTCCGGAATCGAACAATGGGCCCAAAAAGGGCAAAAAATCTGTGCAGCCACGCCATGGCCGAGGCTTTAAAGTTAATGACCCGGGCAAGAGCTTCTTCCGGCAGAATTCTTTGAATCCGGAATCAGGAAAGGTAGCGGAAAATGGAGACAGAATTAAAATTGGATCGAGCCGATTCTGTGACCCGGCCCGTGAGAGATCGGGGTCTTGTTTTTCAAAACAGGAATTTTCCTAATCTGTTCGCGTTTGGGAGCCCATGGGGAAGGAAGCCTTTCCAAAAGGTTTAGGAGATTTCTTGACCCTGGAAAATCTAATTTATGACGATTTTTTTTGAGATTTTAAAGGGACCGAGAAGTCAGTGATTTTCCTGATTTTGTCGAAAATCGCTCCTTAACTCGTAGATAAGATATAACGCCGACAGGCAAAAATATCGACAGTCAAGGCCGTAAAAGTTAAAATATCGACAACCGAAGGGCGAAGTGTTAAAATACCGACATTAAAAAACCGTAAAAGTGGAAATACCGACAGCCGAAAGACGAAATCCAAATTATCGGCGAGCTAATAAGTCCGAAAACCCAAAACTACAACCCAAAAAATCCGAAAACCAAAATTCCGACAGCCAAGACGCAGCAAAATCAAAATTTCGACAGCCAAAAGCCCGAAACCCCAAATATGCCGACATCCAAAAAACTGCAACGTCAAAATGCCGACATCCCCATTTTGATAGTTGTGACGACGACGACCCAAAATGCCGACAGCCAAAATTTCGATCTCAGAATGCCCAAGCCAATGCCGACACGCCAGCAGTTGCAAACGAAATATTCGTTACATAAGTAATTTGCCTTTCGGCTTTTTTAGCGGTCGGTATTTTGACTTGTCGACGTTCAGGCTGGTCGACGTTTCGTCTGTTGGTATTTTTTTAGCTAGAAGCCGGAAATCTACGGTATCCATTAAGTTCATGGCTGCCGGGTCCCTTTAAACACTTCAAAAACAAGAAAAAAGAAAATCCAAAACATGGACTACGGTAGCCCGCGCGCTTTTAAAAAGTCAACCCACCCTGGCCGAGGGACGTGATTCCCCTAAGGCGGGCGAGCCACCGTAGCCCGGCGGGTTACGGTAGGCTACCGTAGTGCCGCGGGGGTTACGGTAGCGGAGAAGGGATTTAAGAGATAGCAATATGGTCCCGTCACGGACCGCCAATCCCTTATATACCGGTCGGTATGCGAATTTCCGGTAGCGCATCCGGTCCGGCAGGCTGTCTCTCTCTTTCTCCCTCTCTTTCTCCCTCTCCCCTCTCTCTCTCTCTCTCTCTCTCGCTCTCTCTCTCGCTCTCTCTCCCGCCTGGATTTTCGAAATGGAACCTTTTGAAATCGTCATTTTGGCCTCCTTGTTTTTGACGGATTTTTGAGGCGGAAATTTTCCAGCAACGGTCGGGATAAGCCGGAACCGGTGTGCCACCCGTTTCCGGTTTTGGCGGAATGGCGCTTGGGGAAAGACAGGAAGTATAGGGTCCACACGATCAACGTCAGATAGCGAACGGGAAAAAGGTCGAGATTTGGTTCCGGCTTGGGAGAGAGAGAGAGAGAGAGAGAGAGAGAGAAAGAGTGAGAGAAAGTGACAGAGAGTGAGAGAGAAAACGAGTGAGGGACAGAGAAGGAGGGAGGGCGGGTGAGTGACTGAGAGTGACGAAGACGATCTCTAGCTGCAGAAAGCAAGTTTAAAGCTGTCCTGGCAGTTAGTAAAACGAGCGATCGCATCATGGGATTACGGTAGCGCGACAAGGCTCTGCAATCAACCTCAAGGACCATTGAACGCAATGCGGAACCTGAAATGGTGCTCGGAACCTTCCTACGGGTGGTAAAAGCTAGAATTAAGAGACTTTCCTATGTACGGCAACGTACTCCGCAGAAAAACAGCAAAATCCGGATAGAGATAGATTTCAAATCCGGATGAAAATTCCTACAGCCAAAGCCCGGAAAGGCAAAAATACCGACGGCCAGCAGCCCGACAGCCAAAATCCCGACAAGCAGACCTCCGGACATGCAAAATAGCTGTGTAAAACGAAGGGGCATTTAACCAGCATCAAGGACATCGGAATTTTCGCCTTCAAGATGCTCATTTGTCGGGATTTTGGCTATCGGGATCCTACCGTCGGTATTTTGGAAGCCGCCGACCATTGAAGTCAACCAGTCCTCCAAAAAATTTCGGACCCAACGTGACAAGCGGCGAGTCATATGGGGCGGCTAGCGGCTCCCTGCCGGTGTCCTCTCCGGTATTCATCGGAAAATGATGCCGGCCGAGGGGGCCCCGCCCCGAGCAGCGGAATCGCAAATTTGAATTTGAAACTGGTCCCGGCGGCGCTGGAAACGAAACGAGACGCCCCGGACGACGCAATAGGGTGGGAAAGTGAAGGTGGCTGGGGAAGGTGGTGATGATTGGGTAAATATGGCATGACATTTTTGGAAGCGTACATGCGTATTATTACGTAGCCCGTAAGTTTCGATGTCAGGAGGAGGGTTGCAAAAAGTTGGGTGGTTTTTGATCGGGATCCTAGGTTTCCTTACCATAAGCCGAAGACCAAGCCTAAGCTTAAGCCAAACATAAACCGTACTTTAAAGGGGCCCGGAAGTCAAAGCTCGTGCATGTGAATTGTCAGCATTGAACCTAGTGGTCAAAAAAACGAAAGGGTTACTGCCGAGAAGTGCCAGAAAAATTATTGTAAAAAATGTAAACTATTTGAGTAAAACCGGAAAGTTATCGGGGCGACAAAGACATTTTGGAGTGCGCTGCGATTGCATGTCGTAATGCCTTGTAAGGCACCCAATCTCTTGACCTCCACGCGATTCTCTTATCAATTTTTCCTATTTAAAAGTCTAGAATGGTCAAAATTTGATGAGGATTACAGAAATAGCTTCAGAATTTTGAAACTCAAGCGTTTTCACGTCCAAACATGGCAAAAGATCAGGCGGCGCGGTCGCGTTGCGGTCGCATCTGGCTATTTGCCAGGAATCAACGCAGGGGGGCTGTGGACCAGATTTCGGAGCCACTTTAAAGGGACGGGCAAGGCTTGAAATTCGCTATGAATTTTGCCGCGACGCACCACGCAACGCAGATGGGCACCAAAATGTGTAATTTTTTGCGTTGATGCTCCAAAATACACATAGAAAATTAAGAAAAAAATTCAAGAAGAAATTCGTAATTCCAATGCCTCTAATAACATCACTTACCTCGTCATGTATCATTGCATTACCGAAATACCCCAAATTCCACCGAATCCGACTGGGGCCTGCTGACCGGATGTGGCGGCTGATGATGTGCACCCTTTTCACCGTAATCCCACATTCCCCAAACGCCCCCCAAAAAAGGCCATAATGTCTGATACAAAAGGACAATAGCCCGCCCCTTACAACTCGAGAACAATGCTAATCCCCCCGCAATACAATGTACGGTCCGGCGTAAGAAAAATTGGGCGAGAAATGCTCATTTCGACTGAATAGGCCTTTACGCTGAAAATATTTGAGATTCGTACCTCAGAAACCAGACGTACTTTCGGCTGTCCGGAGGTGGTGGAGCGGAATTTGAAGTTCTTAGTACGCCTCGCGCTTTCGCCCCGCCAAATTTCGGGGCTTTTAAAGGGAGGGTAACAGCAAAAGCTCCTGAAGAAGTCCTCTAGGCGGGATGCGTAGATTCTGCCCTCTGAGTTCCGCGCTTGCAAACGACACGCGACGCAACCACGACGCGATGATACGTTCCAGTCGTCGTAGCTTGACGGAACGCAGCAAATTCAAATTTTAAAGGGACAGGGAAGGCAAAAAAATGCTAGATTCTTGGTTGTTTTTCTTTTAGAAAGACCAAACCCGACTACGGTAGTGGTTGTCCGGTAGGCCTAATTCTGTAAATTGATCCAAATGGCTTTCCGACCAAAACTGCTGCAAAAAAACCTAAAATTAGCAATTAGGCGATTTCATAATCGTTAAAAGTCTAAAGAAAACAAAACTATCATTCATAGTCCCTTTAAAAAATATATCGAAACCGGCACCAAATTTGCCAAAAAAACGTCGAAGATTTGGCCTGCGTTTGTATATTTAGCACTGAACGAAGTAATTGCGTAAAAACTGTAAAGTACCGGGAACGGCCCACGAAACTGTACAAAATGCACAATTCCGTCACATAGAATTCGTCATGATTTGTAGTTAGTATAGGCGCGGAAAATGCGTGCTTTGGACGTCCCGGATTCCAATTCCGCGTCCGCCCAAACAACGCCTAAAAACAGCTACAGACCGACAAAACTGAGCACCCAGAGGCGTTCTTTCGGAAATTGTGGTGTGGTCGCGATATGGGAAAAGCCGGGGAATCGGAACGGCCGGGTTGTGGAAAATATTCGCCATTCATTCACATAAAAATCCAAACGAGGTGGAGTGGGAGCGCGAAATTGGCTACGACACCGCATAACCAATAAAACATATAGCAGCCTAGTTAAATTAGTGAGGAGCAAGAGAGAAAGAGTGAGAGAGAGAGAGAGAGTAAGAGAGATAAGGAGAGCGAGAGCAAGAAAGATAGATAGAGAGAGCAAGAGCGAGGGAGTAGGAGAGAGAGCGAGAGAGATAGAGAGAGAAAGAGAGAAAGAGAGACGGAAAGGGATAGAGAAACGGTTTGAGAGAGATAGAAAGCGAGCGCGCGTGAGATAGAGAGGGAGAGAGAGAGAAGGAGATGGAAGAGATAGAGAGTGAGCGAGGACGGCGAGAGATTGTGACAGAAAAGAGAGAGGTGTGAAAGAGAGAGAGAGAGAGAGAGAGAGAGAGATAAGGGCCTGCTAGCAGGGGGCAGTGAAGAAAAGTTAGCATCGCTGGCTATGGCAGGCTAGCAGAGATTTTTGCGGAAAGGGGATTACTCGGCCGGTTAAATCGTGAGGAACCATCACATTCGCGCTCCTTACTTCTTTATATACCCCAAGGTTTTCTTCTCTATATACCTTTCGCCGATTTCTGATCATCTACCGGGGTACAAAAATAAGTTATGGAGCCAGTAGTCACAGCGTATGGACAATTAGGGGTAGGGCGGGGCGTAAGAAATGGAGTTTATGGTATCTGCGCGGAATTGGCGACAATAGAAATGATGCGAATCCAGGGCCACGGTTCAATAGACCAGATAATCCTTCCCGTCAATACAACATCTATCCTTCTATCTACCAATCCATTTCTCAGGCATAAATTGGCGTATCGTGTACTATCGGGCGCCACAAAAGCCGAGGTAATGTGGGGTGCAAATGGGAAAATGGTTTCCTGGGGTGTAAACGATCAAAAATCTGATGGAAAACATGGATCGTATTTTTCTAATCGCTAGTCGGGACTTGTGAACGCGTTGCAGCTGCGTGGCGTGCCGTTTAAATCTGATCTGACCACCCGAAATTTCTGAATCATTTAATAGTCCATCCCAAGTCGTCGCGTGCAACCTTTTTTGAAAAGCCGAAAAGACCGGATCAGAGATTCATAAGCGAAAATTGAAAAATTAAGGATTCTACGAAATTAATAATGTGGCGCTCCACCCCCGCTTGAACAAGAGAGAGAGAGAGAGAGAGAGAGAGAGAGAGAGAGAGAGAGAGAGAGAGAGAGATAATGAGTGAGAGAATGCCGACCGAAACCTGACAAGAAACTTCTAACCAAACGATGACCTAGACCACCGCTAACCGGACAGACGGATTGGGTTTACATCGTTCTGAGACCCGATCTGTCACTCCCCGAAAAATCCGTCTTATTTTTCGATTATTCCCATGTTCCCACGAACCGCCCGCGATTCTCCGGCCTGCGAAAAACAATACCAAGAATCGGGTGGTGATGAGAGGTGAAAAACGGCTGGTATCTATCTAAGATGAATTTTTCAGTGTTTGAATAGGTGGGTACGAGGAAAAGGGAGGAAGGGTGGGTGAGTAGGGTATGGAGTGTACGTGTGGAATTGGGTAATAGCTGGCGTGTATCTAGGAAAAATTGCCGTTTAGGAAACGTTCTATAATCGGATCAATTCGCTTTTTAAGGGGACCAAGAAGCCAATTAAATCAAGAGATCAAGAAATTCGGTTCCAACGCCAAGATTTTTATATTTTGGCTGTTTTACCGTAGCCCACGTTATCAGCTGACTTACATTTCAAATTACCGAAGTTTATAAGTTTCTTACCGTTTCAAGATAGATACATTGTCTCAGGTCCGTGCTACCACCCGAATTCCGTATGGATTCCACCTGGATTGCGGGTGGAAGGCCTGGAAATCGATGGGAAACGGGGCGGATGAGCGGAAATGAGGCGGAAGCACGGGGAGGACCGGGGGCGGATCCGAAGGGACAATCGGAAACCAATGGGAAGTCGATCCGATCCGATCGGTTTCCCTCAATTTGCGATCGGCGATCGGCTCCTGCTTCCACCCGCAATCCGGTCGATTTCCACGTGGAATCCGATCGCGTCCGCTCTGGGAATTCTGATCGTGTCCGATAGCGGACACCGACCGGATTTGGGGTGGAAGCACGGACGTGAGGTGGCGAATAATCTAGAAATTGTTGGATTTAGAAAGTATTCTGAAACTTTAGTCTACCAACCACCGCCGACATATTATGAATTTTCAACCCCCCTTCTAGTGTGTGTTGTTTTGCTTCCGGGGGCAATCCGCGTACTTTCTCAGCCCCCTAGAAAGTACGGCGCTTCACTATGCATAGAATTTAAGCCCGATTCACGACAAACTAGACAGGGAATGGACTTTTTCTTTCTATTCCGCTCGTGTATGTGTGAATTTTTAACATTTTAAAAAATCGTAGTGAATCGTCCGTCTCCAAAGCCCTTTTCCGGGTGTTTAATCTGTAGCCGTGCGTAGGCCGCTGGGGGCTTTATTCCATTCGGGGGTGTTCGTTTTTGCGTCGGCGTAGCCCCATTGGAATTGAACACAAAACCTATCGGACTGGGCTATGGGCTGGGTCCGTATTTCGCAGTCCCATTCTACCAATTGTTTTATGTGATGAATAATGGAAATCGGGCTCAAACAACGCGGCCATCGGGCCCGCCTTGGGGGGAGGTTGACAAATGTTCCCACAGCCCGGATGGGTCCACAAGGGCGGACATTTTTAATTTTTTCTTTAGTCAGGGGTTTTTCTAGTTTTCTAGTGGAGGAAAAGCGGTTTAAAGGGACGGCAAGCCCGAGTTTAACCTTTGGAATTCCTAAATATTGAAATTCTGGAAAATTACAGTTCCCGGACAACCGGAAAAGATAAAGTAAGAGAAAACAAACGAAAGGCAAAGACAAACGAAAACGAAAAAAAAAAAGAGAGAGAGAGAGAGAGAGAGAGAGAGAGAGAGAGAGATACAGAAAGGGAGAGAGTTCGAGGAAGCGAGAGAAAGAGAGCGAGTGTGAGAATGAAAGAGAGAATGAGGGAGAAAGACAGAAGTGAGAAAGAGCAAGCGCGAGCGAGACAGAGAGAGAGAGAGAACGAGAATGCGTTCAGAGGTGCTATTCGTAGCCGAGCTCCGACTACACCGGACTCCAATGTACATTCTTTCGTTTTGCGTATTTGAGCGACTATTTCCCTTGAAATTACTACACGGCCGTTGCGCTTGCCATTTAGTATACAAGAAAGGGAACAAAGCCGAGTTCAGGGACTTTGAAAAAAATTCTGTACAAAGCCTGCCGCAAAATAGAGATAAACAGAGCATTTCCAAATTTCTATAGCCCTTTCAAAAGCTCTATATAGCCGGCGTAAGAAGTAAAGGTGCGGAAAAATCGTGCAGATTAATCCACGCCCCTTTCTACCGTAGTTTGTGATCGGCGTAGTTTAATTCCCGCAAAAAATCAGTAACAAAAAAGCCAGAGATGGAGTATTTAGAAATAGACAATTTCCTTTAAAAGAAGAAAGTAATATCCGCGCAATTATGCAAAAGCAAACCTCTGAAGAATCTCCAGAATGGGGGATTTTTCTAAAAAAGGGATTAGACGAGATAATTGGTGCGGACGGCGGCGCTTCCTGTACTTTTGTAATGGACCTGGTATAGGCCCTGATAAACACCTGGAAAATAGATATAAAAGATGAGGTCTGTAGTACTTGAAAAGCGCATTATCTATCTAACAATTATCTGCACGTTTTCTAGGAAAAATCAGCAAAGAGCGGATTTCCGCGGAATTTGACGATAATCGGTCTACGGTTTTCAACCCATAAATTGCAAAATCTTCTACATGAAACTACGAAATAAGCTTCTGAAGGACTAAAAAAAAAGATGTTTATAAAAACTTCCGCTTTAAAAAGAGACGATTTTCACCGATAGAAAGATTGTATTTTAACGGAATTGCTTAGTAGGCTTTAACGTATTTTAATTTAATGAACACTATCAAAAATAAAGACACCTTGAAACAATTAAAACCATCAAATCTATAAGAGAAAAATGACCTTAGATGATTTCAGTGGTCAGAGACCCTAAAAATGCTCCAGGCGGCGTAAAGCATGACAGCATGAAACCCTAGCCGCCGTCGAAATTAGGCTGAAAAACCGGGCATTGACCTTCGCCTTAATTTTTACGTTTCAAAGGGCATATTAAACCCTAGAGAAAATGCTATATAATATTTCACATTTCACTGCTATTATATTTTTAGAGGTTCCGAGTTTTCCCATCGAAACGTGAGCACCCAAAATCAAAAAAAAATTCAAAAGCTCCACCCTTTCCCTGCAAGATCTTGCAAATATTCACCAGATGATGTACTTTCCGGGATTAGTAAATATCGGATTAGGGGAAAGTGACAATCTTTTGCCAAGTGGGAGCATGATCTTTGGGCAAGACGCTGATTTTCGGCGGCGACGTGCCCGGATTGCCGGCGCACCGGACCGGAAATGATAAAAAGGATTGGGGCGCAGGGCGCCGGGGTCAATTTCATTTTTTGAGCGAGAAACGTGCAAAATTCAGTTTGAATCGTGAATAATAAATCGAGGGATCACTTTCGAGCGGAGCAGAGAAAAGTTGCACTAGAAAATTAGAGGATCAGAAAAATGGGCGCTTTCGGCTTAGCAGGAGCGGGGGATTTTCACGTGTAATTCGTATGCAAAAAAAAAATAGAGCGAATTTTTGCAGCATTGCACAAAGTTTTTGAATCTAAAAAGTACGCAAAAAACCATAAAAATTTCGATAATTTTTGGGAAAAAAGTTGAAAACTTCAAATTAAAAATTAAACAAGAACATTTTACGGTCTCTATGAAATCAATGAAGCAAAAATTACTAAAAACGCGCTATAAAAATACTTCCTATTTTGTTACCAACTAGCTATAGAAGGAAACGCACAAATTAGTGTTTTTCCGGGCTAAACGGAAAGGCTTCAGATCCTAAAAATCACACAAATGACAGCCACTGGTTAATAAAATTTACCCAAAGTTCTTGAAGGCTCAAGGCCGTTGAGGAAGCTCGTGTATCATGGGCGACTTCGGAAATGGAGCGCCATATATCGTGGAGCGCAGCACAGCCGGCTGGATTGTAGCGGGGAGCGCTATGGAGACCCGGGCCTGGGGTTCCGGAAAGTTTTGTTTGAATGAAAAGTCATGAAAAATGGGCGGTGTATTGGACATCAATTTACGATTGGTGAATTGTCTTTGAAAAACCGGCTCGCGAAGGTACAACGAAGCTGCCAGAACGCATGTTACAGCAAGAAAGCAAGCGTAAAAAATCTTTTCATACATAAAATCCACCAATTTCAAATCAAGCACATTTCCGGAGGTGAATTGTTTTGAAAACGTTAAAATAAAGGTGCAAGCAGTAAAAACAGAGTCAACCTAGAAAAAGTTTAAAAATTCACACAGCGTCAGACGCTCATCGGTAAGTCTGAAAAGTCTTCTTCTGTCTCAGAAAATCTTCTAAAAATGCTGAGAAATCAAAAAAAGAAGACTTGCAGGGCCATGTACAAAAACAATCGTTGTTCTCTTGCAAACAAAGTCAATCTCGAAGCCTCCAATTTTGTTATCATTTTAGTGCTTTTACAACCTAAAAACCGTGTTGTAGCTCGAACCAGAAATGAAAGAATAAAGCTGCGCATAATCTAGCTCCATAATTTTAAAAAACCTAGTCATGACTCAGGAAAAATGAGGTTTTATGAGTATTTTACTACTTTTACAAACAATACAAAATAATTCCTACACCAAAATTTCTAAACCGTGCGCTGGCGACTACGCCTGCTACACCTTACGGACGCCATATTTTCGTAGAAAAGCCGTGCTTATTTCATTTTTTACCCAACCCACTTGAAGCATGGCCGCCCCGCTGCTCGACGAGGGCCCCGCACCGGAACTAGAAAGCGAACTGTTCGAGGCAAGTTCTTGATCTAAATTTTGAACTTTAGAAAGTTTAGGTGGTCGAGCGCTTCTCGTACAAGACGAAAATCTTCAACGCCGGCTTCGCGGGCATATGTGGTCGGCTATTTTCTTAGAAAAACTGTTTTAAATAGTTTTTTTTTTGCTAAAAAATGTTTCTAAACGATCTCAGACAGAATTGAGCTAGTAAAAAGAATGTGAAAACGATTTATCCGCCCAAAAACTACAGAAAAAGTTATTTTTGCGTGAAAAATAACTGAAACCCCTAAAAAAAAGTCTAAACTTTCCGTTCCAGGTGTCAGCTGCGTGTTCCCGCTCGACCTCATCAAGACGCGCCTCCAGAACCAGAATGCGAATAGCCCGATCTACAGGTGAATCTGTTTTTCATCAATGAATCCTTGTTCTAGAGGCATCACCGACTGCGCGCGCAAGACGTGGCAACGAAACGGCGGCAGCTTCTTCAGCAGGATAGGCGGATTTTATCAAGTAAGGAAATTTGCGATAGTTGATACATTTTTAGGGTGCCTCTGTGAATATATTGCTGATCACACCGGAAAAAGCGATCAAGCTCGTCGCCAACGACTATTTTCGGCATCAGCTCGCCACGCCGGGCGAGAAGAAGCTGGGCGCGCTACGCGGGATGCTGGCAGGTAGACTACAGCTTAAAAGGGGCCATTTTAGAAGATAATCGAGTTTTGCGATGCTCATTCGCTAGAACATCAAATTCTGAACAGTTTCTATCTTTTAAAAACTCCTGACGATCACGCTTTTCGAGAAAAATTTTCGAAAAGTTCCGATTTTGTTAAGCGCCGCCGAAAAAGGCAAAATCGGAACTTTCGTAGCTATTTTTTCTCCAAAACAGTTCTCCTGCAGCAATTTTTTAAAGCTAGAACTTGTTCAAAATTTCAAACTGGAAGCAGCTTGATTAAATCAGGAAGCCCGATTATTACTCAAAAACAACCCATGTAATCGCTAAAAATTACTTTTTCAGGCGGCCTCGCCGGGCTCTTCCAAGTGACCGTGACGACCCCGATGGAGCTGCTGAAGATTCGCATGCAGCAGGCGGAAAAGCGCGTCTCCCCAGCGGTGATCTTGCGGCAACTGCTAGCGGATCGCGGCTTTTGGGGGCTCTATCGAGGCGTCGCCCCGACCTTGGCCAGAGATGTCACGTTTTCGGGTACGCTTTAGAACAAAAGTTCTACGTTTTTAGTTATCTACTTCCCGCTATTTGCGAAACTCGACTCGATGGGCCCTCGGAAAAAGGATGGCAGCGGGGATGCCGTTTTTTATGCAAGGTATCAGACTCTAAATCGCTTTTTCAAACAGATCTATCAGTAGTCAGCTTAAAATCCCAGTGAAAACATGATATTTTCACCGCTTTTGGCGGCTCAAGTTCGAAAAAGAAGTCGTAGCAAACACAAGAATTTATCAGCATCGCAACGTCAAAACAAATAATTAATTATGAGCGTAACGGATTAATTGGTATCTTTGATTTCTTGGATTTCCTTTGTATCAAGCTGCTCGTTCAACCGCCGAATCTTCTCCGTGAAAATGCGCATCATCGGGAAATACACCTCGCAGTATTCCTCAAATTCCTTTGCTGCGTCTTTGATCGGGGCGAGCGCTTTTTTCGCTTCCGGAAACGAGTCGAGCTTCTTCGTCTTTTCGAGGCGTTGAATTCCCATGGCTTTTAGGGCTTCCACAGCCTTATCGACCTCTTGGTGCAGATATCGTAGATTTCCCGCCAGCCCGGTGACCGCTTCATCAAATCGGTCCTTGGCCACTTTGTTGATGACATCCAGCTCGAGCTCGAGAAGTTCAGCAACCTCGTGCTGTCGATGTATTTTGAAGGCGCACACCCCGCAGGCAGTAATTGCGCAATCCGTGCACCGAAATAGGTGTGAAAATTGGTGGACGAGGCCGCAGTCTCCACATTGTTGTAGGCCCTCTTCGCGTAGTTGGTTACCGTCTTCTTCTTAAAAATGAATTGAAAACTGGGTCGTTAACGAGAGGATTTTTCCTTAATCCACCATTTTTATAGCATTTTACAGTTTTAGCGATAAAAAGCACGCACAGATGAAAAATTTTCTAGAATTTTTGTACCTTTTGATGAAAAATGTTTGAAAATAATCAAATTTTCGTTTTTAAGCGTCAAAAATTACTAACTACGCTATAAAAATGCGATGTTTTTCTCCCCGCTAACAGTTCAGTACCTAAAAACTTGCGTATCCGCGAATCGTGCCATAACAACCCTCCTTCATCCATCGTTTCGCATTCCAGACATTTCACTGGCCCCTTGTTGTGGCAGCACGTCCAGTGACCGCATCCCAACTTGTAGGCCAACTTGGAGATGTTCAGTTTGACGCCGCACTCCTTACAACTCGGGTAGACGATCTGGCCGGTGTATTCGTATCCGGTATCCGTCTTCTCCAGCCCGGGCTGGTCGAGAAATTGGAGCAGCCCGCGGTACGGCACTTGTTCGGGGCCCTTGTCCTCGCATCCCGCACAGTTCGTGACTTTTGCCGGATCGCCCAGCACCGGCGTGTTCGGCATGCCCTCCTTGCAGTGGAACGGCTTCTTGCACGTGGCGCAGTTGAAGCACGTCAGCAGCATGGTCGTTACCTAAACTGAACATTTATCGAGCGTTTTATAACAATGCAATCTGTACATAGAAGGAATGGAAAGACGACGAAATTTTGGCAATAATACATTTCGCGCAAAAAGTTTAGGTTTCGAATAACAAATTTAGAATTTCCGTGAATTAAATCAACGACTTATTTTCCCAGATTTTTGTTCAGCTTCTCGTGCAGCTGGTGGACCTTTTCGGTAAAAATGCGGACCGCCGGGATGTACTCCTCGCAATATTCCTCAAATTCCCGCGCGGCTGCGTCAATTTCCGCGGCCACTTTCCTCGCGTCCGGAAACTTTGCGAACGTGGGGATTTGCTGGAGGCGCTGAAGTCCGGTGCCCTTCAAGGATTCGACGGCCTTGTTGGCTTCGAGGTGTAGGTAACAGAAATTTCCCTCTAGGCCGGAAACCGCCTCGTCAAACCTTTTGATCGAGCTGCCCTCAAGCAGATTCAATTCAATGCCCAGCAACTCGACGGCGCGATGTTCGCGGTGATTTTTGTAGGCGCAGAATCCACACAGGGTGCAGCTGCACTTCTCGCAACGAAAGAGACGCTCGATTTTGCCTTCGAGGTGGCAATCCGCACATTGATGGATGCCCAGCAGGCTCAACTCCTTTCTGCGCTCGACCAAAAGCGTCAGCATTCCGCGGTCACGATAGAATTTCTTGCTCTCGTCGATGGTTCCACATACCGGGCACTTGACCCTGTTTTTGGTGCGGCAGCAGAGAAGGTGGCCGCAGTGAAGCTTGTAGGCGCCGCTCTCATACACTTCTTCGCTGTCCGGCTTGCAAATACACGTCAAGCCCCGGGGAATCTTGTGAATTTCCTCCCAAACGTATCCATCGTCCGTTTTCTTGAGGGCCGGCTGGTCGAGAAATTGGAGCAGTCCACGGTACGGCACTTGTTCAGGATTCACCGTCTCACATGCGGCACAGTTCGGGGATTTCGAGGGGCCGCCAAGCATCGGCGTGTTTGGCATGCCCTCCTTGCAGTCGAACGGCTTCTTGCACGTGTCGCAGTTGAAGCACGTCAGCAGCATCGTCGATTATCTGAAAAAAGATAAATCAGTCTCAAAATTTAGAAAGAAAATGAAATAGAAAATACAAGCGAAAAACCCATTAAAAAGCTTGTGAAAACTTCTTTTTTTCAGTTTCGCCTCCGGATTGCTAGCGGCGGGCCTGGGCGCCTTTCTAGTCACCCCACTCGATGTTGTGAAAACGCGAATTCAGGTGGAAGTCCATATTTTTTTTAGTAATTCTAATTTTAGACCGGCGGCTCCGGATACCGAGGAATCGGGGAAGCGCTGTGTAAAATCTACGACGGCGAGGGCGTGCGCGCGCTGTTTCGGGGCGCCAGCTGCCGAGTTATGGTTTGTTTTTGTTTTCATTTCGTAAAAAGTATTTTTAGGTGATGGCCCCGCTGTTCGGCATCGCGCAAATGGTCTACTTTATCGGCGTGGCCGAGAAGCTCGGCATCGGCCAGGGCGGCGGCCCGAACGCGCTCTACAATTTTCGATCCCCGTTTGCGCTGTTGAAAACCGCGTAAATTTTTCGCTGAATGAATTCGTACATCGACTCTTACATATCTATTTGCTTTCCATTGATCATTTCTACAGCATTTTGTGATTGATATCGTTTGGCCGAAATGTAGTGCACATCGTGAACGGAATAAACTTTTGCTTTTGGATTGGTTTTATGAGAATGATGCAGCGGAGGACTGTGAGAATGGGATATCGGCCGATTCGGAAACCAGTTCTGGTTTATGGTATTCTCGTTTCGTGATATTGTAAACGAGAAGCTGCGCGAAAAAAAATGGCGCTATTTCAGTTTACCGGCCCCACTTATATATGGCCAAAATGACATTTTTCTGGGTCAGTTTTTTGCGCTGGTTACGGAAAACACTATCCCAGCCCACGAAAATGCGATTTAGAAAACAATTTAATCGGAATGTTGGGAAAATTCGATTTTACGGCGGCCGCGTAAAAGGAGTATTTTTGTGGTTTTTTAATTAAATCATGGCCAAAAACGGGTTTATCATGAGTGAAGTAAGTCAGTAGCATTGTCAGGCAAGGCGGGCCGTCGCTTCGGATGGGCTGCCGCTCCACTCTTTCGAAATAGGGGCGCCTGGCCGCTTCGCGCGCCTCGGGCGCCCCTATTTCGAAACCCTGTACGAGCTCGCGCCCATCCGAAGCGACTAGGCCCCGGGGTGGCACGAAGCCTTATTTTTAGGAAAAAAAGAGGGTGCAATCGCTCAGCCTTATTGGAAAAAACTTTTCCACTGATTTACAGGCCTCCCGCATCAAAACCCCTTTAAAAACCGAAAGTTAAGTGTTTTCCCCCCTCAAAATTCACGATTTGGCGTTCTAGATTTTGGTCAAAAAGGTAAATTTTTCTCATTAGATTGCATTTTTACGAGCTGGGGTGTCTTTTTTCGTAACCAGCGCAAAAAACTGACCCAGAAAAATGTCATTATGGCCATATATAAGTGGGGCCGGTAAACTGAAATAGCGCCAAAAAAATACATTACAGGTTTACAAAAGAAAAGTGAAACTGCGTTGAAATTTTGATTTTATTCGATTGACGCGGCGCCGCTATCGGCTTGACCTTTTGTTCCCATTAGTGCGTTGTTGCGCTTGGAATAGTTGCTTTTCATACCAGTCGCTTCTGAATATCAGTGTTTTCAAGCAGGGAGAAAGTAAAAATATTTCATTTATTTCGAAGCTTTTTGTAACGATTCCATAAGGTTAGGACAGCGAGAGACTACGCGACAAAAGCAAAGCGCGGTTCGTTATTTAGGAGATTCGACGCGAAGCTTGCTGTGCTTTCCTTTCATGCCATTAGTGCGTTTAGCGTTTACAATAATAGTCCGTTTTTTTCCATCTTCCAGCGAGTCGCAGTAGCAAGTTCCAGGTATTACTAGACGCTCTGTGTCACCTTGAATTCATAAAGAGCCGTTTTGAAGGCTTTTAGAGTTTCGCGGCGTGACCAAGCTCATTCGATAGAGCTTAAAATTCTGAACTAATCCCATCTTTCAGAAATTGCTAAACGATGATGATTTTGGCGAAAACTTGCTCGGAAAGGGCGGATTTCGTCAGCGTTAGGCCGCCGCTTATCAAAATCTAAGCTTTGAAGAAATTTTCTCGAAGTCGGAGGCTTTTTGGAAGATGGGATTTGCTCAAAATTTCAAGCTGTATCGAGTGGGCGATGTCACATCGCAAAATTCGAAAAGCTCATGAAAAACAGTCGCTTCTCGTTAGCGTAACGCCCAGTCATCGAATTACTTTATTTTGAAAAACACTGCGGGGACGGTTATCACAAGCATTAATGGTACAAGCGAATAGTGTTAGAGATTTCTTTTTTTTGTTCATCATTCAGCCGAGGGTGTCCCCATCCATCGCGTCGCGGCCGCTCATTTGTTGTTGGTGGTCTCGGCGAGCGCCTTGTTGTAGTCGACCGTGAAGTTCTTCAGGTTTTTCTCGCAGCCGGCCACTGCGCTCCCGAGCCGACGATAATAGTGGTTGAGCAGCACCTCGTGCACGTAGTAGTATTGGGGCCCCATCTGAAACACTTCTTCTTGTATGGGCCAGGTTTGCTAGTTGTTGATTAGGGGACTGGACTGTTAGCGGGGGGAACAACTGTTTCTGAGGTGTTTCTACACTGTTTTTTTTTGGTACTATTCCTAAACGTAGAAACTTTACAAATTCCTAAAAGTAGAAACTTTACCGATTTTTTTATTAAACGAAATGCAAAAAAAAACATTTTTTGACCAAAAATGGCCGTTTTTGAGCAAAATCCCGACTTTTTGAAAAGATTTGTGTTTTTAGATATTGCCAGTTAAAATACCGTTTTCTTTTACTAAAAATATTATAAAAATACTCCCTGTTAATTTACTAGGCATTGCTAGATTGACACACACGAACTGCCTCCCCCGATAATGCGAAAGCGCCCAATAAATGTATTTCTATATTGTTTTTTGTAATGTTTGATCGCAAGAAAGAGGTTAAAGTATTCTAAAAACTTTGAAAAATCAAAAAGTGTTGTTTATTGGCCTTTTTCGTACATGTATGCCATACATTTTCGACCAAATAAGCCAAATTTTCGAAAGTTTTTATAATTTATTAGATTGTATATTGTCTTTAGATCAAAAAAAAAACTATGTAAAATGCTATAGAGAATTACGGGGAAAACGAGAGGCACCTGGACGAGGGCGGCGCGGCTCTCCCTGCACTCCTTGAGCAGGTCCTCGACCTCAAACTGCTCGCAGGCCTGCACCAGGATCTTCTCCTGGATGGCCTGCAGCAAGACGATGGACCCGGTGCGGCCGATGCCCGCCGAGCAGTGCACCACGATGGGGACCGCGTGTTTGTTGGCCACCTTCTCGAGCAGTTCAATGGGGGCTTCGTCGGGCGGTGGGGCGCCGCGGTCCGGCCATTTGACCCACTGCAATGGGGTATGGGGATTTTTTTTGGATTTGAGACCTTATGAAGAGAATCCCCCCCCCGCTAACAGCCCAGTACCGAAGTTTCGATACATACATGGTAGTGCGTGACCGTCATCTCGGAGCCGAGACCGGCGACTTTCAGCGTGCACACGCGAATTTTCACCGGGGTCTCGTGCCGGAATTTGAACTAAAATACAGTTGCTGGTTTGGATTTTTCTATCATGACCAAAATTGTTTATATTACTGGTTTCGGCAACAGGCTAGTAAAGCAAAAGAACGTATGGCTAAAAAGTTAGGGTTGGGGGAACCCATTTTTGCCTAAAAAATCAAAAATATCTCGATATTTTTGTAATCTTTTCGATTCGGTATTGATTAGGGAAATGCTATAAACTGTAAAATGCTACAATATTGCTGAATAATTTGTGTTTAGGCGCGTGCAAGGTTACTGGAAAAATTGGTTTTTTTTTCAGCGACAAATCCCCCCTGTTAACAGCCCAGTACCGATATTTGTTGTTTTTATTCGATGTTTTTGGTTAGAAAATAGAAGAGAGAGCTTAGGAAAAACTCTAACATGCCAGAAATTGCACCCACGTCGCGCTCGAGCTCGTTGGTGAGGATGATCGGACCGTGCTCAGGTGTTTGGAAGGTCATCTCCTGCCCCTTCTCCTCCGGGTAGTATCTGGCGCACTTCGGCTTGTGCAGCTCCTCGTACTCGCACAACATGATGATCGACTAAAGTGGTCGTTGAGGGCCAAATTCTACCAGAAGAGCGATACCTCAACCTTCTCCTGGATGACCATCATCCAAAAGTGGCCGCACGTCGCGTCCATGGGCCCCTGGGCGCAGATGAAGCGCTTCGGGCTGAGGAAGGTGCCGACGTAGTTTGCGTGGATGTACTCGTCGGGGTTGGCGCCGGCGACGCGCACGCGGTTGTGGTCGAGGCAGCCGACGTCCTGAACGAGTTCAGTTAGGAAAGAATGCAGCTGGATCTTGGCTCCCCCTTGAGCTACAGAGTCGTAAAGTATACCAAACAGTTTGCGTTGACCTGGCGAGCATTTTGTTATACTTTATGGACCTGTAGCGCATCAGGGAAGTGAGTTACAGCTGCGCCATTCGCCCCCACCTTGTATCTGTTCAGCTTCTGGTTGCGGCTGAACACGGTGCACTTGGCCATGTTGTAGACGCGGGGGTTTCGGGCGAACTCGACTTTCAGGGTCTAAAAAGTGAACGGAAGTGCTGGGTACTGGTATCTTATCGGTGGGGGGGGGGGGTAGCGGGTAGCCCCCGCTAACACCCAAGTACCCAGCGTACCTTAATTCCCTTCTTGAGCGTCTGGCCCATGAAAGCGGCGGCGGCACTCTTCTGGGCTTCGCTGAGGGGCGCCCTGCTATCCGTTGGTTTGTGGCTGGTCGTTTCGCGCGACATCGCGCCGCTATCTTTCGACTTTTGGCGCTTGCTCGACTTGTGGCGCGGCTCGCCGCTCGTTTCGCCGCCCTTTCTGAAAATGAAGAGAATGAGTTGGAGGCTAAGGTTTAGTACAGTATCTTTGCTCCCCAGTGTGCCACAAGGTTGTAAGGCATACCAAAATGCTCGCCAGATAAAGACGAACATTTTGGTATACTTTACATCCCGGTAGCGCATCGGTGAGCTGAGATACAAAAGTTGAGTGGCGGCGACGTCCGAATCGCACCAAATGACACTTACTTTCCCATGGAACCGTGGAGCGCGCTGGCGGCCGGGGCGCTGATGAGGTGTCGATGGAAAAAATGACTTTTTCGGCGGCTTCTGATCGTTTTTTATAGCGGAAAATTAGCATGCAAATGTAAAGCACTTCCGGTTGCTGATTAGCATATGGAAATTCCTGAACCAATTTCGGTTTTTGCAGCTTTACGAAGCTATGGTGCATTTTTCGAGTCCAACAACCGTAATTTACGCCTTAGGAGTCCCTTAAAACGATATGGAATAACAACAAGCGAAACTTACATCGTGCTCATGCTCAGAAAAACATTCACTGGTGAATGAGGTAATTTTTTGTCAATATTGGGTAAAAAATGTTTGTTTTTTTCGAAAATTTCAGTAATTTGGTTGGTAAGAGCATGTTTTTTTTTGAGCAAGAGCTACCATTTAGATTTCGCAAACTGTTCTTCCAAACGTTTTCAGGGCCTCTAAAGTGCGAGTTTCGGAAATTTTAGCAAAAATTTACTGTACCTTAGTAATTATTGTCATTTTGGAAAATCTAAAAATGTATTCGTGCTCAGTTCAAAATTCCGAACAAGATCGGCTTGGCTACAATACGAGTTCCATCTCGCTTCATGTCTTTCCCTGGTTAGTCCCTGTAAGATATTACAGCTCTTTTTCGTTGCCTCCAAATGTGCTGTAAATTCCGGGTGCCTAAAATTTTCATTTCGAGCTCTTCGTGCACCCGGTAACCTCCGCACACCCGGCCCCGGAATTCGATTTATTTTGGGAGCGGTGTGCTGCTTTTGGGGGTGGATTCTGGGCTTGGGCTTGCCTGTGTTTTCGGGTGCACACGTGAAGGCGATGTGTGTGTGGAGATGGAGGATGGAGAAAAGCCCACTAACGAACGAACGGCACGGGGCAACGGGACAATATTGGGCCGCCTGCCGTCTTTCCTAGGTTTTTTTGGTTTTGCTGAGGCTACCTTGGGGCAAGGTTTGGGTTGCAACTTTTTCGCAAGAGTGGGACGTCTGCTTTTCCCCTGGCGTGTCTACTGTTAAATTCAAGTTTTCCACGCTTCCGGTTTTTATGGTAAGCATTTAAACCCTTTGTGGATGCAAACTGTTAACAAAATTTGCTCCCGGGTCACGTCGGAGCTGGTGATGTGTCGCAGCTCGAGTTGCGGTAGGTTCGTTTTGTTTTGCGGCTACCTTCACGGCGTCGCTGGCGTTGCGTGCGTCGCATGTTACCTGCGTGCCTCCCGATCCTGCCGCTTCGCGGGTACAAGCGGACCTCAGTCGTCGCGGGTCGCGGCTTGCGTCACGGCCACCTGTTTTTGCTTTTAGCCTCATTTTGCGGTTTTAGATTTCCTTACGTTAGCAAAAGCCGCCTTTGCGTCGCGGTTAGCGTTGGGGCACAGTTCATCGTGATTCGCGGTGCTGCTTTGCGTCGCGTTGTCGTGGCGTCCTAGCTGGCTTTGCGCTCTTCAGATTTGCGTTGCGGTTAGTGCTTCGCGGCCGCCTTTCGTCGTCAGCTAGCTTTGCGTCGCGGGCAGCGTTGCGCGTCCTATCTTCTCATGTTCGTCGTAGCTCTGGGCTCCGAATTAGGAAGCGGAATTCTGATTCTACGGATTTCTGGCTATTCCTAGGATAGCCGAGCTTCAAAAACCGACTCTTCCACGTCGTTTGCATCAACTCGTCCCAAAACATCCAGCACCACGCTTTGCAATCATAATTTATTTTGGTTCAGCAGCAGTGAATTCTTAGAATCCTCCTACTCATCGTGCCATCTTGGGGTAGGACATCCAATTAGACATGTGTTGACTTCAATTTCATTCTTTCGGGGCGGTCTCAGACTCGGGATTTGGGTCCTCCAATTACAGCCCTGGGATGTCGTGGTTGCCAAATTTTTTGCTGGACCTTCATTTGTGGGTGAGGATGGCCTGGGATTTTTAGAATTTGAGTTTTTTCCGGAACAGAGTTTTAGAGCTTTTTTTCAATAATAATTTTTCATCCAGAATTCTGGCATGACAAGGATGTTTTTAAGTGTCGTTCGTCGCCCTAGGTCTTGTCGGTGTTAGTTTGAAGGTCGCGAGAGCTTACGGTTTTTCGCCCGTAGATGCACTTTGACAACCCCGCCTTTGTTAAAACCTTTCTCAACCAGTTTACCTTTAAAAATTCCACCCATTAGGCGGAAGCCCTTCCACCTACTGAAGCCACAATTCCCAAAAAAGGTTTCGATAAGCCAGATCTCCGATTTTTCTCAGCCATTTTATGTGGGCTGAAGTTTGGTCAACGAATATTTGCGTGCAATATAAGACCGCGGTCTTGAACTTAGCCACAATAGCGTTCTTTTCCACAGTATCCGCGATCCATGCTAAAAATTTTTCTATGAATATTCCGAGATTTTCCACCCAAATCCAGGCAGAAATGGACAAGCTAATCGCAGGCGATATTTCTTCTAAAAGATGCATGCTCTGCCAACCTAAACACATGCTATCAAACGGAACACGCCGAGTATTTATTGCTGGCAATTTTGAAGATGGCGCTGCCCCGCCTTTTTATGGAAAGCGATAAATTCGGGATGTTCGGGCCGCGACGCATATTTTTGCACATTTAAAAAAGGCAAGATACAGACAGCTTTTCTCCGTTTAAAAAAGTGCATCTTTCCCTCTCTCGACCACTATCTCTCGCTCGCTCTCTCTTCCTCTCTCTCTCTCTCTCTCTCTCTCTCTCTCTCTGCCTCTGTCAGTGTCTCTAGCTGTCTCTCTCACTCACACTCCCTCTCTCTCGCTCTCTCTCTTTTTTCACTCTTTCGCTATCTCGCTGTCTCTCACCCCTCTCTCTCTCGCGCTCTGACCGACTCTGTTCGAAGACCTTTCATTTGCTTCAGGAAAATTGCTGTCGATTTCCCAATCTCTTTGCAGACGCTAGATTTCTGTTTTACAAATCCCTTTAGTCTCGTGAGGATTCGGAGAATCCAAATTTTCAATCCCCGAAAAGTGGCGTGCCGAATTCGGCCCAAATTTACGACGCCATAACTCTCACTTTCGGCCATCCGGCGGCTTCTTGGGTGGGCCCCCTCTTCATTTTTTGGGGCCCAGCCAAAGAGAAGGGTGCCATCCCCCCATCCCTTTTTCCTTTCCGGGTCTTTTCGTCGTGTTGGTTTCTATCTATCTATCGCTGGTGGGCCACAGCAGCAGAGTTGCCCGGGGAGATTAATTGCCGTCGTGGTGGCTGGTGGGTGGTGGGGGACCACGTCGCGTAAATCATCCCTTCCGAATATTCCAGCCGGGGACACGCTGCGCTGTATTCAGCTATTCATTACGCTTTTTACTTGGCTGATTATTTTCTGTCCGGATTTTTCGGATTTCGAATTTTTGCGACTTTCCTGACTATTCCGTGTCTTTCCGATTTTGGCCTATTTACGTACAGACTGGCGGATTTTAGACGGCCTTACAAAAGCAGCTGTTGTTAGCTGAACAAAGCATTTTTTAGACAAATAGGATAGCCTAGTCCGTGACCAAGGATTTTTGCGACATTTTAAACCAGTACAACGCGATTTCGTCGGAAAAATTGCCAAAATCGCATAGTTTAATCCCAATAAAGTTTGCGCTTGGTAGAAAATAGTCTGTAACATCTCTAGCAATAGCTTTCTCTCTCGCACTCTCTCTCTCTCTCTATCTCTCGCTCTCGCGCTCTCTCGCTCTCTCACTCTCTCACTGGCTCTCTCGCTCTCTATCTAGTTCTCTATCTCTCGCTTTTTCTTGCTTTTCATGCTTTTCCTGCAGGGCTGTAATACATGGCGTAATCGGTTAGTTTTGCCGGATTGTAAATTGGCTTCCAAAATTTCTTTCTAAATTGTTTGATTGGAGATAAAAGCAGACAAAAAAAGGAATTCTTTGTGCTTTTAAGATGCGGCCAAAATATATCCTCAGAGCTCTCCCACCTCTTCTTAAAGTATCGCCACCCTACCCATTCCCCCTTCCGTATATTGCCCAATTTTGGGGCCCAGAACCAATAATTCCCCTTTTGGTGCTCGGCTGCCCGTTTTCTCCTTTGCTCACTTTTCGGAAAATTGCGCCCAGCAAAAAAAGGTGGTTTGATTGCAGATGCGTGGGGATGGCGTTCAGCTACCAGAATCCGCTCATCTCGCAGAATACGATGAGGCACGGGCTGGCTGGCAGGGATCGCGAATATGGGGATGAGATACCGATACCGTTGGCAGGTGGGTGAAACGTTTTTTTTGGTTTTAAAGGGACTCGAAAGTGACGTATTAGTCTGCCCTGATCCTTGAAAATGACAACCTTTGTGTGTGCATTAATCAAACAGTTACACCGGGTTTTAATGGGATCGGAAAATTCGAAATATTCCCAGAAAAAACCTCGAAAACGCTTATCGTTTGCTAAAAAGCTACACCAGACTCGATTTTCTGTTAAAAATTCTGGAGCTATTAAAATAAAATGGCTCAGAGCCAGGTGTGAACAGGAAATTAAGCATACCGGGGTCTTTGAGCTCGAGTTCAGAGCTGTTTGCAGCTTCGACCGCGTATTTTGTTGTTTTTCTTGTGTTGTTTTTTAAAATTTTTTCCACGATTTGTTGCATTCTTCTTGGACTTCTGGTTCTCCCTCCCTCTCTCTCGTTCGAATCTCTCTGTCGCTCTCTCTTGCTCTCGCTCTCTCTCTCTCTCTCTCATCTCACTGTCCCTCTCTACCCCCTCTCTGTCGCTCTCTCTCTCCCTCTCTCTTTCTCTCGCTTTCTTTCTCGCTCTCTTTCTCAATTTATGCAAAACACCCAACATCAACAGCCATACCTCACCCCAAAATCCCGTCCCCCTGGCGCGTTCGTCAAAAATTGATGGGCAGGTCGCGATTTCGTGCCGGGATTTCAGGGAGCCAAAAACAAGAGGCGAGGTAAAGAAGAAGCAGACGAAGACGAAAAGCTTGGGCCCCCGGAATTGGGGCCCTATCCGGGGCCCCAAACCCAGCGTGCTCAGCCCAGGATTAGCCCACCAGAAAGGGTCGATCCAAAATGGCAACCTTCAATTGAGGCGAGAGGAAAGAGAGAGAGGGAGAGAGAGAGAGGGAGAGAGAGAAGGAGAGAGAGGGCAGAGGAAAGACAAGGAAGTATTTATGGGAAATTACTGTCCTCAAAAAGTGGGGCCATTTCTTTAGCGGCTTATTTGGGCCCGGACCTCGCACATAAAATCCTCAAGTATGGGTCTTGTCTTCTGTATCATTTAATATGAATTTTCCGCTTTTTTCCCGCCATCCTTGCTATTACCGATACATCTGAAACAAATGGGTTAGAAAATTGGCCAGACTCTTCTTTTTTTTTCTTTTTCTTTCGCCCACTCACACGCCTGAAACCCACACTAACGAGGTACCCACGTATTCATTTTTTTTTGCCTGCACCCGTAGCTCTCGTGGCTGTAAGGGGAGATGAAGACATAATTAGGGGCACCTAGCAGGGAAGAGAGGGAAAGAGAGAGAGAGCGAGAGAGAGAGAGAGAGAGAGAGAGAGAGAGAGAGAGAAACTGATGCACACAAACAGACATCCTAAATGGACCTTATTTTTTCGGGGGCTGATGAGAGGCCTGGGAATGGATACTCTTCGAATAAGAAACCCCGTTTTTTTACTCCACTGGATCCTAATGGTCTCATTTCCAACGTTCTGCGTTTAAAGGGGGCGGCCCCTTGCGTTTTTGCAATTTTTGTATGTATCCTTTTGTCTGCCTTTTATCCTAATCATCCCGATTTTTAAAGTAGCGGAAAAAAACAGAATTTTCTGGAAGTTGCAGATTTTTCTGGATTGTTTGTGTTTTGCTCTGTCCGTGTAATCTGGAAATGCTATTCCCCCCTCTAATCCCATCGAGGCCAAACAGCATGTGGATTTTTGTAATTTTTTTCCAGAATTCCTGTCCCCAGATGCTTCCATTCACAAAGCACTAAAATTTTTGATGCTAATTCTGGCAGGCATTTTTAGGTTATTTCCATCCCTCTCTCTCTCTCTCTCTCTCTCTCTCTCTCTCTCTCTCGTTTTGTTTCTCTCTAGCTGAATGAATTACTTCAACCTCTCTTGATATCCAAAGGTTCTAAAGTCTCCTAATTATTTTAAGACAGCCTCCGAAAAACCATAAGAAGATTGCAAAACCCAACTTTTGCCGGCAAAGCTCGTTAGAGCCAAATTATCCTGGGAATTTCCTGCTATCCCTGCAATTTAATAAATTGTCCATGCCAGCCTTATGTGATTTTTTTCGTGGGCACCCCCTTGGCGTTGATTCAGACATAGCAAGCATGCAGAAGCCATTCCCAACCAACAATTCCCCACCCCCGATTCGATCAGCCGGAAAACCGAATTTCGCGCTCTTTGGAAGGATTCTGCCAAACAGGGTGAGGCTAACCACAAAAATACCCCGCAAAATATTCCGGAGCACATGGGTAAACAATTTTTTTTTGGAAAATTCTGCAAATTTTCCATTTGCTAATTCCATTTGTTTACTTCGTGTTGATACTTGGCCCTGGAAAATGGTCCAGTGTCGAAGCCAGATGCTGGCCATTCATTCCTCGTCTTTCCCGGCCTGTTTGGTGGCTGTTATGGGTGCCAATTTTGGTGTGCCGGGCCATCCATCTCCTCCTCCTCTATCGGCTGCCCCTCATTTTGCTCTTGCTCCCTAGCCATCGGATCCGAATGAGCACGGCCGTAGGATGAGCGCGCAAGAGCACCCATTCATCGCTCACCACCCAGAGCACCCCCGAAAATCATCTGGGTGAACATGGCCATTTCGGGGCTGTGTTTGGGCCGTCTGCTTTTGGAATGTTGTTTGCAGGGTGGATGGACTTGGTACCGTAATGCCTCGTTTTTAAGCGGATTTTTGCCAGATCCATAATTGAACAGATGTAATTTTCTAAGTTTCGGCATACCGTACCTTAAGTTAAAATTTCAAGGGGTAGGACCAACTCTCCGCGAATCCATCTCTATCGCTCCATCTATCTCGCACTGTCTCTCTCTCTCTCTCTCTCTCTCTCTCTCTCTCTCTCTCTCTCTTCTCTCTCTCTCTCTCTCTCTCTCTCTCTCTTTCTCTCTGTCTATCTTTCGCTCCCTCCCTCCCTCCCTTTCTCGCTTACTCGCTCTCTCTCTCTCTCTCTCTCTCTCTCTCTCTCTCTTTCGCTTAGTTGCTCACTATCTCATCACGTATTGGCTCTTTTTTTTACTGATCCATCTACGTCAAAACCTTTTTTAATCAGGTTATCGTACCAAGTCAAATCAAAAAATTTCTGTAAATTAATTTTGATCCCAGTTTTAGTCCTCTTCGTAATATTCCCAGCAGTTTTGTAATCGCTGAGACTAGAGCCTTCCAGCAAACCAATAATTTTCTGACGCAACCTTTCTCAAACTACCAATTGAGCTGGTTACTCGTTTTGTTTCATTTTGATTTTTTTTAAACTTCCGTTTTTGCCATTTTTTTTTTGCTTGTAGCCTACATACTACAGATAAACTGCAAATGGGATCCGGATAGAAAAACATCAATTTCCAAATCGTGTCCTTTTGCCCAAATGTACATCCCATTCCCCCGCATTTTTCGTAATTACCCATCCATTAGACCCATGCTAAAACTATGGCATTAACCCAATGGCCACTCTCATTACTGAATTTTTCTTTGGACGCAACTCCATTTTTCCAGCTTTTTGGCTTATCCCATCCCAATTTTCTGGGGCGTCAAAGGGAGGAGGAGGAGCTCATTTTCCTCATCTCCCTTTTGTCATTATTGCATTTCCGGAGGGACTTCAGACGACAAATTCCCATTCAGAAAATGTTCGCTTTTTTCCTAACGGTTGCCGCTAGTAGGCCTTCTTGGCTAAATAGTTTTACGGCCATTAAAAAGACTAAAAGGTTTCGATTTTAAATTTCTGCAATTTTATTCGATCTATTAGAACGATTATCTAAAATTATGATAGATTTCTTGCTCTTAAATACCATTAAAGGAACAAAAAACCGATGAAAAATTTCACAACCTCGTTACCTTCTAATTTTCCAACTCGATCCTTTCTACACACCCTTTCAGATATTCCTGGGATTCCATAGTTTGCACCCAGAGGAAAGAGCCATCTTTCTCTCGCTCTCTCGCTCTCTCTCTCGCTCTCGCTCTCTCTCGCACTTGCTACCACATACTCTTCTTCAGCTAAATTATTCACGAATTCACCGCGGGTGAATCTGGAAGGATTCCGGGAATACTCTTGAATTTTGCACGCCCCGACTGGTCAAAGTACACGCGCGTAGATGGAGGTGTATCTTGATGTTTACGCTGCTAAATATACTTGCCATTTTGACCCGGTTTTTCCAAATGTTTTCGTTAAAAAGCTTATTTAAATGGGCAGCGTTCTAAAATAAACTTTTCAAGTTGCATAAAAGTCAGAAACTAAACAGCAATTTTTTTTATTGTTTGAAACGGTTAATTTTGTCATTTAAGACATCGTCCAGAATTCAGGCTTCAATATGATAGAAATAAGCAAAAATAAAGTCTGATTTCGCTCAAAATTATGCTAAAAATACCGAAGTTTGCAATCATTAAAATAAGCAGAACAGAGCACTATATTATGAAAATAATAGAGCCGTAAAAAAGCAAAAAGTGGATCGTATTATACAATTTTCGTGCTACTGTAACTCGAAAAACCGCGATTTCCTGCAGTTTAATCCACCAAAGTGCAGAGCGATTATCGGACTATTTTCAATACGGCACCTTTTAATATATTTGCATTCTGTCCTTGCCCCAAAAGGCAAATAAGCCTAATTCCCGTCGGACTTTTTCACACGGCGCGGGCCCTTGTTTTCCTCGTTTGGCCCGTCCTTCACCACCCCCAAAAACCCCCAAAAATATGCCATCCATTCTAAAGTATGCCCCCGTTCCATCACACACCGTCGTGGTATGCACTCCACGAAAAGCCGTAGCCCTTACTGTAACCCTCTTATGGTCGAAGTGGAAATCCCGTACGTGAGATAGCACATCTTGTGCAGAATTTTTTGCTGATTCCCGAATCTGTTTTCAAAAGTTGCGGAACCCCTCAGATTAAAAAGTTACAAGCGTTTTAAATACCCAAAATGCCACAAATCGCTTACTTTAAAACGTTCTAAAAATTCCGTAAAATACTTTTGAGGGGAGAGTAAGGCATGTCCCGGGGTAAAAAAACATGCTCTTTCGAATGGGTTACCTCACAAACCCGTAGCTCAAAATTTGTAAAATTTCGAAAATCGACGATCTTGGGCATGGGTCCGCCAAAAAAAACTTTTTTGCAAATTTTGAACTACGGGTTCGTGAGGTAGCCCATTCGAAAGAGCATGTTTTTTTACCCCGGAACATGCCTTACTCTCCCCCCAAAAGTATTTTACGGAATTTTTAGAACGTTTTAAAGTAAGCGATTTGTGGCATTTTGGGTATTTAAAACGCTTGTAACTTTTTAATCTGAGGGGTTCCGCAACTTTTGAAAACAGATTCGGAATCAGCAAAAAATTCTGCACAAGATGTGCTATCTCACGTACGGGGTTTCCACTTCGACCATAAGAGGGTTACAGTTAGCGTTTTTTTTTTTTGTTTACGGAAGCCATCAACCAGCTGGCCGGCTACTCCATTCACGGAACGTTAAGATTTAGAATTTTTAGGCCTATTTGGCAGTTTTCGGCAAATTTATTAATTAAATTTGTGAAAGAAACTAAGCAAAAATTAACTTTGTCATCAACTTAATCGAAGAAAGGGCTCAGGCAATCAAAATGATACTAAATTCCTTAGGAAATTAGGTAAATTCAAAAGAAACTATTACAGCGCTTGAATTTTTCTGATTTTCCGAGTTGCAACCCTTTTCCGTTGAGGGATGTGAAATAACCCAAAAAACTGGCATTTATCGCTGAAAAACTGAAAATATTGCTATTCCCATCACCTGGAAGCAATATCCAAACGATTCCCCAAAAAGCAAAAAGTTGGTGCCTCATGCTGGAATCGAACCAGCGACCTTCTGTTTACTAGACAGACGCTCTGCCACTGAGCCAATGAGGCGCTGTGGGTGGTCCGCCGGGTGGGGTCTTTCCCCGGGGGGAGCCCCCAATCGGCCAGCCCGGCTTGTCAATCGCTGACAGTTGCCTTGTCGGGGGTATGGAAAAGGGACCGATTTGGATGCAAAATTCCCGGGATTTTTCCTATTAATTTTGTTTAGCCTTTTGATTGAAGGTATTAATCTTCTTTAAGTAAACTAGCTAAATACTTTTTGTTTCTAATTTAATTGATAGAATTGGCTTGAATAAATTGTTTATTAGATTTTATTAAATAGATTTTCGGAAAAGCCAATTTATTTGATCTCTTCTATGTCTTTTTCAAGTATGATGCAGCTGTGATATTTCTTTGACTTAAGTGCCTTTCCTGATGATTTCCGGTGCCATTTTAGCATTGGCCAAGCTAGCGGCAACGATTTCGCGCAGCAAGATCTTCGGCGGGGATGGGCTGGGGACCATGGACTTCTTCGACTTGAGGCGGATATCGGCGACGAAGAAGCACCCACACGCCAATGTACATCATCAGCATGGCGGCAGCGGTTAGTGGTTTTATCTCTCTTTGTCTCTGTCTCTCTCTCGCTCGCTCTCTCTCTCACTCGCTCTCTCACGCCCTCTCGAAATTCCAAAAATCGCCGAAAAATTGCACGTAAACTCCAATTCCGATCGACAGCTCAGTCTACAGCTACTCGCAACTTTCCAAAAGGTGCCAATTTTCTGGCCGTCTGGAGAACATTAAATGTTCTACAAAACGCTTTCTTGTATGTAAAATTACAACCTACCTGTATTCCTGCAAAATAACGTCTAATCTGCCTTCCCATCCCCTTTAAAAACTGCCATCCAATTTCCTGAATTTCCACGCTTTTCTCTGCGATTTTCCACCTCCCAATTAGTCGCCTGAATAGCCGGCCGGTGTTCTTCTGCTCGGTTTTTGTAGCTGGCAGGGTCTGGGATTACGGGACGCTCCGCTTGCTCGCATCAGAATTTCAAATTTCTCGAACTTTCCGTATGCTATGATGGGCCCGCTGTTCATCTTCGAGCAGCAGAGCAGCTTCAGTACGTTTTTTGGTGATTTTTGTCTGAAAAACGGTTCCTAAGTGATCTTTGCTAGATTGCCTTTTCCCAGAGGTTCGTAAAATCAAAAAAATCAAAATCCAAAGGAAAACTGCCAGCTCGCCTGGATAGCTGCAGCATTTCCATACTAATAGCAAGCTAAAATCTTCAGCGACGTTTGCTAGCTTGCTTTTTGCTTGCAAAGTTTGACGGCCGAAGCCCTCAAAGATTTCTGCTAGCTTGCCTTGGTCCATACAAAATTTGAAATATGCCGAGATCCAGAAAGATCTCTGCTAGCTTGCCTTGATTTTCGGTGTTCAGCAGACCGGCTTCCTCAAAGATCGCTGCTAGTTGGCCCTCGATCATCCAGGCTGCACCATTTACCGATTTTTAAAACGTTCTCCGCTAGCCTGCCACCCCTAATCCCGTCAGGCCAATTCCTCAAAGATCACCAACAGTTTCCCCCAAAATAATCCACCGGCCCCAAAAATAACTTCCATCATTAACCTTTCTCCGGCGTTAAGCCGGAAATCGGAAGGATACGGTGGCCGCACCAGGTATCTTGTTAATCCTTAGGCATCGGTGAGGAAAGCGTCGTACACAAAAATATTCACGTCGCCCGGATCGGCTTCTTGGCTTTCGACTAACAAAGAAATCCCTTAAAAATGGGCCCATTGTTCACGGTTCAAGGTCAGTTTTTAATTATAATTCTCTTTAAGCAACCTTCATTTGTAATTTTTGCCATTTAAGCGACAACTGGTATAGTATTTTAATTTTTCGTTCTTCGAATTTTTCTGCTAAAAAGCGACCCCTTATGGCGCTACGATAGAAAAATCCAAAAAGTCTCGACTACGACTAACACCTGCCGATACGGCAGCTGAAACCGCAGCTAAAATAGCGCACAGGCTACGGTACGAGATGAAACTTGGCAAATCCGACTCCGCATCTCCTACCGTAACCACGACTTCAAAATGGTAAGGAAAATGAAGCGAAGAAGTGACCGTTTGATGGGCATTTGATTGAGAATTGAATGAAGCGAAACATTGGATGAGCTACTTCGTCTCGGGACCACCGCAAAATTCTAATTAGCCCCCGGGGACGCCGGTGAGGGAATTCGAATTTGGTGATTCAGAAGAGAAACCGAGAGAGAGAAAGAGAGGGAAAGAAAGCGAGAGATAGCAAGACGTGGAGAACCAGGAAATCTATATCCAAAAAGACCTCAGAGGCTACCGTAACAAAAACCAGAGCTCATGCTCAAGCCAGAGAGCAAAGCGAGAGCAAGAGAAATAGAGGGCGAGATCAAGAGAGACAGAGAGCGAGAGAGCGCTAGAGAACGAGATAATAGAGCAGAAATTTCAGAAAACAGGAGCTTACTTCTGAAACGGCTCGCTGACCTGACACGTGTCGAAGCGGGCGGGGAATTGGAATTTTGTCGTATCAAAAAAAGCGAGAGAGAGTGAGCAGAGAGAGAGAGAACGAGAGAAAGCAACATCAGAAGACACCTGCCCTTCGTGTCCTTCAGAAAGCCAAAAGCGGCAGGAGGCAGAACTCAATTTGTGGGTCGAGTGCCTCTCCGCTCTTCGTCTATTTTTTCTCATCTATCTCCATCCGGAAAGGGCCCAAACAAGGCCCTCCCTTCCTTCTTCTAACCGGCAGAAAAACGTCTTTTCTATCATCATCCAATATGGGGGACTTCGTTTCGTCGTTTCGGCTCGGCTTCTTCCTCCCCCTGGGCCAGCATCGTCGCCGGCACTTGGCCCTTCTATTCTGGGCGTCCACCCACTTTGCATTCAACCCAGGCGCCTATTGCCTTGGTGTCGGGAGACGCGACGCGTATATTTTGTACAGGTACTGTAGTTTTGGATTTTCCTTTTTGCCGTTTTTAAGGGTATTATTTCGTATTTAGCATTTTAAGAATTTTTGAAAGCCATTTCCTTAAAAGGACTGTTCTCAAACTATCTTTGTAATTTTTTATAGTTAATTTTGGGATTTTAGAGTTTCGTTTTAGAAAGTTTTAGCGTTGTGGAGAGACTAGATTTTGACGCAAAAAAATCTAAATCCGAAACACGTTCAACGGTGCCGCGCGTAGCCCAGTTTTTGCACCGCGCCGAGTCACGCGGTGCGTATAAAGCTTTGAGTTTTATGAATCTATTTCCACAAAATTAACATGTCACTGTCCCTTTAACGGAAATATTTGGCAAGCTTTTCATAGCGTAAGTGATTCTAGAAAATCCGAAGAAGGAGAAAACCCAGAAAATGCAAGGGGAACGTTGGAAATATTCCCACGAAGCAATTTTAAGGAAATTTTTCGGTTTATAACGTAAAAAAGGGAAATCGGAGTCCTTGGCCCGTCATTTTTTAACTGGTAAAATCAATTAAAGGGCTGGAGAAAGATGGGCCGGCGTCCGTCGGGGTGACGGACCGCCGCGGCGCTACCATCGACGCTTTCCCCCTCGCGTAAGCGCCCCCCAAAACCCCCTCTCGCGTTTGAAGAAACCAGTTTATTGGCTATAACTTTTTCATTTAGCAATGTTTTCAACTAAAAATTTCATGAAACCAAGGAGTTAGTGATACCCACCGATGGTAAAAATTTGAGCCTGATTGGATAAAAGGCGGTCAAGTTCTGAGCCATACGGGTTTTTGGGACACTGTTTTGGCTGAAAAAGAGGCGCATAGACAGCAAAACACCTCTAGAAAGTTGCAAAGTACGTTGTTATCCTTTAGCAAGGTTTTCTACAACATTTTTTAGCTATTATCACCATGAAATTGCTTTATTTTTAATGGCAGTTCTTGTACAGGTGGTAATGCGCCCTAGGGTATGTGGGGGCCCTCCGCCGCCCCTCTCCACTCGACTCTCTGGTGTACTGGCTAGCGCATCGGACTGCGGGGCGGACCATCCCTGGTTCGACCCCGTCCGGTGCGACCCTCTTTGCTCTTTCATCGATTCCATCTTTCTCCAGCCCTTTAATGATCTTTTTATTGAATTTTCAAGTAATTTAAAAATCTGGGCTTTTCGGTGTAAAACCCGAAAAAACCCTTTTTTTTGCACAAATCGTTTAAAAATTCAACCCGAAGCTAGCGCGTGAAATAATTTATATTGCATTAAAGTTTATCAAAAAAATCAAAATAAGATTTCAATTAAATTAAATATTAAACGTAATTTGGCGTCTGAAGGAAATGGCTTTTGAAAAAATACTTAATTTATGTCCCAAAAACCTTGCTGAATCGGATTTTTATCATTGTTTGAATTCCTCAATTCTACAGACCAGCCGTCGACCACCTCATCACATCGGATATCCAGCATCAAATGGTTCTGCCAAGACCCCTCAAATCGCTCGTGCTCAAGAATAACGGGACTTTTATCGGGCTTGATGACGATCAGCTGGTAGAGGTCATCGAGACGAGTCAATGGGCCGTCGAGTTGGCCAAGCGGATCCAGGGTACGTGATTTTATGCAAGTTTTCACTGTTTTCCATGGCTTTACTGAGTACGACTACGCATTTCTATCGATTTTGTCCGCACGTGCTACGCACAAAGACACGCCAGGCGTGCGTCGAATTATGTAATTGAAACAGCCTAATCAATTACCCGATGGAAGGCCGACGCGTTGCGTATCGCGGGCGCCCTAAATCCATGTGCAACCCATAGGCGTGCCTTGCCTGGGCCTTTAAAGGGGCGCAACAGCCCTAGGTGTTTAAAAAACTTCAAAAATGCGTGTTTGGGTTATGCAAGTTTTGTATTTGCCATTTACTTACCTATATTTATTTTACATCTTTTCCAGGGATTTTTTGTGTCACCACCCCTTTAGCTCAGTCCCTGAGGTTCCCCAGGTGTATTTCGAGAGCAATTTCCTTGCGGTTCTGAAGAACCCTCGAACTTGTTTGAAGACTGCTCCTTCCTGCAAAATCTTAGCCTCCAGAATCCGGGACGAACACGCCTCCTGGATTCCCATTTTTTTTCGATTCGACCTAATCAGGTATGCAAACGGAAATGGGTGGCCGGGGATGGCTTTCATTAAAACGGATGGGTGGGCATGGAAACGACATTTCGAGGGAGAGAGAGAGAGAGAGAGAGAGAGAGAGAGAGAGAGAGCGAGAGAGAGCGCGAAGGAGAGCAAGTGCGGGAGAGAGAGAGAGAGAGAGCGAGAAAGAGAAAAAGAAAGGGCGAGTGGATGAGATCGAGGCTTTGAAAATAGATTATGTAAGCATAAAAAGCATTAAGATTTGAATGAAGCTTATCAGAAAATGGAGACCGCGTGGAGGCTCAGAAAGAGCGAGAGAGAAAGAGCAAGAGAGGGGGGAAGAGAGAGCGATGGAAGGAGAGAGAGACAGAGAGAGAGAGAGACAGAGAGAAAGAGCCACGAACGACACGGAATCGGATACAACCTGGGAAAGGGGATTATGCCACCCAGGGGCGGCGGCTTCCCCCCAAAAAACGCACGCTCCAAATATCGGCATCTCTTTCTCAATTCTTCAGTCAAATTGAGAACTTTGCGTCCATTTATTGTTGCTTCTTAGTTATGAAGACTTTATTCTCTGGGGTATTTCGAATTAATTGGTTTTTGACTACCGAGTGTCATGTCTTCTAATTTCCTATTTTCTGAAGTGGTCCCGAGGGGAATCAAGGGCTTCCTTAAGTTACCAATGATAATAGATTGTCTCAAACTGCCACTTGAAATAGTAGGATTTCGAAAGATTAGCACGGCCATATTTATTTCCGCCAGATTTTTGGCGTCCGAAACGGGCTCCGGTGTGCCACGAGCGTCAGCCGTTTCTCTATGCAATTAAGCTCCTAGCGGCAGTCTGGGCCCTATTTTTGCGATTTCTCTCTTTCTCTCTCTCTCTCTCTCTCTCTCTCTCTCTCTTTCTCGAATGCCATCTATCCGATTCTCGGCTTTTCCCGCGTAACGAATCGGGGGGAATCGGGAATCGCGGCTTTACCTCTTCCACCCTTGGCCCCATTCATCCAGATTCCCTGGGCCAATTTTCTCACACTCCGCTTACTGGGCCTCCATTTTTGCCAGAAATCCCGGAGAAACCCCACCGGCAATTTCTTGAACTTCCCGCGACAATTTAAAGGATGTTGTGTTCCAAATTATTGGGGGAAAATGGAATCAGCCGGTACATAGGAATGTTGCGTAGCGCTAAACTAGATTTTTAGCTTGATTAAGGCCAGTGGTATAAAGTTTTTTCTATCACCCTTTCTCTCTCGCTGCCTCCCTCGATCTCTAGCTCAATCTATCTCTCACTTTCTCTATCTCTCTCATTTTTTTTATCCCTCCCTTCGAGCTCTCTATGACTGATTCTCTCCATCTTCACCTCTCTTTCGCCCTCCCTCCCTCCCTCCCTCCCTCACTCTCTCTATCTCTCTCTCTCCCTCTCTCTCTCTCTCTCTCTTCCTCCAAAAATCAAAAATCACACAGAAAAAGTCACCTTTAATCCCGTCCCCTTCCTCGAACACTATTCATCCTCCCGCACCACTTTTCCCGAGCACGAATTCTGACGACTTTCAAGGGTTCAAAAACCCAAAATCCCAGCCCCAGGCGTTTCTTTGTTGCCACAGAGGGTGAAGGTGAAACCCGAGAGGAAATCTCCCCCAAGAATTCATTCCGCTACGGCGCCTGGCCCTTCTGGGCCGGGTTTTCCAAGTGTACACACGTTCCTATTGTCGTTCTTACATTAATATGTTCCTAAATCGTCTCTGCTAGCTTGCCACCTTTCTCTCTCTCTTTCTCTCTCTCTCTCTCTCTCTCTCTCTCTCTCTGTCTCTCTCTCGCTCGTTCTTCGACCCCCGATTATCTCTTTTTTCCAACAAATCCACGCACATGCCCGCGGGCTATTATTCTCCCCTCCTCCCCTCTTTCTCCGCATCCGATTATTCACGAGATCCGCAATCAAGCCTCACACATACAGCCTGAATAACATAGAAAATTTGGTCCTAGATTTTTTGGATTCTTCCTTTGTTTTCATATTTTTTAGCATCATTTCAGTAAACCCAAAAATTCCCAAACAACAAGCCCTACAAACTTTGATTTAAACGGAGAGTGATCGTACATTCTCAAAACTATTTTTTTCCGCCTGGCTCCGTTCGAACGAAAAAGGGGAAAAAACCGCTGCTCCTTATTTATTGGATGGGACAAGCCGTGTAGCGATGCCGTAAACAAGCTCGCCCCCTAGCCCTCAATTTAGTGACGCTCATCCAATTTTCGCAAAACTTCGAGAAGTTTTGGGCAATTTTTGTTTTTGATGCAAATTAGGCTTTTTGTGTTTTTACCTGTTGAAGAACCGGAATTTGTAACGTTTCGTAGCTCAGGATTGCGTTGATTATCATTTTTGACTTTGCAGCTACGCGACAGTACTATAAACAACGTCAGCCTAACAAAAGATTTATCGAATATTAATTTTTTTGCTTTAAATACGCGGCAGTACGGACTGACGCATCAATTTGTTGAGTGATTTTGAAGTTCTGAGACTTTGTGAAGCGTTTTTTCCATGACTACGCGACGCTACGCTTGTACAATTGCAGTATGGCATTTTCGAGTAAATTTCTATTTTTTTGCAAAACCTATGCAGGACTACTGGGCAAAGTTTGAATTTTGGCGTTTTTTTTGCACATCTGAAACCCGTAGAACCGGATTTTAGGTACTAAGCTACGCGACGTTACGTTCGTACGAATACGGTATGACAATTTTGGTGTAAGTTAGCACTTTTTCACCAATACTACGCATGGATACGGGGTTGCCTCTTTAATTTTCGAGATGTTTCGAGCCTCTTGATCCGAAAAAATTCGAGTTTTTCATAGAAACTACGTGAAGATACTCTCTTACTATATACTGACGAACAATTTGTGTTCTTTTCCACTACCTCGCCGAGACTACCCTACAATACTCCCTTACGGTTACAGTACCCTCGCCCGGCCTCCAATACCGTATCAATATCTTGCTCGGGGGCCCTCTTCCATCCAAGAGGAGGGCCCACGGCATCTGCGTGTAACGGGGCGTAGTGCCGCGTACTCGCCGCGCTGATTTTCGACGTGATGCTGGGGATGAAGACGGCCGAGCGGGAACTGTTTGATGATGATGGGGATGAGCCGTTTGAGAGGCTCATTGCCATGGAGGCCAACGGGCTGTCAAACACGATGGTCGGCCCGCTGCTCGACCCGATGCATTATAGCAAACTTGGTAGTGTCATTGGGGAAGGGTCGTACTTGGATGTCAAAACACCGATTTATCGTTAAAAACCCAAAAATGCCGACATTTAGCATCCCGATAGCGAAAATGCCGAAAAGCTAAAATGTCGGCAGGTCAAAATGTGTTTGTCGGCATTTTTCTGGAAATCCTAACTACCCTTGTGTAAACTATGAAACCGTACGCTAAAAAAATACGGGATGCAACGTAAAAAATGGCAACTAAAATCTGGTCCAAAAATCCCAAATTTAAAAAATCTAAAAAATCAAAAAACATCCTGCGATATCATACGATACCTAAACATTATTAAAATTTTCTACCATTAAAAATCTTAAATAATAATCATTGCCTTTTCCAGACTACTCGGCCGTCGCCCTGCTCCCCGTCGCCGTCGTTCTTTGCCTCGTCGTCGCCGTCGCCGCTCTATATCAATGCCGGAGATGTCGACATCATCGAAGACAGGTGGGTCTTGCTATCTCTATCACTCTCTCTCTCGCTCTCTCTCTCTCTCTCGCTCTCTGTCTCTCTCTGTGTTTAAAGCAGCTATCTTCCAGATCGAGCAGCTAGCATGGGTGTATGATGTGCTAGAAGATGCTCTTCCCTCCCCACTGCCGGTTCCGAAGGACAGCAACAACACCAGGCCCTCAGCTCAAAGCCCGCACGTCTTCAGGCCGCCCGACTCGCCGCAGGTATTCGACGAGAGAGAGAGAGAGAGCGAGATAGAGAGAGAGCGTGCGAGCGAGGGAGAACCGAGACATTAGCTGATTTCAAAAATATCTTTTTCAAGCTCTCCCCAGCTCAACGAGTCTCCCAGGCCGTCCGCCCACCCCCAGCCCACTCATCGCCGTTTTATCAGGTTCGAAATTTTCCGCTAAATTCAAATCCTTTTTCTTTTAGCCTACCTTCAAAGGAAAATCGCTACGCTACGATACGCTCCAAAAGGCTACGTCTGCTACGGAGGTAAGAATTTAAACTTTTTGATTTGTCTAGAAAAACGTTTAATTTTCCCAATATTTGGTGGTGGACTTAATAAATAAGTTGTAGATGATACTGTGTTAAGCTATTAAAGTATATTTATATGACTAAATTGATAAATTTTGTAAAAAATAAGTATGTATCTTTTTTTAGGTAATCTTCCACTTTACCAACTTCCTCGAGCCGAACGGCACGGCGGCCGTTGAGCAGCACGTTTAATGGCTTCATCAAAGTTTCCCAGCTTTTTCCATCTAAGATCCATTGCACTTATCCACTACACTTTTTCTTACTATCCTTAACGTCTCTCGGGTATCTGCCTTCTTGCCAACCCTCAAATTGTGTGATATTTTCTACGCTGACGCGGGTGAGACGCTTTTTCGAAAGTAGCATTTACCAGTATTTGTATTTGTCATTTTTTGGTAGTAAATAAATATAAAATACAAAAATAAACGAAAAATTACAGATTACAGTACGTTCGTAAAATAGGTTCGAGCCGTTTTCCCGATTTTCTTGCCCTTGCTGCCAATTCTTCGTTTTTCAGCCAACCGCTGGCGCCAGCCTTTCGGTCGGAAGGTCGTCGTGCACGAAGTTGTGGCCTTAGAAAGAGTCTAAAGTGGTCAGAAAGCGCGAAAATCGACCTATTCGAACCACTAGGTCTAGACAGACGGATTTTTGGCCTCCTAAAGATTAACGGAAGGAAACTATTGTAGATTTGCGTCGATGTCTAGACCTAGTCGACGTAAAGGGTCGATTCTAACGCTTTTTGGAGCTTTTAAAGGAGGCTGGAAAGCAAATTTATATCCCTACCGAAGTGAATCTTCGAGAAATCGATGTAGAAAATTATTTTGCATAGATATTCGATTTGCGGGCCTTTTTAGAAACGATTTTGGCTGGAATTCTCTGGCTAGAGAAAGAGGGGGGGTGGGCGAGGGAGAAAGAGCGAGAGAGAGAGCGAGAGAGCGAGAGCGATAAAATAGCTCTGAAAATCAATTCTACCTGGTCAGCGCCATCCGTGTTCTCAGCTTCCGGTTTTCCTTGCCTTTTTCCCTCGACAGCTTCGACTTCAGCAACTTTCTGTGATCGTGGGTCGACAGTGGTGAATAGCTTCAAGAAGAAGCGCACCAACGCTGAGGTTTCTCTACCCGCCATCAGGAGCAGATGCTTGGCCTAAAGATTCAAGAAGGATTTTTTTGAAGAATTTTTTGGAAGTACGTTATAGAAACCCAGCTCGTACGTAAAAGCATGACTACTTTTTCCTACCTCCCAGTGTCTCTCCTGATCTTGAATATCCTTATCGAGTACCAGGATCCTCAGCTCGGCCATTAGGTTCAGCGCATCTTCATAGACGTGACGAACCTACAACGAATTGCGATTTTCTCAGGGATTTAAGTTGTAGGGTCCTTGGCGGCTGTCCCAGCACCTTTAACATCCACGATTTGATTCCGTGAGCCATAAACAGAGGGTTAGACTACCTTTTCCTGGAGCTTCACATTGGAGTCGCTGAAGAAGACGCGAGCTTGAGCCTAAAAATGGAGCGTGGAGTTTTCTGGAAAGCAGGAGGTGAGGGTCCAAGAGGTGTTAGAATCGACCCCTGAGGCCGACTCGGTCTCGACAAACCCAATCGACAATTCGTTCGTTTTGAAGTGATGTTTGAGTAAAAATAGCAAAAAGTGAAGTGGCTGTCTAGACCCAGTCGACTATTGGGGTCGGATTTTGCATTTTCCGGCCACCTTTAGGCTTACCAATAAATCCTCCACAGCCAGATCGTAGATGGTCTTGATCTCTGGTGGTTTTCCATGGTAGCGGCTGCTTTTCGTAATGTTGGCTACGGACTTGAGGTCTTCAGATGTGATTTCTTTTTCTTTCTTCGTTTCCCTTGTATTTTCCTTTTCTTTATCTTTGATCTCGGCGCTGGTCATCTCTTCCACCACGGCGTTGACTTCCCGCCAATGTGGGTGCACCTGTTTTTCCGGTTTTAGGGTGGCTTCTTCCTGAAAAATGTCGAGCTTAATTTGAAAGTTAGCTCGAGGTATTCTTAAAGGTTTAAAGTTTAGTTCTGTACATTTCTACCTTATCAGGATCATTAAAAAGCCAAAAAAATAGAAATTAGAGATTCCTTACGATTTCCAGGCTTGCAGCAGGCTTTTCAGGGGACCGATCCGATCCTTCCTTCTCCAGCGAAACCACCTCATTGCTTTGGATCTGGAATTAGGGATTTGTGCCTAATTAAGAAGCGTTGCCTGCGATTTCGATAATAATACGGCATTAAAAATGTCGACAATCTAAAATACCGACAACCGAGCCGAAATAATCGACAATATCGACAGCGAAATTCCCGACAAGCCAAAATCCCGACTTTCGACAAGCAAAAATCCCATCTTTCGACAAGCAAAATCGCTGACAGACCAAAATGCCGACAGGCGGGAAGCGGCCATTTAAAAAAATGCTGACAGCTGGAAAGCCAAAACATAGCGTCTAAGTTACCTTTCTACAGAGAGCCGACGCGAAAAACGGAAGCAAAACAATAATCCAAAACCGCATCGCTGGCCAAAAATAATAAAAGCCAATTCCCTTTTATACCCTTCCCTCCGTTCCGCACAAATGCTGTAAACAATGCTTCCGGGGCGTTTTTTAACGCGCCGGCCGGGGGTAAATACTAATTTGCATATTTCCGGGAAGCCGCGGTATATTACGGCTGTTTATTTTTAGCCGCTTTTCAGGCGGACGAGGAATTTTTATTCCGATGTTTTCATGTGATGTTTTTAAAGTATTTCAAGGCTCTAACAACTTTTATATTAATTTTACAATTCTAACTATTTGGTAAGAGTCAGCACACTCCAGCTCCCACAGTTTAGTGCGCTATAATGCGCCCTTCATGGGGTTTATTCTGTTTTGCATTCGAAAACCGGCCGAAATGAAGGGTTGGCTTGCAGCTATTATATTATTGAAATGTGTTATTTTGTTGGAAGCCGCTTGCCAAGTTTGTAACTTTTGAAAACCGATAAAACAGCGCTTCGAAAAAGTCGAAAAAGGCGGAAATTCCCGCGATTTTAGCGTTTTATAGAACATAAAAAACGTTTTCAAAGGGCGCTTATTTGTCATGCCAGTTTTTACTAAAATAATCTGCTAAATTCTAGCCTTGGTAGGCATTAACTCGGCAAGTTTAGCTCGGCACCACCCGCACCGTGGAGAATGTCTTTGATCTGCAGTGCGTTGATGCTGGAGGTGGCACGACGACTGAATTGTTTGTCGGTATATTGTTTTTGCTTGTAATTTTATAAATTTATTTACATTTATAGGCTGCGCAGCCAAGGACATTTTGCACCAGGTCCGAAAAGTCAGAATCGGGAGTCAGCTGAACCGGGAGGAGCGGGAGAAGACAGGAATTTATTCAGGTAAGGTCTCTATATCACTCCCTCTCTCTCGCTCGCTCTCTCTCTCACTCTCTCTCTTTTTCTCTCTCTCTCTTTGTATCTCTGTCTCTCGCTCCCTCGCTCTCTCACTCGCTCTCTCCTTACCTCTATTTTTTAGACAAAGGCTTCATCTTCCTCTGCAACCGCACCGAGACGAACCAGGCCATTTGGAAGCCAGTTGGTAAGAATTGAAATTTCCTTTTCCAATCAGGTTTTAGCCTGTTGGGCCCTGTCCGGGACTACGGTGGTAGAATTTGCTTTTGGACAGACGAAGAGGATCAAAGGTATGCAAACATGTCATTTTAAAGGGCTCGGCAAGACATTTTTGGCTATGGATTTCTAGAGAGTTTGCCGCGCCGCGACACGCAGAGCGCGCCCGTTTTTTATTGTGTAATAGATTATTAGCGTTTATCGGGGGAGGCGGCCAGGTTCGGCGCGTGCCGCGGCGCGAAAAATCACAGAGCATCCATCCATAGCGAAAAAATCCAAATCAAACCGAAAAAATAGCTATGCCTTCCCTGTATCTTTGAAAAATTGAATTTTTCAAAGTACATCAGCTAGCTTGCCCTGATTTCTTAACATTTATCCCTTTCTAGACATTGTCGGCAAGAAAGAGCGTGACGTCACCTGTGTCTTAAAGGGCGTCTCGGCTACCGTATCCGCCGGGAAGATGCTGGCGACTGGATAAGCAATTTTGGAGCGATAAACAATTTATTGGCATGGAAATTATTGCGAACAATTAAGGAAAATTGTGTGGTCCTAAGCAATTTGATTACAAAACGGCAAAAAATTTGAAGAAAGCTATTACGAAAATCGATAATTTTATGAAAAACCCGTGGTGATGATTGCTGGAGCTGTTAAAAGAGCGGCGCACCTGCAAATGTAAAAAACTTAACATATCAATATCTTCGTTTTTATTAAATATGGAACCATGATTTAATAACATTTGCATAATCTCCCCAATCGCGTGCAAAATTACCTCAACCCTCGCATCACTGGTAAGAACATCATCGATCCTCTTGATTCTCGCGCAGCCGACCTAGAAAAATATGAATTTTAATATGAAAAAGATTCGATTAGTTTTTAATGATTCTAATAATCTTCGGGAATGACTACTTGCCTTTGGACATTCCACCTTCACTAGCGAACAGATCAACGCGGCCACGTCACAAATCTCGACGGCTCCTTTCCGAAATCCGGGCCGAAATGCTGAAGATGAATGGTTTTTGGAAGCAAAATTCTTGGAGAAATCTACTCCTAAGCAGTTGTTAGGTATTTTAAAGGCATGAAAAAGCACGAGGATCAACCCCTTTAGTCGGCTGGCTATCGATAGCTACGCTACGCGCCAAAATGCACGTCAAATCGTCATAAAAATAAGAATGAGCTTGTCATGACGTTTCTCTAGCGCTACAGCTCGTGACTATCGATACCTAGTCAAAGCCAGAGGTGGATTCTCAGGCTTCCCAACCACCTTAAATTCCCCTCACTCACCTGGCCCAATCGCCAAAAACAGTCCTGCCATCTGCGGGAGGTGTGGATTGTAGCCGGGGAGAGATTTTGCAGTCAAGGTTGTCTCGTTTGATGAAGGGAAGCTTTTCTCTGGGTCTCGCTGAAGAAAAATTTCTTACCAATAACCATGGCGTGCTTACCGTAGTGATACCGTAGCCCGGGTTCGCCAAGAGCAACAAATCCGAGACAAGGTGGCTCTTCCGGAAATGGAAGAATCGAGGGAGATCTCCGGCTTTTGGAGCTGTGAAGAAGATCTGAAAACCGGATTCGATTCGACCCTCGCTCTCTCGCTCTCTCGCTCTCCTCCCTCGCTCTCCTCTGTTGCTCTCAAGCATCCGAAGCTGCCACACTTCCATTCCATTTAAAATTTTCGTACCTTCACATTCGGAACTGGGCGCGTCGTGTTCAACAGGTTGTAAACCTAGAATTTAAGAGTGAGCTGGCACTTCATGCAAAAAAATAATATTTTTTAAATCTACCCCCTAACCTGGTGCGTCTTTCCCGGCTTGGCGCGTAGCTGCATTATCGCGCCATGGCCTACAGTTTTTTCGACGAGCTCCATAGGTAGGTGATCGTCGAGGGACCGGATGTGGCCGCGGGGCACCTTTAGACGTTAAGGGATACAATGTGAAGCTACGAAACCTTGACAGCTTCTATGACCTTCAAAGTTCTACCTCGATCTGCCCATGCAACGAGACGAAGATTAAATTCAAATCCACGCGCTCTCGGGCGGCCGAGGCAAAGCGGTAGAGCCACTAAAATGAGCAATCAATGGCTAATTTCTAAGAATATAGTTTATTTAGATATCGTAGTCGACCAACCCCAGCCAGCCGATCCAGGGCCGTCGAGTTTCCGGCTAGCTTTCCGTGCTCCGATAGCTCGGCACCGATCCAAGCGTCATAGACGAGCGTCAGGTCGGCCCATCTGAAAAATGAGAACGTCAGCTTGGCTTTGGCCTAGGCTTGGTTTAGGCTTGGCCTAACTCTGGTTTAGGCTTGGCTTGGCCTAGGTTAGGCTTTCCATAGGCTTCGCTTAGGTTTGGCTTAGGCCTAACTTAGGCTTGGCTTAGGCTTAGGTTTACAGACGTACGTTGTAGCGTGTAGTATCGACTGGGCAATGTTGTCATTTTCCTCTTCACTAGGAGGGGCGCGTGGCGGCACGCAGACGGTAGGTTGTGGGTCCCATTCCACCTAAATTTTAAAGGTATAGATGAGCTTGGCCTATAGATTATAGTAAAAATAAAAATATACCACTTACAAAACACTCTGGCAAAAAGAAGAGAGCTGTTTTCGCGCCTTGTCGAGCAGCCGTCTGATAGACCGGCGGGATGTTCCACCATTTCTGGATACCGTAATCGGATTCTCGGCGGAACCCCTCGAACCTATCGCCCGTTTTCCAATTCAGCATGTGGTCGTCGAGGATTTCGTGCTTTTTCGGGAGCACGCCTAAATTTCATTTTTGTAATTTTTAATGGGAGCTTTGTTCGTTTTTTGAGTATAAATTCCGGGAATTTTAAATAAATTTCATCAATTCTTACTGTATTCAAAAACCCCCAAAAGCTTGGGAAAATCGGCTTTCAAATCTTATTTAATAGATTGAATGTTCGAATAATTTCTCAAAAATGAAAATGCAGGAAACTCAACAGTTTGAATAGTTTTTAATTTTACTTAAATCATTCAAAAACGAAAATAAGAAAGATTGACTTTAAACGCTCCAAATTTCTTACCCGTTAACATCGTGTGCCGATTTGGAAGTGGAAGCGTGGGAAAGACGGGGATCACCCGGGTAGACCTAAAATAACAAATTTCTGAAAAAGCAATGGATAATTCTTACCATACTCCCTCGCTCTCAAACGTGTCAAACGGCGGCTTGCCGGAAAAGCGGTGGTATTCCGAGCCGGAGATGCCCTCGGCTGAAAAATGGCCCAAAAATCGTAATAAAAAGCAGGTTTAAAGGTGCTAGGACCCAAAAATCGACCTCTGCTGTTGACTAGGTCTAGACAATTATGCGGATCTTCAAAATGCGTTCAAGTAAAATTTTGAGAGCTTCCAGTATTGCGAAACTAGCGTAAAATACGAGTTTTCAGACAGGCGGGTTTTTTGCGTAGCGCTACGTAGCTGCCTATATATAGGGGACAATTTTCTTACTTCCGAGTTCCTTTAAAATAGAAATTTGAGCTATTAACTTACTAATAACAACCAATAACTTCTGCGCAAAGACATTTGAAGTCAGAAAGAGCAGCCAGATCCCAAAAAGCCACATGGCCCGCCCAGCCGCATCTGAAACTCGGATAGAAATAAGGGGAGACTACCAAAATAATGTTTAAAAAAACAGAAAAAAACCAAATCCGTTGGACAGAAATTAATGGGAATCGGGTTCGAGTCGTTCGACTACGACAACTAGCCCGGCGAGTTTCGACTCTAGCGAGCGTCAGTGCCGTCTAGCTAGCATTAGCGATTCCAACGCGTAGAATCCCCTGGGGGTATAGGTACCCTTTTGAGAGTTGGTCGATGGAGGGGGGCCCGATTCTGATTCCCATACGTCAACCACCCAGCAAACACTAATCCCTGTCCTCCTCGCCAAATGCCGAAAGCGGAACCCAGCCGTAGCATACCGGAATCTTTGGGTGTTGAGAATAACATCGTTTAAACCCGGCAACACATCTCAAGTCAGGCGTTTTCGGGCGTGAGAAACTCAACCAGCCAAAAAGAGAGAAAGAGAGAAGGGGAGAGCGAGAGAGTGAGAGCGAGAGAGAGAGAGAGAGAGAGAGAGAGAGAGAGAGAGAGAGAGAGAGAGAGCAAGAGCGAGTGAGAGATTGAATGAAAAATACTAGAAAAATATTAGCATCCAACCAAATCGCGAGATAGGCAGCAAGAGGTGCGAAAGCGAGCGCGAGATCGAGACTGAAGTATATTCATTCTGGCTAAAAATGCTCACGAACAAGCAATAAGCCAACTTTTTTCAGAAAACGAGTCCCAAGTGTCGGTTAGGGCCAAAGCAATACTATCGACAGCCGGGGTGGCGGCCGACCCCATGTCAGGTGGACAAGCTGTCAAGTGCACTTGAAGATCGGCCGAAAGGAGGGGAGTCAGAACTGGGGCCATGTGAAAATAATTACAAACGCATCTACCCAAATAAACAGCTTGTAGCTTCAAACCGGCGAAACAGGCGAGAGCGTGGGAATATGGAAATTCCGGGAAAGAACCTTCAGATAAAAGCAAAAACGCCCTCGTCAGGTTTGGAACGCTCGGAAACGCGTAGAAGGTTGCAGCTTGGAGCAAAACATTCTTAAAAATTAATATTGCTTACCAAGTTCAGATTTCTGGCGCGAACTACAAAAATACCTCGATTCTATGCAAATGAATTCTTTTAAACCGATTTTTGTAGCCAAAGTTCCAAATTCCAAAATCTCTTGGAAAATGGCTAAAACTGGCTGCGCCTTTTGGGAAGCGACTAATAATTTAACAGCTTGCAAAACGGCAAGCTTAAAAACATAATAACCCATGGCCGATCCAGGCGCCTTCCTAGTTCCTTTAAAATCGCGTCCGAAATCGAAAAATCGAGTTCCCTAGAGGACAGATCAAGGCTTTCGAAGCGAGAAAGGCGCAAGGTGAGCGAGATTGAGAGAGCCAGAGAGAGCAGCTACGGAAGAGTATACACATGAAATCACACTCTATTCCAAAGCGTTTCTAGTGTCAATGTAGCGCATAGATTTAATTGGTTAGTGTAGCGAGGCTCGGGATGGAATGACCGGATGGCATGACTAATGTCTAGGGCCCACGACTACGTTCCATTCCTATAGACAAGGCCAGAGAGAGCGAATGAAAGGGAGAGACAGCGAGAGAGACAGAAAATATAGACAAATAAGAGCCCTCCCCGCATCGAATATTCCGACCGAGTGCAATTTACGCAATTTTCCTGTCAACTAGAGGACGGGTGGGCACTGGTTGAACGGCCAGAGGAAAGGCGCGGAATCGGAACACTCTTTCGTGGGGGTTTAAAGGGATCGGCAAGGCAAAAGAAGCTCGAATATTTAGGGTCCCGGATAGCATACTGGAATCAAAGTGTCAACTCAGAAATGTTACGGCCGAGGTTCTTCTGAGCTAGCAAAAATTCTTGAGGAACACTTCCTGATAATTCTAAAGGAATCGTCAAGCCAAAAAAATTTAAGTTTACAGGTTTTCAACGTGATACGTCAAGACCAGCCGAGAAATCCAGAATTTACAGCTGGTAATGTGGGCTAGCTAGCAGAGATTCTTTTGGAATATGCCTTAAACCCTCGGCGGCATGTTGGAAGGTTCCGGGTGGCTACGCGATTACACTCAGCATTTGGGACATTAAATTTGGGCCCCGTACCTTCCCTCCTCTACACCCTTTGGACCCCGGCCAACACCAGATTCATGGGTTGCATCTTAAAGGGGCTGTGAAGAGGGGAAAGAGAAAGAGAGTGAGAGAGAGAGAGAAAGAGAGAGAGAAAGATACCCACAGCGAAAGGGTGTGATATAGGGGCGACAAGCGCGGCTGTCGTTGTCTGTCCATCAACCTATAGGGTGGCACCCACCCTAAGCAAATTACCCAACCACTCACCAATCTTGAATTCGTCTTAGGCGAAGTGGGAAGGGGTTTTTAAAGGGGCTAGGAAGCCAAAAAAGCATCCTGGTTTTGGGGATTTTGTCGAAAAGTGCTCCGGTAGGTCTTTGAAACTTTGGCACATTATCTGAAGACTCGCCATTTACTCCAAAATGCCGACATGGCGAAACGCCGATCGAGGAAAGATACCGACAAAAGCAAATGCCGATTTCTACAATGCCGACATCAATAATCCCGACGCTCAGGTAGGCGTTGTTAAGTCGACATGCCGACACTATGAAACGCTAAATGGCTAGCTTAAAGGCCAATTAGCATGGAAAAATTCAAGCGCTTTGTCTTGTCCGTCGGCATCTTGCCCGTTTTTTACTGTTGCTTGTCGGGATTTTGACTTGTCGGCATTTTGAACGTCGGAATTCCTGCTTCCGCACAATATTTGCTAGAGAATCAATAATTAACTCAACGCAGAGAATTTTTGGCACAGGCTTCAGCAAATTTTAGAGCATAATAGGAATTTTTCCAGTTCACCGCAGCGGTGGATTTTCCACGTTTTTCCTTGCGAGTTCCTTTAAAATGCTTAATTTTTGCTGCATGGAATATTTCTGAATTATTTTTTATTTTTAACGCATTTTTTAAGAATTTGACCTGCATTTTTTTTGTTTTATCGTTTCAAAAATCTTTGGCGGCTGTGGGCTACTGGCTCTACCAAACAAAAACATGGCTCAAAAATAATATAATAACATACTGTCACCGGTTATCTCTTGCATTACAGTACCAAATATTTGTTAGTGATTTTCCAGGGGGGTGGCGAAGCAGGGTAAATACAAAAAGAGCAAGAATATGCAAAAAAAAGTCACGATTAGCCTGGGATAGAGTGGGGTACGATACGCTCCAAAACACGGCAATTTTTATGCTAAGTAAATTTTCTATAAAATACCGTAATTTGGAGCGCAGCGTACAGTCGGATGATACTTTCCAACCCGCAATAATACCTATATATCTCGGGGGGCACGCATGGAGAGTAGGAAAATACACAAAAATACGTCAAAATACAAAAAAAAATAGATTTAGGACCAAAATAAGTGCAAGAGATCATTAATCGTAGTTGCAGGGCTGCAAAGTGTTATGTACATAGGTGTAAAGTGTCCAAAAAAGCAATTTTGATCGGAAACATAAAAAAATCAGGGAAGCTGTCGAAAATGCCGACATGTAAAATACCGACAGCAAGAATATTCGGGATTTTTGTTTCACGGACTTTTTCCTTTTCGGCGTCGGGATTTCAGCCTGACGGCATTTTCGTCAGCATTTTAGCGAAAAAATTAAAAAATAACTTTGGCAAATCATCGACAAGGTGAGGGGGACATGAGAAAATGAACCCGAATGGGGGATGGCTGCCGTGTCGATAGGCGTAGTTTGTAGCGCCGAGCGGCGACCGATTTCTGTAATTTAAAGAGACTTAGAAAGCTGAGAAATGGTAACGAAATTCTCAAAGAATCTCTGCTATCCTACCTCTAGTGGTTCGGCTCGGTGGATATGTTCGCATTTTCGTCCGTACTTCCGGCCGGCAGGGGTGGAGCTTCTTCGTCAATCTGGAAAGACTGAAATAGCGATAGAGAGAGAGAGAGGGAGAGAGAGAAAGAGGGAGAGAGAGAAAGAGAGAGAGAGAGAGAGAGAGAGAGAAAGAGAGAGAGAGGGAGAGAGAGAGAAAGATAGAGAGCGAGAGAGAGAGAGCGAGAGAGCAAGAGATCTGAAAGAATTACCTGCGCGACAATCACAGCCACTGGCGCTCCTTGGGGCGTCTGGGGCTCCTTGTCCTCATCAACAACTTCTACATCATCATCAATGACAGATTCCGCAAGACTGCGATGGACGGCTTCTTCATACGAAGGCGGAGCACCAGCTGAGCCATCGACGAGCTCGACTGAGCAGTATGATGGAGGAGGTGTCAATGATCTGAAGGGGTATTTGGATGTGGGCAATCTAGCAGAGATTCTTTGGGAACGTCGAAATCGATTTTAAAGGAGCGGTGAAGGCATGACTCCTACCGATTATTCCTGGCAATGCGCGCCTGCGTGGGCGCTCTGGCAGGCGTTCCAACTAAAAGCGCTCTGTCTCGCGGAACCCAAGCCCCACCACAGACGAAGTCGTGGCGACATCTTCGACCAGCCGCCTAAAACGTGGGTAGTTTACAGTAACCAACGGATACCTGGGGCTGGAAAAAGCGGTACCAGGTTTCGTCTGAGGCCGGGATGGAGGAGGCGGTGAGGCGTCTCCTTCTGGAAGGTCAGCAGGCAGATCGAGAAAAAGCTACCTGGCCGTGATGCAGAGCAGGCCGATGGTGATCAGGCAGAACGACAGACCGGAGAGGGTTAGACGGGAGTTGACCATCCCTAGAAAAGGCGGTTTGAGATGTTTATGATCAGCGCTTTTTCTCTCTCCCTCTCTCGCTCTTTCTCACCCTCTCTCTCACTATCTCTCTCTCGTTCTTTCTCTCGCTGTCTCTCTCTCTCTATCTGCCTCTCTCTATCCCTCTTCTTTCTACAACTCACCCTTCGGCCTTCTTTCAATCAGCGCAGGGCAGTCGATGCGGTGCGTGTGTGGTATCGCACGCGCCTCATCACCTAGAAAAATCAGTATTCCATCGTATTCTGGAAATTTAAGACACGAATTAAGGCTAACTTTAAGATACCTACCAGTATTCTTGCATATACACCTCCCCATCACATTGTCCCACTGGGCAATCGTGGGATCGCAGAATTGGTCGCAGTACTTCCCGAGTCGAAGCGGTGGGCAATCGCAGGTTGCTGAAAAGTTCATGTCTTAAGGGAGCGAGAGAGTGAGAGAGAAAGAAAGAGCGAAAAGATGAACACACACCTCCTCGAGTTCCATTTCTTTCCACTTCACCATGGCACGTCAGCTCGCAGTTTTCGCCCATGTATTGGCCGACGCATTCGCATTTTCCGTCACTGTAAATTAATTAATTAAGCAAATTGTAAGCGGCAGGAGAAAGAGAGAGAGAGAGCGAGAGAAAGAGAGAGAGAGAGAGAGAGAGAGAGAGAGAGAGAGAGTGAGAGAGAGACCGAGCCATACTTACACAAGTGTCCCATTGTTGATACATTTCCTAAACTCGCATCTGGGTCCCTCGAAAAGCGGCTCTCGCCCCTGATGCAAGCATGCGCATCCGATCTTGCCATCAGCTTCGCGCAGATATCCATGGTAGGAGCAGTCCTGCACTATCCAGGTTTTCACTGAAAACGGTGCGTCTTAGCCAATCTACAAAATTTTGGGGAATGAGGGCAAAATTCGGCGTTTTTCCAAAAAATATAAGAAAAAATACCTAATTCATCGGCCATCCTTTGATTTCCGATCGGATACGGGCCTGTCTCATCTGCTGTGTTAAAGTCGAGGCCGGTACCGTAGACGTCCTGAAAATGTAGTTTTTAAAGCGCTCAGAAAATGCCAGAATAGACCGATCCCGTCGACTAGGTCTCGACAGCTACGCAATACTCCAAAGGACGTATGAAATAAGATTGACGCGTAGCTGTCGAGACCTAGTCGAATCAGGAAGTTGATTTCTCGCGTTTTCTAGCTCCTTTAACGCTGAAATTCCGATACTTACCTTGTGATGGCTGTGAGGTAGTAGTGAGAAAATGTAGATCAAGGCGATGAGTAATATCAACAGCAGCGGGCCCACCCACACTTTCCCCGATGACATTTTGCAGCCTGGAGAAGTTGGATGTGGGGCCGAAGAGTGGAGGCGGCTTCTAAAAAATGGAATATTCACAATTTCAGAATTTGATCATACACTAAGAATAAGTTATCAACTTTAAAAACGGAAAAGTTTACGAGACCACGATTAAAAAATTTATAGCAGCCATCTAGTTTGCAAATCGAATTAACTCCAGCAAATTTAAACTCTTGACACGATAACTCGTAAAAAGTTCGGATTCTTGGCAGCCTTAAAGGACTTGTGAAGGCGAGTAACAGCGTGTTTTTGATAATTTCAATTTTTTTCGATATTGGCTAGATTTTGGTTCTTTGGCATTGTCGGGGGGAGGGGGCGGATTTCATGCCGAACGCAAAATTTTTTCTTTTGAATCCGGTTTTTATGATTTAAAAACTATTTAATAAAACCAAATAATGACTACCGAAAGCGAAAACTGGTTCAAAATTTTATTAAATACAAAAATAGTGGTTTTTCGGCAAATATCTCCGATTTTCGACCAAACTCTCCCATTTTTGAAAATTTTAATGTTTTTGAAATAGTTTTACGAGCTTAAATATGGTTAAATTTTATTAAAAACAGCATTAAAACACTTACTATTACGTTAATAAGCCTTTCTAGAAAAAGTTGATTCCTTCCGATTGCTTCCAAGTCCCTTTAACATCATATGTAAATTTACCTCGCCCTTTGCGACACTGGGTACGTGAAAAATGGCGGCGGCAGCATAGTTAAATCAGGTCAGAATATTTGCGAGTACGTTCCGCTACTAATGTCAATTCGAATCGATCGACCACCCGGAAAGCAAAGGCCACTTTCGGTCGGTTTCGAGAGTCGATGAGGAGTAGAAGAAAAATTGAGGGGTGGTGGTGGGTGAGCATGTTTACCAAAGTGCTTCCTCCCGCTCTCTGGTCACAAGGCCATCACACAACCATCCACACTACCTATGCCCCCCCCCCCCCCCCCGGAAAGTCACCGGTTCGGGGGTAATTATCAAAATTTACGACCCGCGCCATGGGCGTTGCAGTTTTTGGAGGGTGTTCCGATGAGAGGAGCAGGTATTTTTGGGAAAAACAACGCTGGATTTCCAGGAAAAACTAGCTGATTCACGAGATCACAATTTCCGTGATTTTCCATGACAAAATTTGCCTCTAGGTTGCTTTTAAAACAAAAAATTCTAAAATCGATCTTTTTAAGTCACGACAATTCTGAATTACGTTGTTTTTCGAAAAAATTATAAAATAAAATTTTTGAAGAATCGACCAGCGCTATTTCAAGTTCCGTGTCATTTTAAATTATCCAGACTATTTATAGATTTTATATGAAAATTGTGTACCACAATACTTCTGTTTATTTTTCATGTGGAAATTTTGAAAATATCCCAAATTTATGAATTTCAGAGTAGAAATTTGGAGCAAAAGCGATCAATGCTGTACAATTTTTAATTCTTCGATACCTAGCAATAAGAGCACCTCCCTAAATCATTAAAGGGATGCCCAACCTTTTCGAGGCTCAAAAAGCAAAAACCATGCCGCGGGTGGGGGTCGAATCCGGGACCCCCGTTTTGTAGGCCTGGGTACCATCCATTAGGCCATAGTGGCAAGCCATTGGGTGGGATGGGGAAGCCACACGTGGGAAAGGTTGCCGAATTTATGCCACAAATGGCACGCCATTGCCGCACAAAATTCGCGCGTCATTTGTACTGCCCGGAATCCATAACTATATATTTGCCGCCAAAACCTTGGATAACCCTTTAACAGCTTGACCAAAAATATTAATTAGGCTACAAAAAACTGTAGTGTACTCCGTTCGGCAACGATTATAAAAATCTAAAATCTTGCTCGATATCAATTTTAAAAATATTGTATTATTATCATGTTTTATCCCTCCAAGGCTTTTTGAATTGAAAAAATTATATGTATTAGGACATCATTAAAGCAGCTTTCACTACAAAAATGAAAGGCTACAAAAGCCGCGTGGCAACGTAGTCACATTTTTTAAGTTTTTCCGGTAATTAAGGTCATTTCTAAGGAAGAAGCAGCGTCGTAAAAAATTGACGGCAAAGATTCCGAGGGCAGCTGACGGAGGCTGAGAAAGAGAAAGAAGAGGAAAAGGAAATTGAAAAAAGCCATATGGTGTCCGTTTCAAATTTTGGGCCCCCGCCGCGGAGAATGAACGTCGACAGCTAGCCACCAACCGGCAGGCAAGAGCCAAAAAAAATAAAATAAAAACGGAGCGCCCCGGACAGCCGGGTTGAGATCCCAAAGCGTGATAACCCCTGGGAATCGGGATGGATCGATGAAATGTCACCTTGGGAAATCTGTTCTGTTTTTCAGGGTCTCGATTTTGGCAAGTCTGGCCTTGTGGCTTTTAGAAGGCCCAGAATCAAGCATTTTAGGTGGGAAAAGCCTAGAAGCTCAAAAACTAGATATGCATAAAAAAAGCTCGCGTCGGATGGCTGCCATTTTTACGGGACCAATCTCTCTGGGCCTAAAGTATTAAGAAAGCTATTATCCAACATTTTTAGGTGTTTGCCTGGCACAAAAAAAGCCTAGAGTGAACAGACATAGAAATACCACGACAAAATCGGAATAGCATCTCCGTTTTTGTAGCCTCCTTGCGAAAGTCTCCCCCTATTTAAAAGGCTATGCTCCGGTGGTAAAACAAAAAGTATCTCTTGCTGCATAAATAACGTGGCGTTCGGGAGGTGCAAATCTCTGTAAAGCATTTTTGTGGCTTTGACAAAATCCCATGCTCGAATCTTAGGATCGATGCTCAAAACCCGTTGAAACAAATTCCCTGTTTCGGCTTCGAAAACTTCAAAAACCCAAGCCAAGAGGGAGCAGGAGCCAAAGAACCACAGATATGTCATAAAAAAACCTTGTTATTGTCTTTTCAGGTGTAAATAATCTTGTGGGGGTTAGCAGGGGGTAGGATGTATGAAGGAGAAACACCCGAGGACCCCGATGACCGGCACATCAATCACCTGGGATCGGGGAGAGATTGGGGGAATGGGGGGAGAGGGCAGAGAAAGGAGAAGAGCGAGAGAGAGAGAGAGAGAGAGAGAGAGAGAGAGAGAGAGAGAGATAGGCAAAGCAAAAAGAAGTGACAAGCGGACCACGGGGTTTTGTTGAACAGACCCACAAGCCCAGCGCAAATTTCGGTGAGAAATGGACGTTCGGTGGGCGCAAAAAACAGCTGGCTGGGTGGGACTCCGGAAAATCAAGGTCAGCAGGTTCAGCTTCCACATTAAGAACCCGGGAATCGATTTAAAGGGCTGATTTTCCTATGCATAAAAAGCCTATCAAGAATTTTTTGTGGTAGAAAGATTGAAGCTCGCTTAGGCGGAGGAAAATTTCCCTTGAAGCCATGCATGATTTTCTAGACTCTTCTAAAAATCGACGCAAAAATAAGAATAAAAATAAATATCTGAAACTTGAAAAAATGGACTGAAGATCGCCAGCTTTTTATGACATTCGTCGATTCAGCTCGACGCAACCCGTTTTTTTGTTGGACGAGCATCCACATATGCTTGCTGGCGCTCTCCCTTCAAAAAACCAAATTTCAATCAAGACAAAATAGAAATTTGTGGATAGAAAGACGTGTAACGTATGCTAATTTCAGGCATAGGCATATAATGGATCTTCATGTCCATACTTTTAGCATCTGAGACATTTTTCCAGTAGTTTTCGCTTCGTAAAAGATGAAAGCTAGCTGGGAAGACTTTCTAATTGTCAGTTGTTTCTTAGAAACCGTAATAATAATAGGGTTAAAAACAAGGTTTCAAAATCTTGGCAACCCTCCAAGCCCCATAAATCAAGCTGGCGAAAATATTGGGACATATACTCTTGGCTTTCCGAGGGTTAGGTGGGAGGCAAGGTAAAGCCTCGTGAATTATTTTTGAGGTTAGCCGGAGGACAGCAGGCGAGAGAGAGGGAGAGGAGAGAGAGAGAGAGAGAGTGAGAGAGAGAGAGAGAAAGCGCGACGCAAGCCAGCGAATGTTTTGCTTTTTGGGGCGGGGGCTGGCTCACGTGTGCTATGCTTGGGTTGAGGGGGACATTCGTTTTGGAAGGTCCCCCCGCGCCGCTTCTGCAACAACAAAATAAACGCGCCCTTTTCGGCTGCTGTATAAATATACAGGCCTGTTACGAGTAGCCAAACGGAAAAACGGAAAAAGGTGGCCAGCTCACGCAAATTTGTTAATTTAAAGCTATTTGTCCAAAATTGCCAAATTTGTGATGGTTTTTGAGCCGTAGAGTGCCAGCCTTGAAAAATTGGGAATGCAATGTTTTAGAGTGTTACATTATTTTAGCGGGACCGTAACGGATATAAAAAGTTAAGGAATTCTCAGAAAACGAACAAGATCTGAGAGATTTGGGCCAGGACTTGATCAATGACAGTCAAAAGATCACCTAGCGGCCAGAGATAGGGTTGACGCACGAGAGAGAGAGAGAGAGAGAGAGAGAGAGAGAGAGAGAGATAGAAAGATAGAGATAGCGAGAGAGAGAGAGAAAGAGAGAGAGAGAAAGAGAGAAAGAGAGAGAGAGAGAGAGAGAGTGAGTGAGCGCTACAGGGAGAGTGGGAGTAGACGCGCCCAAATTTATTTTTCGATTCATCATCCTTCTGTCTCGGATGCTCAACTGATTTCGAGAGCTTCTGACCGATGAATTTTTAGGTTCAGAGCTTCTTTGGAACCCTAGGTTAAAGATTGCCGCCTTGGAATCATCAGTCAACCACCCAGAAGAATGACGGATTGGCCGCATTGTCATTTTTTTTGCTAGAAAAATGGCCCCAGACGATGATGAGGGTGATGATGGGGGCATGAGAAAAGTGCAAAAAAATGGAATGTGAATTCGTCTAGGGCTTGAATTTTGAAGAAAATTGGAGGTTCATGAAATTGAAAAAAGAAAATTATTCGATTGGAATTTTATCATATATTGTATCCAACTTCAGGCAATTTTCTACAAAGTTTTCTCGGCGATTTCCAGATAGAAAAAAGTAAGATATTTTTTCCTGGCGTCCCAGTCCCTTTCAAATCCCCAAAAACCCGATCAATCCCGCAATCCAGTGGCCAAAAACCCCAGACAAATTTTATGAGCTGACGAACGACTCGGCCCGAGCAGTGGGAGGGGATAAAAAGGCGACTGGAATCAAAGCTTTTTGCCGGCCTCCCGATTTCTGGCTCTTTTGCCTTCTTTTCCTTGATGGTGCCGTTGTTTTGCGTTGGTGGACATGGGGCCCTCCTTTTCCTCCTCCTCGTTGAAATCGGCTTTCCGGCTGTTTATCGCTCCCCTCGGGGCTTTCCGGGGGCCGGCCGCTCGGCAGTTCTCACCGCTGGCCCCGGAAAATCGAGAAAAACGCAGCGGCGAATGGCCAAAAACCCCCGGGGCCCCACTAGAGAAAAGCCGGAAGTTGGGTTTCCAGAGTTGCACTTGCCGAACAAGTCGGATGTCCGGGTAGGGTAACGGAATTTGTTGTTGTTTGTAAAGTTGGGAAGACGCTGACTTCGTTAGGAAACTCGGATGGATCCTATAGGAAAAAGGCATCATCCTCTTTACAAAAAAAAAATTCAAAATTCCGTTTCTTAAAATTCTAGAATTTGGGATCGTCTCGCGAAAAAGGTGGTTAAGCCGGAAAATTAGTGGAAATGTCATAAAAGCACGCAAAATTCCTATCGGGAATTGAAGCCTCCAACTGTCGTTCTCCCTTTCAAAAACTTGCCGTTTAATGGTTCAGAGCACGGGTTCTCAAATGGCCTCTGCTAACTTGCCCTGAAAAACCGGTAGCCTCAGCTTGTTCTCAACGTTGCGAGAATTCCCTAATGGTCTATGTTATCTGGTCCGCCAAAGACCATCCAAAAATGGCGCTAAATTTGATAAGCGCTTCAAATGTAACGAAAAATTTTCGAATTCGATTCGAAGTTTTCAGCCACTAGAACTCGACAAAAATTCTTTAAAGGCTTCTGGCAGATGACCAGTCGGGCTCTAGCAAACCTTACGTTATAATTCTAGAAAGTATAATAAGCAGAAAAAGAAACGTATTTCGTTACATTCCTATAGACATCTGGTTCAGCAGCAAAAATCCATGAATTTCAAGGTTTTCTGCTTCGAGGCCCGTTCAGAAAACGGAACACACCTCTGGGAAAAATCGGCTCAAACAAATGCATGGTCTTTATGAATAGCTACACTACGCCTCTTTACGGAAAACGAATTATACGCAGGAAATGGCAACTGGCTGGAAAAATGGAGGAGGAAGGGGAATCTGGGGTATTCAATTTCGGGGCGGAACGGCAAAAACGCGTCTCGTTTCTTCCAGCGCCGAAAATCCATTGGATTTGGTCGGAAATCTGATTCGGAAGATACGGACAGATGGGCAGACAGAAGTACAAAAAGACAGACACCAAAAAAGCCAAGCGGCGGGATTCAAAAAAAATGCAATTTCCGGTTCTCTAACGAAAATTATGAGAGCCTTTACCTTACTAGTTTATGAATTCCACATTTGCCTGAGATTTTATCTCTTTTAGGAAAATTTTAACCTGCCGGCATTTTTAAGCAAGCTTTTTGAAGACATGGGGAAAATGTAGATTTCGCGGGCTTTTTAAATACGGTCTAAAGCATGTAATTTTTTTAATAGTCAGAATACTTAATCGCATGAAAATCTAAATATGCTATGCATCAAAATAAAATTTAAAAATTAGCATAAATTAGGGTTTTTCCTATTTAAACAACCCATAAAACATTAGATTAACTAAGAAAATTCAAAGCAATAATCCATTGGAAAAAACGCTAAAAATACACCCGATTTTTAGACCCCTGAGAAGCCCTAAATCGGAAAATTGGCAAATTTTCCCTTCCGAAAAACCGGGATTCTGCTTTTACTCAGATCTACTGAAATTGGCAAACGCCTCTTAACGATAGATAAACAAAATAAATGGATGAATATGAGCTGTTTACGAGGTACGAACTAAAGTTAATGAGTGTCAATGACAATTGTTTAAATCGCATTTCCTACCCCCGCTTAAATAAGAAAAATTAAAACTACGCTAAAGGGGAGAAGTTTAAAAGTCAAAAAGGTTGATGATGGTGAGGGGTGGGTGAAGGGGGTTGGGGGCCCGCCTTGGGGCCCACGAGAATGGATCGATCCTAGCGAGGGGAGGAGGAAGCAGAAAAAGAAGACGAAGAAGAAAGGGGAGAGAAGAAGAAGCTGCCAGTCTCCCTAGCCCCATGAAGTTCACTCACCCTCCCCCCCCCCCGCTCTCTCTCTCTCTCTCTCTCTCTCTCTCTCTCTCTCTCTTCCTCCCATTTCACTCGAACCCCCCCGTTCAGCATCCCTCAAAAAATGCCTCTTCCTTTTGGAATTTTTCAACGCCTCAACGGGGAGAAATTTTCGCCTGGGCCCTAATGGGCCCTTGGGCCCTAAGAAGAGCCTTGGAAGAGCAAAAAAATTGGGGCTTAAAAACCCGGCGCGTTGAAGACAATTGGGAGGCGATGAAAGAGCCCCGGTTTCGAGCTCAGCCCCAGAGGCCTGCCATCGGTTTAAACGAAATTTTTTTTGCGGCGCTTTTCAAAGTGTCAAGCGCCTTGGCTCCCAAATGCTCTCTGCTAGCCTGCCTTTAGCGAATTTATCGGTAGCTCCAAGGCCCGAGGCGAAATGTCAGAATTAATGGTCTCCTCATTCCGGAACTACAAATTCAAAAAATTTCGCATTCCCGCATGATGTCAGAACATAAGATGGCTTTGTGTGAACTCGACTTTTTATGCTAATTACGCCCCGAGACCACCGACCTCAGAAAGGGCCCGACTAATTTGCCGAAGACCCCGGTTTTTGTGAGCTCCAATGACGGATAAATTTGAATAAATTCGAAAGGAAATTGGTAGGAAAATTGGGCATTCGGGGTGAAATTGAGTTTTCTTTGTCTCCTCCCAAATTCGAGCCAGCCGCAGCTCGCCTTCTCAAGATACCAAAAAAAAAAGTTGGCCTTTTTCCGGGCCGGCTGGCGGCTCCCGGGACTGGAATAATCCACTTTGAGGAGGAGCAGGAGAAGACGTGAGCCGGAGACAGCAGAATCTAGAAAAGCTCCTCCTCCCGGAGCTAGGGACCGAATTTCGTGGCGGGACCGGGACTTAGATGGACCCAAACAAACATGTTCTTCTAAATAAGGAGAAGGAGGAGGCTGGCTTCAAAAATTGCTCAGGTTGTGCGGTAAACATACCCCTGTAAATAGGATTGTAAGGTAAACTGCGGGGGAGGATAGGAGAACAACATTTTGACGAGTTGAGCAGGTTTACTCGCTGGACTTTGAACCGCAAAGAGAGAAAAAATGAGAAAGAGGAGAGCGAGGGAGACAGGGAGATGAACGAGAAAACGAGAGACAAGGAGAGTGAGAATGAGAGCGAGAGAGATGGAGAAAAAGAGAGGAAGAGAGATCAAGTGAGAGCGTGAGAGAGAGAGATAGGGTGAGAGAGTGTGAGCAAGATAGAGATACATTATCGGCCAGAACAGCAGAATATTACCACCTTTTTCTATTAATGGCATAAATAGCAATTTCGATCGAACAATTTTAGACAGAGGCACCGAAACAATGTTTATTACTACAAATTAAACATTAAAATAAAATCTTTAAAATTCTTCAATTCCGCGTGAATCCTTGCCAAAGTGCTGACGGGCTCGTGCTCCAATCCCATCGTAGAAGCAGCGCTTCATCGGCTCGAGTCTGGAAACGACGAGATTGCTAGAGCGACAGAGAGAGAGAGAGAGTGAGTTAGAGAACTAGAGAAAAATCGTATACCAACTTTTCAACACATGGCAGGTAGCTGTGGTCCACCGGGGTGAATTTGTCCGGGGTCTGGTCGCAGAAGAGTACGCATTTTCCGCCTGAAACAAATTATATCAATTTTCTGTTTAATAATTACATTATGTAATTACATTACATAAATATTAAATTGCGTTCTTTGCCAAGAACAAACCGGCCAACGATTCCCCGACCCCAGATTCCACACAACATTTTCGTTGGTCCATACCCTAGAATAGAAGAATTAAAATTTTGAAGAATTTTATACTAAAAGTTAACATTTAAATGTCAATGTTAATCAAACCTGGGCGGAGCAGAACTGGATTTCCGGGACGAATTCTAGGGGGCATTCGCTGTGGCCAAGGTAAATGTCTTCCAGGGCCTAAAAAATCAGATAACATACCTTTAACTTGAATGCTACCGTTTTAGTAAAAAAAAGATGAAAGATCTTTTGCTAACCTGCTTGGTATAAGCATTGAAGTGGCACAGCTGGCGGCAGGCTTTCGGAAGCGCGCGCTCCTCGCAGCACCGGTGGAACAGGTGGTTGGGATTCTGAAATGGAAATAACTTTATGCAAGAAAAACGCCGCAGATCTGAAAGCCTATCTGTCCTAGATATTTTTAAAGGGACCGGGAAGCCTACAAAGCGACACAAAATTCTCCTAAATTGAAAAAATAGAGAAATGGAAATTTGGTGTTAAATCGGATCCGAAATTGTATCCAAGCCGAAAGAATGTCTCCCTAACTTCTCATGCCCTTTAAAACGACTCCCCGCTTACTGTAGCGCGCATAGGACTCGGAGAACCACTCTTCCGTCGAGAAAGTGAAAAATTTCTGCTTTTGACGTCGTTCCGCTTAGGTTTTTGTGCTTGCCGGTCCCTTTAAAATCCATATTTCTGAGTGTGGGAAGTCTAGAGCTCGAATTCCATACCGTAAGCAGTGGCAACGTCTCCTGGTCAACCCTCAAGTCCGTTCGGTTCCAGATTGACAGGCCAAAGATATTCCCGTCGTCTTCGGGGCTTGGGACTTGCATCTGAAAGAAAAAATGGGCGTAATTTGGCGTAATTCGTACCTCAGCATCATTCGTCTTGGCCGCCCTGGCCCGGGCTTTGGCTCGACATCCACAGCATCCGCAGGCCCCGTTTGGTGAGCACTAAAACGCAGAATTTCATCGATTTTAAAGGAGTATCGCTGCGTCGTTTTCCGCCTCTTTAGAGGTAGCGGAAACAGTATCGTTGCGTAGTTTTGACGCGCGTCGAAGGAACATCTAATGTGAGGCCATTTGATGCGTCTTTGTTTGTGTTTTTGGGCTCTTTGGAGGTATCTATGAAGCGTATTCCCGCGTAGTTTATGCCCACTGAAGTTTATCTGTAAAGAGTATTTCAGCGTAGTCTGCTCCTTTCGTTGAGAAAATAGTTTTTGAAAAGTTACGACAATCCAGGGCACTAAATAAAGTCGTTTTTAGTATCTTTTGAAAGCCAATGCAAAAACCCACCGCCTGGCCAGTCGCCAGCAAGCAGAAGATGATCAATAACAGCGGCAAGACCTCCATAATATCGCGTTGTACTGGTCATTGGGTCGTACTTTTATACGCGTCGTTCATATGAACAAGTAGGGGACAATTATCCTCTTCGCTCGCCTACTTCAGCTGACCATTGGGGTGCTTGAGATCTGCCATATCCACCCACTTTACGTCCGTATACGCATATTGTTTATGCCGTCATTAGGTATCGCCGCGTATTTTTGGGGATGCTTGCTGAAACAGGTAATAAAGCCGCATGACACAAACGTTACGAGGCGTAATTTCGAAAAAAAGATCGAGATACCGGGTTTTAAAGGTACCGGGTAGACAAAAAACTTGCCGCGAAAAGCTTGTAGATGCCGGGTTTTCAACGGGGCCTGGAAATCACAAAAAAATGAAGTTGAAAAACATGAAGCTACAGTGTTTTAAAGGGACCGGCAGGCCAAAAATATGTGAGTACCGGGTTGTAAAGGCATCAGCAGAGAAAAAAGCAAAAAGTGATAAATATGGAGCTACCGGGTAACAAGAAACAACGAAAAAAAAAGAAAACAACGAAAAACTACGGCGTTTAGCTGTGCTTCTGGGAAACATCTAGAATATTACATTACCTAAGTTAATAAATGACACAAGTCAATCCGAACCGGAACCGGAATCACGCCACAACATCACATATGATAACTTGGGTTCAAAGTCGAGTTAACCTCGCCTTTGACAACTTAATGACGCACGATTTCTTTCACAAGTTAACAATTGCAAATCACAGAAACAAATGCATTGCCCTGATAAATTTAATAAAACGGAACAGATGTGTGGCCAAGGCGCAAAAATGTTTTTGGAAATCTTTTCTAGTTTCTAGTCCAGTCTTTATTTCGGTTAAACTTCGGCTTTAGGATTCGATTCTTAGCCGTTTTATCCCTTTCAAAGGGTTCGGGAGCCCATAATTTTGTCTTTTTGATTTATTTTTGCGAACTTATTGCCTGCGTGGAAAAGTGACGTCGAAATGTAGTTAAGTGAGGTTAAGCCCATCAAGCCCAGCTGAGTTAAGCCTATCTACCGATATGTTTAGCTGGCGGCGAGGCGCAAAAGGCGACGAGAATTTTGTGACGCGGCCTCTCTTTCAAAAGAAAACGCTCGTCAACCTGAAAAATCCAGATACATAGGTTGGCGGGCTTGAAAGCCATCGAATTTTCCGATGTCCAAATTCGGTCCTATCCTTTTTCTCCCTCTGATTCACGCGCCACTCCCCTTTTTAGGTCAAGATGCGGGTCATACATTGTGTCCTCCTCGCGTTGACATTACCTCACAATTGTCAGGTTAGTCAGGGATTGCTCTGGATCTGAAGTCAATTTCAAGCTCTGGACCGCCCTGCAAATCGACAACGAAACCAACAGCCTGAAGGTCAGCGGCCAGAAACTTCCTATGAAGGTCGAGGTAAACTTTGGATACCTTAAATAAAAATAGAAACTATAAATCGGGTATTCTATTGACATTCAATAGTCGGAAAAATAGTATTAAGCCTACAAAATCCTTAAAAATGGCTTCAATATCTCGAAGCACGCTGTTTTGTTCTCAGATATTTTCCTTTCCGGTCACTTTAATTTTTCTATACCTCTAATTTCATCATTCGTTTTGACTTTTGCTTAAACTTTATTTTAAAAGCTAACTTTCAGGAAAGCACTGCTTCTTCACCTTCTTCATCCACATCCGCTCTTCCCCAAACCGCTGAGTTGATCATCTACTGCTTAGTGGTGATCGGCATTATGACCCTCGGATTTCTGGGCTATTGCGCTCTAAAATTGCATCGTAACGCCAAGGCCGAACCTTTACGCGAGAATCCAGATGCCGCTCCGTTAACCGATTTCCTGGCTCCAAGGGACGCAGTTCCGAACCATCTACAAACCACGGGTGATACTTAATTGTATTTCGATCGTGTACCTTTATTGGTTGTCTTCGATAAATACGCAATTTCTGAAACAATAAATTCTCGTATTTAGCATATTGGCATACAGTAACCCAAAGAAAACCAGCATCAGCAACACGAGTTATCTCCTTTATGACCCCTGGCGTCACCGTGCCGGTCAGCTGGCGAGTCTGTAAAGAGCAACGGAAAATCATAAATTGTGAACGCTATCTTAAGAAAGTTTAACCTAATTATTATGGGCTTAAATTTGAACCGGAATTACGTTTTTGCTTCGTACTTTCGTTGACCCACCGACTAGCCGTGGGAGCAATTCAAATTTTTCGGCAAAATCGCGAAATTTAGGCATTCCGCTACGTCGAACGGTGAAAATAACTCTCTAAACGGCTGGCTAATGGTCTTTATTGGCTTACCGTACCCTGGGAAAAACCGGGGAGAGGGCGGGCTGACCCCACGAAAAGGTCATCGTCGTATTGGCTCTTTGCCGCGCCACCGCCTCCAGCTGGGGAGGCTGGGGTGGAAACGGAGCAACATATCGTCCTCTTCAGAAAGCGCCTAAAGAAAAGTGGTAACGTTAAAAACAATTGTATACCCTCAGCTCTTGATTAGATACTTTACGGATTAGATATTTTCATTGACAAAACGCTAAGATTGGTGATGAAAACCGAATATCCGAATTTTTCTGCACATCTCCGGTTTTTTATCCATATATACAGCTGGGCCACCAACGTGATTATCTAAATGACGCATCGATCGAGTTCATTAAGAATACTAACTTCTGATGGCCACAGCAGATCAGTGGCGTAGCCGTAGATCAGACTCCTCGGCAGCTGGTTCTCCTGGACGAGTTGTGAAGCTTTTTTGCATACTTAAATATATTACGCATCTGGAAAACACTTGCTGCATGGCAAAGAGGCTTACCGTCGCGCTCGCCACCAAGATCCGCTGATTTCCGCTTCAACAATTTTAGTTTTTAGTCGTTCGGGGGGCGTCTTCGTCCTCGCCTCAGCCAAATTTCTCTTGAATTTTGCTGCATATTGTGTCCTCAATGCCTTTGCTTGATACCGATTCGGACTTCCAGAATCTGAACAGCATATGGTGGATTTTTCCTAGGTTAGCTTACCCGTGCCGATCCTGATTGAGTAGTTATGAGGCCGCAGCCGCAGCCTACAGGCACATTTTTCGCGTCAGCCGGCTGGCACCCGGCTGGTTGTAGTTTGCTGTCTGTTTTTAGAAATCTAAACGATGAATTAATGACTAAAAGGTTATTACCACCTTGAAAACATTCGGAAGCTGGTATTATTCGTACTTAGGTGGGATCGCCATAGAAGCTCACACACTAATGGACGATTATGGTGCCCCGGAGGTGCTCACTTTCCCGAAAGCTGTTTATCTAGATCCAGAACGCTGCCAATAACGACAAAAATGTCATTCCCACCCTTAAAACTACCGGCAGCTGCTGTTCGTTATATTTAGGTTGGATGGCCGTGGTGTTGGAGACACTATTGCTGGGAGGTCGATTCTCATGTCGAGGTGCTGCTCACCTTCCACACAGCTGGCTATTTGTAAAGGTCTGGAACAATGCGTGGTTAGAGGATTATTACCACCTCGACAACATCGGGAAGCGGGTGTTCTCCATGTTTAGGTCGACTCCAAGCTGTCGTGCAAGCATTAATAGTCGGAAACGCTTGTGATGCGTAGCTACGGGCACTTCAGCCTAAAGCCATCTGTGTCGATTTTTCCTACCTGTGTCGATCCTGATTGAGTAGTTATGAGGCCGCAGCCGCAGCCAATAGGCACATTTTTCGCGTCAGCCGGCTGGCACCCGGCTGGTTGTAGTTGGCTGGCTGGTTGTAGAGGCCTAGACCGATGAAATTAACGACAAAAAGGCTATTACCAGCTTAAAAACATCCGGAAGCTGGTATTATTCGTGCTTAGGTAGGATCGCTATAGAAAATCACACACTAATGGTCGTTTCTGATGTCACGGTGCTGACCACCTTCAATGTCACTTTCGAAAAGTTCTGAAACGATGGAGTTACCGACAAAGATGTCATTCCCACCTCTAAAACATCCGGAAGCTGCTGTTCTTCATATTTGAGTTTGGATGGCCGTGGTGCTGGAGACACTATTGGTGTGTGAGGGCCATTCTCATGTCGAGGTGCTGCTCACGTTCCACACAGCTGACTAGTTGTAGAGGTCTGGAACGATGGCTGGCTCATGAAACGCTTATAACGCTTATAACCACCTTGACAACATCGGGAAACGGGTGTTCTCCATGTCTAGGTCGACTCCAAGCCGTCGTGTATGCATTAAGGGCCAGCAAAGCTTGTGATGCACAGCCTCGGGCACTCCTGCCTAAAAACTGATTTCTGTTATTCGTCAAGAAACCTAAGGGCAACGACAATGTTCTGAAAACCGAGACAAACATGAAATTTATAAAAAACAAACGCATATGGAGCCCGACGTCTTCAGAAGTCATCCTCCGTCACATACACGGCGGCCAAGACTTGCACGGATTCCTGAAAAATTTTCACACCAACTAGCAAAGCAAATATAAAGGCTCTCCGACGCCTCATTGATAATTATTTCTGTCTGAAGTTAAATTATCTATGCTATGAAAAAATCAGGCGGCTTTAAATGGACCAAATCCGGCCTGACCTGAAGGGATCGTGCCTCGTAATTTCGCCAGAATCCCTGAATCCGGACCGGTGAAGGCCGACAAGATGGATTACAACCGAAAAATGCTGAATTCTAGAAATTTTAAAATTTTTTCTAGCTGATATGGATTGATGGCTATCAGAATCGGCGGCGGCGAACGCAGGGCTCCAATTGACAGGCTGAAGCCGTCGGGGAGACGGCCTAAAAACTATCGTTGATTTTTCTAAAAACTAATCACTTCAGAGTGCGACTTCAGCGCCGCAAGTTGTAAGTTTTTTTTAAGTTTTTTTGAAGAGTTTGTTTTGCAGACGATTTTGAACGATGGGATCGCACATCACAAAGCCGATTCGATGCCAAATTTACAAGACAGTTCAGGTATTTATTCGACAGTTTTTGACACAGGATTGGTTACGGGGCTTCCTCTCCAAGACTGAATTTTTCAAAAATTGAGGGCAATATTGAATTTGAGGCATGATGACTCTAAAAGCGCTAACGGAGCGATCGCGCGAGGAATCCGCAATTCGGCGCCATCTCGCGAATTCAGTTCATGACGCCTAAAAAAATAAAATTACTTCTAGCACTATTTGGATAGCACGGGAGAGATCTTGGTTGGAAAAGAATTCTGTAAACTTGACCTTTTAGAATAATCGAGGTGTGATTATCAACAACGCCGCCCGGGGCATCGGTTTCGGCGCGGGTGTCGGAATCGGACACCTCTGGCGCACCCATGATGTAAGCTTTTCCAAGTTCAATAAAAATTTAAAACAACCAACCTATCTTAAGGAAGCTCAATTAAAACTTAGCTTACCTTAAAAACTAACCAAGTGCCTACCGAAACTCTTCCTAGGGAGACGACGAGCGACGCCGCGAAGCGGTCCAGGGATGCCAATACTTCACCGAACTGGCCGAACGTATGATCCAGATGAACCAGGTGGGCTCCCTAAATTTACGAAATCGGGTTGCCTTCGCGAGGTAGTTCGCATTCTGTTTCACGCTTTTGGCACCAAGTTTGTCCATTTTTGACGAGGGTTGGGGTGACAGCCGCACCATAACCCCAGCCGCGCCTGGGGCGATTTGAGCTGATAGCGTACGTGACCCCAAAGACCTCAAGCCGTGTTCCTTAAGGCCTTAAGCTAACCACGGGTCGACGGCACCGCAACTTCGCCCCCAGGGTTTGTGACCAACGCCGCAAATTGCGAAAAACGAGGTGGCAAACTTGAAACACTGATCGGTGACTTGGAGAAGTTCAGGGTGAAATGAGCGCCGATGAATCGTTTCAGGTGTGAGCATATCGTCCTGGGGTGGCCTGGAAATTGTAGCTAAAACAAACCTGAATTTTTTTGGGTTCCCAGACCGAACTGCTTCGAGTCGCCCAACTTCGCCTCAGGGCGGTGCTGTTATGTAGTGCATAGTTAGTTTGGCGAACGTAGTTTCAGCCCATTAGCTATGAAAAACATACAACTATCGTACAGACGTTCATCGAGACTTTGACAAACCTACCCTCTACTCGCTTTCACATCTCCAATTTTAGCGTCGGCTGCCAAAACGTCTGATGTCGTTCGCGCAGATGCTGACATGGACGTGTCGCGGCTGCATCGCTTACTTTCATGTGCTCGCTATCTATGTCGCCTTCATCCTGGTAATTCCCTCCTGAATTAGGCCTATAAACGTATAGTATATACACAAATTTTACATTCTGATTTCCAGGTATCGGAACAACCTGCGTCAACACACGGGCGGCGCGAGGAGAAAGAATAAAAAAAAGAGCCGGGGCCATTATCGAATGGTTCCTGGCAAAAATCTATACAAACCATTTTTAATTTACGAATATTCATTTATGATCCATGATTGTTTCTATCCCATTGATTACTTCAGGAGCTTCATTTAAGGCTACTGTTTTTCTTAATCCAGTGAAAAGATCTGAAAAAATGAAACCTTGAAAAAACTTCACAGAGCTATTTTATGATAATTTCATAAAAATTGGCTTTGTGATAGTTTTTACCTAACTTGACTGTTTTGAAATTTTTTAAAATGTCAAACATTGAACTAGACTTAACCCATTCCCTCATTTCACCTTGTGATCGGCGGATTCTGTGATATCGTTGTGATATTCTGATTCTCATGAAGCTGTGAGGGTTTTATGCTGTTGATTTTTATGGTTATTTTTTCCTATTTTTAGTTGTTTTTGAGCTTTTACTTTTTGTTGAATTTGCTGCTTTCGAATAAATAACTAAAAGTTGGTGGTGGTTGCTTTATTTTAGCTTCTGACCTGCATTTCATGAGGCTGGTGGTCGGCAGGCAGACAGGCTTAGGCTTAGGCTTAGGTCTCCGAAATCTCCGCAATTTTTCGATTTGGAGCTGTCGGAGTCAACCCGGAAATCGCAGCCTTCGCCGTGGTTCACATGCCGGCTTGGCGTTTCGATATTCTTCTCCATTAATTTACATTTTATAGCTTACCTCTGATGTTTTCAAAGCTGTCGCCCAGCCTACGAAGCCTTCATGTTTCTGGATGTCGTCGTCAGGTAGTGATGAATCTACAAGACGTGCTGCGTGGCTACAACTGATTCTCAGTGAGTCGCAACTAGATCTCGACCGGCTTACCAGCTACCTGAAACACAAAATATGAGGCTGAAATTTCCACATCAACCTTGCCTGAAATATCAATGATCGTTTTCGCCTATCTAACAGCGGTCTCGAGCTGTCGCGAAGATTTTATTGTCTTGAGCTTGTCTCCGGATGCCGGATACAAGGTGACGTCACGGAGTCGTGATAGCTTCAGAAAGGTACCCGAGGCGAAAGAGAAATGAGATTTTCACCGTAATCCTCGTGGACAGATTTTAGTTCGTTTTGAACTACAGGGTTTCCCAAAATCCCCCTCCTTCCATCCGTTTTTTTCAAGTGAGCTATCTATCGAAGCTCTGGACGATCGAAAGGCCTCTGCTCTTTCCGTTTTTAAAAGTTTTCAACGTTTTCGGATTTTTCAATCAATTTGCCTTGCCAAAATTACAGGTTTTTTTCCAAAAATTTACTTTGACCCGACTCCAGCTCCAGCTCCAAAATTAATACTAGATGTGTTTCTTCAATGGCTATCGCAACTAGCGTGAAAGTTCCGAAATTGTGATTTTGTAAGAAAACCATTTGCTCAGAAACAAATTTGGTCTACTTCGGTAAAAATATTGGAAATTGTGAAAAGTTGGGGTTTTCGAAAACTGGAACGAAATCGAGAAAACACAGCTGGTATGGCGCTTAAGCGGATTCAACTAATTTTTTTGAAAAAATACTGGTTGCGTTGGCAGGAAAAATTCGGGAATTCGGGACGTCTACTCCGTTTGTCGAAACCTATGGATGTACCAAAAGCGTAAAAATCGCACACGACTCGTAGCGGATATTTTGGGGACACCCGCGAGTATACAATACAATGACATACTTGTAATAAGTGGTCGCAAGCAATCACTCCATCGTCACTACACCGATCAGAAGCCGGAATTATCTAAAGCAGACGGCTACGATTTCGCACTACTTTCCACCATCTTAAACCATATACCATAGAATAAAGGCTAGCCAAGGAATACCAAATTCCCCGATAAGGGGCGGCTATTCAGTTAATCGCTTGCTCGTCGTGTTCTATCGGGACTGTTGCCGTAGGGGGATTGCACAAATTTGCATACGGCCGGTGAATGTGAAAATGGACGAGAGAAGTTCTTCAAAAAAAGAAAAGATCTTTAGGGGATTTCCAATAGAAAAAGAATTAATTTCAGGTGATGCTTCTTCTCGACCCATCACCTCACCTTCCATTAATGCTTCCAATTCTACTGCTTTCTAGAAGGTGCCAAATCTTTAAAGCAATGAACCGTCCGTATTTTGGCTTACGTTTGCCAGGTATTCCCCGTTTTTTATTGTTTATTATCATTCCTGATACACTGAGTGATATTATCAATTTTCAAACTCTCCGCCGTGGCCTGCCTGTACAGAGTAGCCGGTACGTACCAGCCGGCTGATAAAGCGGCCCTCGCCACCGGCCTAAATTTCAAATTTTTTGCAATTATTTCCTAGAATTTCGTTTTTCCAAGCTTTTTTCATAATTTTTCACAGCTAAAACAGACTACAGAATTTTTAAGAATGGACGACAGCCTGAAGCTGCTCAAGTTGCTCGTCTTCGTCTTGTGTCTATGCGGACCATCCTGCCAGCGACCTTTGGTGAGTAAAAAAATGCTTGACTCTATAAGAAAGCTTATTTTTAGGCCAATATCAACGATTCAGCCATGGACAAGGAATCGCCACGCCTGCCGCCCCAGCCGCAGGATGAGCAGGTAATTATAATGTCTTATAGAGATATTCTAGACGATATGCCTTTTCGCAATTCGTTCAAATCTCAGGATACTGCCGGGACGACCAGCGACGGCTACGTGAAATTTATCGCTCCGCCGGATGTCGTTTCGGAACAGCACCACCATCGCTCGCCGGCGACCGACGGTGAAGGACAGCAACCAATGGTAAAAATTTTTAGCAAGCCAAATATTGAAATTTTGGATATTTAGAAAACGCCAATTGGTAGAACGTCAAAAAATATACCAAGAGATTTTTTGCAAAGCGAAAAAATATATTATAAAAGTTTTAAAGCCTAAAAACTAATTTTGAAAACTATGGGCAGATAGGATTACGGGGGGGGGCATATTTTCGGCGTTTTGCCTATTTTCAATATTTTGAAAATCCTATTCGATAGAAGGCCGAAAAATATACTCAGAGCTTTTTTTTTATAGCCCCAAGAAACCATATTTAAAAATGTTATTATGATAAAAAAACTTTGATAGCCCCCCCCCCGTTATTTCCCCGCCCCCTCCGTTATCCTATGTGTCCCTAGCGACAAAATGATTTTTGTTTTGTAGTGTTTTAGCAGTTTCTGTTTAATAACCGGTCGAAAAAATTGAAAGAATCCAAAAAAATGGGCGTTTATCGGGTATTTTTCCTGGGGTTTCGCAAAAATCATAATTTTTCGTTTTCAATAGGCAAAAAAAATTGCAGTATTGGACAGCTAATTTTAATTCAACTTTTCAGACCGGCGGCACCACTACTCGAAACCCAAGGGACAGTGCTAATCGTCGCAGCTTCGCAAAAATCCTCGGTGACTTTCTATCAGGCCTCTACCAAACGGCTTGGGAATGCGTCCTATACGTGGTGATGATCCTCCTCTTGGGGATCTGCGCCTTATGGCTTCATCACATTGATTGGAAAGCTGAGTGCTGTAATCGAGGCTCGACGCTCTCTAAAACGGATCCTCCACGCTGCGCTGGCCGCCAACCTTTCATAGATTCCGAAATTGAGCTCCAACAAATCCCCCGCCCCTAAGTCTCGTCAATTATTTTTTAATCCTGGTATTTGTCAAAAATTTTTTAAATGCAACAAAATCTGGTCAGTCACTTAATATAGTCCAATCATAAGTCCAAAGAAAAGAAAAGATAACCGTGATATCCCCGTTTACCTCGATGTCATCTCGCCATCCAACCCAGAGCATATCTAGACCCAGTTCGATCTCATTCTGAATTTGCCAAAAATCTCAATTCTGTCCGAATACGGCTATTGATGTACGAGTATTGTCATTAACACTGGGTGAACTGCATTTATTCACTTTTCTTGTTCAATAAATTTTATGGCCACCAAAATCGAGCGGATACACGTAATAGGCACACCACAATATTACAATGCTCTTTAGGCGCGAGAGAACGAGATGAGAGGAGAAGGACCTGGAAGAAGCAGTAGCTTTTCTAATATCAGCCAACATTCGCTAAAAAAACTCATTCGTCATCATCGATCAATGCAGTAGATTTTCTGGGAAGTCTTATGAAGCCCTCGCTTACAGTGCCAATCTAAACAGCCATTCGAGGAGGTGATATTTTTATCTCGATTGTTTCCGCGCTTTTTATTATCTAAACTCTAAATTTTGATAAAAATGGAATGTGATTCTTTATAAGGCCGAACTGAATTAATGGAGGACGATTTCCTATACTACTCTATATTATGCACCACAAAGCCGCCAATCCGCTAACAGAACAGTCCCACCGATCCTTCAGGATCCGAAAAAAAGGCCCCGCAGGAGCGCAGACTCGGGAGGTAGCCGAGCTCCTTCATATTGTTCATTAACAAGATTCAGCTCGTCGACGAGACTTCTCAATCCGTACGCGATTAATTACCAATTTGCCCGCATTGAAGGGATTTTTTCCGCCAAAACCCAAACACCGATCGCCATCTATGCTTATCACTAATTTCGCCCCCCCCCCCCCACGAGAAGACGTCCCGCCGGGAAATTGCGAATTCGGTCCATTGGGAGCCCCTGAATTTGTTAGTATTTAGGCAATAATTCGTTTGGAAATTTTTTGCAGAGCAAAATAAAGAATTTTCTAGGCATGGAGATCCGTCTGCTCGTGATGATAATCGTCGTGCTTGCAAATCCGGTTCGGGGTCTCGAGGTGAGCTATTCAGCCGTGTGTTTTTACGCGTATTAGTCGCGATGCTCGGGAAGCCTGTCCAAAAAAAATCCTGACGAATCAGAAAAAAGCCTGGCGGAATCTTCGGGGTCAGGAAACTTTCAAAATAATTCAGCTTCAGGTCGTCCCGTTGACTTCGTCGTCCACCCAACGCATGAAAATGAGGGGGTGAGGGGCGGGGCCTTGGGGATCTAAATTTCCTTATTTGGGCGGCGCAGCAGGGTTATGTCTACAGGGTGTCCCAAAAAAAAGCACCCCCTCTAGCGGCGCGCAGTCGTGTCCGATTTTTATCGTTTAGGTATCTATCGAAAGCCCTTGAAAAGGCGAGCAAACAAGGAGGGTTCATTTTCTTTATTATCTATTTTTATTAGCAAATTTTACGTCCAAAATCCATGAAAACGGCAGATTTACGCGAGATCTGCATGCTAATCGCGAAATTCCTATTGAAAATCTACCTGTTTTTTTAGAAAAACGTTGAATATCCGGCATATGAAAATAAATCTCATAAAATAAATCCCGCTTGTTTTCTCGCCGTTCCGAGAGCTTTCGAATGGTATCAAAATTATCCCGATCTGAGCTTGAACAGAGGGGGGTGGTTTTTTTTGGGACACCCAGTAGGTCAGTCAATTAGGATTATTTAAAGATTCCGTCGAATCAAAACCAAAACGATTTCAGGGCGATGCTGAACCGGCTGAAATCGGCGATGCCAGTGAGAAGTCATGAACTGAGGGCCTTTGCTTCTCCACAACAAGACGTAAGCAGATTGAGGGGAGAAAAAACTGCCCTGAGTTTTAGAACTTCGATCCGACATCCTTACCGCTGGCTGTCCCGCCGTTTACTACAGATGATGGGGTAAGCTATTGAAACAAGCCAAGATTCCAGCTATCCGTCATCAGACACAAAGGAGAGAGAGATAGAGAGAGAGTGAGTGAGAGAGAGAGAGAGAGAGAGAGAGAGAGCAAGAGTGAACTAGAGCTAGCGAACGCGAGTAGCTAGGGAGGACGTGGGTGAGAGAAATAGGGCGAGCTAGAAGGAGAGAGAGAGAGAGAGAGAGAGAGAGAGAGAGAGAGAGAGAGAGCAAAGAGAGAGAGAGAGGATAGTGTAATCCTATTTCTACCATCAATCCAATAATTACTTGCAGACAATCGGCCAACAACGCGAATTCGGTCCACATATAGTGAAGGCTCGGGGAACTTCCGCTGTTCTGAAGCTTCCAAACCCTAAGGTGCGGTATTCGAAAGAGACGCCGACTGTATCCGATAATCCATGCCACTTTACAGAAAAACCTCGAGCCTACGAAGCTACTTCCGAGACGTATCATTGACTCTCCGGACATCGCATCGGGTGACCCAACGACAACCAAATCTCCGTCAAAGAGCCCTGAACGGCAATATGACACGCCGTCCGATGTCCCATTCGAAGAGCCCGACGAACAAGGATTTGAAACGACTTCCGACAGCCTTCGCGACGCGGGCGACCACCAGAACCAGTCCGCACCGAGGACGTGCGAGGAGGTCTGCGCCGAAAAGCACTGCTCCTGTTTCGTCCAGAAACATTTCGTGTCCGTCTTCGGGCTAGTGCTTCTGCTAGTTCTGGCCATTATGGGTTGTTACACCGGACTGTTCTGGAAACTCTACGTCTGGCTCGACGATCTCTGCCACGCGAAATTCCAGGTGACCGCTGCCGAAGTGCGAGCTGCGCCTACCAGACGTGCCTTCGAAGACGAGCCGGGCGCGAACGCGCAACTTATACCGCTTGACCTTTACGGGAATGCCGCTCGTCTTTCCAATGATCTCGAACCCTGATGACGTTTGTGTACCGGTGTCAATCGATTGTGCGGGTAATCCAAACCCTTCTATGAACCCCCTCTTGCCTCGGGTTTGTCATTAACACTGGGTGAACTGCATATTCACTTTTCTTGTTCAATAAATTTCATAACTACCAAAAATCGTGTGGAGACGCAGCACTCTAAATTGCATACAGAACACTTTGCGTTTCCTGAACTTTAATTAAGATTATACAGTGGTTTTTAGATTACCGTTACAAACAGTTATCCAAACATAACAAAAAAATTTTAATTATTTTTAGTCTTTGTCATTTTTATACATTTTTGGCCAGTAAGCAAATTTTTGAAAATTGATGGAATTTCTTAACCATTGACAATCGTCTTCCTGGATGTAAAAATTTACGATTAGGTAAGAGTAGGTTGGCCCTACGGTCACTAGCGAAAATTTTTTTAATCAAAAATTTCCGTAAGAAAAGGACAACGGTCCGATTCTCCTCCGCTTACAGTAGTCAGCAAAAGACCGGGTGCGGTAATCGTGCCCCTGGAAAGGTCAGCGCGGCTGTGCCAGCCAATCCATCCTCTCTGGCAGATCGGATGTCAGCATGGCTGGGTGGCAAAAAAAGCGGAAGAATAGCCAAATACGATCAGGAAACGCTGAAAATCAAGGCTTTCTTTCAATATTATTTGTAAAAAAGCTGAAGCAAAAAAATCTTGGATTTACCGTTTAATTAACCAAAGTTTCCGTTTTCCTGGGGATTAGATAGGAAATAAATTTAGTTTTTGAGGCAGACGTCTGTTTCCTGTCCACCAAAGCGTCCCCGTGAATCCTGCCGGGACGACTTCAGACAGTTCACTCGCGCCCGTATTCGACATCCAGTCCTAAGTTTCAATAAAGAAATTTTTAGCTTTTTTCTAACGTTTTTATAAGCTTTTGCGGTTGGTGGCCAGTGATAACGGTGATTTCGGTGTCCCGCAATGAGCCCTGAAGACGGTCGTTTTATCAGTACGAATTCCGACGCAATTTCCGGCCGTAATGGCCGGCTATTTCATGGGGGACTACCAGCCTTTCTTAAAAAAAAAACCAGAAATTCTACAAAACTGAACAATTTCAGGGATGAAAATCCTTCTTCTGCTGCTCATCGGCATCCTCTACATCCCGCTCACCCATTGCTCTTTGGTCAGTGAAAAAGCTTTGGTTTCTTCCAAAAAAATCCAAATAGGCGTTTTCGCATAAGAATAAAAGTGCTAAAGCTCTTTTGTTAGCAGCTTAGCGAAAAAAAGCGGGGTTTTCGGTACTATTCAGGTTCGGGGAAGCAAAAATTTTTTGGGTAATTTTTGGTCATTCTTGGTCATTCTTCATAGTTTTTCTTTGATCTTAGGCGCAGCTTAGCTTAGTATTGGTTTTGCTTAAGCTCGTGCTTAGCTTAGCCTAGACTTAGGCTTAGCTTAGGGCGCGCACAGTTCACTGGCCTTAGCTTAGCTTTTCATAGCTTCGCTGTTTTTGGCTTCGGCTTAGCTCGGTTCAAGCTTGATTTAGCTGAGCTTCAGCTTAGCCCAGCTTAGAACCAGAGCATTGCGCTTGATTAGCCGCTAAAAACTGAACAAATAGCCCAAAAACTACCTCGAAAAAATTTTGCCCCTCTAACTTGAATAGTACCGGGTTTTCTGTTGCAGCGCCCTGTTGAACCCCTCGACGACGAGGCAGTGCGTTCCGTTGCTCGGCCAGACGTGATTTCACCACAACGTGCGCTTCCAAATGACGGCCCGAGTTCAGGCACGGCCGACGAGGAAGCTCCGGACGATTCAGCGGTATGAATTTTGTTTGTGAACGGGCAGGTCTGTGTTAGACAGCTAGATATAGAAAGAGCGAGAAAGAGAGAGAGAGAGAGAGAGAGAGAGAGAGACAGAGAGACAGAGCGAGAGAGAGAGATGCCAAGATAGTGAGAGAGCGAGAGTGAGCGGGTCGGATAGAGAGCACGAAAGAGTGATAGAGAGAGAGAGAGCGAGAGAGAATTTTTTCAAATTTACACCTTCATTTTCAGCCCGTCAACGCTGCTACAGAACCTCAGACGCCAGTCATCGCCCCACCAGATGTTGTCCACCCCGGCGGTGATGACTCCAAGGATTCGCGGAGGACGCCTCGATCCACACCGGACCCAGAGAGGCCAGAAGCCGTCGTCACAACCGACGAGCCGTTCGAGCTCCGGAAGTGGCTGCTCGGACTTTGGGAAGCTTTGATCTTGTTCCTGTCATCAAGCCTCGACGACACGCCAACAGAGGCACCACCTGAGGATCCATCATCTTTTACCCGAATCCTGAACACCATCAAGACGTCGGTCACCTTCTGGCAGTGCATTTCTGCCGTGCTTTTCGGCCTGTCGCTGTTTCTGGTCTGCAAAAACGACACAATCAACCGAGAGCTGCGTGCCATCAAGGCTGAAGGCGCGTCGGCCATTGAACTTCGTCGTGTCCGGGTCGGGTCTAACGTACCGGATCCTGATGAGGGCCTGCCGTTGACCAATGAATCTTCGACGTAATTCGATCGTAAAAACCGGGTTATATTTATGTCTTGCTTTGGCCAAGCTAGTCTTGCGCGATCTCGAGTTCTTTTTTTCGTAAGATTGCTCCCCCCGCCCCGCCCGATCGTCGCTGGAATCCGGTGTTTCTGTGTGCGTGCCTTTTCTTTCCATTTTTCTTCCGGTATTGTTACTCTCGCTCAGCATCTATTTATTCACTTTATTTTTTTAATAAATTGTCGCAACGAGAAACAGCGAGGAGGATGCATGAATAGCAATAATATACGATACGTGATAAGACCTCATCAGGAGAACGATCGTATCATGAAAGACATCGATGCGTCTGCAAATGGTCATTTAGTGCTTTTACAAAGTTTTTGACGCACCATGATAGGGTCGACCATTGCTTCGCTCGTTTTTCGGAGGAGCCTCAACTTCCTGAAGCTGGCGAGCAAAGGATGGGTTCCGGATTAACAGAGCGGGGATCTGAAAACATCGACAATTTTTTGGTTGGTTTCTGTAGTGCTGAGAGAGAGAGACGGGGGAGAGTGAAAGCGCGCGCGCAAGGGTGAGAGAGAGGGAGAGAGATAGGAAGAGATAGAAAGAGAAAGGGAGAGAGAGAGAGAAAGAAAGAGAGAGAGAGAGAGAGAGAGAGAGAGAGAGAGAGAGCGCAAGCGAGGCAGGGGGAAAGCGGGAGAGGGCGAGGGAGAGAGGGTGATATCAGTATTACTTGCTTTCTTCTTCTCTTTTCAATTTAGCTCTCTCTCACACTGCCTCCTTCTATTTTTCTCGCTCATTCTCTACCCCCTCTGACTCGACCTCAACTCTGAATCACTCTCCCTGTAGTCCAGGCAGAGGGCCCAGACAAAAAGAGGCCCCGGGAGAGCGCGAGTGATCAGCGGTGATCGAGGCCCTGGAAAGGCCAGGCTTGCGCAAGCTTGATCAATTCAATCAATTCGGCTCCCCCGCCCCCGAGGCCAAGAAAGGCTGCGGATTGCCTCATCTTCCGGTGGCCCATGGTGTTGCCTACTCCACGCTCAATAATTTGACACGCCGCTGCGTATTACAATACTCCACCAAAAAAATTGTCCCTTTCCCGGGCAATCGAAAAATTACAGGCCGCACAATAATATAAGGCCTAATCTAATCTAATCTAATCTAATTAGCTAGGGAATACGGCAGAAAAAATTCAGGGCCAGCTGCGGTTCGGAGCTAAGTTTTGAGTTGCTTTAGATAGAAAAATAGAAAAATTAGATTCTAGGAAAAGGATCCCTCACCAAATTCGAAGGGGGTAAATCCTGCTAGTTCTGCTTTAAAGGGACCCACAAGGCAAGCGCAGAAGCCCAGAGGAGGGGGAGAACCTAGGGCGCTAGAATTGATATCAAGAAATGGAATAAAAAAAGACGTTGAAAATTTTTTGCGTGCAAACATTTTGGGAAGAGTTAGACTATTTTTGGCAAGACTAACAGTATACCTTCCGGGTTTAGGGCAGCGCCATGCCATTTTGTCGAAGCTCTGTAGCATTAAGCATAAGGAGCAATCGCCGCCTAAAAAGTATCCTGTAGAGGGCATTCAAAATATTAACCTACCTAGAAGCCATTCGGTTAAATTCAGATGTTCCATGGGCGCAGCAAATTGTTATCTGTCTAAAAATTCTGATTTGTTGTCCTTCCTTTTGTCTTGTTTTTCTCCAAGATCATCGTTTTTTCCTTAATGAACTACCGTTTTCAGGCAATGACGTTCAAGCTCGCGAGGGCTGCCCTCCGAGGTATCGCCCGCATCTCCGGATTCGTGTGGGGCTGTGATGGCCCGGGATGGGTGAGTTTTTGCAGCTGCACCTAAAATTAGGGTCTGTATTTGCCTTCAAAAAATCATCAACAGAAAGTGAATCTAAATATTTTGAAATCTACTAAATTTTAGACGACTTTCAGATCCCGACCCCTCGCCGCCCCCTGATTGTGACGGCTGCGTCGCTGGCCGGCTTCTTCGCGGCGAATACCTATGTAAGTACTAAAGTTCGCCAACTTTAAAAAAATTTTTCCGCCTTTTCCGCCTTTTAAAAGCAGCCTAACTACCAATTCAGGTCACCGATCGATGTCAACCACTATCCAAAGTCACGGGCAACTTCACGATCGGCTGGAACCTCCAATTTCCGGCCGAGAGCGAGGCTGGGCTCGCCGACGATGGCGAACAGTGCGGCGACTCGTCGGTTGTTGAAGATGTGCTCGTCGATGGCGTCCGCCGTTGCTTTCGTAAAGGTCCCCGCAAGGTTTAGCCAGATTTGCTAGGCCACGATCCCCTTCCAAAAAAACCAAAAATGTGATTCGCAAATTTCGCTTCCCCCGTTCTGGCAGCCCGAGTATCCCTGTATTCTACGGTTATTGTCTCTCTATACAAATCAAAGCTCTATATATGCAATGGAAATTCGAAACATCGCATACTCTCGCTATCTCTCGCCCTCGCTCCGGATCCTCGATTTGAATTGCCCCCCACCCCCCTCATCTACCGTTAACCCGTTGCAGTGATTTTCATAACAAAATACGGTGCTCATATTACGGTAGTAATTCGCCTTTAAACTGAATTTCATATATACCAGACTTTTCCCATGCAATTTTATCTACCTAGTCCCCTCCCTTGTAGTGATTGTCTTTGTTCGCATTTGTAGACCAGTGGCGAATAAAGTGAGCCCCCAATGTCATTTGTAAGACGGCACCTACTGCCAGAAAATACACCGAATCATACACACTACAGATCATCAAGGCGGATAAAAACCGGACTCAAATAATTGCAAGCTGGAATTTTCTAATAGATTCTAGCAACGACTTCTTCAATAGGCAGCCATAGCCTTAAAGCCGTTTAGAAGCCCGTACTAAAAATGCCTTTGGGCCTCCTCGTATTCCTTAAATTATCTACTCACCCTGCAGCGCTCCGTTTAACGTATCCGGATAGTCCAGGATACAATGTGGTGACAGGAGAGAATATGGCGAATCATCCGGCAGATCCAGAATCCACGGCCTGAATAAGAACAATTTTCATACAATTTTATCACTCTTCCGCTGGCTCTATCCAATTAAATCCGGTCTTGGTACGTTAAAAATGGCTCTAACGCCTAGCTCTACTGCTCAGGAAGTTATTAATGCTTTCCGATATGTTTTTGCTCATTTGCTCCTCAATTTTTCGTTTTTCTTTAGTTTCCCGTGTTTGATCGTGCCCAACCTCAGTGGCCCAACGTCTCCCATCGATTTCCGTATCCAGAAGGCTTGTACAAGTCAATGAGTCAGCCGTCAGATGTGCATCGTGCTCCCCGTGGCCCTGGACACCTTCACCTCCTTTCGATCAACCTCCCCGACTATCGATCCCATCGGTAATCTGCGATTAATGCTGTAAATTACAAATGGGTGATGGCTTTAGCATCAAAAGCATTCATCCGACTTCCGTTTTTTTGTCTTATATGCGTTATCAAAGCATTTTGAAAAGCGGCTCTTTAAGCCGGAAATCGCCAAATATTTTTAAACACATTAATTTAAATCGTAAAAATAACGATTTCTTCAAAATCTTTGGCGATCCCTATGCGCTTTCCGAAGTTCTTATGCTCCACACGATTTTACGAATTGACGAGCTTTTTCGAGACTCCACGCTCCATTCTAGGAATTCATCGGTTATTTTTCCTAGCATCTCTTAGCATGCTTGTCCGAAGCTTTCTACAACGTAATATTCTGCGCCGTCGTAAAATGCTCTTTTTAGCAAATGCCAATCTCCGTCAAGGCGCTCACCGCCTTCAAAGGCGGAATCGTTGTCGGTACGCTTGCGGCCCTAGTCGAGCAGGGCTTGGTAAGCTTTTACACAGCATTAGAAATCGATAATTAAAAACTTCGGCTAATATCACGATGGTTAATATTGATACCTAGAGGCATAGCTTGGGGTGGAGGTAGCTTACCGTTCGAATTTTCATCTTCGGTGGACGAGATTCAGAAAATCTAGCTTCTCGAATATTTTTCAGCATCATCTCTCCATCCTTTCATACCTAGGACGCGGGGTGTAAGGTGGAGCTTAGTGTACCCACCAACAGGCATTCATCTGTTCGGAGAGGCATAAGCGAAAACTACCAAATCCTCGTAATCCAGCCAGCACATCTTAAAATTGCCACAATAGGGACCATAAAAAGCCCTGAGCCGATAAAGAGGTTATAAAACGAGAGTTTAATGCATTAATCTTTACGAAGATCAATCATTTTAGGCCCTACGCAAAAGGACCCACTGGAAGAGCGACGGGAAGGGCACTCCCGACACTATGAGGTATCACATTAATGTCGAGCTGGTCGCTAAGAATAAGGAAGCTAGTGAGCAGAAGCGTTAGGATGAAGCTCAGCCATCTACCTAATATTATTTTATTATTATCATTTCATTAATTTAAGGCGCAATAAATGTTTATTTAGGGAATATTTCGAAAATACAAACCTATCATGAATTTGAATACATTTTGAACCTTGATTACACATGAATAAAAAAACAGTTGAAAGCTGGGTCGCTAATAGGGACATATAAAAATTATTTCTGAAATATATTAGCGGATCGATGGCTGGAATCAGCTCGGGTACGACTATGAAAGCTAGCCGGGAACTTGCCGGGCCGATTTCGTTGCGTCAGGTGCCCTACCAACAGTTGGCCAGGGGCCGAGCGCCGATGGCTTAATTGGCATCACACCAGGATCGGCCCGTGGCATGGTCAGCGTCTTCCTGGGCTCCCCGAATTAGACCCGAAAGTATCAGTTCCGTCTACCAGAATCTGAAAAAGATATAAGCAATCGTTGCTAGGTCAACTTGCCCGTGTTTGCCTTGGTTGAGTCGTAATCGGGTCGTACCCCAGGGAACATTTTACTCGACAGACGGCTGGCGCCCGGTCGGTTGTAGTATCTGGCTGGTTTTAGAGATCTAAACGATGAATTAAGGACAAAAAGGCGATTACCAGCTTTAAAACTGCCCGAAGATAGTGTTATCCGTGTTTAGGTTTGGATCTCGATAGAAGATCACAGACTAATGGTCGTTACTGATGTCATGGTACCGATCACCTTTAAGGTCATGCAGCGCGCGGGCTTTCCTGTCTAGAAACTGATTCCTGTTATCCCTCAAGAAACCTAGGGGCAACGACAATGTTCTGTAAACCGAGATGAACGTGAACTTTCAAAACACGAACCCATCTCGAGCACGACGTCTTCAGAAGCCACCTGTCTCAATTAAGTATCAATTCAGTCTACCAGAATCTGAAAAACAAGCAATATTCGCTAGGTCAACTTACCCTTGACTGACTTCATTGAGTAGTAATTGTGGCGTCATGGCGACACCACTCTCGGTCGTAGTTTGAGGTCCCCTTTCGGGCCTTCAGTAGCTTATCCTTTTACCAGTGGAAAATGACCGCTTCGCGGCCCTTTTCCACTGGCCCCCGTCTAGGAACCATATAATCCCCTTCCGTTTTTCAAGCCTGCGGCGCACGAGCCTGACTCTAGGAACCATTCTCTGGCCTGCGGCGCTAGCTACTGGTTTTTCTTCAGCATTTGGCCTGCGGCGCTAGAACCCGGGCCAAGGACCTATTCTTTGGCCTGCGGCGCTAGAGCGAGGGCCTAGCCTAAATTTCGGATACCGAGAGCCTCGAAATATGTTTTTTTTGTTGAACTATCAAAAAGCAAAAAGGCAAATTTGCTGAGGATCCGAAATCTCGACTATGTGCGTGCTAGACCGGGCGTCAAGCCACTATACCAAAGGGGGCATGGGGACGGGATGCGGATAGGCCTTTTCGGTCCTGGGGGACGGTCCAACCCGGGCGGGAAGACTTCTAGTAATTTCGCAAAATCGCTTTTTTTAGTTTGAATGCGCCGAAAATTTGTAAAGATAATGAGATGCGCGTGATCCCCACTATCGAATACATAAGTGGTCCAAATTTCAGCCCGAAATTCCATCAGGCCTTCGAGTTATGGCCCGGACACCACGGCTCGTAGCCCATTTTGTTAAGGATTTTCACCATTTTGCTTGTAAAATTGTTAGATGAAGGAATTTCGAAAAACAAAAAAAATGCGTGTCTGGCAAATGCGTTTCTCCACCTCCATGCCAAAAATCAGCGCGAAATTCGGCCTGACGGCCGAGAAATCGTCATTACAGAAAACAAACATACTTTTCTCGCTTATAGGATAGGATCTATGGCTCCGCCCCTTTCGGCCGCCCTCCGATAGGGAAGCCTGGGCAGAGGGACGGATGGATCTCCTCTAGACCATCTAGTAGGCATTCTACAGTAGGACAATCGTCGTAGCTTATATATTAAGGGGAAACCTGGTTAGACTAAATTATGTGGGGACTGATAATATTGGGAAGCCGCGTCTATTAATGGTGCCTAATAAATGAGTAGTTCACTAATATATCTAGCGCGTTTATAAGATTAATACATATAATTCCACTACACGAACAGTTGGGTACAATCTCCTTGAATACAGAGGAGATTCAGTTCTGCTCTCCCCCCAAGGGGCGACAGTAATGGCGCCGTACCCTACGGACATATTTTACTAGACCGACGGCTTGCAACCGGCTGGTTGTAGTATGCTGACTGGTTGAAGAGGCCTAGAACAATAAAACTAACGATAAAAAGGCTATTAGCAGCTTGAAAACGCTCGGAAGCCGGTGTTCTCCATGTTTAGGTTGGAACAACGTAGCAGCTCACACACTAATGGCGGTTTCTAATGCCACGGCACTGATCACCTTCAAGGTAATTTTTGTATAGGTCTACAAGGCTGGAATTAACGACAAAAATGCCATTTTTTCTTGTCATTTTATGTCATTTTAATTTTCTGCCTAGAAGCTGTTTATTGTTGATGAAACATGAAACCAAGGGGCAACGACAATGCTCTGCAAAACGAGACGAACATGGAATTTCAAACACGAACCCACCTGGAGCACGACGTCTAAGAAGCCATCTCCTCACAATTAAGTACCGATTCCGTCTACCGGAATCTGAAAAAGATATAAACAATCGTCGCTAGGTCACCGTACCCGTGTCTGCCCCGGGTGAGTGGTAATGGGGCCGTACCCCAGGGTACATTTTCTCGACAGCCGGCTGGCACCCGGCTGATTGTAGTTTGGCTGGTTTTAGATATCTAAACGATGAATTAAGGACAAAAAGGCGACTACCAGCTTTAAAACTGCCCGAAGCTAGTGTTATCCGTGTTTAGGTTGGATCTCGATAGAAGATCACACACTAATGGACGAGTTTGATAGCGAGGTCCGACAATCCAGCTGGTTGTAAAAGCTAGAATCAAAAAAAATTAGCAAAACATGTTATTACCAGCTTGAAAACATCCGGAAGCTGGTGTTCCCATTTTTAGGTAGTATCGCCATAGAGAGCGACACTAATGGTAGATTCTGATGTCAAGGCCCTGCTCGTCTTCCCACCAGCTGGTTCCTTGTAAACGTCTGGAAGAATGGCTGGTTAATAAAAAGGTTTTTGCCAGCATAGTAACATCTAGAAGCTAGTCTTCATGATGCTAGGTTTTGGATACCCATAGGACAACACACACTAATGGTCGCTTGTGATGTCGATGTGATGCTCACCTTTCACACAGCGGGATAGTTGTAGTGGTCTGGAACGATAGCTGGCTAATAAATAGTTTATAATCACCTTGAAAACGCCCGGAGGTTGGTGTTTTGCATGTTCAGGTCTGAATCGACAGAGAGGGTCATGCACTAATGGCCGATTTTGATGTCGATGCGCTGATCATCTTAGCGACAGCTAGCTGGCTCGACTGGAACGTTGAATAGATCAGAAAAAGGTTATCACCAACTTGGCAAAATCAAGCTTTCGGTATTGTTCAGGTAGTGGTCGGAGTCACTGGCAAGACAATGCACTAATGATAGCTTCTGGTCAGAAACGGCCCTTTTGACGCTGCGGGTGTGCAACGCGCTTCCTGGAGAAGCCCGCTGTTCGTCGGCCGTCAGCAGCTGATGATGTGGTTTCCTAAATGAAATCTTATTCTGTTTTTCTCTGTTATTTTGTCCACCATTCCGACAAGGTCGACGTTGCCGCCTGCTGACCTCTTGATACCAGAATATGGTCGGCTGATAACAGGGTCGACCTTCGCGCAGACAAGGTTTCTCTTAGAAGAGGCTCAAGACAAAATTCTTGAGGCTTGTTGGAGGACCTGAAATTAGAGAGACGATAAAAAGGCTAGTAGCAGCAAATATACATTAATGCGCATTAGAATCGTCTGCGGCGGCGACGCAAAAATTTTTGAGCTAGGCCCATGCTCGGGAATTCGACATTAAAATTGGTTTTTCCAAAAAACCTGAGTTCAAAACTAACAAACAAGCCATTGGAGTAGCGTACAAGAACGAACTAGAAATCGACTCAAAACTTTGCCATTGTCACCACGATTGCCGGATAATCGTCAAGGAAAAACGGGGTACACAGTTTCCCCCAGATAATGTCAACCTTCTTACCGGATGAAGCTATCAGAGGCGTATCTACGTCGTTTTTAACGGGATAGGCGGTACCTAAAGCCATTGTTAAGGTATCTAATAAGGGAAGGGCAAGTACACGAACTGGAAATTTGGAAAACGCTCGCGGCTACCCCCAGGTTATCGGCTGCGGGGAACACGATGGTGTTGTCAGAATTTTCCACCGAGCCCTGTAGAGCGAGATACGGTACTTCCGGAAAAAGGGTCATTTGCATACGAGAATTTAACATACTACTTGCGTTTATTAGAGACTTCTACGTCTCTACCATCAGCTGCGAGTTAGTCATTTGCTAACTGAACGGTTTTTTGAAATACCTGCCGGGGTTCGAATCCACTCAGTACTTTTAATTTTTGCTTTTTGGAGGGGGCGACCCAGGTCAATTTGGGCCGTCATAGATTGTCGTTTTTTGGTTCGAATTCGGATTTGAAAGAGAAAGTTTGCTTCAAGAACCATGAAAACAGTAAAAAAGCCTGCAAAAATAAAATTCCAAAAAGCAAAAATTAAAAGTTACGAGTGGATCCGATCCGTTGTGGGATTTTCAAAGAACTACCTAGTTAGCAATTGACTAACTCGCAGCTGATGGTAGAGACGAAGAAGCCCCAATAAACCCCAAGGAGTATGCTAATTTCGCGTATGCAAATGACCTCATTTCCGGAAGTACCGTATCTCGCTCTACAGGGCTCGGTGGAAAATTCTGTCAACACCATCGTGTTCCCCGTAGCCGATAACCCGGGGGTAGCCGCGAGCGTTTTTCGAATTTCCAGTTTGTGTACTTGCCCTTCCCTTGTAAGCCGTTCTTGACGGGAATTCGGCTATAGGAGGTACCCGAAGCCAACAGCGTGGGTATTGATGAAGGTAAAGACGGATGTGTTGGTGTAGAATCTGAAGGGTAGCCTGCGGCCCGGCTGGTTAGAGTCGCGAAGCGACTGTAAGAACGAAGTAGAACGAAGCTAGCCGCACAAGCTAGCGCCGCAGGCTAAGGAATAAAGCCAACCATCGAAGCCAGCGCCGCAGGCTTAAAGAAGGAAGTCACCGCTCAAGCTGGCGCCGCAGGCCAAAAAGGAAGCAAATCCCTCAAGCTTGAGCCGCAGGGTGAGGTAGCGACCTAGCCGACGAAACATACGCCGCAGGCCTAATAACGAGACTAGCATTGCAAGCTTGCGCCGCATGCTAATACAAAGAGGTTTGCATGGAAGATGGGTTTTTCTTTCTTCAAGGTAACTTTATGTGGAAGGGCGCTCGATTAATAGGGCCTGGACGGGATCCAGAGAGGGAAGGTCGCGAAGCGGCTCCTCCCCCGCTGGTCTTCAAAATAATCACGCATACCAAAAATAAATACCAGAATTATGGATTTTCGAGTAGGATAAATGCCACTCGCATGAAAAGAAATCTTTATTATTGCTCGCATCACTAGCATCAAAGGAAATTTACATGCCGAAGGAACAAAAAAAACGCATAAAGAATTACGATGGCTTTGACCTTCACAACAATTTGAAAGACTTGCTGGTAGTTGTGCTCGAACCTAAATATCTGTGTGATAAAGTATGATGGCTTACTTTTTATTTTTAATCCTATCCAAAATTATCCGCTTCCAGAAAAAGGGATCCATCGACATCCGCACGCTGCTATCAAGGGACTTTGATACTTTGAAGTGGTCAAGGCGAAGCCATGCCAAAATGACCTCCTTGGGAAGGTTGTCATAGTTGGCGGTGTTGGTCCTAAATCTGCCCTTAGTTAGTGTGAGCGGAAGCACCTAGCGCCTTGCTTCCAGAGCTTAGAAAGCAGTCTCAATGGGCTCCCAAAATTCTCAAGGTTGAAACGGCCCTAAACGATGGAATAAATAGTATAAATATTGATAACGCTAACCATTCCGAGGTTTCCGCGGCTTCGAATATCCAGGGCGCTGAGCTGAATCGATCTTCGCCAACGATTCCTGTAACGGATGTTTTTAGCCCGAATTTTTGTTCATATGCAATTTTTGAGCTCTGGACTCGCTTACCGTATTGATAGACGGGGCACCCATGCATGTCATTCATTTGCCCGAGGTCACTTGCTTACCACTTCTGCTAGCTGGCCGAACTAAAATGGATATTGTGCGAATCAACAAAGTAGTAGTTTCTGCTGTTGGTAAAGAACCGTCTAGTTTTCACAAACAATCGGGACCAAGCTTTAGGCTTCTCCCTAATGCCAGGAGATTTTGGCGAGGACCTACAGACTTGGCAGCTCCACAATCCAAGTTCCATATAGCCCGCTCTGGATCAGCCAAATCGTCGTGAACAACGCATCCGGCGTGCTTTCAGCTTCTATAAAATCTTTGCGATCATTCGGTAGCTCAGCCAGCGTTTTAAAGGTTTAGGCTCCGAGCACGCGCGGGCGCTCGCACCGCGTTTTCGGCGCCTTTTTGCCCGGGGGTTCTCTAATCGTACACGCCACCTAATATCGTTACAATCGGGTAGTAGACAACGAATTCTACATAGTTTCTTTAGGAGGGGTATATCCGACGGGCGAGTTTTTGGCTATGTCGGGGTGGACATGTTCGCGCAGGTGGATTGGTAGCGGGGGATGGGCCACGGCCACGCCCCCACGCGACAACCAATCGACATCCACCCGCCTTAGCAAGAACCCTCTACAGCACAGAAATACAGGATAGATTAATTTGATTTGATATTTTTATATATGGAAGACGAACCAGAACACACGCTGTAATTGGTAGCGTGCCGTCGGTCGATAGGCGGGCTCGTTCGAGCGTCGGCCGGTCGCGGCGCGGTGAAATAAAATTTGCTGAAAACAGAAGTTTTTAGAAACTGAATCGTCGCGGCGTGCAACAACTTTATTCATAATCCTTACGAGTCAGCGGGTGTCTGAAGCTATTCTCTATTACTACTGCTCGCTCTCTCGTCTGCAGACCCCTCTCTCCTCACGCACCTGAACAGTCCAATCAACTCCGAGATAGCCGGGGGAAGGGGGAAGGCGCAGACACAAAAATGGCGGAGGCTTCCAGACCCCGGCGTCGTAACCCTTTTTCGTTATTTTAAACTACTGATTTACTAACGTTATACCGAAAATTGATTATGCAGAAAACCATTACGTAGAAACCCATTATATCGAAATTTCAATACACAGAAATCCGTTACGCAGAAAACCATTATACAGAAAAACCAGTACGCAGAAATACATTACCTAGAAAATTCATTACGCAGACGACCATTACACCTAAACTTCCGTACAAGGAAAAATTCTATGCTGGAAATTTCCGAGTTGATGACAACGCATCATAAGGCAAAAAATTTGGTGGATAAAATCCGGGAAAGTTAGCAAACAGGGCTCGGAGAAAGTTTTCAAAATTTATTTCAATAAGTCTAGAGAGGAGGGTGAGTATCGGGAATCTCGCACAATTTTCGAACCGATAAGACTATCTGACTGGGTAAAGTCCGCAGGTCAATGATGGAAACAACCTCAACGACCGCGGGATACAACTTTTTTTTGTATATAGAATCTTATGGGAGTGGAACGGTTGGGGTAACATATTTCTGCGAAATATTTTTTCTATATAATGAATTTCTGCGTAATAGTTTTTCTGCGTAGTGATTTTCTGCGTAATGGGTTTTCGGTATAATGAAATTTCGGTCTAATGGATTTCGGCTTAATGGATTTCTGCGTAATGGATTTTCTGTGTAATGGTTTTCTGCGTAATGGGTTTTCGGTATAACGGTTTTCTGTCTAATGGATTTCTGCGTACCGAAATTTCTGCGTAATGTTAATTGCCCTTCATTTTAAACTACTAATCACTAAAAACCTTTAAAACGGCTTTCATTCTTTCAACACTGAAAAAACGGGTGAGCTTTCGATCACAAATTCAGGCCAAAAAGGTTTTTTCCGCCATCTCTATCATCGATTCCGTAAATCGGCCCATACTCAATCTTTTTGCACCATTTTAGGGAAAGTTAGTTCCCCTGTATTAGCTTCTGAGGCATAATTAAGGGAACAAATGTGCCGCCATTTGTGGAAAATCCGTTTGTAGAAACTCACAACACTTAACTTGCTCTACTTGGTGGACTGTTCTGCGTTGCAACGTGCTGAATTCCTGAAAGAAAATTTATCCACTCAATTTTGTTTTCTAATCCGGTTTCTTTCGGCGGTAGTTTGTCATGTCATTACGTTTCAATGGGCAGGAAGTGGCTCATTGTCAATTGGATCATTTAAAGAATTTAATTAAATTTAATTTGAATTTTGGTCTTCCTTTATCGCCCTTTTCCATTATTGTTTTGAGCTTCTATTGAAAATCATGCTGCATTTTTCAGATAATCCCGCAATCTCCACGGAAAATGCTGGAAAAGCTCAGAAACCTCTTCAAAATCCCCGGTTTCATCAGCTACGTTTCTCGATTCGGACAAGTAAGTTGATCATTCCTGTCTTCTTACAGTTTCCTTTTTTTCATTGTATTTTCTCTGACCATGGTTCGTATCCATATTCTGAGTTCTCGGTTTACCGGCGTAACCGGCCCTTACGCACCGTAACCCGGCGCGGCGGGACCACGGGGGGGGAGAAGCATAACAAAAGCGGAGATAACGGAAGGCCAGCTTGCAATGAGTTACGATCCCTGGGTCGGCGTTTACCTCGCAGCATGGGATCGCTAAGCAATTTAGCAGCTATTGAGATGTAAACAAGACAAGGATGATCTCCCTACAATATCGCACCACTTACCCCTAACACACCCGCCCTGCGATCCTTAAAGATCCAAAAATCTTTCAAAACTTTGCAGAATGCTGAAGGTCCACGCTTTTCGGCATTCATCACCAATTTGGTCGTCTCCTTCGCCATCGCCAGCGTAAGTTTTGTGAAGCTTCTAAAAACGTGGATACGTCAAAAATAGTTTGGTCCTTTTTTGAGCGTTAGAATGCCTTGTCTGTGAAGAGCATGTGAGGTCCAAAATCGCCTGCCACCCGGTGCAATTTACATATTTATTCTCGTAATTCCATGCAGTTGAGGACGGGCAAGGTTGGGAAACGGAAAGAACTTATTCCAGTGGCTCCAATTTGCTTCGTTAATATTCATTTTAATACGAAGTCATCTGGGTGGTACTCCAATCAATCAGTTACGCGAGATGACAAAGCGATATTAAGGCTTCTATTTATGCCTGAATTTAGGGGCTGGACAACGGCGACCGTCCTATCGAGAAGGATAATGGCCTGCAGCGCGCCGACCCGACGCTCAAAGTGACGTACCGCGTCGGGGCGGTACGTTTCAAAAGGTTTAAACGTGGTACCAACTCAATTTCACTATGGCTGGGGTGGTCAAAGCATCCAACGGGCCTTAGTTCCCTGAGATTATCCAAATGCGCATAGCTCAGATAGGTGTCCAGTTTCCGGTCTGTTCCAGGGGTGGGCAAGGTATGCAGATCTGCAAATGGGGGACTGCCGGGGATTTCGGGGTGTGGGGGGGGGGGCCGGGAGGGGGAAGCAAGACGGCGCGAAGCGCCGGAAAAATTATAAGATTTTTAAAAAAAGGTAACTGCGATATCCACAACCACAATTTCCCAATGCGGACAGACCGAGATGAACCCACAGACAGACAGACAAACCGACAGATACTGACATAAAGGCGGATCAGACAGAAAGACAGCTATACAGACAGACAGACCAACTCTAGCTTTATTCAACGTTTCCGAAAACCCTATTCATCTTAAAATCCGCAGTGGCTTTTTTCCCCTCAAATTCATCATTTGTTAGACAAATTTGGTCGCTGCAAATGGTCTGCGAATGCTAAAAAGTCACTTTTTACCCCGAAAATCGGACTGCCGACGCCCCGCCCTTTATGGCCTTGGATAGATCAGCTTACGGTGCATCTTGTCCGAAAATTTCAGGCAAATTCATCGACAAATCACTGAGATATGATTTTTGGAAAAAACCGGAAAAATGTGCTCCTGCAAATGGTCCTCAAACTCGGCAGTCCAGGATCTCCGAGATCCAACAATTTCTCAAGAAGGTTGGCACGCCATCCGATAGTCCTCATTCTCATCTTCAAATTGAGTTACTTAAACTTTGGTTTCGAGCTTCCGGGCCGGAGATATAGTCGGTTAAAGGGGCGGCACTCGACCCTCAAAAACCTGGTTTTGAGCATTCGCAGATTTTATGTTCTACTCCGGCAGTCCAACATCTCTTCGAAGTCGGACTGCCGGTGGGCCGTGTGGGGCATGACTCGACGCGCAATGACGAGATCTACACTCTGGTGCCATATTCAGGTCGTCAAATTACCGTATTCCGGAATTATGCCGGAAAAACCTCCAAAAAACGAGGTTTTCCGGTCCGGCAGTCCAACATCTCCTCGAAGTCGGACTGCCGGTGGGCCGTGCGGGGTATGGTTCGAAGCAGAATAACAAGCTCTACAATCTGATACCGCTCCCATCGCCGGAAATCATCATATTCCGGAATTAATCCGGAAAAACCCTCAAAAAAGTGCTTGTTTCATGTAGAGCCCCCGAAAATTTGTCAAAGACGGACTGCCGATTGGTAATGCAGAATATGGTTCGACGCAGAATACTGCGATCTACAATATGTAGCCACTTTCGGCCCGTTGAATTACCGTATGCCGGGGATGAACCGCAATTATTCCGAAAATCCTCTCAAAAAGGATTTCCCCGCCCAAAAAGGACTGCCGGATCTCCGGAAAATGGACTGCCGGGATTTTCCAGCTGCAAGACCTTGCCCACCCCTGGTCTGTTCCCTATTTAGCACCTAGAGAGCTTCTTTGGATGCTAAGGTTCTCGACCTACCCCAGTTACGGAGAAAATTGCAGGTGGCACTAAATACAAATATCGGGTTGGACGCAAAGTTCGTGTAGTCTCAAAGTTGACGTGGCTTCTAGAAGGCAGCCTGGGGCCGCAGATTTTGGATTTTGCATCATTGAGTAGTGTGGAATGCTGTGGCACCGCGTCGCTTGGCGCCGAACGGCCAAAGGAGGTTGATATGACGTAGCGGCCTTCGGCGCAGTGGAAGGGACAGATGCGTTAATGGGAATTTTTGGTTGTGGAGTAGCGTTCCATCACGATATATGGCGCATCTGAAAGGAGCACTGCCATCCAGCGATCCTTGTAGAGAAATGCAAAATTCTCCGCGCTGCTGAAGGCGAATCAAGTCTTAAGCATGTACAATCTTCGACTGACACGTCGTACACCTCGACGGTATCTATGAACGTGCAAGAGCCGCACCATAGTATCAGTTGCTGAGCAGCGCGTTATGTTTTGCTTGTAGTGGAATTTCAGGATTTCAATATAATAAAATGCGCAGCCTACGAGTCTCGCTATGTAGGCCAAAATATAGCTAGATGAATCATCGATCCCTTTAGTGCCTTTCTTGTTTGTCGGTTGTCGTTTCACGGCATTTCGACCGGAAGACCGGACCGGACCGGACAGGGTTGGGAGATCGGTTCCTCGACACTCAGTTCCCCGACAAATCTTGACTGATCTGGACTGGGGGGACTGAATGGATGAGAAGCGACGTTCCATACATCGGCCTGAGAGGACGACGGCAGGAGTTGACGTTTGGAGGGCTGAAAAGTCGGGAGTCATCGTTGGCTGATGTCTTGGAAGCCATTGCAAGCCAGCGTGACCTCTGATCGAGCAATGGCTACCCGAGTCATATATGTGAAGCAAGGGTCCGTGCGGCGAGGCTCGACGAATCTTTCAGAATGACGGCAGGTCGTCCCGGAACGGCTCATGGATGAGCTGTTCAACCTGGCGGATCGAAAACTAAGGAGAGCACCAGGACGCCATACATATCAGTAACTGACAGCTAACATCCGTTGATTGGGAAAGTGGGAGGGTTATTTCTGGAAGGGACTTGTCTTCGAAGTGCACTACACGCGCGAAGGCCACCAACTCAGCCTAGTCAGGAATAATTGTCCATCGGTGTCCGTCGGTTACTGCTGAAAAGAAGAAGTTTTTGAGTGGCATCCCAGTTTGAGCAGGACCAAGCTGATCTTGTGAGAAATTTTGCTTTGCTTCCTAACCTATTTTTTTAACTTTTTTTTTGAACGGAATGTTCAAGAAGTTATAGCGGAATTTATGGCGAACATGCTCAAACCCACAAAGTTAGACCCCTGCAAAAATTCGAGCGCCAATATTTTGTCCAAATAAATAGCGCATTTTATATACTATAGTGCATTATACTACGAGATGATTTCACCCCACACAACCTCATTTTTAGCTATTTTTAATTGATTAAACTTTTTAGCTTAATAAAGTAATAATTTTAAATTGTGGTATTTCGGACTGAAATTCAATCTCCTAGTATAATTTTTGGCGTTCTATCCGATGGCACTAATGAAATCCCGATGAAAAAGCTAACGCCGAAAATGATGATCACCCTATGGTTATACTTCGTAGCAGATGGTTTTGTTTTTTAATAACTAATTTATAATACACGATTTCGGGATCAAATTAAATCACTCAGTATATTTTTTGAAGTTCTATCCGACGGCATTCATGAAATCCCGTTCAAACAGCGAAAAATACGGAAAATTACGTTCACCTTCTGCGTATACTTCATGGATGAATGGGCACGACAGGTCCCGATGGGGGAAAATGGTTTCTCCCCCCGTTAAGCAGTCTTTAGCGAATTTTTAAAATGTTCCATTCTATAGCTCATTCAAAAGAGCTTTTTCTCAACAGGATGCGTTAATTACTTTTGATGAAATACTTTCTTTAGAATTTTCGTAAGAGTTTAAATTGTTGGGTGTTGAGTCAAAAAATTGAATTTTAAGTATTTTTGGCCTGAAGGGTAGCCGAGTGGTCTAAGGCGCTTATCAGGCGAGTCTTCCGGGTTCGGTTTTGCCTCACTTTTAGCCCCTGCCGTAACCTTGCGTCCTAAAGCGCAATCCGCGCAAAGTTCTGCACAAGATATGTTTAGTTCTGGTGCTGAAAACTCGGACGTCACTCAAAAACGTGTCCTTGTAGGCCTCCTTGTCATCATCCTTGATGCCATGCCGTGTTTCCTCTAATATAACCCCGGGGGTTTTTCAATCACACCCGCGGGAGGGGGTGGTATTGGAGGGGCTTGTAATAGAGGGGCTTGAAATTTTTGCGATCGACTGTACGAACAAAAATGCGAAATGAAACGGACACGCAATAGGCACACAGGGCGGAAATGCATTTACGGGGCAGCCTGTAACGGGTAGGGGAGCATTTGGAAAAAGCGCAGATGCGAGAGTCAAAATTTGGCTTATGTTCTAGGTTAATTTTGACCTGGCACGTTCTGTGAATTCGGAGGAGAGCCGAAGCTAACTGAAAAGATCTGGTTGTGGTTTGGTAGTTTTTTACAAAAATAGACTCTGGGCTGTTAGCGGGGGGGATTTTCAGCAGGGGTGACCACTTGCTGCACCTCCACCTCTTGACGATACACTATGTGCTTTTATAGCGTTTTTAGTAGTTTTTGATTGCGACAAAGTAAAAAATCACATTTTCAAATCCGAAAATTTAAAAATTTTTTTGGTCATTTTTCCTACATTTTTGACCAAAAAGTCAACAATTTGCGAAACTTTTTATTCGTTTTGATCTTGTTGTTATATCTAAAAACTATGTAAAATGCCGTAAAATCAGTCTGTAGGGCCGTGGAAATCATAGGGGAAAATTTGGTTTCCCCTCCCGCCGCTAACAGTCCAGAACCAAAAATGACGTTTTTCACGAGAGACTTTTCGGCAAAATTAGGTCCGGCAAGACTGTCGGAAATCGTTATGTGAGGAAACAATCAAGAGCGGTTGCTGTGAGGCAATTTTATTTTTCTTACCTATCCGGTACACAGTGCTAGTCTGTTTGTCTTTGTTAAGCATAAACTCTTTTGAATATTACCTTTGGTATTCAAAATAAACTCAACCTCTGAAAACTATTATTAAAAACTTTGGTTCCAACCTAATATTGTTGTGCCTACAGTCCTATCTCATCTTCCACGTTTAGGCGCAGCTCGGCTTCGAAGCAAACTTCCCGCGCCCGCAGCAGAACAGGGCCGTCGAGGCCAACGACATCAAGACGAAGACCCCGCCAACCTAATGCAAAATTAGTACTAATTACGAGCCATAATCACCCCGAATTCCCCTCCCTCCCCTTCTTTATGTGCTTTCTTCGAACGTTCACTTACTCCATTAAGTTTCGATCCCCGGGTTTTCCCCTTATCCTGCCGGTGTCTGTGAAACGCTCGTGATAAATTTTCGGAATACTTTAGAAAATGCAGAGCACAATACCAAGACAAGGAGATGATAGCCACGTGGCGAATTTATGAGTTTTGCATTAATTTCAAGACTATTAGCTCAAAGAGGTCGTTTTTTTAGCTCATGCAATAGATGGAAGCCGTTGTCGAGGGATGCCCTAATTTTGGGGGTTCGGGGTTAAAACGTTGGTTAGAGTTGAATCTAGGCTTTCCTACTACGTATCTGACTACCTTTTGTACCGGTGCTCGTCAACCGGAATTGTCGTCATGACTTCAAAAAAATGTATCTGGCAGAATTTAAAATCTCCGAATAGAGGAATAATAGCAAAGCAGCTGATAGAAATTCGACCAGGGGGAATGTCGCGCTGAAGCATTTTTCAGAATAATCTAGGGTTTTCGCTGCTCGTTGCCACGCAAAATAGCTTCCGTCTATCCCACAGCATTGTAGAATCTCACCAGGCGAAGCTGCCCGCCAAGAGGAGTTCAACCATAAAAAGAAAGCCAGCGATAAATGATAAGGCTGGCTGTCAGCCCGGCAGTAACGTCTCCGCCGGGGACCATAGATAAGCCGTCGCCAGTCATGGGCTTTCAAACACAGGCAATCGGTAACGCGATGAAAGTCTTTTGGCTGCGGGGAGTTGCGGCGATCAAGTAAAAAAAATTAGCTTGTCAATGAACGCAAATGATGCCCGGTCAAAAGCCGACACAAACGGCTGTGTCCTGAATCCAAACATGATCTGCAACGGATCAGACGGAAATCCCAACTAGTTCAGCCGGGATAGCATTTCTGACGGTTGATCGGTTTTAGAATGTTTTGTACTGGCCCAGGTCTCTCGTCAACTCCACCTTACCGTCCTTTACTCGACTACTAACTCGGCGACGACACATATCCTACTATATATAAATATAGTATACAAAAATAATGTGTGTGCAACTCTGCATCCACTTCCGCAATCGCAGTCATGTCTCAATAAGGGTATTAATTAATAATAAAATAAAAATAGCCGTTTTCGATACTAAATTTGGGTTTTTGTGAAATCCCCTTTATTAGGCAACAATCAACGTATACCGAAAGTGGGTATCCGTTTATATAAATGGGCAGAAGAGTTTGTTTTTTGTCAACTAAATTCAGGACAATTACGCAAAGCGAAGAATAACATATAATTAAACGCGGGCAGGGTTCAAAACTCGCCAAGCGGCTTTTCAACCCTTTTTGGTATCAAAATCTTTTGCTGATCATACGACCACGATTTTCTTGCCTCTGGTCTTTCAGCTACACCTCGGAGAGTTTACAAAGTGCCGATTGCAGGTTCTTGAAAAAAACTGCGAGGGCTCACCGAGAGTCGATCGTGATCATTTGGTGGCCCGCGGGTAGACAGAAACAGAAACAGAAAAGAAACTGCCCAGTTCAAATTTTTGGAATTTCAGATGGCTCAGAAATTTTGTTATTTTTTCTAAGCGTGTCTGCCTGGCTTCTTCCAATTCCGACTGGTCGAGCTATAGGAATTTTCAGATCACTTGCGACTGGTCCTAGGCGCATAATATGTAATTATATGTTTCACCATTACACTTGTCATATAGCTCACTGAAATTTCAACAGAACTTCAGCTCCGATTAGCTTTCGTCACGTCTCCGGGTTGCTGATACAGTTCGCTCGTCGGCAGTGTTTTCCACACAGCGCTTATCAGGGTTTAGCTTCCCTTGAAGTCCCGCTGAATAATAAAACGCTCGATACTTTAGGGCTGAAAGTTTTCTGCTTATTAAAAATGTGCTGAAGTGTTTAACGAGTCAACAATCATCAATACAACGTCTTATTTCTTCGTGCCCAGCAGATTTGAGCATTCTTACATGGTAACGATGGTCCGATTCGTTTGCGTTGGCGAGATATTTCAGTGCAAACACACGACTTTTTTGCACACCCTGCCGATGATCTACCCGGGCAGAAATCATAATTTTATTGCAGAAATTTTGTGTCGTCGAATTTATGGCTTGCAGTACTTTGCGGACTTGTTCTTTTGAATTTTGTCTTGCGGCTCCATTATTTAAAGCGATTATACTGGCTCTCGTGAAATTGTTTTGGGGTGAAGCCCTTTTGCATACGACCTTTTCCGCTTAATGTTGATCTGGCGCCTTAGTTACCACATTTTTAATTGAATTTCTACAAATATAAGGCCGCGGCCTCATCGGAATTGCTGTCCCGGCACAGACTCGCTCCGTGGGCCAAGGTCCGCTGGTTATCGGCGCCTATCAGTCGATCTGTCGCGCCTAAGCCAAACACACGTCCGCACATACGGCTGGCCTCGAATAGTTTTAGAATACCCCATACCAGACGGTTGACAATTTCTCAATCACGCGTGCGTAGATTCATGATGCCATACGCAAATTTTGAAGATTCGAATAAAGGGTGTCGGAATAAAAAAACGCCCCCCTCTAACTCGGCGCAAAAGTATCTAATTGGAACGATATTTACACAAACACACAATTTACACAACGATAATTCGAAAGCCCTTGAAACGGCGAGTTTGCAACAATCTTCAAAACCATGTTTTTATTTAAAAGCACCATCTTACAACGCATTTAAAACATTAAGAGAGGGTCTCTGAATCTAATTAACGGCTACTTCCGATCATTTTGTATGGACAATTTTAGGCAAATCAGCTCGTATGCAACCCCGAAAAGCGGTAAAATTTTACAAATAGGGTTGTAAAATAGCGCATTTAAATAAAAAAAAATGATTTTGAAGATTGTTGCAAACATGCCGTTTCAAGGGCTTTCGAATTGTGTAACTATCGTTCCGGTCCGATACTTCTGCGTTATGCTAGAGGGGGTGTTTTTATTGGGACACCCGGTAGATGACATTTACGGAATCCAGGAGACAGCTGATGTTTGTTTGTATTATGATCGTACTTATTCCGAAATCCGCGACTCTTGGGGGGACGCATTGGCGCAAAAGCCTAGCAGCAAGCAGTAGATGAAAGAAAAGCAGCAATCAGGCCGTCATTCTGCAATTAAGCCGTCGATTGCCAGTTGACAGCACGCAAACTTTGTGAATTTCAATTAAGGCGGCGTGTAATTAAAGTGTTTTTGAATTTAGGTATTTCCACGAGTTTCTGTAAAGTGAATTTAGGCGCAAGGGAATAGGAAGGGAAGAAGCTCGGGCTTCATAATCCCAGACCCCATCCTCATATCGATCTCGATCTCGATATCCTCAATCGGAATATATTGAATTTAATTTTCGTCCTTTCTGTTCGGAAAACTTTGCTTTGCCATTTTCTATCCTGTTGCTTTGGAAAAATTTATGGGGTAGCACACCGACCCGTCAAATGCAAACAATACAATACATTCCATTAAAAAAATGGAGATCAATAGCAGAAGATTTCTGAGCCAGAAAGTTTCGAGCAACATTACACAACATAGACTAGCTAAAAATTATCCCGGTAAAATCGTATTGGGATACCGGAAAAATGTAGAAAAACGAAGGCTATGCTTGAGAGAGTAGCCTCTGCTCAAGTCTCGGATCCATGCCAGGAGATCCGGGCCGTGGTCTGACGATTGTCGTTGGTCTTTGGAGACGTTGGAGCTCGAAGGTGTCGTTGGGAGGCGCAAAATAGGGCGGAGGAGGAGCCATGGCTGCTGGCAGTGATGTATGAGACACTGGAGTGGTTGAGGTGGCCGATTGGTAGGAGGGGAGACTGAAAGAAAGTGATCAGCAAAGCCTTCACGATCGCGAGCAAGAGGGCCGTGATTTTAAACTCTAGTTTAACTTGCAGGTTGCTTTAGAATTTTAGAGGTCCATTAAAAGCCAATTTTTACCTTTTAAATCAGGCTATCCGAAGCTCCAAAAGCACTAAGTCAGTTCGTTCTCATAGCTCCTAGTGACGGCTTGAGCTCCAAGTTTTGGAGCTTTTGGGGTATATTTGAGCGTCATGTAGTTGTCGATACCTAGCCGCCGGAAAAGCGGATTCTCGCGCTTCCCAGTCCCTTTAGCTCACCTCATATCGGACACGATGCTGAGCGCGTGGCTGTGTCGATCAGAGGGATCGCTTCTGGGGGAGGGGCGAAAGGAAGAGCGACAGGAAGACACGGATCGGAGCATCACCAGGAAGGAGGACCTGAAATTATTGTTTTCTCCCTCTCTCCCTATCTCGCTTTCTCTCTCTCTTCTCTCGTCTCTCTCGTCTCTCTCTCTCACTCTCTCTCTCTCCCTCTCTCTCTCTCGCTCACCTCCTACTCGATCTATGACTATTCCCCGACGGCATCCACATCATAATGTTGTATCCATTCGCCAGGTCTCCGGCTCTGAAACGAGGCGATTGGGTTTAGCTGCCTGAAACCAAAATCTTGGCAGGGTGGCAGTTAGCTTGAAGTGGTATTAACTTACTTTGGTCTGGTAATCCTATTCAAAGTGAGTGTAGCGGCCAGGGCGACGAGTAGAAGGAGTGCGACTCCGAGGCAGAACACTAACGGTTCATCCCCGGATCCCGGATGTTCGGCTTCTTCGATGAGGACCCAGGAGGGCTGAAAAAGAGTTTCCTCGCGCGGCTCGGGTACCAGGTTGCTTTAAGTACTCGTAATTAGTATAAATCGTAGGGTTTAAGGCCTAACGAGATCGGTAGATTAGCATAAAAGCCGTTCGAGTTCGTCAAGCTTTCCTGACCTTCGTCCGATTCCGCCCATCCGTATCGTCGTCGAGCAACAACCAGGAAGGTTCACAATGAGGGACCTGAACTCCGTTTTAAAGGACTTCTGAAGCCAAAGATAGTTTATGGATTGATTCAGAAGCGGAAAATCATACCCGTAATGTGTCGTTGAGCATCATGACAAGCTGGCAGCACGCCAGGCGCGACATGTTCATCGGGCGGGCGCAAAGGTGCATGGTGGAACTGGAAAACGAGAGATTGGGAGAGAGAGAGAGAGAGAGAGAGAGAGAGAGAGAGAGAGAGAGAGAGAGAGAGAGAGAGAGAGAGAGAGAGAGAGAGAGAGAGAGAGAGAGAGAGAGAGAGAGAGAGAGAGAGAGAGAGAGAGAGAGAGAGAGAGAGAGAGAGAGAGAGAGAGAGAGAGCTAGAAACGGATGTCGAAATTTTCACGTTGAAATCAGATTTTCTCTAGAGCAACCAGTAATGAAGAAATCAAACCAGCGAGAGAGCGAGAGAGAGAGAAAGAGAGAAAGAGAGCGAGCGAGGGAACGAGAAAGAGAGAGAATCCAAATAACAAACTTTCCGTATTTAGCCCATATTAGCCAAAAATCCAAGCCAAATTTCCCACCCAGCACCCAAATTCGCCCCTAAATTCAGCCGCCTCCACCACCCCCGAATTCGCATGCATACAAAAAGCCGTGAAAATCGGAAGGACACGCTGAGGGTGTCACCATGGCGAATACGAGCAATGGATAGTGCTTGGCGGAAAGGTTATTTACTCCAAGCAATGCATACGGTGAGAGGAGCAGGTCAGAGGACTATAGTGACAATAATCACAAGCTGCAGATTTTGGCCTTGAGGAAAAGGAGATGCAGCTAAAAATAGTTTTTTCGGCCTTCAGGCTGTTGAGTGGGAAAGAGCAGGCTTGGAAGAGGGGGCGAGCGAGAGAGAGAGAGAGAGAGAGAGAGAGAGAGAGAGAGAGAGAGAGAGAGATAGAGAGAATGATAGTGCAAGACAGTGAGAGATAGTGCTAGAGAATGGGAACTCGACAATGATGTTCCTGAAAATCAGAAGGAATTAGCGAGAGAAAGGATGAGAGAGTGAGAGGTAGAGAGAGAGGGGGGGGGAGAGCGAGAGAGAACGGGACAGAGAGAGAGAGAGAGAGAGAGAGAGAGCGTGGAAGCAAGCGCTTCCACTAAAAGGAAAATGATCATCCTCCATTTTTCTGGGAATTTTTGCTTTTTTCCACCTAGTCGCCGATTGCTTTCTCTCCTAAAAACCCGTGTTTTCGACAAAGCTCAAAAAACTAGTGGCAGCGCAAAAATGGGGTGGTTGCAGGGTTGGGTGAGCAGCTTCTTGTCTTTTTCCGCATGGCCCAGGCGGGGAACGGCAATTATAGGGTAGTTTGTTTTCCGGCTCGATTTCTCACTTTTGGGGGCCTGGCTAGGGGCTATGAGACCCCCCCCCTACCCAACAATGGCCCCGGTCTCACAATCGGCTATTTGACGTCATCATCTGGCCCCGGAAGCTTTGAGATTTTTTCGTGTGGGTTTTACGATGAAAGCAACTTAATGAATGCCAAAAATAGATAAAGCATTTGCTTTGAACGGAAATGGCACTTAAATCTGGTAGAAAAATTTACTATTAAAAAGCGGCGTAAAAATGGTGCGCGTAAAATGCCTTCAAATGTTCGAAGGTAAGGGAAAACGGCGAAATAATTTAAAAATTGAAAACCCCTTTAAATTGCAAAATTTTCGGAACCAAAAAACCAGTTAAAACCGGAAGGGTTTTTCGTGAATTTGAAATTTTGCCGAAATTGCTCAGGTAAAAAAACCCAATTTTTAGCCGCAATCCAGAGCAGTCTCGATCTTCGAGGGCTCTTTAAAACGAAAAACCCCCGAATGCTAAGTGTAAGCAACTGTAAAAACCTGAAAACCTCTTTCCTGGGGGTTAGAAAGCTTTTTGGATAAATACCCCATACAAGAGATAAACTTAAAAACTTAAAATAATAAATAACTTAAATTTTACATTTTTAGCGAAATACACTAGGCCGAAAAACAACTTTTTTTTGCCCAAATACGTAGCAATTTTGGTCTTCCAGGGCCCTGAAATACAAAAAAAAAACTCCGAAAAACAACAACTATAACCTAGAACTTTGCAAAAAAGCAAAACGCAACATTCCGAAAAGAAAAACAAAAGCTAAAAGAAAAAGGCTTCTGGGACCTTTGGGTCCACGGGGGCATAAATTGGATTTGTTAGGGGATTTGCTGCCCTTGGGCCTTCGCCTTTTTTCTCGTTTTCTTTTTTGCTGTCCCTCGGCCCCTGGTGCCATTTCCCGGGTTGAAAAATTCATGGCTATGCCCGTTATGCGCGGGGCATAGGAATGGGCGGTCTTTAGGAGCGGAGCGGAACGGAGCCCGGGCGAGACGGCGGAAAATAATTAGCGCTGATGAATTGGGTTAACGGAAAAGCGGCGGAATTGGCAGAATACCCCTCGGAAATTGGGACATACGAAAAACTCGATTCTTGCAATTTTCAAAGAGGTCTGCAGGCTGGGGAAGCTAGCAGAGATCTTTTGGGAAGCAGAGCTTTTCGAATTTGTGGAAATGTATAGAAATCCGCAGGGTCCAAATCCTAATACCCCAAATCCCCACAGCTCAATGGTGATTGCCAAAATTCCGTCACGCAAAAATGCCGACAGCCAAATAACGACATTCAAAATGCCGACAAGCCAAAATTCAGACAACCAGGCTAGCTGCTTAAGCGGAAGTGCCACCCAACTAGCGTCAAGAATATCTCGAAATGATGGCTGTCGGGAAATACTGCCGTGATCATGGTTGTCGGTATTTTCACCGTCGGGAGTATGGCTGTCGGGATTATCGCTGTTGGAATTTTGAATTTTTGGCTGTCGGCATTATATTTGTCGGTTTGGCTGTCGCGATTATGGTTGACGGGATTAAGGTTGCCAGAATTTTGGCTGTCGGGATTATGGTTGTCGGTATTTTTGCTGAAATACCTATAGAAACCTTTAGCTAAAAATAGAACAAAATGAAACAGGCATTTCGTATTCATTCCATCCATTCATCCGTTTCTTCAATTCTAGTTCATTTCAATGGGCAGACTAGCGGAGAATCTTTAGGAATTTGCGAAAATTATGGGGAGCTCGTCCTCCGCATAAAAGTTATCGACATTTAGCTTCCGACTAGTGTCACATAGCCTAGCGCGGGGGCGGATGTCCACTCAACAACTCCCCCGGGGGACCAATCAGTACGACGAGGAGCACCAGCACTGCCAGACGGCCGAAATTCAGAAGTTGGTTCTCCTCCCTCCCACTCGACAACATGATCCCCATGTCCCACCCCAACACAGCCAATTCTTCTTCTTTTTTGGGGGTGGCCGAATTTCTTTGGGTGGTTCGCGTGGGGCTGTGAGTAGTGGTGGTGGGTAGGCGTGAAGGGGGAAAGGAGAAGCTGGAAGAAGCCGAAAGGGGGGAAGTGCCTTGTTTTCGCTCATTCAATTTCTGGACCTCCTTCCGGGGCTGGAGGGATACTCAAGCCGTTGGGGTAACACTTGCTTGTAGTTTTTTGAGCTTGAAAAGTGGGTTTTTCGGGGGGTTAAAGGGATTGTGAAGTCAGTGGAACGGCGGGTTTTCGAAACAACAGCTGCAACTATCATTTAAAATTGGTTTCCGTTTAACTCACCGTTTAAATTAAAATTAACTTGAGGACAAAACCTAAAAGGCAGAATTATAACAAAACGTTCTCTTACAGTTTCTCCTAAATTTTTAATGAGTAGCTTATCGAAGCCATTGATAAGGTAAAATCGGATGGGAAGTTCATCGAATCTTTCATCTTTTTTAATCAAGAAGTGGAATTTTTCCGGAAAAGGGGAACAAACGGAGAAGTGGGCCGTTCCGCGGCCAGATTAATCCCCTCTAAGGGCCCACAAAAAACCTACGAAGAAACGCCGTGGGGAACAATGGAGATGACGTGACGGAAAACTACTCAAAAATGGACATGAAAATAAATTAAAAATTTACAACGTACTGTAGGAATGTTACTCGCTACCTGAAAGAAGACATCTTTGTCTTCCAATCCCGACTTTGTGGCCTTGCGAAACTCGGAAAAAAGTTCTGAGCGTCGACTATGCGCTTGCGGCTCTTTAAAGGCACAGTGAAGGAAGAACTGGGCATCCATATTCTAGTAAAATGCTGACATTTAGGTTTGAAGCTCTTCTACAGGGCCAGTGGTAGAAAGGTTCATAAAAAAACAGCTGATTTTGTCGTCGAAGGATACCGACTACGAAAACGGCCAAGTGACGCAACGCGGCTGGACCGTACAGCCTAGCAAATTCTCAAGGCAGTGAGGAAATCGTGCATTTTTTTAGAAAGAGACTTGTTTGTATAGAGTTTTGAGCTTCCTTCAAGTTTATGACACCTTTAAAGGGACAGTGACAGCAGGTTCTAATATCAACGACCGCCAATGGCTAGGAAGAACCCTACCAACTACGTCATCGTCCAAATGACGCAGTAAGCGTACAGCCTATCAACCCCCAAGATCAGTGAGGAAATCGTGCTCGGACCACCAGAACCAGAGCCATATTTGGAAAAGCCTAGTGGTGGTCGTGGTAGAAGAAGAGGAATGGCCTCACAGGGCACAGATATCCCTGGTTTGGCCCTGGGACGGACACACAAGATGGGGATGGGCCCTCTAGGGGGGGGATGGATGGGTCCCAAGGGGGGACCCATCCACCCCCCGCCATATCTGCCCCCATTCTCCTTGCCCCCGGACCATGCTCAAACACACTTTTTTTCAGCTTAAAAAGACGAAATGGGCACAACGCTGGCGCTTGCACTTTTTGGGAGTGAGATAGTCTAGTTTGGAATGTGGGCCAGGAAACGGAGAGTTTTGGCAGAAGCTGAAAAATACGCTAGTTTACTACAGGGTGTCCCAAAATTATCCGGACAAAGTTTCAAAGCGGTTTCTTCCTATTTTTTCCCTGTTTTTGCAGACCATAATATACTTTCTATGAATCTTTGAAGTGTATTTAAATAGCTGAAAAAGAAAACTGCGCGTGAATCCATTATATCTCTTCGGCACAAATCGAGGAAGGTTGAACGAAATTCCTTGCCCCTTGCAAACGCTAAAAAAGCGCGTTGTTTCCGATCCCATAAAAAACTTCAGCATGATCGGACCAACTAAGAAACCACAGGAAGAGTTCGGAAATGATCAGTCAACACTCTAGTCAGCCCAAAAACCCCAGGTTTACACCAGAAAAAAAACAGCGGGCAAAAAAGTTGAAATCAAGGTACGCGCCGCCCCAGTTACTTTAAAGGATTTGCCCTGGAGGAACCCTAAAAACGCGATATTAATCTTGTCAAAAACCAGAGGATAAACTTTTGACGGTACCGATGAAGTACAAGCTATTTAAATTAAGCCAACTTTGGTTTTTGAGGAGCTTGAGCACGAGCAAGCATCGAAACACCATGACCGGTAATGGGACCGAAATCGGTATTAAACGGAAAAATAACCATTTGCATGATGGAATCTTGGCGGAGTTAGGTCCGTTTTGCCAGAAAACGTCATTTCTGGCCGACAAAAATGTCTGAACACATTTTGAAAGCTTACCCCAGTTTTATGTTATTTAAGAGGCGAAAAATTTTAACACGGTCTTCGCTCGATTGTGAGGCTATTAATGCGTTCTCCAAGAAATTTTTTTGCACGGTGCATCGAAAATGCCTCAAAAAATATTATGAAATACAATGCGGGGGCCGAAAACAGCGGAAAAATTGAAAAAGTCAGTTTTCAGTTTTGTCCGGATAATTTTGGGACACCCTGTATTTCCGGGCGTGTATGAGCTTTGAAAAAGGAAAACAATCTAGCTTCTTTGTATTTTTGTAATTTGAACCAACGAATTGCCGGGAAAATTGCTTACAAACTCAGAATTAATAGTTGCCCAATCTCCTTGAAAACCCAGCAAAATTAAAGCTGATCTCGAGGTCTTTTAACAAGCTTTGAATAGACAAAGATTGTACAAGCCTGAAAATGTGGGAAAAGGTAACTTTGGTCTCAAAAACAAAATGATACCAGCAGAAATAACAACAAATAATTTAAAGTTAATCCATGGTATAAATCATCTATTTGAAATATATAATTAGACGTAGAGGAATGACCATTTCGAGTTTCGGAAAGTTAATAAAATCTGGATCTAAACTAATTTTCCAAAAATATTTGAATAGCTACGTCAGCACAAACAAGATATTCATGTTTTCAAGCGCGAAATACAAATCTTTGATCGAAACAAAAAGGGCCCGATGAACTTTAAAAACCCAATATAGGCATTTCCGGCTAACCCTTTGGAAAAAGACACGGACGCGAAAACGTGTACACGCAAAAGGGAGAAAATAAAACTAAACCAATCAACCTTAGTTCAGCTATGCCCACATGTTTATGATCAGAATTAAATTGTACACACCCTAAAAAAGTCAAACTCTAGGCATTCAAGACGAGATTTTCCGGTCCTCTAACAATAAAAACCGATCAGGAACTTGAACCAGACGCCCAAGTGACCTTTCGGTACCCCCTGAAAAAAGTCCGACTCGAACCCGGGGTTCCACCGGATGAACACGCCAGGAAACCTGGAGGAAACGAGTCGAAGCGGGCCAGGGGGGCCAACCAGGCAGGCCGGAGCAAGAGGAAGTATGTCGGGCTCATGCCACCCCAGGGGGACACCACCACGACCAAAAAGCGCGTAATTCGATGCCAGGGCCTGGGCCCCGCCGCGGCGCCTAAATGTCTGCTCCACATTTGGGCCCAAGTGGGGAAAACGAATGTTCGTCCGGGCCGCAGGCAAAACTGGCGAATGCGAGACCCTCGGAGATGTTGTTATGTTCGACCGGGGCTGGGTGGTGTCCCAATGGGGCCCATTGAGACACTCACTGGGACACACTGCTGCTGCCCACACATCACAAATTATGTGACACCCGGAAGTGGAGATTTCGCCTTGAAGTTGGGCTCGTTCCATGCTAGCCCTAAAACACTGGTGGGGGAACTCGAAAACCCGCCATCCAGAATTTTCGGGATTTTGGCTGTCGGCTTTCAACGCTGGCACTTGAGCATTAGCGGGGGGAGGGAGGAGGGGAAATCTGCACCGGGACTCTCGTCGAGGTGCAACTCAAAACATTGTTACGGCATCCCGGCTAGTGATGAAAGAAGCCCCTCCCCCGGAAATACACAAGTACCTTTTGTCTGTTAAATTATGTTTGTTAAATCTGTTTTGATTTAAATTATCATCGACTTTTTGTCGAAACTGTAACCAAAAGGATTTGCCAAACATTTATTGCCAATCCAGTGGCCGTGCAAAATTTCAAACGTGTAAAATGAGAAAATGAGAGACCGTCGTGAGGACCCGAAAGGAAATGAGAAGAATGCTACGGTAGGGTTAGTTGCGCTTCAGTACTCATCGTGGACCTCGATGTACTCACCGGAGACGTCGACCGTCTCGGCTTCTCCCTAAAAAAGAACAGTTATATTGCTATGTAAAAAAATTCAAGATCTCGCTAAAATTAACACCGCGAGAAAATCTTAAACTTTTCAGAACAAATATTCTAAAATCAAAACGTCAAAAATTTAAACTTTTAAAAACCATTTAAAAGTTTAAAACGCACCACAATCATGATCTGATCCCCATCCTGGATATCGAGCTCCCCGGTGGCGGCCAGCCGCTGGAGGTCGGACTCGTGGAAGGCGCCCTCGATCCGGACCTAAAAAATTTTAGGTATTTAAAAATCTAATCTTAATACAAATAATAATAGCATGAATAAAGATAAATAAATAATTCGAGGCTACCTCCAAAATCGTCCCGTCCGCCTTCTTGATGTGCAATATCGTGGTAGCCGCAACGTCCTCATGGTCAACAGGTTCTGGAGAGCCCGAGGCTTGCGCTTTCGACTTTTCGATGCTGGCCACCTCTTCGGGCGTGACTTCCGGCTCGAGGGTGGGTGGGGCTTCTTCATCGTCCTCCTCGTCCTCGAGCTCTTCTAAAAACCATGAGTGCTTTGATAAACTTCAGTGATTTTTAGTGTGAAAAACATATAAATCCATGAAAAAAAAAAATCGAGATTTTCTTCAAAAAACGAGTTTTATACGCATTTGTAAAGTTTTGCGTTTGAAAATAGCAAAAATTGAATACTGAATTGAAGAAATACGCCTGTATTTATATTGAAAAATTAACCCTTCGGAAAAAGCTTGTTTTATACTTTTTTTCTCTTCGATTAATAAAATTGGATTAAGTTAATTTAATCAATACCCACCATTAAGCTGCCGAAATTCGCTGGCCTCCCTCGCTGCGAGCGCCTCTTTCAGCGTAATCGCGTGCGCGCGGCGCATGTGCATATCGATGCCGGCCTCGCTGTAGAAGATTATGCCTAAATCGAAAATCAACTGTTAAAACAAGCTACTAACCGCAAATAGGACACGCTTGGCCTGGCTCCTTAGTGCCGGCCTTTTGTACGGTCATCATGGGCGGTGGCTGTGAGCCCGAGCCGCCAACGGTGCGGAACATTTGTCGACGGACGAGCTCGTCGTTGCCTGGAAAATAAAATTAAATGGAATCTAAATAAAATTTAAAATAAAACAACTATTTTTAAGAGTGTAGACCTTCCAAAACAATTCGAAACCGATTATTTTAAACTAAATATGCTTACTTATCGATGGCGGTTTCGCCGTAGTGCAGCTTAACCTGGCGACCCCAAGCGTCGGCGTCAATTTGACCTGTCTTTGCGACAGTCCACGGACGATTTTTCGAAGCCCCGGCGCATCCATCTGAATAAATGTACGAATTACGCAACGACAAATACCAAAAATGCGCAAAAAAATACACGAAAAATCAGCTAACAAAAACACTTAGAATATTGCGACAATATTAAATTATTCACCCGTTCTCGCAAATCTTGGTCGATAAACGTCCGCGTGTACGGGCAGCTCTTCCGGTAGTGATAAAGAAGATTGTAGTCGTATTTGAACCTGAAAGATAATAATAAAACGTCAAAACAGGGTGCTTTTTACCGATTTCCACACAATATGCAGTGATGCGCACCGTAGGACGCATGGAAGCCGGCGAGATGCCGCTCGAGGCGCCCGTTGTTGGCGAATGTTCTGAAAATATGCAGCTAAAAAACCGAATTATCAATTTTTATGTATAGTGCTGCTTCGATACGATTTTTCCCCTTTCTAAACGTAAACTATACAAATCCCCATTACAAACTACTAAACAAATCGATTTTTCGAGCCAAACGACCGTTTTTGTCCAAAAAAAAAGATTTCTAAAATTTTTTCTAAGCTTTCTGCATGTCTTTCCATCTGGACTATTGCTAAATCCTTGTAAAAACACCGTTAAATGCATAAAAATTTGTAACAGCACCCACACTAGTAGCAACATACCGATAGCACAGGCTGCACTGGACGGGCAGCGTATCCATGCTCCATTTTGCCTTGTCCTCCACCCGGCGGACCAGCGTCTGCTCCTCGTCCACGAAATCGTCGGCAAAAACGAGGCCCTAAAACCAAACAATATTGAAAAATACAAAAAAATACCTGCTCGTCAATAAATCGCGCATCAACGACCGGCTCTTCCCCGCTAGCACCGGGTTCTAACTGGAATTAAAAATTCTAGTTTTCTAAACAAAAATTCCACCATCTCGTCCCGCAGAAATTCGTCCTTGGTCAGCTTCTTGCCGGCATTCCGGATATCACTGTCCTCAATCTCCGTGGTAGCCGCTTTTTGGATCAGGTCCTTGACCATGATCTGGAGCTGACGATCATCCAGGGTCAGCTCGACGTTTTCGGGGAGGTTGGCCTACAATTTTTACCTTTCGAAATGATTCTGATACCTGAATTTCCGGGCATGCCGTGCGCCAATGCTTGATCAGGTTGAAGTGCTGGCGGAACATCAAGCCACAGAGGTCGCAGAAATATCTGGAAAATAGAAAATTAGATTTTATTTCAACTTGCTATTGGATCGAATGGTTTAATAACTGGTTTGTAGCCAAAAAAAACTACTTTAAAGCTTCTAGCTACTTTACCGAAATAAAAAGTAGAAAACGACCAACCCGCCACACGCGCTCCTTTCATCCGGATTTATCAGCCCGCGATGTATCTTCAAATGCCGTGCCATATGCGAAGCGAGCACCATCACGCCACAAGCCGCACACGTCATCCCGCGACGCCCTAAAAACCTCCTCTTTAAATTGAATGCTACTAGTATACCTAGCGGATTATGCGGCATCTCCAGCTTCGTCAATGGGCCATTTTGGAAAAGCAGCGATCGAGATATTCCGATGTCAATCGGCCCAATTTCAGCCTTTTTCGAGGCCACGTCATCGACAAGCGCGCGTAGAGAATTCACGTCCATATGCTAGAAATATTATTCCATATAAATCCATATAAATCTACCTTTCTGTTCTCATCGGCGCCTAGTAAATCGTTCAAATCTCGGCATGTCCGTCGCCAATGGTGGAACAGGTTATATTCGTATTTGTAGGTTTTGCCGCACAGCGGGCAGAGGTACGAGCCGTAGACCTAAAAATAAAACTTTAACTACGTTTTTATTTCTGAACATATACTTTTTAAAATTAATCCAGCTCAGAATGTTTATGTCGTAAAACCGAACCTGATGCACAGCCAAGTGTCGCTCAAGCCGAGCAGCATTCAGAAAAACGTCACCACATTCCGGACACCGACATTGGCCCTGTCTTCTCAAAACTTGTGACGTTTTGCCCTTCAGCCCTTGCGGTCGCATCACGTCTTCGTCGTCTACACCTGAAAATTTCTTTTATCTCAGTACATTTATAGTTCTTTTTATTACTTATTTGAAACTAAATCCCTAAATCTAAATCTTTTGAAAAATCTGGCCTACCTTCTTCAACCAGCGCAGCGTGGGCTCCCTTCAGCGCCATTATTGTCATCGTGTGCTTTCCGTCGGCCTCAGTGATTTCTATCGTATTAACGTCTTCCATATCTAAAGATGTCCTGTTTATACTCCTTAAATACCCCCACCAATGCCGTCGTGCTTCGGGTCATCTTCAAATGCCGCGTAGAGCTGCCCATTTTCTCCTTCGACAATCAGACCCTCGAATTCCTCATCTTCTGCGGGTTTTGCGAGATTGAACTCCTAAAAATAGGAGTATGGGGTTATGATACTGAAAAATTACCTGACTACTCGTCGATGGGCCCGGATCGAGCATGGGGCGCTTGGGCGGCGGGGGTATAAATTTGCTGTCGCCATATTGGTGGGCTGAAAAATCGTCATTCAGAAGCTTTATTAAATATCGGTTTGATTTAGTAATTAACGTCGTATCCCCCTGGTCAAAATATGCAATTTCTATCTACAAATTAAAAGCAATCGAGTTTTACAAATCCCAAAAGTCAAAATCGCGTATGACCCAGGTTTTTTTCAGAAGTTCATTATAAAGTTGCAGCTTCCCAAAAACATTTACGCAACGAAAAACAAAATTAACGTACCCATTTTGAAGTCGGCGGCGCAGGGCACTTCCTGATTTTGCCTGAGCCCGTGATGTTGCAGGGTCGCTTGGGGGCGCCGTGCGAACGCCAATGGTGCAGCTGCTGTGTCGGGGGCACGGATTAGCCTCCTAAAATTAACGGTAGCAACTGAGCAGGAGAGGGTATCGTACGTACGGAAGTCGGAAAGAAACGTAGCCGGCAAAAATGTTCAGAAAAGGTAGATTAAATCCAAAGGTAGCACTGCTAGCGTTGCACAGGCCTAGATCGTAACAGCCGTGAAGCGTTTGAACGTTTGAACGGAACGTACTGCCTTTTTTTATACGCTACGATACGCGTAGGCACCCAGTAGATAAATTATATTCTCTCATTCTTTAATCCAAGCGTTTTCTGGCTGAAATAACGTAGTTAGTGGCTGAGTACCCGATATCCATTTGAACTCTGCATGTTCCCCGCCCGCGCCCTGACTCGACACCCGCCTGGACCACCTCGCCACCACAACTACTCGCCCACCGCTTCAACGACATCGCTTCTGGCCTTTGGCTAAGATCAATGTTAGTAAAAAGTTCTTATCGGCTTAATCTCCGATACGTACACTATTGTGTACAACGAGATTAACGTATTTTTGGAAATGGTTCGGTTAGCAGAAGCTTGCTTCTCGCCGAATAGCGTCGGCCCGGCATTGCACTTACTGCTGGGATCGGCGCACACCCCGTAAGGGGTGAACAATACCTTAAAAATCAATTACAAGAATCACATCGGTTTATTATTACTTCGAAAAGGACCCCGAAGCAACCTACAAATTTACAAAGTTCTGCGTGAAATTTAGGGTACAAAAGCCCGGTATTTCGTTTGTAGTTTTAGATATATTTCCTATAGCTGTAACCATTTATCATAACTGTACATAAATAATGTGGTCAAGAAGGCAAAAAGGCACCGATAGCACAAAGAGACTGATGAGGAATGGGCAAAAGCGGAAAAGTTGTGCGACAAGAAGCTGCTATAGTATCACCAAGTCAAAAACTAGCGATTTATGTTGTAGAACTGCACCGGGAGCACGGTAACCTATGTAAATAGTAAAATGTTATGAAAACTGAGCTAACACGGCAACGTTTGATGCGGAGGGTACACGTTGAGGAAAGAGCAACACACATAGAAAACTGGAAACAACAAAAACTTCAAAAAATTAGTCCAAATGGTCGATGGCGATTCTGACGAAAAGGGTGGCCGACGTGTCGACCGTGTGCGCGTAGCCGGTGTTGAGGCGAATTGAGGAGTAGCCTAATAATCCAAAATATTCAAAAAATATAAAACTCATTTACCTGGCCTCATGCTCGCAACCGGCAATGTATACTCGCCGACGAAATCGTTCGATGATGTCGCGTCAAAGTCCTAAATTCGTAAATTATAAAAATGAATTCTTAGGTATTATCGTGGGGAGGGAGTGTGGAACCGAATTTTTGTTTGAGTCTAGAAATGTCTAGTAACTTCATAGAAATTGTTTTATTAAACAGAAATCCTTTTAAAAAGTCGAAATTCTGGTCAAAAAAACCCTCTATTTTTGAGATCGTGATTTTTTTGTATTTTAAATAGCGCCTGAAAGTTTGTAGATTGAGGATTCGTAAAAACAGTAAACAGTTCGGAAACACTCTACTAGTTTAGAACTTCTATATTTGAAAAATCCGGAGCTACGAAAAAGCCTCCCCCCGATAATGCGCTAGACCCTAAAACTCAAAATCTTCTTTACCTTTACGACAAATTAGTAAAAATGTTAGTAAAAAGTTCTTATCGGACTGATACATACACTTGATCTTTACGGGAAGACCTCATTTCGGTTACTCATCGGTTTATCGCCCTTGATATCGACTTGAGACAGACTACCGGGCCAAATCGGACCACTCGATTATCGTCTCTTCAACCACGGCGCCAACCAAGATGGCCCAAGACGACGACGACGAGGACGACGACAGCCTGCGGATTCCTGTGGGCGACGTGTACGTGCCGCCCGTCGACTCGTCCTCTTCGGAGGCCGATTCGGACGGGGCCGTAACGGAGCCCCGGAAGACCAGGACGAGGAGGACGACTACGCCTGCCCAGAGGACCCCGGCTTCTATTACCTACCAACGCCAATCGATACCTACCAGTGTCGGATTTGTGCAGCGGGACCGTATAAGTTGCAGGGGGGACTCACGCGGCATCTCAAGCTCACCCACCGCCTCGCCATCAAGTTCCGATGTGCCGTCTGCCGGACCCGATTTGATACGATCAAAGCGGTGAAGTACCACCAAGCCAACACCGTCGCCTGCACACAAGCCACCACGCAGCCACCGCCACCCGTCCAGCCCGTTGTCGCTCGGAATAGCCCACGGCGGATCAGACCTGGGTCCCCCCATCCTGTGAGTCCAAGGGTGCGCTCCAGCGATAGCGAGTCTGAGACGTTCGTCACGCCCGTCAACACTGTGCGTCGCCCCGCCCGTGCTCAAGTCGCAAGCCCGCCGCCAAGCCGTCCACCATCTCCAGATGCTCCTCATCAACCTGACCCCCTCATGGACATCTCCCAAGATGGATGGGTCACACGGTTCACGGATGTGGCCGACACAGCAGACTTGGAAAAGCTGGCCGATGAACTGACTACCGTGATCAAGGCCAAATACTCGATACGTGACAAGCCGCCGCCACGCAAGCCACCAGCCCGAGCTCGTCCGCCGCCACCAAGCACACCTACAGGACGGAGACGTGCCCAAGCCCGCTACTGCCCTAAAGCCGCCTCTCGGATCCAGAAGCTCTACCGTCGGTCTCGGCCGAGAGCCTATAAGGAAATCACGGAGGAATCTTCGCCGTTCTGCGATATCCCGAGTGACGACCTCCACAACCACTTCTCCAAAGTGTTCGAAAGAACTGATGTGCCCGACCAAAGCCGACTCCCTCGATCGGTTCCACAACACGACAATGACATCCCAGATGGCGACTCCAATCCATTTGCTGACGACTACACGCCACAAGAACTCTGGGATCGTCTTCTCCACGTCAAGAACACTGCGTCTGGTCCCGATGGTGTCCGCTACTCTGTGCTGAAGCTCTTCGACCCGGGTGCCAAGGTCCTCGCCGCCTACATGAATGCCGTCCGCCGCCTCAAGTACATCCCAAGCTCCTGGAACGGCTCCAACACCATCTTGGTGCACAAAAAAGGCCCGAAGGATGACGTCTCCAACTGGAGGCCCATCACACTCTCAAACACCGTCGCCAAGTTGTACGCGTCCGTGATGGCTCGCCGTCTCGGCAGATGGGCCCGCCTCCACAACCGCATCTCCAATGAGCAGAAGGGCTTCATGCCGGTCGATGGGTGCACAGAGCACAACTTCCTCCTCCAGTCCGTGATCGTCGAGACCCGCCGCGACACAAGGATCGACAGCAAGTGCGCCATTGCCTGGCTCGACCTCTCCAACGCGTTCGGCTCCGTCCCGCATGACTCGCTCTTCCGATGCCTCGAATACGCTGGCCTTTCGGTGGAGGCGATCGAAGAAATTCGTCGTCTCTACGAAGGTGCCACAACATGCGTCCGAAGTTCTACTGGTCCGACTCCGGCCATCAACATTCAAGCGGGGGTCAAGCAGGGCTGTCCGCTTTCGCCGATCGTGTTCAACCTTGCGCTCGAGCCCGTCATCCGTGCCGTCATCAACATGGATGCTGGCTTCGTGATCAATGGAAGAACGGTGTCTGTGCTCGCCTATGCTGACGACCTTGCCATCGTGACCAAGGAGCCCGACGATCTACATGCTGTGCTTGAGACCGTGTCCGAAGTTTCGACGTGGCTGGGGCTCGTGTACAACGCCAAGAAATGCGCAAGTCTCGTCGTCAACTCCAACAAGCACACTGCCATGCCGATCAAGTACTCCGTTCAAGGCTCTCCGATGGTGACGCTCGACACTGGTGGGCATTACGAGCATCTCGGCGTGCCCACCGGCTACTATCAAGGCTCATCGGCTGAGAAGACGATCAACAAAATGCACCAGTGCCTCGACAAGATCCACAACTCGCTGCTCGCCCCTGGCAGAAGGCTGATGCTGTCAAAACCTTCACCCTCCCATGCATCGGCTTCCACCTGAAGAACGGCTACGTGGAGAAAAAGAAGCACCTCATCCCCTTCGACAAGAAGCTCAAGAAATACGGCAAGATGTGGCTCAACCTGCCAAGTCAAGCAAGCCCTGAAGTGCTCTACCTGCCGAATGAGATGGGAGGACTCGGCTTCATCCAGACGAAGACCCTCGCCGACGTGATGCAGCTGGTGCATGCTGTCCAGTTGTTGGAGTCGACTGATCTCGGCCCAATGACTGCTCAGCTGCTCCGCACGGCTGCCCAGAAGAAACTCCTTCGTGCGCCAACCGACTCCGAAGTGGCCGACTACCTGAACCAGAAGCTCGACGGTGCCTTCGAGACGTACTACGCCGACACCCGCAACATGTGGACAAGAGTGCGACAAGCAACGGGACGGCTGGTCAAGACGGACAAGCTCGATGTGAAGTGGACCTGGGCCAACGACAAGATCCAACTGCTCGTGCTCGGATGTGGCGTCACCAAGAAGACGTGTGAGAAGATGCTCAAGGGCGCCGTCCATCAAGCTCAACTCGTTCACCTCACCGCCAAGAAGAGTCAGGGGAAGGTCTACAACATCACCGCTCGCCAGCCCTGCTCCAACCACTTCATGCGTGACGGACGCTTCCTCCGTTTTGCGGATTGGCGCTTCGTTCACCGCGCAAGACTCGACGTGGTGCCGCTGAACGGATGCAAGCGTGCCCGTGATCACCATGACAAGACCTGCCGTAGATGTGGCGCCACGATCGAGAGCGTCGCCCATGTGCTCAATCATTGTCCAGTCCACAACCATGCGATCACCCTCCGTCACAATGCCATCGTCGACCGACTCATCAACGCCATCAAGTTGCCCGACACCACCACGAAATACGTCAACGTCAAGATCCCCGGCACCGATGGTCAACTACGCCCCGATCTCGCCCTCATCGACCATGTCAAGAAGCGTGTGACGATCGTGGATGTGACAATGTCGTTCGAGAACTACGACCTGAGCGTCTTCGAATCTGCACGTGACGGGAAGCTCCGCAAGTACGCCGACATCTTCAACAAGTTCACCGCGGACGGCTACGACACGTTCCTGGGCGCCTTCATCGTTGGCCCGCTCGGTGGATGGGATCAAGGAAACGAAGTAGTGCTGCGCCGCCTCGCCATCTCGGTCAAGTACGCTGGTCTGATGAAGAAGTTGATGGTCGCCGACGCGGTACGCTGGTCCAAGGACATCTACATCGAGCACGTCTGCGGGCAACGTCAATACCAAGTCTAAAGAAGCGATTCTCATTTCACCCATTTTCAAATTGTCAATTTCTCGTGCCCCACCCCACTTGAATCCAAAATCTTGTTGTGATTTATTGATTCGTGTCATTTCTCCTCTAAAATGCTGTAACCCCCAATTCAAAATGACCTGCGCGTCATTCTATGCATCTTTCTCGAAATTGTGATCCACTTTGATCCGGCCCCCGGGCCGAGCATTGTCTGAATAAACGTTAAAAAAAAAAGTTCTTATCGGCTTAATCTCCGATACGTACACTATTGTGTACAACGAGATTAACGTATTTTTGGAAATGGTTCGGTTAGCAGAAGCTTGCTTCTCGCCGAATAGCGTCGGCCCGGCATTGCACTTACTGCTGGGATCGGCGCACACCCCGTAAGGGGTGAACAATACCTTAAAAATCAATTACAAGAATCACATCGGTTTATTATTACTTCGAAAAGGACCCCGAAGCAACCTACAAATTTACAAAGTTCTGCGTGAAATTTAGGGTACAAAAGCCCGGTATTTCGTTTGTAGTTTTAGATATATTTCCTATAGCTGTAACCATTTATCATAACTGTACATAAATAATGTGGTCAAGAAGGCAAAAGGCACCGATAGCACAAAGAGACTGATGAGGAATGGGCAAAAGCGGAAAAGTTGTGCGACAAGAAGCTGCTATAGTATCACCAAGTCAAAAACTAGCGATTTATGTTGTAGAACTGCACCGGGAGCACGGTAACCTATGTAAATAGTAAAATGTTATGAAAACTGAGCTAACACGGCAACGTTTGATGCGGAGGGTACACGTTGAGGAAAGAGCAACACACATAGAAAACTGGAAACAACAAAAACTTCAAAAAATTAGTCCAAATGGTCGATGGCGATTCTGACGAAAAGGGTGGCCGACGTGTCGACCGTGTGCGCGTAGCCGGTGTTGAGGCGAATTGAGGAGTAGCCTAATAATCCAAAATATTCAAAAATATAAAACTCATTTACCTGGCCTCATGCTCGCAACCGGCAATGTATACTCGCCGACGAAATCGTTCGATGATGTCGCGTCAAAGTCCTAAATTCGTAAATTATAAAAATGAATTCTTAGGTATTATCGTGGGGAGGGAGTGTGGAACCGAATTTTTGTTTGAGTCTAGAAATGTCTAGTAACTTCATAGAAATTGTTTTATTAAACAGAAATCCTTTTAAAAAGTCGAAATTCTGGTCAAAAAAACCCTCTATTTTTGAGATCGTGATTTTTTGTATTTTAAATAGCGCCTGAAAGTTTGTAGATTGAGGATTCGTAAAAACAGTAAACAGTTCGGAAACACTCTACTAGTTTAGAACTTCTATATTTGAAAAATCCGGAGCTACGAAAAAGCCTCCCCCCGATAATGCGCTAGACCCTAAAACTCAAAATCTTCTTTACCTTTACGACAAATTAGTAAAAATGTTAGTAAAAAGTTCTTATCGGACTGATACATACACTTGATCTTTACGGGAAGACCTCATTTCGGTTACTCATCGGTTTATCGCCCTTGATATCGACTTGAGACAGACTACCGGGCCAAATCGGACCACTCGATTATCGTCTCTTCAACCACGGCGCCAACCAAGATGGCCCAAGACGACGACGACGAGGACGACGACAGCCTGCGGATTCCTGTGGGCGACGTGTACGTGCCGCCCGTCGACTCGTCCTCTTCGGAGGCCGATTCGGACGGGGGCCGTAACGGAGCCCCGGAAGACCAGGACGAGGAGGACGACTACGCCTGCCCAGAGGACCCCGGCTTCTATTACCTACCAACGCCAATCGATACCTACCAGTGTCGGATTTGTGCAGCGGGACCGTATAAGTTGCAGGGGGGACTCACGCGGCATCTCAAGCTCACCCACCGCCTCGCCATCAAGTTCCGATGTGCCGTCTGCCGGACCCGATTTGATACGATCAAAGCGGTGAAGTACCACCAAGCCAACACCGTCGCCTGCACACAAGCCACCACGCAGCCACCGCCACCCGTCCAGCCCGTTGTCGCTCGGAATAGCCCACGGCGGATCAGACCTGGGTCCCCCCATCCTGTGAGTCCAAGGGTGCGCTCCAGCGATAGCGAGTCTGAGACGTTCGTCACGCCCGTCAACACTGTGCGTCGCCCCGCCCGTGCTCAAGTCGCAAGCCCGCCGCCAAGCCGTCCACCATCTCCAGATGCTCCTCATCAACCTGACCCCCTCATGGACATCTCCCAAGATGGATGGGTCACACGGTTCACGGATGTGGCCGACACAGCAGACTTGGAAAAGCTGGCCGATGAACTGACTACCGTGATCAAGGCCAAATACTCGATACGTGACAAGCCGCCGCCACGCAAGCCACCAGCCCGAGCTCGTCCGCCGCCACCAAGCACACCTACAGGACGGAGACGTGCCCAAGCCCGCTACTGCCCTAAAGCCGCCTCTCGGATCCAGAAGCTCTACCGTCGGTCTCGGCCGAGAGCCTATAAGGAAATCACGGAGGAATCTTCGCCGTTCTGCGATATCCCGAGTGACGACCTCCACAACCACTTCTCCAAAGTGTTCGAAAGAACTGATGTGCCCGACCAAAGCCGACTCCCTCGATCGGTTCCACAACACGACAATGACATCCCAGATGGCGACTCCAATCCATTTGCTGACGACTACACGCCACAAGAACTCTGGGATCGTCTTCTCCACGTCAAGAACACTGCGTCTGGTCCCGATGGTGTCCGCTACTCTGTGCTGAAGCTCTTCGACCCGGGTGCCAAGGTCCTCGCCGCCTACATGAATGCCGTCCGCCGCCTCAAGTACATCCCAAGCTCCTGGAACGGCTCCAACACCATCTTGGTGCACAAAAAAGGCCCGAAGGATGACGTCTCCAACTGGAGGCCCATCACACTCTCAAACACCGTCGCCAAGTTGTACGCGTCCGTGATGGCTCGCCGTCTCGGCAGATGGGCCCGCCTCCACAACCGCATCTCCAATGAGCAGAAGGGCTTCATGCCGGTCGATGGGTGCACAGAGCACAACTTCCTCCTCCAGTCCGTGATCGTCGAGACCCGCCGCGACACAAGGATCGACAGCAAGTGCGCCATTGCCTGGCTCGACCTCTCCAACGCGTTCGGCTCCGTCCCGCATGACTCGCTCTTCCGATGCCTCGAATACGCTGGCCTTTCGGTGGAGGCGATCGAAGAAATTCGTCGTCTCTACGAAGGTGCCACAACATGCGTCCGAAGTTCTACTGGTCCGACTCCGGCCATCAACATTCAAGCGGGGGTCAAGCAGGGCTGTCCGCTTTCGCCGATCGTGTTCAACCTTGCGCTCGAGCCCGTCATCCGTGCCGTCATCAACATGGATGCTGGCTTCGTGATCAATGGAAGAACGGTGTCTGTGCTCGCCTATGCTGACGACCTTGCCATCGTGACCAAGGAGCCCGACGATCTACATGCTGTGCTTGAGACCGTGTCCGAAGTTTCGACGTGGCTGGGGCTCGTGTACAACGCCAAGAAATGCGCAAGTCTCGTCGTCAACTCCAACAAGCACACTGCCATGCCGATCAAGTACTCCGTTCAAGGCTCTCCGATGGTGACGCTCGACACTGGTGGGCATTACGAGCATCTCGGCGTGCCCACCGGCTACTATCAAGGCTCATCGGCTGAGAAGACGATCAACAAAATGCACCAGTGCCTCGACAAGATCCACAACTCGCTGCTCGCCCCCTGGCAGAAGGCTGATGCTGTCAAAACCTTCACCCTCCCATGCATCGGCTTCCACCTGAAGAACGGCTACGTGGAGAAAAAGAAGCACCTCATCCCCTTCGACAAGAAGCTCAAGAAATACGGCAAGATGTGGCTCAACCTGCCAAGTCAAGCAAGCCCTGAAGTGCTCTACCTGCCGAATGAGATGGGAGGACTCGGCTTCATCCAGACGAAGACCCTCGCCGACGTGATGCAGCTGGTGCATGCTGTCCAGTTGTTGGAGTCGACTGATCTCGGCCCAATGACTGCTCAGCTGCTCCGCACGGCTGCCCAGAAGAAACTCCTTCGTGCGCCAACCGACTCCGAAGTGGCCGACTACCTGAACCAGAAGCTCGACGGTGCCTTCGAGACGTACTACGCCGACACCCGCAACATGTGGACAAGAGTGCGACAAGCAACGGGACGGCTGGTCAAGACGGACAAGCTCGATGTGAAGTGGACCTGGGCCAACGACAAGATCCAACTGCTCGTGCTCGGATGTGGCGTCACCAAGAAGACGTGTGAGAAGATGCTCAAGGGCGCCGTCCATCAAGCTCAACTCGTTCACCTCACCGCCAAGAAGAGTCAGGGGAAGGTCTACAACATCACCGCTCGCCAGCCCTGCTCCAACCACTTCATGCGTGACGGACGCTTCCTCCGTTTTGCGGATTGGCGCTTCGTTCACCGCGCAAGACTCGACGTGGTGCCGCTGAACGGATGCAAGCGTGCCCGTGATCACCATGACAAGACCTGCCGTAGATGTGGCGCCACGATCGAGAGCGTCGCCCATGTGCTCAATCATTGTCCAGTCCACAACCATGCGATCACCCTCCGTCACAATGCCATCGTCGACCGACTCATCAACGCCATCAAGTTGCCCGACACCACCACGAAATACGTCAACGTCAAGATCCCCGGCACCGATGGTCAACTACGCCCCGATCTCGCCCTCATCGACCATGTCAAGAAGCGTGTGACGATCGTGGATGTGACAATGTCGTTCGAGAACTACGACCTGAGCGTCTTCGAATCTGCACGTGACGGGAAGCTCCGCAAGTACGCCGACATCTTCAACAAGTTCACCGCGGACGGCTACGACACGTTCCTGGGCGCCTTCATCGTTGGCCCGCTCGGTGGATGGGATCAAGGAAACGAAGTAGTGCTGCGCCGCCTCGCCATCTCGGTCAAGTACGCTGGTCTGATGAAGAAGTTGATGGTCGCCGACGCGGTACGCTGGTCCAAGGACATCTACATCGAGCACGTCTGCGGGCAACGTCAATACCAAGTCTAAAGAAGCGATTCTCATTTCACCCATTTTCAAATTGTCAATTTCTCGTGCCCCACCCCACTTGAATCCAAAATCTTGTTGTGATTTATTGATTCGTGTCATTTCTCCTCTAAAATGCTGTAACCCCTAATTCTAAATGACCTGCGCGTCATTCTATGCATCTTTCTCGAAATTGTGATCCACTTTGATCCGGCCCCCGGGCCGAGCATTGTCTGAATAAACGTTAAAAAAAAAAGTTCTTATCGGCTTAATCTCCGATACGTACACTATTGTGTACAACGAGATTAACGTATTTTTGGAAATGGTTCGGTTAGCAGAAGCTTGCTTCTCGCCGAATAGCGTCGGCCCGGCATTGCACTTACTGCTGGGATCGGCGCACACCCCGTAAGGGGGTGAACAATACCTTAAAAATCAATTACAAGAATCACATCGGTTTATTATTACTTCGAAAAGGACCCCGAAGCAACCTACAAATTTACAAAGTTCTGCGTGAAATTTAGGGTACAAAAGCCCGGTATTTCGTTTGTAGTTTTAGATATATTTCCTATAGCTGTAACCATTTATCATAACTGTACATAAATAATGTGGTCAAGAAGGCAAAAAGGCACCGATAGCACAAAGAGACTGATGAGGAATGGGCAAAAGCGGAAAAGTTGTGCGACAAGAAGCTGCTATAGTATCACCAAGTCAAAAACTAGCGATTTATGTTGTAGAACTGCACCGGGAGCACGGTAACCTATGTAAATAGTAAAATGTTATGAAAACTGAGCTAACACGGCAACGTTTGATGCGGAGGGTACACGTTGAGGAAAGAGCAACACACATAGAAAACTGGAAACAACAAAAACTTCAAAAAATTAGTCCAAATGGTCGATGGCGATTCTGACGAAAAGGGTGGCCGACGTGTCGACCGTGTGCGCGTAGCCGGTGTTGAGGCGAATTGAGGAGTAGCCTAATAATCCAAAATATTCAAAAAATATAAAACTCATTTACCTGGCCTCATGCTCGCAACCGGCAATGTATACTCGCCGACGAAATCGTTCGATGATGTCGCGTCAAAGTCCTAAATTCGTAAATTATAAAAATGAATTCTTAGGTATTATCGTGGGGAGGGAGTGTGGAACCGAATTTTTGTTTGAGTCTAGAAATGTCTAGTAACTTCATAGAAATTGTTTTATTAAACAGAAATCCTTTTAAAAAGTCGAAATTCTGGTCAAAAAAACCCTCTATTTTTGAGATCGTGATTTTTTTGTATTTTAAATAGCGCCTGAAAGTTTGTAGATTGAGGATTCGTAAAAACAGTAAACAGTTCGGAAACACTCTACTAGTTTAGAACTTCTATATTTGAAAAATCCGGAGCTACGAAAAAGCCTCCCCCCGATAATGCGCTAGACCCTAAAACTCAAAATCTTCTTTACCTTTACGACAAAACGAATAATGGCCACTTCCGGGCAGGCCAAATCGGTTTCGAACGACTCGTTCCACACCGGGTTGAAGCCTAAAAAAAGCCATCTTAATGAAGAAACTAATTTACCATTATCCTTGATCGTTCGGGTCTTCACCTTCCACTCATCGTGGCGAATTCCGAAGACCTAAAAACGTGAACTGAAAAATTAACTCTTTTTTTACCTGTATACTGACGTACGGATCGATAATATCCTTGCCGGTATCGGGTTTTGGCAGATATTGAGCGCTGATGATACCGATGCCAAGCTTGATTTTCGGTTTTGAGAAGGATCGGAGATCTGAAATCGGGGACAAATTAAATTTGAAGACCCGAACGCACCATTTCCCTGCAAAAGGTGCGGCGGCTTCAGTATGTAGCCACAATTGCCATTGATCCGGAACAGGCCGACATTAAGGTCCAACGCTTCGCCGGCTGTCTGCAAAACCAAGTTAGGTTTACTTCAAAAAGGAAGCTAGCTTGCTTTTCGTACCTGGAAATTCAGGGCGACTCCCTGGATGCCGACCGTCCAGAAGGCCATCGGGTGCACGTTCGAGGAATCTTGGCGGAGACCCTAAAAATTTTCGCATTACAATTTCCACAAAATCTCGAGGAGTTTATAAATATAAAAGCAACGTTATATTGAAGAAAATACGGTATCCTACTATATATAAAAAAATAGTTTCTGTGTGTGTGTGTGTGTGTGTGTGTGTGTGTGTGTGTGTGTGTGTGTGTGTGTGTGTGTGTGTGCATTTGCATGCAACTTCCGTCACCGTGTCCGGAGGATATCTCAAGAGGCGAAGGATCCTAGGCTACGTATGATACGTCATTAGGTGCGTAATGGCCCCGAGATGACTGCACACACATCAGATTTTGCAATTTACGCTATTTTCGACATTAAAATTGAGTTTTTGTTGAAAAATCCGACAGCCTTCTTTGTTAGGAAAAATTAGCATCTGCCGGAAGTGGCGGCAGCCTATATATAACGCGAGAGCGTGGAATTTTTTATTTTTCTCATAGGAATTCGAGAGACGTATGCAGAGTGAAGAATATTATCGGGTTAGACGGGGCCAGGGTTGAAAATTCGCGAAGCGGCTTTTCAACCCTGGTCTGATCTAAAAACGAACCTTCGGGAAAATCTTGACAAAGTGATCGACGGTGTACGCTGCCAATGGCGCGCCAGAATCGCAGAGTTGGAAGCCCTTCGACTCGGCGAGCGAGGCGGACGAGTTGTGTGGGTCTAAATTCGCGAAATTTTCAAAAACTGGTAAAAACTCACGATTCTTGCAATCGGCATACATCGTTGAAGCCGAGACCTTGATCGACGGAAGACCAATCAAAGAAGCGAGCGTCTCGTTTTTCACGGATTCGATCTGAAACGTCAATTTACTGGTTTTTCCTAAGAATCCTGGAAGCCTGCCCTTCATGAGAAGGGAAATAAAAAACCCACCATTGGGGCCAGGTGTGCAATCGCTTGTTCATCCTTTTCCTCGTCATCTTCCTCTTCTTGTTTCGCGAAAACTCCTCGTTTTCCTCTGAAAAAGCAAAGACTTTTACTATCCGAAAAAAAAAACAATAAACTATTTCAATAGAAAAACCGTTTGCTCCTACCTCAAAATGAACTTCCGCTTCAGCTGATTCGGCGACGGGAATGGGTGCTTGTCGGCGTGCGCGTGCGGCCGGTAGAGCTGGTCGCCGAAAATCTAAAACAAAACATAGAAACTGCAAAATTTCCAGTTTTCTTACCTCAATAAACAAATCGGCCATCACTTGCTGCTGTGCCGTGCTGCAGTGATTTTCGATCGTCAAAATCACGGGGTACGGCGATGTTTCGAAGGCCGTTCTCTGAAAAAGAAGGTAGACAACGTAAAATATCTTAAAACTTTTTAAACCTGGTCAAATAAAAAAATATCGTTGCAACTTAAAATTACCTGAATCGATTTGAGGGCATGACGCAACGATAGCGGGGTGATAAACGTGTTTTTGTGGGTGATGATCGGGTCTCCTTGATCGCCGTTAAAGACGTCCACTGAAAAAAATTCAGAATAAACGAATATAGCATTATACAGAAAATTATAATAAATTTATGTAGAAAAAAAACACAACCTACATTCCAACAATCTCGCTCCTTTTTTCAACGCTAGAATGTATCCCTCGATGGTGGCTTCACCCTTCAATTGTGAGGCCGTCAGGTAGGTGTTATGCGAGGAGTTGCAGAAATAGTGCGGAAGTGGCTGGTCCATGTCCTAAAATGACCACGCTGTTAAAAATCGAGAAACAGCAAACACCAAATTAAATTAAATTAAGTGTATACCTGGAATACCGATTCGTGGCCCGGTTTCAGGATATCGCCCCACCGTGACTGGAGAAGCCTTCGAATTCCTGCAAATTAGGCCGTAAAAACCATGAAATAAGACTGAAAATTAACCTTGGCATTTCCTGGATTAAACAGACAGAATCTGGGCTTTAAAAGGTAGAAATAAGCTCCATTACAGCCTTTAAAACACACCAACAATTCCCATGATCTTTTCGCGCTTTCCGTCTTGTTCTACGCCCTCAAACGTCTCCAGAATCGACTCGGCCTTCGATTCGCTGATGTCGATGAACTAAAAAAAGACATTGCTAACGTCATGCTCAATTTTTTTACTTACCTGCTGCTCCTCGAGCAAGAAATTCCGCAGTTCCTTGGCCGTCCAGCCCTCCACGCCGGATTCGGAGTAGGACCTGAATTCGATGTTTTCGGGTGGATCCGGCAGATACCTCAAAACAAATGCCAAATCCGGCCGCTCCGTCAGCATATTGAAAAACTTCAAGAATTCCTCCTCGTTTAGCCGGCCGTCCTTCTTGACGATGTCGGACTCCTAAAAACTAGGCGTAAATGCCGAAAATTTCTATCTTACGCTAAAAACAGCCTTGGCATATTTTTCGGACAACTGCAGGTTTAGCCGCTTCAGCAGTTCCCAGATCTCCGAGAAGGACAGGGTTCCTGAAATTTCAAAATTTTTTAAATTCAAATGTTAGTGTATTTAAGATTTTCAGAATTTCCCTATTTTTGAAATGCACGTAGATTTTTATCTTCTTTTCAATTGATCTATGATCATTTTCTATTTCAGTTTCTGGACCAAAGAAACCTAGCATTCTTCACAGTCCTCCTTCCCCACCCATTGTTTACCGGTCATCGCGCAACACGGGCTGATTCAGCGCGTCAACCCAATAGGCTGTTTCTCCTCAAGGGTCGAAATGGGGTGGGTAAATACTGAAAAACGAGCCGGAGCAAGCAACGGGCTCTCGCGGCGGCGCTGACTCGGAAGTGCGTAAAAATGGACGAATATTTCATGGGCCGTTCGGGAATTATTTATAGCAACCTTTCACCCAGTTCGATAGCGTGAAGGAGCACGGATTTTGCCGAAGTAAACATTTGATATGCGCAAACGGCGTAAAAGATTAAGAAAAACTTTTTTCCATCTTTGAAACTTTAATAAATTAAGTAACCGTCGACCTTTCTTGTTAAAATCGCATCTGTGAAACTGCTGGATCAGCCACTGCTTCTCGTTGAACTGGGCACGTTGGGCTTTTTCGGCGTTGATCAGGAATGTGAGCGCATTCACCCAAGTGTCGCTAAAATCTTGTTTTAGCCTAATATGTCAGTTTCAGTAAATACCGGATTTCCTTGGAGTCAGCCGCAAAGTCCACAGATTTGTGCAGAAATTTGGCGTGCGTGAAAATGACGGAGAAACAGTTGTCTTCCTAAAAATTTCTTAAAGCATAAAAAAAACGAAAACTTACCGGTGCAACCTCTTGAAACTGATATTTCCTCGCGGCTTTGTGCAAATTGTCGGTCCGGTAGCCCGGCCGCACTTCCAGCACCTCGCTGATGTCCACTGAAAAACCTAACTTTTCCAAACATTTTTGCGCACCACGACAAACCAAGTTAGAAATAACCATAAAAACTAATTGAGAGTGTGTCGTTAACTGATTTCCCGCTTTCACGATAAGCCAGGATAACAACAAAATCCAACGAATAAATCAACACCGGAAACGCGAGCCGTGAAAACAATTTGAGACCTTGGTGCTGCTTTGTTCCGCGGGCTCGAATACAGGATACTGACGTCTAAATTTGCGGGAAAAGCGAGGAGGTCGAACCTGATTTCATCTTGTCGGGGAGGAAGTTGAAAAAGTAGTGCGAGTGGTAGTTGAGCCGTCTAGGAAAAAAGGAAAGATCTTTGGTTATTTTGATAGAACTCACTGTTGTTCTTTGATCGCGACCAGATTGGGGGCCCTGAGCGATCCCCGCTTGACCCTCCGCAACATGTGGCCCTTCTCGCATATTTTGATGTCTTCGAGAGCCTAAAATAGAGTTTATTTAATAAGGTAAAATTAATTTACCTTGGCTTTTTCATCTTCTAGCCGTTCGGTCTCGGCTTGGGCCGGTGTTTGATGGGCCCCATTGATGTGCTCAGGGGGCATCTGAAAAATAAACGACTTTTTGTCACGAAATTTAGAGGAGCAGGAAAAGGGGAAGGAGGGGATAATGGAAAATTACGAAACCAAAAACAACAATTGTAATTTCCGTTTTTAGAAGAGGTTCTACGAAAAAAAACACAATAAAGAGAGCTGCCAAAAATTTAGAAGCAAACACGGCAAAAACATCCGATTTTGAGGAGTTTCGAGGCAAAAAACCAGCCCGCTGCTTGAGTTCGTTAACCCGGAAGTTAATTAAGAAAAAGAGGCGCAAAAATGGTTTTCCAATAAGTTTTTAACCCCAAATGAGCTTCTTTTAGCGGGTTCGTAAACAAGAAAACTTTTCTGTCAAAAGGTAAATTAGTTCAAAAGCGGAAAACGTCAAAAATCAGGCGTCAGTTTCGCATAGTCCCAAAAATCCAATAATAGAAAGTGCATAGCGAACCCCAGCCCTTCAAACATCGATATATCCATCCCTTTTTGTGCCGGGGAAACGACCCGAAATCCCCGCAACGAAACGGAGCCCCAAATTGAGATCGAGATGGCCGCGTGGAATGAGGATGTTTAGTGGCGGGCCTGGTCGGCGGCTGGGGCTGTGTAGTTATGTGAGGGCTGCTGGTGCTCGGGCGGCAAGCCGATGGAGAGAAAGGAGAAAAAGAGGGTCGCCTGAAAAAGAAAAGAAAAAAGAGCGGGGACGTTTTTCGGGGCGGAAGATGGCCGCATGCGCCGTATGGTGTCCCCAACTTTCGACGCCCAGGCTTCTCCGCGTCCTCTAGCGTTCCAGTTATCTTTTTTCCTCTGCCGTCTGGGTATCTTGCCTGAGCAACATCTCTCGTACTCCTCCAAAAAGCTGCTGCCAAAATAGCGCCGGTGATAAACATGATAAAAAATGGAAATCCCTTCCTTGTGGGGGGATGATCGTGCGGGGGCGACAAAATTTATGAAAATTGGCCAAAGATCGCCCGGATTTTTAAGAAATAATTTAACTAGCATGTTTACCAATTAAAGAATAAGAAGTTGTGTAAAAAATAGCTTTTCCAGTGCCGTATTTCAGATTTAAAAATACGAAAATATTACGGAAAATATAGCTTCCGAAGCGCCAACTCGATAAAATCGCATTTTAGCAAAATTTAATTCATTTAATTGATTTACTTCAATGAGTTTGTGGCTTTAAGAGTGCAAAAGATGAGTTTTTACAACTTCGTTTGCTATTTTTTACGTAATTTCAAGATTCTGCGAAGCGAAATTCGGCTTTACCAAACCAATTACGCGTTGTAATTTGGCGGCGATAGTACGTCGGGGTAGCCGTAGTTTTGGAAATTGAAGAATTTATGGGTTACTGTTTGTGAAGATTTAAGGTCTCTCGAAGCAAAAATGAATTTTACTAAGCCGATTACGCTCTGTAATTCAGCGTGGATAGTACGTTTGAGGTACAGATACTTTTTTGGAAAGATTTATGAAATTGATCAGGTTTCTTTTAACCTTTGACCGACTGTCGTTCATAAATTGCTCCCGTTCGGCTCGGCTATTAGGGTGAACAACTGGGTGGCTGATAGCCGGAGCAACAACCCCCTGGAAAAGAGCGGAAACAAGCAGAGATTAGGGGTGTCGGTGGGTGTGTGTGGCTATGATCGGGGAACGATTGATCGGGTCAACGCCCAACACAACATACCCTCTAGGCCAACCCACCCACCCGTGATCCCGACGACGACCTTTTTACCTTTTTGTTGCTTCGACTTGTGTAAAAAGTTCATTAACGTTTTGATTGCGTTTTTCGGCGAGAGGGCATTTTTTTTCCGTACAAAACCGTGCCAAAAGTTCATAAATTTGCAAGTTAAAACTTTCAAAGTTTTTCTAAATGATGCGAATTGTCGTTTTTTAACTGAATTTGTGTCCGGAGAGTCGGAATCCATGGTTTACCTTTCTAGGACCTTTGAATTTTTAAAAAAGCAATAGAACAGCAGCAGAAATACTGGTGGAAATTTTGGAAGACTTTTTGCTTAATTTACCTAGCATGATCGGATCTGAATTAATGGATGTTGATCTTCCAAAAACCTTAACATAAAACTCTGATGGCTAAATCGCTAAATTAAGTCAAAAAAAGGTAATAATAATTCGGCTGCCTAACCCCTTTAAATATATCCAAAAGTAAAAAACACGTAAAAATTTTCTAGAACGGATTTTTCTGTATTTAATTGTCGAAAAAGTACGGTAGATTTTAGAGTAGTTTTTGGTCTTCTCCAATCCCTTTAAACTCTAAGCTAAAATAAAAACAAATAGAAAATTCCGAAAAATCCCTAATTCCGGTTCCCACAATTTACATTCCAAGTCAGAGCTCGAAGGATCAAAAAAATCCCATTATTCCAGTACTCCTCAAAAATGTCGGAGGACATTGCGGTGACCAAGTTCCGCGAGTACCTTCGCGTCAGGACCGTTCAGCCGACGCCGGATTACGGTAGGGGAGCCTCTAGAGAATTCGACATAAATTCCGATTTCAGAGGGCTGCGTCAAGTTCCTGTTTGGGTTGGCCGATGAGTTGGGGATTGAACGGAAGCGGTTTGAGGTACGGTGGCTGGCATACTTTGTAGCTTTTCGTGCTTAGGCCCATCCCGGAAGGCCGTTCGTGTTGATGACGATCCCGGGGCAGGACCCGAGCCTCAGCTCGATTATGCTCTACTCACACACCGATGTCGTGCCCGTGTTTCCGGTATGTTTTGAGAGAGAGAAAGAAAGAGAGAGAGAGAGAGAGAGAGAGAGGGAGAGAGAGAGAGAGAGTGAGAGAGAGAGCGAGAGGGAAAGAGAGAGTGAGAGAGGCAGAGAGTGAGAGAGAGGGAGAGAGAGTGTATGAGAGAGGGTGAGAGAGAGAAAGGGAGCCAGAATATTAGCGCGTGAGATATACCCATGCCTACGTACGTATGTATCTACGCGTACTCCTTTTCTAGGAACACTGGAAGTACGACCCGTTCTCGGCACACAAAGACGAAAAGGGCGACATCTACGCACGAGGTTTTTGTGGTTTCATTTCTTGAAAGAGAGCGACAAAGAGAGAGAGATAGAGAGAGAGAGAGAGAGTGAGAGAAAGAGAGAGCGAGAGAGAGTGAAATAAATAAATTTTTTAGGAGCCCAGGACATGAAGTGCGTGGGCAGTCAGTACGTCGAGGCCCTCCGCCGTCATTTCCAGCGTGGACAGAAGCAATTCCTGAGGACGATACACATCGTTTGGGGGCCAGGTAAAACTTTTGTGCATTTTATCGTTATGGTGAAGGCAAAAACACTTTCTAAGCTTAAAAATTTTGCAGCTTGACGAATTCTGCTCGTTTTTAACGAAATTTAACACAAAAAAAAGCCTAAAAGAACTTTGAAAAATTATACCCGGTTCACGGAAAAGTGCCACCTTTCAGACGAGGAGGTCGGCGGCACACTCGGCATGGCCAAGTTCATCGAGTTGCCCGAGTTCAAGGTGTGTTGCACTTTTCCAATTTGTACTTTCTCTCTTAGGCGCTGAACATCGGCTTCGCCCTCGACGAGGGTCTGGCCTCCGAGACGGAGACGTACAAGGTGTACTACGCGGAAAGGTGTCCATGGTGTAGGTGCACTCTAGGTCTTTGTAAAAACTTGCAGGGATCCGAGTGACATTCCCCGGCCAACCCGGCCACGGCTCGAAATTCATCGAGGACACGGCCGGCGAGAAAATGGTAGGCCTTTCGAGTTCAAACTACAAACTACAAATTCGATTCCAGCAATCGTTCATTAACAGCGCGCTGGCCTTCCGCGAGAAGCAAAAGGCACTCCTGGCGGCAGACACGCAGAAGACGCTCGGCGACGTGACCACCCTCAACTTGACGGTCATCCAGGGCGGCGTGCAGACGAACGTGTTGCCCGAGAAGTTTGAGTGCGGTGAGTTTTCTCTCTCTATCTCTCTCTCTCTCTTTCTTTCTCCCTCTCTATCTATTCTCTCTCGCTTCAGAGTTCGACATTCGTGTCCCGCCCACGGTCGAGTTCGACGAGTTCGAGAAGGAGCTGAACGGATGGGCGGCCAAGGCCGGCAAGGGCACCAAGATTGAGTACAAGCAGGTCGGATATTTTGCTTTCAAAATATGCTCTAAGATTTACAATACAATACATATACAATTTCGAGCTTTTTTAGCACACCAAAATCAAGAACATGACGCCGACGACGCGGGACGACCCCTTCTGGAAGGCGTTCGAGGATACACTGAATTCTGAGTGGACTTTTTAAATAATGAAACTTATAAAGCTTTACAAACCCGACAAATTGAACACGTTCAGAAACTGCAAGTTCGTCAAGGAGATCTTCACCGGGGCCACGGATTCGCGGTATTTGCGTGAGGTTAGCGATTTCCTTATACAAAAACGATGAAAAGCTCCAAACTCCAAATTACGACCTGGTTTATCATTTTTTAAAAGATGGCAAAACTATGCATTAATGACGTACAAAAAAAACACATAAAAATTGTATTAATTCCAGAAGGGCCTGCGCTCGATCGGCTTCTCGCCGATGAACAACACGCCGTCGCTGCTCCACGACCACAACGAGTATTTGAATGAAAAGGTAGGGAAGCTTTTAAAGGAGCTTGACCCAAGAAACCCAAGAAAATCGGTAAATTTTTTGACAAAAAACTATTATTGTTGGGACGCGAATTTTTGCAAGGGGTCCCGCCGCGCTTTCTGGTGAAATTAGCCTATTCTAACATTTTAATATATTAGAAACCCGCCTTCCAAGTCCCTTTAAAACGCAAAACCAATTTTGAGGTGTTCCTCCGCGGCGTCGAAATCTACGAGAAGCTGATCGCCGCCCTCGCCAGCGTCCCGAAGGAATAAAGCCGAATAGAATCTCGAAAATTTCACGTTAATTCCTGTGATATCTTTTCCCTCCCATTAATGCTCAAGTTATAATCCCGCCACTTTCTCTCGCTCTGTGATGACGTTTTCAAGGCCAAAAATAAGTCGGGCACATACCTAGTTCGGTTAGTGATGATGGTTTTTGAATAAAGATGTATGCTTATGCTGTTGTGGCAAAAGGGAGAGAGAGAAAGAGAGAGAAAGAGAGAGAAAGAGAGAGAAAGAGAGAGAGAGAGAGAGAGAGAGCATTGACGAGAGAGAGAAGGAGAGAAAAGGAGAGAGAAATAGAGCATGAGAGAGAGGGAAAAAGAGAGAGAGAGCGAGAGAGATAGCAAGAGCTGAGAGGTGTCTACGTACGTACGCATCTACGACGCGTACTCCTGAAAATTTAGGAACACTGGAAGTACGACCCATTCTCGGCGCACAAAGACGAAAAGGGCGACATCTACGCACGAGGTTTTTGTAGTTTCATTTGTTGCAGGAGAGAGAGAGAGAGAGAGAGAGCGAGAGAGATAGAGAAAGCAAGAGAGCGAGAGAGGGAGAGAGAGATAGAGAGAGAGAGCGGGAGAATCGGCGAATTAGTGTGTGTATATTTCAAATTTATCGTGAAACCCCAAAAATTAGCGTAGCCATTATAAAAACGAAAGGTAATTTGATAGAACAGCCCGCTTGATCTCGGAAGAGTTGTGTAGTTGGCATTCCCTCAATTCGGGGAATGGTGCAGCAACACTGAAAAATTGACCCTGAAAACATTCTCGCTCTTTTTCTCTCCCTCTCTTCTCTCTCTCTCCCGCCCTCTCTCTCTCTCTCTCTCTCTCTCTCTCTCTTTATTACCTGCATGATACAAACCGAATCCGATCGTATGCTCTGACAAGTGGAATTGTCATTGCATGTCGGTGCATCCATTTGAAATCCACCGTTTACACAAAACCGGTAGTTATCGCAGCCTGGAATTTACTAAAATTACAAGCTATCCGTTTCATCGCTTTTTTAAGGTATGATTCACCCCATTCTGGGATGTGCGCCGATCCCCGCGCTACGTGCAATGCGGGGCCGACGCTATTCGGCGAGAAGCAAGCTTCTGCTAACCGAACCATTTCCAAAAATATGTTAATCTCGTCGTACACAATAGTGTACGTATCGGAGATTAAGCCGATAAGAACTGAAACTAAACACTTGATCTTAGCCAGGGGCCAGAAGCGATACGTATGAAGCAGCAATTGGCGTTATACGATAAGGTAGTGGGCCAGGTGGGGGGCGAGTCGGGGAGCGCAAAGGAGGGGTTCAACGAGCGATCAGGTAGCAATTTGGCAGATGGGGAGGTTTTTGGGCCAATTTTTAGGCTAGGTATCGATGCATTAAAGGGAGCGAGAAGGCACGGATTAATTATTAAGCCGGGCATGATTTATTAGCGGACGCGATACATCGCGAAACTTAAAACTATTTTTTACTTATTAAAATACATTAAATACAAATTTTTAGGTTATTTTTCAATTATTCAAAACTTACTAATTTGCGAGTACACCGGATACCCAGCCACGCCGCATATATAGCGATAGGAGGTGTCGGAATTGGGCTGCACGTTGGGGTACTGATTGTTATTGTTATAAGGATTCGGATTATTATTATTGTTTTGATTTGGGAATTGATCCTGCCCCATAGCGACTGATAGAAATACGGTAATTAGAAAAAATATCATTTTTATGGTATAGAAATTCGAGTATATTATGCCGAAAATTGACTGCCCGACTTTCAGGAGCCCATCCGATTTCCCAATATTTGCATCCGGGATTTGCCGTTGTCGCACCGGGCAGCTGGGCCAATATTGAGTCGCACGGCGGGGAGGTGCTTTTTGTCGCCGGAGGGCGTGGGGGAATGGAAATTAATGTGATGAATAATATTATTAAAGTTTTTAATGAAACCTATCATTAGACCACCAATTTTCATCGACAAAAACATGGAAAGTATAGGGCGCGAATTTTAGATTATCGATGAAGAAAACGGCAAAATACAACGTTAACTAGCCGGATGAGTTATCTTCCAGTAAATAAAAGCCGGTCAAACAAAATAAAATCGGCCGAATAAAACCAGCAGAACTAAAAAAAATTGATACTAAGAAGTCAAAACAAAGAATAAAAATATAAGGCTGTGTGAATTGAATCCAATTAATTTAATGAGAAAAAGTAGAACCTCGGAAATCGGGGCATCATATTTTCCATCCGGGGGGGGGGGGTTCTATTAGAGTATATATGGGTCGAAGCCCGGGGGCGCCGCCAAAGGCGCCTCCCGAGGCATCCCCTGGGGGCGTGCCGAGTGGCGCCTGTGGCGGCGCCTGGGGCTGACCAAAAGGCGCCGGAAAACCGAGATGCAAAGCAAAAATGCGGTGTTATTATGGAAATGAGATTTGACTGTGTCCTTAATATCAAAGAAGGCAAAAACTATTAGTTGATTGGCCTATAATTTTTCCCTGATCCTTTCGCATTGTAGAGAAAGGGGATGTTTATGGGGGACCAACTTTTTTATAAGGACCTTGTTTTCTAAAAGAAATAGTGGAAGTTTTCGAAACTGTTGTTATTATTCTTAAACGTAAAAACTTTACCAACTGCGACTGAAATACAAAAAAAATATAGATTTTTCTGCCAAAAATGGCCGATTTTCCAATCTCACTTTCAATTTCGAAAATTCCATCTAAAATTCCATCCAATTTTTTATTTTTTTCCACTTAAAGTTAGTTAAATTTTACTAAAAACATTACCAAAAAAGGCTGACTATTGCGATACTAGGCTTTTCTGAAGTGCAAGAGAAAAAGTTATTTGCAGGTTACTCTCTACTGTCCGTCGCTCTTGCGCTTGAAATGAATAATTAACATTAGACTAGAAAATTTGCATAATCTCACAGGCGCCGTTGGTGACGCCCCCCGCCCCGTGAAAAATCATAGGGGCGGCGCCCCCAGGCGCCACTCGGCACGCCCCCCAGGGGTGCCTCGGAGGCGCCTTTGGCGGCGCCCCCGGGCTTCGACCCATATATATATTAGAGCAATACGGTATCTAGAAAAATGAAATACGATACGGTAATAAACACAACTAGAGCAATACGGTATCTAGAAAAACGAAAAAATGAAAAACGTATTTTTTTTTCGATTTTTTTTCAGAAGTTTAGCTATTCTTATGTCATGGCATACTCTCTTAATAGGTGAGTTTGCAGAAACATCGCATTCTACCGGCCGTCATTTGTCTCACCGCGGAATTCGCCCAATCTCGATCTCCCCGATCGGCCATCTAGCATATTTTACCCGCGGCGTGTTCGCATGCATACAGCCAGCCAGCCACTCCCATTCAGAACTCATCGATTTCACGGCGCTGAATCGGGCTGGTCAAAGGCTTTGTCATGCAAACCTACCCGAATTTCGGTTCTTGGAATTGCCGTTCTTGAATTTTCATTTCCGTTTTGTTCAAGATTTTACCGTAATCTAACCTCTAAAAACGACCTACATACACCCTCCCCCCTGTCCCGAAGTGTTTCCTATTCTCAACGCGTGAATCAAAACGAAATACCGATACTTCTATATGATGCAAACATTAATACGACTATATCTAGCCGCCTATACCTATAAACTATAACGCCTATAACATACCCATACTACCCGTTCTTTAATCCAAGCGTCGCTGTAATAACGTAGTTAGTGGCTGAGTACCCGATATCCATTTGAACTCTGCATGTTCCCCGCCCGCGCCCTGACTCGACACCCGCCTGGACCACTTCCCCACCACAACTACTCGCTCACCGCTTCAACGACATCGCTTCTGGCCTTTGGCTAAGATCAATGTTAGTAAACAGTTCTTATCGGCTTAATCTCCGATACGTACACTATTGTGTACAACGAGATTAACGTATTTTTGGAAATGGTTCGGTTTGCAGAAGCTTGCTTCTCGCCGGACAGCGTCGGCCCGGCATTGCACTTACTGCTGGGATCGGCGCACACCCCGTAAGGGGTGAACAATCGAATAAAAATCAATTACAAGGCCTATATTCGTCAACCTACAAGACCCCGAAGTCAACCTATATGGATAATGGATTTAATATTAGCAAATTTCCACATTGACAATTTCGACAGATTAAAGATGACGTGTTATAAAATTGCGAAAATCAAAATTTCGGCATTTATAACCGAAGCATTATGAATTTTCGACATTATGACATTTCGGTGTTATTCAGTTCTAAATCCTGCTAGAAAAATCTATCTGATTACGTCTTAGACTCCAATACAACTATCTATAAAGGTAGTTTCATCCGAGGTAACGTATAAAATTTTTTTACGTCTACCGTAATCGTTTGGTAAATTTTAAAGGGAGCGTGACAGTAGCTGCTCGGACAATCAAGGTGTTTTTTTTTGACCCACCTCACCCGCCTCTCGTCTCAAAAACCTAAACACCAAGTCGTGTGTCCTTTTGCACGAGTTCAAGAATGACAAAATGTGGGTATAGGGATTGTCCCCCCGTTTTCGCATCCCATTTGTACGTGAGTCTAGGTAAACAACCGTATTTGGTATCGCCTCGTAGCCCCTCTACCACACCCCCTTTCCCACCCTCCTCCAAACTGTTAGGTTTTTGATCGTGACAACACCCCGCTCCTGTGTCATTTCCCATCATTTTTGGTCGGTTCTCAGGAATTTTCAGCCTTTTGCACCGAAAATTGAATTTTTAAATAACCATATTTAGGGGTATAATTGTACTTATATATTTACATACCTATTTATATATACTTTTAAGTAATTGGAAAGTCTAAAAATAAAGAGTAGATCTCCTGGTGCCCTAAATTCACAGCCTCATCTACACAGATTCTCAGGGGTTTTGAAACTTTCTCCACCTAAAATTGTTCTGAATTTTTATTTTTGCATAATTCTGATATAGAAATTTCTCATGTTTTAGCTAATTTTACAGTTAATATGATAAAAGATATCGACGCCCGAAAACTGGATACCACTGCGCTTTTGAGCAGAATTTGGAACGAACCCCTAGCATCGATTTCACATACAGGACCCGGGGCTCATTTCTATGTGACAGAGTCATCTATGTGAATGTTATTTCGACTGAGCCGCGGCCGATTCAATTTTTGCCATCTTTTTCGTTGGATAAAACAATAATTAGTAGTTTGTATAATGTTTTTCATGGCGTTGAAAAGCGTAAATTGTACAATCAGTCTAAAAATCCAGTTTTCCCCCTGTTCTAGTGGTTTTCCTGTTTTGGTTTTATTCCTATAGCATGCGTAAAACACAAAAAATATGTTCCAATTTTTGTAGTATCCGTTACAAATGAACGCGTAATTTTTGATCTGATTTCCCCCCAACTTTTGACGCAAAATTTTGGACGCTGATGACGTTGATTAGACCCAAATTCCGATCCGCTTCTCCTCCACCGCCGCGTAAAATCGGTTTTCTGTTCTGCTGCTCGTTGTTTACATAAAAACATGCGAGCGACAGAGTGCTGTCTCTGCCTGTACGACCAAACCCGGGGGGTTAGATTTTGCACACATTGACCTGTGGATGGCCAGCAGGCCATCCACGGCGGCTCTTTCTTTCCCAGCCACTTCTCCCCTTCCCCTTTTTCCTCGTTTTCACATGGCGGCCCTGTCGATTCCGTTGCTCATCATCTGGAGGCTGGGAGTTTTCGGTCCGGACGGTATTGGAAAGTTTTTGGATGATCCAGAAAATGATGATTCAAGCGGGACTTTTCTTTTACCCTCATCTCTCTCTCTCTAGCTCTATCTCTCTCTCTCTCTCTCTAGCTCTATATCTCTCTCTCTCTCTCTCTCTTTCTCTTTCGTGCTCTCTCTCTCTCACGCTATTTCACTATCTTTCTACCCACCTTTAATGTGTTCTCAAATCAACATCCTAACTCGATTCTCTCCGCTTTCCCCACTCGCTCCCCGTCTGGCCCACTCCCTTATCGTATAACACCAAGTGCTGGTTGATATATGTCGCTTCTGGCCCCTGGCTAAGAACAAGTGTTTAGTGTGCCGTCGACAGCCCTTTAAAGGGATAGGGGCGGCATAAGTCAATCGATTGCGCGCGGGAAAGAAAATGTCTCTGCGCCTCTCCCCTGGGCGCCCTCTCTCGCCGCTGCATCTGTTGAACCCCCCTCCCCAAGGGGGGTTCGACAGATGCCGTCCTCATCTCTTTAAATCCCAAGGTAGCACTGCGAGCGTAGCAAAGGCCTAGATCGTAACGGTCGTGAACGATGATATTACGTATGTCGATAAAGTGTGGTATACGGCACGTACTGCCTTTTTCCATACGCTACGATACGCGATGCGCGTAGGAACACAGCAGATAAATTATACTATCCGCTTCTTTAAACCAAGCGTTTTCTGGCTGAAATAACGTAGTTAGTGGCTGAGTACCCGATATCCATTTGAACTCTGCATGTTCCCCGCCCGCGCCCTGACTCGACACCCGCCTGGCCCACCTCCCCTCCGCAAGTACTCGCTCACCGCTTCAACGACATCGCTTCTGGCCTTTGGCTAAGATCAATGTTAGTAAAAAGTTCTTATCGGACTGATAAACGCACTTGATCTTTACGGGAAGACCTCATTTCGGTTACTCATCGGTTTATCGCCCTTGATATCGACTTGAGACAGACTACCGGGCCAAATCGGACCACTCGATTATCGTCTCTTCAACCACCGCGCCAACCAAGATGGCCCAAGACGACGACGACGAGGACGACGACAGCCTGCGGATTCCGGCGGGCGACGTCTACGTGCCGCCCGTCGACTCGTCCTCCTCGGAGGCCGATTCGGACGGGGGCCGTAACGGAGCCCCGGAAGACCAGGACGAGGAGGACGACTACGCCTGCCCAGAGGACCCCGGCTTCTATTACCTACCAACGCCAATCGATACCTACCAGTGTCGGATTTGTGCAGCGGGACCGTATAAGTTGCAGGGGGGACTCACGCGGCATCTCAAGCTCACCCACCGCCTCGCCATCAAGTTCCGATGTGCCGTCTGCCGGACCCGTTTTGATACGATCAAAGCGGTGAAGTACCACCAAGCCAACACCGTCGCCTGCACACAAGCCGCCACGCAGCCACCGCCACCCGTCCAGCCCGTTGTCGCTCGGAATAGCCCACGGCGGATCAGACCTGGGTCCCCCCAGCCTGTGAGTCCAAGGGTGCGCTCCCGTGATAGCGAGTCTGAGACGTTCGTCACGCCCGTCAACACTGTGCGTCGCCCCGCCCGTGCTCAAGCCACAAGCCCGCCGCCAAGCCGTCCACCATCTCCAGATGCTCCTCATCAACCTGACCCCCTCATGGGCATCTCCCAAGATGGATGGGTCACACGGTTTACGGATGTGGTCGACACAGCAGACTTGGAAAAGCTGGCCGATGAACTGACTACCGTGATCAAGGCCAAATACTCGATACGTGACAAGCCGCCGCCACGCAAGCCACCAGCCCGAGCTCGTCCGCCGCCACCAAGCACACCTACAGGACGGAGACGTGCCCAAGCCCGCTACTGCCCTAAAGCCGCCTCTCGGATCCAGAAGCTCTACCGTCGGTCTCGGCCGAGAGCCTACAAGGAAATCACGGAGGACTCTTCGCCGTTCTGCGATATCCCGAGTGACGACCTCCACAACCACTTCTCCAAAGTGTTCGAAAGAACTGATGTGCCCGACCAAAGCCGACTCCCTCGATCGGTTCCACAACACGACAATGACATCCCAGATGGCGACTCCAATCCATTTGCTGACGACTACACGCCACAAGAACTCTGGGATCGTCTGCTCCACGTCAAGAACACTGCCTCTGGTCCCGATGGTGTCCGCTACTCTGTGCTGAAGCTCTTCGACCCGGGTGCCAAGGTCCTCGCCGCCTACATGAATGCCGTCCGCCGCCTCAAGTACATCCCAAGCTCCTGGAACGGCTCGAACACCATCTTGGTGCACAAAAAAGGCCCGAAGGATGACGTCTCCAACTGGAGGCCCATCTCTCTCTCGAACACCGTCGCCAAGTTGTACGCGTCCGTGATGGCTCGCCGTCTCGGTAGATGGGCCCGCCTCCACAACCGCATCTCCAACGAGCAGAAGGGCTTCATGCCGGTCGATGGATGCACAGAACATAACTTCCTCCTCCAGTCCGTGATCGTCGAGACTCGTCGCGACACACGGATCGACAGCAAGTGCGCCATTGCCTGGCTCGACCTCTCCAACGCGTTCGGCTCCGTCCCGCATGCCTCGCTCTTCCGATGCCTCGAATACGCTGGCCTTTCCGTGGAGGCGATCGAAGAAATTCGTCGTCTCTACGAAGGTGCCACAACATGCGTCCGAAGTTCTACTAGTCCGACTCCGGCCATCAACATTCAAGCGGGTGTCAAGCAGGGCTGTCCACTTTCGCCGATCGTGTTCAACCTTGCGCTCGAGCCCGTCATCCGTGCCGTCATCAACATGGATGCTGGCTTCGTGTTCAATGGAAGGACGGTGTCTGTGCTCGCCTATGCTGACGACCTTGCCATCGTGACCAAGGATCCCGACGATCTACATGCTGTGCTTGAGACCGTGTCCGAAGTCTCTACATGGCTGGGGCTCGTGTACAACGCCAAGAAGTGCGCAAGTCTCGTCGTCAACGCCAACAAGCACACTGCCATGCCGATCAAGTACTCCGTTCAAGGCTCTCCGATGGTGACGCTCGACTCCAACGACCACTACGAACATCTCGGCGTGCCCACCGGCTACTATCAAGGCTCATCGGCTGAGAAGACGATCAACAAAATGCACCAGTGCCTCGACAAGATCCACAACTCGCTGCTCGCCCCCTGGCAGAAGGCTGATGCCGTCAAAACCTTCATCCTCCCGTGCATCGGCTTCCACCTGAAGAACGGCTACGTGGAGAAAAAGAAGCACCTCATCCCCTTCGACAAGAAGCTCAAGAAATACGGCAAGATGTGGCTGAACCTGCCAAGTCAAGCAAGCCCTGAAGTGCTCTACCTGCCGAACGAGATGGGAGGACTCGGCTTCATCCAGACGAAGACCCTCGCCGACGTGATGCAGCTGGTGCATGCTGTCCAGTTGTTGGAGTCGACTGATCTCGGCCCAATGACTGCTCAGCTGCTCCGTACGGCTGTACAGAAGAAGATCAAGCGTGCGCCAACCGACTCCGAAGTGGCCGACTACCTGAACCAGAAGCTCGACGGTGCCTTCGAGACGTACTACGCCGACACCCGCAACATGTGGACAAGAGTGCGACAAGCAACGGGACGGCTGGTCAAGACGGACAAGCTCGACGTGAAGTGGACCTGGGCCAACGACAAGATCCAACTGCTCGTGCTCGGATGTGGCGTCACCAAGAAGACGTGTGAGAAGATGCTCAAGGGCGCCGTCCATCAAGCTCAACTCGTTCACCTCACCGCCAAGAAGAGTCAGGGGAAGGTCTACAACATCACCGCTCGCCAGCCCTGCTCCAACCACTTCATGCGTGACGGACGCTTCCTCCGCTTTGCGGATTGGCGCTTCGTTCACCGTGCAAGACTCGACGTGGTGCCGCTGAATGGATGCAAGCGTGCCCGTGATCACCATGACAAGACCTGCCGCAGATGTGGCGCCACGATCGAGAGCGTCGCCCATGTGCTCAATCATTGTCCAGTCCACAACCATGCGATCACCCTCCGTCACAATGCCATCGTCGACCGACTCATCAACGCCATCAAGTTGCCCGACACCACCACAAAATACGTCAACGTCAAGATCCCCGGCACGGATGGTCAACTACGCCCCGATCTCGCCCTCATCGACCATGTCAAGAAGCGTGTGACGATCGTGGATGTGACAATGTCATTCGAGAACTACGACCTGAGCGTCTTCGAATCTGCACGTGACGGGAAGCTGCGCAAGTACGCCGACATCTTCAACAAGTTCAACGCGGACGGCTACGACACGTTCCTGGGCGCCTTCATCGTTGGTCCGCTCGGTGGATGGGATCAAGGAAACGAAGTAGTGCTGCGCCGCCTCGCCATCTCGGTCAAGTACGCTGGTCTGATGAAGAAGTTGATGGTCGCCGACGCGGTACGCTGGTCCAAGGACATCTACATCGAGCACGTCTGCGGGCAACGTCAATACCAAGCCTAAAGAAGCGATTCTCATTTCTCCCATTTTCAAATTGTCAATTTCTCGTGCCCCACCCCACTTGAATCTAAAATCTTTCGGTGATTTATTGATTCTTATCATTTCTCCTCTAAAATGCTGTAACCCCTAATTCTAAATGACCTGCGCGTCATTCTATGCATTCTTCTCGAAATTGTGATCCACTTTTGATCCGGCCCCCGGGCCGAGCATTGTCTGAATAAACGTTAAAAAGTTCTTATCGGCTTAATCTCCGATACGTACACTATTGTGTACAACGAGATTAACGTATTTTTGGAAATGGTTCGGTTAGCAGAAGCTTGCTTCTCGCCGGACAGCGTCGGCCCGGCATTGCACTTACTGCTGGGATCGGCGCACACCCCGTAAGGGGTGAACAATCTAATAAAAATCAACTACAAGGCTGATATTAGTCAACCTATATGGATAATGGATTTAATATTAGCAAATTTCCACAGTGACAATTTCGACAGACTAAAGATGACACGTTATAAAATTGCGAGAATCAGAATTTCGGCATTTATAACTGCGGCAATATGAATTTCCGACATTGTTACATTTCGGTGTGATTCAGTTCTAAATCCAGATAGAAAAATCTGTCTAATTATGTCTTAGGCTCCAATACAACTATCTATAAAGGTAGTTACACTCGAGATAACGTATAAAACGATTTCTTAACGTCTACCGTATCGTTTAGTACATTTTAAAGGGAGCGTGACAGTAGCTGCTCGGACAATCAAGGTGTTTTCTTGACGCACCTCACCCGCCTCTCGTCTCAAAAACCTAAACACCAAGTCGTGTGTCCTTTTGCACGAGTTCAAGTAGGACAAAATGTGGGTATAGGGATTGTCCCCCCCCCGTTTTCGCATCCCATTTGTACGTGAGTCTAGGTAAACAACCGTATTTGGTATCGCCTCGTAGCCCCCCACCCTCCTCCGAACTGTTAGATTTTTGATCGTGACAACACCCCGCTCCTGTGTCATTTCCCATCATTTCCCACCGGTTCTCGGGAATTTTGAAATCTTTTGGGCCGAAAATTGTACTGAATTTTTAATTAACCACCAGGGTTGAAAAGCCGCTTCGCGACTTTTCAACCCTGGACCCGTCTGCACCCATGATATACTTGGCTTTGCATAATTTGCGCGGATTCGGATGACGAAAAATAAAAAATGCTCCTGCCGTCCCTTTATATAGGCTACCGCGACTTCCGGTGTATGCTAATTTTTCCCTAACAAAGAGGGGTGCCCGATTTTCCATGAAAAAATGAATTTTAATGTCGAAAACCGCATATTTTGTAAAATCTAATATGTGTGCAGTCATCTCCAGCCCATTACGCACCTAATGAGGTATCGAACATACCCCTAAGTACTTCCCTTCTTCAGATACTACTGGAACACGGTGACGGAAGTTGTATGCAAATGCACACACACACACACACAGACACTATTTTTTTATACAGGGTGTCCCAATAAAAAAGGTCACGCTGGCATTTTGCTATTTCAAATCCGACCGAATTGAAATTTTGCCCAGAGGTGCGGAAGGGAATTTAAAATGTTCACAGAAACTTTCAGCCCGATCGGTACAGTAGTTTTCGAGTTATTGTAAAAATACTGTTTTTCCCACACTTTAGCTTCATTTTTTCGGCTATTTTTTTGGACTTTGCAACAATTAACATAAATTTTCGGCTCTAAATCCCTTATTCTTCTGAACATCGGCGTCGTTAGCCCTTGTTAAAAAATACTTAAATAGTCTATTTTCGACCCGAATTTTGCGAAATAAAAAAATTCCTAGGATAAAAAAGGGTCGGCGCTTCATTTTCTCCCTACATTCCAGGGCTCAATTCCGGCGGAATCCAGGTGAAAAACGTAAAATAAAGTTTATTTTTGCTATAACTCGAAAACTACTGCACCGATCGGGCTGAAAGTTTCTGTGAACATTTTGAATTCCCTTCCGCACCTCTGTGCAAAATTTCAGGTCGATCGGATTTGAAATAGCAAAATGCCAGCGTGACCTTTTTTATTGGGACACCCTGTATATAGTAGGATATTTAGGGGTATAATTGTATTTATATATTTACATACATATTTATATACACTTTTTAGTAATGGGAAAGTCAAAAAATAGAGAGTAGATGCCCTGGTGCCCTAAATTCCCCGCCTCATCTACACAGATTCTCAGGGGGGTTTTGAAACTTTTTCCACCTAAAATTGTTCTGAATTTTTATTTTTGCATAATTTTGATACAGAAATTTCGCATGTTTTAGCTAATTTTACAGTTAATATGATAAAACTTATCGATGCCCGAAAACTGGGTACAACTGCACTTTTGACCAGAATTTAGAACGAACCCCTAGCATCGATTTCACATACAGGACCCGGGGCTCATTTTTATGTGACGGAGTCATCTATGTGAATGTTATTTCGAGCGAGCCGGCCGATTCAATTTTTGCCATCTTTCGCTGAATAAACCAATATTTTGTAATTTGTATCAGTTTTTGATGTCAATAAAAAGCGGAAAATAGTAAAATCGGTCTAAAAACCCAGTTTTCCCTCTGTTTAAGGGTTTTCCTTTTTTGGTTTTATTCCTATGGCATGCGTAAAACACAAAAATATGTTCCAATTTTTGTAACATCCGTTACAAATGAACGCGCAATTTTTGATCTGATTTCCCCACCAACTTTGACGCAAAATTTTGGACGCTGATGACGTTGATTAGACCCAAATTTCGATCGGCTTTTCCTCTACCGCCGCAAAAATCGGTTTTCTGTTCTGCTGCTCGCTGTTTACATAAAAACATGCGAGCGACAGAGTGCTGTATCTGCCTGTACGACCAAACCCGGGGGGTTGGATTTTGCATACATTGACCTGTGGATGGCCAACAGGCCATCCACAGCGGCTCTTTCTCTCCCAGCCACTTCTCCTCTTCCCCTTTTTCCTCGTTTTCACATGGAGGGCCTGTCGATTTCGTTGCTCATCATCTGGAGGCTGGGAGTTTTCGGTCCGGGCGGTATTGGAAAGTTTTTAGATGACCCAGAAAATGATGATTCCAGCGGGACTTTTCTTTTACCCTCATCTCTCTCTCTCACTCTCTCTAGCGCTATCTCTCTTTCTCCCTCGCTCTCTCTCTCTCTCTCTCTCTCTCTCTCTCTCTCTTTCTCTTTCGTGCTCTCTCTCTCACGCTATTTCACTATCTTTCTACCCACCTTTAATGTGTACTCAAATCAACATCGTAACTCGACAGCCCTTTAAAGGGATAGGGGCGACATAAGTCAATCGATTACGCGCGGGAAAGAAAATGTCTCTGCGTCTCTCCCCTGGGCGCCCTCTCTCTCTGCCGTCCTCATCTCTTTAAATCCCAAGGTAGCGCTGCTAGCGTAGCAAAGGCCTAGATCGTAACGGCCGTGAACGACGATATTACGTATGTCGATAAAGTGTGGTATACGGAACGTACTGCCTTTTTCTATACGCTACGATACGCGTAGGAACACAGCAGATAAATTATACTATCCGCTTCTTTAATCCAAGCGTTGTCGGGCTGAAATAACGTAGTTAGTGGCTGAGTACCCGATATCCATTTGAACTCTGCATGTTCCCCGCCCGCGCCCTGACTCGACCCCCACCTGGCCCACCTTCCCACCACAAGTATTCGCCCACCGCTTCAACTACATCGCTTCTGGCCTTTGGCTAAGATCAATGTTAGTAAACAGTTCTTATCGGCTTAATCTCCGATACGTACACTATTGTGTACAACGAGATTAACGTATTTTTGGAAATGGTTCGGTTAGCAGAAGCTTGCTTCTCGCCGGACAGCGTCGGCCCGGCATTGCACTTACTGCTGGGATCGGCGCAGATCCCGTAAGGGGTGAACAATACCTTAAGAAGAAAAGTATAGTAAATGGCACCACATCGATACTTTTGTTCAATTTGAACAAAACACGGAATAGAGCCCTTAACTTACATTATTTATTCATATTAACGTGCTGAACAAAAGCATAGAGTATTGTGCACGATCATTTCGGCCAGCTTACTATTTTTGAAAGTCAATTCAGTCCTCCAGACCCATGATTCAGACAGCAAACTGTCGAGTCCATTATTTTCCAGCCACAACATAATTTTTGGGAGCTTCCTGACCCTTCTCTGAACACATTAAGTTTGCGCTCTCTCTCTCTCTCTCTCTCTCTTTGGCTCTGCCAAATTATTTTGTCTTATTACTAAACTTGATTAAAAAACGAACACTGTGTTTTAGTTGACCAAAGCGATCCGACCAGCCAGATTTCTATGCGTAGAATATAAGTATGACGGTTTCGTATAATTTGGCCGTTTCTTCTGTTGGCTCGCTGACGTGGGCACGGATATTGTTTCGATGGAAGGGCTCTATTTGGAAGTCGGTGAGTAACAATAAGTTTCAATTGTTATTAGTGAATCGAGTGAATAACGTTTGCTGACAAAAATTAAGGAAAAATAAGCTTAAAAATATGATTTAACTTTGCAAAGGTATCCGGCGAACTCTTTACATGGTTAGTACTCTATTACATGGTTATGTTCTTCTACCGCAGCGACGTGTTTTTGACGGAGGAGCAGCAGAGGTATTATAAAAGTCTTCACCTCGTTTTTGAAGCCGATCAAAGCGCGATTTAATTCAATTATAGTACGTCAAGTTTCGCTAAAAAATCTCGCACTCGCTCGCTCTAGTCTTTGTCACGACAACTATTTCTTTACCTCACTCTCTCTCTCTCTCTCTCTCTCTCTCTCTCTCTCTCTCTCTTTCTTCTCTGTCTCTCTCTCTCTCTCTCTTTCTCTCTCTCACTCTCTTCTCTCTCTCTTTCTCTGTCTCTCTGTCTCTCTCCTCTCATCACTCTCACACTCGCTCTCTCTCGCCAGCTCGCTCTCGCTCTCTCTCTCCCTCTCGGTCTCGCTCTCGCTAATCCTTGCGGCTCAAACTCGTGCTGATTTTCTGGGTCCAGGGGATGACTCTTTATTTTGCTATCCAAATTCTGACCTCAGAATTGCAGAAAAATGGCGGATATAATTTTCACGATCAACAGCGAGATGCAGGTAATATTTTGCAGGGATTTCGAGGCGCTATCGTTTTATTTGAACAAGAATACGGATCGACTGCCGTTGACATTTATGCTCGGGTTTTTCGTGACGCTGGTGGTGGATCGGTGGCGACAAGTGTTCAACAATATGGGATGGGTTGAGAAGTTGGTTTTTGAAGGCCTAAAGGGTTTTTGTAGTTTGTATCCGGACGAGCGAATTATAGGCACTTTTAATAGCTTTTGGAGGCTTAAAAAATACCCATTCGAGCCCCTTTCCGTAATCCCCACTTTTCAGCCAAGCCCTGACGATCTCGGTGTTGATCAGGGGCAACGATCACGACACGATAATCGCCAGGAGGTCCATTGTGCGGTATATCTGCTTGACACAGGTGAGAGAGTATGGGAGACTACATTACAGTACTGATCGCGGCCAAAAAACAAGGCATACAGATTCTCCAAAAAACCCTCTAACTCGACGCAGAAGTATCGGATCGGAACGATAGTTACACCATTCGAAAGCCCTCGAAACGGCGAGTTTGCAACAATCTTCAAAGCCATGTTTTTATTGTACCCGCTATTTTACAAGCCATTTGGTAAAATTTTCCGGGACTTCGTGGTTGCATACGAGCTAATTTGCCTTAAGTTTCCCAAGTAAAATGACCGGAAGTTGCCTCGCAATAAGTTGCCGTTAATTTGATGCTGAGGCCTTTCCTTAATGTTTTTAATTGCGTCATAAAATGGCTCATTTAAATAAAATTATTGTTTTGAAAATTGGTGCAAACTCGCTGTTCCAAGGGCTTTCGATGGGTGTAGCTACCATTCCGATACTTCTGCGTCGAGTTGGAGGGGATGTTTTTGATTCGGACACCTGTATTGTCATGACTTGCTCGGTCTTTTAATATCCTATTTATAGGTCGCTAGCGTTAGCCTTTCGGATAGCAGACTACGCTACACTCCTATCAACACCACCCCATCTCCGTTTTTCAGGTGTTGGTGTTCCGCGACATCTCGATGCGGGTCCGCCGTCGTTTTCCCACGATGAATTCGATCATCGAGGCTGGTGAGTGGGCACATTTCAATGGCCACGTTTATGGCCCTTTTGCATATCTGGGAGTGTTTGGCATTTGAGCCTGATGGGAAAATGAAGAAAGCAAACATCCAAAAATATAGATTAAGACGGCATTCTTTAGAAAAAATGGAAACGGCTTTTAGATAGGGATAGAAACCAAAAAGAGCGTCAGAATCAGACAGATTTCAGGCTTCCTCCAGGAGCACGAGCTGGTGATGCTCGACAGCATCGACATGCCGTACAATAAATATTGGGCCCCGATCAACTGGGCCATGGGGATCGTCTACAAGATGAGGGAGGAGAATAAGATCACTTCAGAGCCGAGTCTTCAGAATGTCATTAATGTGAGTAGTGGGAGGGAGAGTTAGCGAGAGCGAGAGAAAGAGAGAGAGAGAGACAGAGAGAAATCGTATATCGTAGATTTTTTTAGGAAATCAAAGCCTTCCGCTCGAGCCTTCAACTTCTCAGCAATTTCGATTGGGTCCCGATTCCATTGGCATATCCTCAGGTTCCTAAAAATTATTGTAATTGTCTCTAACCTTTTAATACCTATTTAAGGACAATAATTCAAGTTTTAGGTGGTCTTCTTTGCCGTCCGAGTTTATTTCTACTTATGTCTCGTTGGACGTCAATTCCGGATCATCGATGATTCTGATCTGCGATCGCCGGTTTGTCGAGCTCTCTCGCCTATTGTCTTTCTCTCTCTCTCTCTCTCTCTCTCTCTCTCTCTCACCTATTGTCTTTCCCTCTCTCTCTCACCTATTGTCTTTCCCCCCCCTCTCTCTCTCTCTCTCTCTCTCTGTCTTGCGCTCGCTCCCTCTCACTCTCTCTCTCCCTCTCTCTCCCTCTCTCTCTCTCTCTCTCGCTCTCTCTGTGTAGCTTCTGGTCTCTCTAAGCCTACACTTCCAGATTGACATGTACTTCCCGGTAACCACCGCCCTCCAGTTCATCTGCTTGATCGGTTGGATGAAGGTTGGGATTTTCAGTATTAAAGTCCCTAAAATTTTAGCAGGATTTTTCACCAAAAATAGGTAAGGAAAGGAATGATGCGTGCTGTAAAGAGGAGTGTGGTGTACAAATCCATTTTTAAAGGACCATTGAAGACAGGAGTTGAAAATTCCAGGTGGCCGAGTCGCTTCTAAACCCGATGGGCGAGGATGATGATGATTTTGAGTGCAACTATCTGATTGATAAAAATATTGCGGTGAGTGATTGACGAGAGAGAGAGCGAGAGAGCGAGAGAGAGATACAGAGAGAGAGAGACAGAGAGATGCAAATTTCAGACCGGTATGGCCATCGTCGACGGAGAATGTAACTCGATTCCGGAGTTAAAGATGGATATTTTCAAGGTAGGTGGATATTTTGCATGGATCAAGAAATTTTTTAAATGAACTACAGTATGCTGTTCAAAAATGTAATAAACTAAGTATATTTTTTCCAGACTAACTGGCCACCAAAGCCCCCAGTCGACACTGGCGAGCTGGTCGGCTCCGTGTCGCAAGTTGTGTACGTTATTCTCTTTGGGACGTTAGGTTAATAAACATTAAATCGTTGTTCATTTTATAAAGTTAAAAACAGATATCTTTCAGGGGAAATATGCAAAATAAGTTTTATTAATTCAGATTACCGGAAGCTGAACATCGTCCCAGTGATCGGCGAGTGTCCCAAATCACCAATGGAAGCGAGATCGGTAATTTTTTGTGAAGAATAACCTAATTGAAATTAGTTATTTGCGAACTGTGTCAAGTTGAACTTTAGAAAATTTATTGAACATCCTGTTTTAGGCAACCAACCGTCCCTCAATCGTCTGCAACGCCTGAAAAGTAAAATGCGACTCCGTTCCCTCCAAAGGTTTTTGAATTTTAGATAGGTGTTCAGCAAAAATTCGTCCAAATTCCAGGGCCAACTCGATTCATGTCGACAATATGGAGTGGGTTTCGCTGAAAAAGCACATTTTAACACATTAATTTTATTAATCCAATCTTATTTCTTTACTTTTAACACTGGCTTAACGCTTAAAATTGCCTACTCAAAAATCGTAGCAGCGTGCAATTTACAACACTATTCCGCGAACGCATTCACACTGCTAAAAATTTCGAATTTTCGCACGAAAATTTTAAAAATTACAGTAAACTCTCGCCGATGCGGCTTGAACGGCTCGATCCGGACGCTCTATTCCATGTCCGGTCTGACAAGGAGATGCACGAGATGCGGAAAAGTTGGTTCTTGCCCGGTTTGCTTTTCGTTATTTAGATGCTAGGCGCAGAAACTTCCAAGAATCTCTCTTTTTCTCACTCTCTCTCTCTCTCTCTCTCTCTCTCTCTCTCTCACTCTCTCTCTCGTTTCCTCTCTCGCTAGCTCTCACTATCTCTCTCACGCTCTCTCTCGCTCTCTCTCTCGCTCTCTCTCGCTCTCTCTATCTCTCTCTGGGTTACCACTTTCTCAAAATCTCTAAAAATTATCTTTCAGACACCACCCCGGATACGGTATTGGAGGAAGATGAGGAGCAGCTAACCGTGAATAGCTTAAAAGGATTAAAGGTAAAAAATTATTGATTTTTTCAAAATTCCCAAACAGTTACCACCACCAGGCTATTTTCCGCTACACTACTCGGTACAGTATGCCTTGCTTGCGAATTTTGCCGCCTTGAAATCGCTCATTTTGCTGGAACTCCGCTTAAAAACTTTTTTTAATTGAGCTTTTCAATTTCAGGGTGGCGCGCGAAGTGCTGACGCAATACTTCACGAAGATCCGTTCGTGAAGTGCGTCAAGTTGGAGAGAATTTTCGACAAGTACAAGGATGAGGTCAGATTTTAGGTTTTTTTGAGAGAAAGAGAGAGACAGAGAGAGAGAGAGAGAGAGAGAGAGAGAGAGAGAGAGAGAGAGAGAGAGTGAGTGAGAGAAAGTGAGAACGGGAGCGAGAGAGAGAAAGAGAATATTTTTAGGAGCCGGCGAAAGAAGCTTCAAAGCCCCCAGAAGACACCGGAAGCCCAGATCGGCCGGCACCGATTCAAAATCCGCTTGGAGCCAGCACAGACTCCGAACTACAACCGAATCAAACATGCAATTCACAGCTTTATAACAGACGGGGAATGAATGGTTTATAGGAATTTGATTGGAGTTTTGCGGAGTTTCCGCAACGCTACTATGCACAGACGCTACACCAGATCTCCGAAGAACAGTGTTTTCCACAAACAAGGAAAATTCTGATACGCTAATCATTGTGCAGGTAGCTGTCGAGACCTAGTCTATAGAAAAAGTCGATTCTTACGATTTCCAGCCCCTTTAAACCTCAATATATCGATTCTGTATTTTACTATATCCTTTAGATGTATTTTCCACGAACAGGCAGACATTTATTGGGTTTTTGGTAGCCCTACGCAAGGCCCATATAGACTATGGCTGGGCGGAAATCCTGGATGTGGCGCGAGTATAGCATATAGCAGGGCATATGGAGGGGCACCAAATAGCAGAAAGGAAGGCAAAATGGGGCAATAGCTACGCTTCTTGGTCTCGCCGATTTTTGGCCAGTCAGAAAAACAACCAATTTCTACGCGTTGGGACTGGGTGGAAGAGGGGAGGGGGAAATTGTACTTTTTTGCCAGTGCTTTTCGTGTTTTTTACTTCTTGATGAGGCACTGGATCGGCGAGTAGAAGCACGGCCGGAAGCGTTTCACCTGAAAAAGTGGATCAGCTGATTTTTAGAATGTCTCAAATATTAAAAAAAAAGATTTGTTAGCAGATTTTTAAAATACAAGCTTCTTTTATCGTCTAGTAATTATGAAAAAAATTCGTAAATTTTTCTTTTTAGCTTTGAGCTTAATTTTTAAATTTTATTTAGGGTCGAAAAAATTAGGATATTTTTTCCGAAACGATAGGTGAAATAGGCGGGGAAAAACAAAATTTTTCTAAAATATTCCACCCATACACCTAGTTTATAAATCATAAATCGTCTAATCATGTTCTACAGCAAGTGGTGAGCGCGAGAATCGACCCCACCGGTCCCCTAGGTCTCGACAGCTACGCTTCACTCCAATAGGCACCTGCGTTCTATTTTGAATTTGCCCCAAATGCCACAATATTTTTCCTGCAAAAAGACGGGTGTAAAATTCGATGTAAAACAATTTTTGGGGCAACTGGTAGCTGTCGAGACCTAGTGGATAAAGGAGGTCGATTTTTTCACCTTTCCAGTCCCTTTACAAAGATAAAATTTCAAATCCGCAATTTTTCTTGTCTGCCACCAACCTTATAATCGGATGTTCTGCTGGGTGCCTCTTCCTGGGCGGCCATTTTCTCGCCAGAATCCCGGATGCGCGGGGCATACGCCGGGTTACGGTAGTCTCTCAACCCGTCCATGTATCTGGAATTCAAGATTTAGTTTATAGTGTTATTTCTCTTCATTTTTCTCGCTTTAGGCTCATAACTTTCCGATTCCATTTTTCATATGAGCGCAAATCGCTGAGCACTGCGCATAGCAGCGTTTTACGCTATTTTTTGGTAACTTTTTTTGCGGAAGTTTGCAGACAAATTATTGGTTTGGAAGAAAAGGTGATTTTTGCAGCGCAGCACTAATAACAGCTCTATTTTAAGGGTAAAGTTTCTCAAAAAAATAACAATTTGTCTGTATAGCGGGTTTTAATCAGTGCTTCTTTTAGGGAACAAGGAAGTTTCTGTTCAAGGTATTTTCCTAATTATTTTCGTCTTAATAAATTCACTAATAGGACTAAAAACCGTAAATTATGGATTCTAAAGTCACACCCTGGACTTTCAGGTATCGTTAATGAGTCTGGACTCCACAGAAAAATTGAAAAAATTGCGGTTAAATAAGGTAAAATTGATTTCAAAACGTCAGCGAAATATGAAGACACCAGGGACATTTTTAAAACGCATTAAAAATCAGAAAAGACAAGTTATTCCAGCACAAATTTACATAACATTAAGCTACCGTAGCCGTTACAGCGGCAAAAAAATCAATTTTTTTCATGATTCAATTTTTAATGCTATCATATAACAATAAGTTATTTTAAGCTAACAAAGATCACGGTGCTTTCATGGGGCCTAAAGCCAAAATCTTTCCGCTTCTTACCACGGAACGTTCCGTTCCTTCCGCCCATTCATCAACCCATAAAAGACGCCCACATCCGCGCACCTATTTTTTTTCTTTGGCGTAAAAATCGGAACTCTTCTGCAGGCCAACTGGCTTGAAGAAGACAACGGGGCGCTCAAGCATAAGCGAGTCAAGTTAGTGACCAAAAAAATTGGACCCCCACTACGTTGCACTACTCGCCCACACACCACACACAAATCTAATTTCTTATTCGTCCTTGCCGAGATTCTACGCTTCATGGAATAATAGTGAATTCTTGGGGGATCGCAGCCCAGATTTGTTTCATCAATTATTTGACGGGTCTTTGGGAAAAACTGGGTCCCGTGAACGTCGAGGCGATCAAGTGTAAGGAGCGGGAAGTTGTTGCGGAGTGTGCCGGAAATTTGATCGAGATTAAAGGGGCTTGGAAGTGTGAGGATCGACCCACGACCGCGGCTAGGTCTCGACAGCTACGCGATGAGGAGAACGACGCAGGACATTTTTTTGTGCGAGCGTGGATTATCCGACTTGGCCCGTTTAAAGGAGCTGGCAAGGCAACCTATGGATTTTATGCTTTGCTTTAGATACTTTTTCAATTGGTGCGCGCGTGCGTCTAAGCGTTGCGTATCGTGCGGCGGAAAAATCCTAGCGTATCCTACTCATCTTAAGGTATTTTAAGCTAAAATCAATACCTATGCCTTGTCCCTTTAAAAGCGCTTTGATGCTGATCCTGGATGGATAGACCAAGGGAAAAAACGTTACGGAAGTGTCCATAGGCGCTATGCGTAGCCGTGATGCGCGCCGTAGTACACCGCGCAGCGCGGGTTTCAACGCGCTAGCGCGTGTATTCTGGCATTTATTTTAGATTTTTCGCGTCTCAGCCTTTTTAAAAGTATTTCTAAGGTTATTTCGGCGTTATTTTCGGCTATGGTATCTATTCTGCGGCGTCACACTATTTCTGGCTACGATTTCCGCTTCAAACGCACTAGGAAGCGCTACAACACAGTACTATAACCACCAAATTTCCGAAGAGCAAAACATCCGTTTAGAATAAGAAAAGCCCTAAAAAAAAGAAAAGCGGAAGCGAGGGAGGCATTTTCCACAAATTTCATTAAATCTCGACCCCTCGGATTATAAAAACTTTCCACTATCCGCACGTTTCAAAATAGGAAAAGCGAAAGTTGCACTCTCACCTCACGACCTCAAATTCCACCACGTTTCTTTGGCCAGACCGGTCTCAAATTTGGGATTCATCCCAAATTTTGCGGAGGATCCGAAAACGACCCAGGAATTTATCTGTTTTCGGCGGGTTGACCCTCAAAAAGTGAGGGATAGCGAGCGGAAGGGGGGAAAAGAGCGCAAAGAGGAGTGCCACGGAAAGCGGAGGCGGAAATCTGGTGCCTAATTGTAAATATCGCTGATCCCAGACTTGGAAAATGCTACGTAAGGCATTCCTAAACCAAAATACGCTGATGTACGGCAATTACGAAAAAGTGAGGGAATTTTAGAGGCAAAAAAACCTCGCAAATGCGCAAAAAACGCAAAGTACAAGGATGAGGTCTGATTTTAAGCTTTAATCTTAGAGCGAGCGAGAGAGAGAAAGATAAATTTTTAAGGAGCCGCCCAGGGACGCTCCAAAAACCCCAGAAGACGCCGGGAGCCCAGATCGGCCGCCGCCGATTCAAAATCCGCTTGGAGCCAGCACAGACTCCGAACTACAAGCCAATCAAACATGCAATTCACAGCTTTATAACAGACGGGGAATGAATGGTTTATAGGAAATTGATTGGAGTTTTGCCGAGTTTCCGCAACGCTACTATGCACAGTGCCTTCCGACCTAAACTAATAGGATTCGGCTCGCTTTGGTTGGATTTCTTCTTGTTTCATTTCTTTGAACCAGATTTGCGATGGAATTCGGATGAGTCGTTTTTGTATTTTATTGGTTTTGGATCGCCCTCTATGAAAAGTTTTGCCTACGCTTGCACGAGTATTTGACGCGTCGCGTAGTGGTCAACAACTAGCGGGCAGGGAGAGAGAGCCAATTACAGTGCTTTCCAGTCCCGTCAAAAATAAGCCGCCGGGTACTAGACGCATCCTATCCAAAAGGAAAAATTCGACATAAACCAAACGACACAAATCCTAGCGCTTCCAAAGGTCATTTAGCGTCGCGCGTAGCTGTCAAGATCCAGTCGCCAGAAAGGGTCGATTCTCGCACTACCCGCTCCCTTTAAGTGCACAGGGCTTTGTTCCGGGATGCATGTTAGCGGACAGGCAGACGCTACACCAGATCCCCGATGAACAGTGTTTTCCACAAACAAGGAAAATTCTGATACACTAATCATTGTGCAGGTAGCTGTCAAGGCCTAGTCTATAGGGTATTTCTTTATCTTGCATGATTACCATTTAGCATAACGCTATTTCGCATAATTTCGATCCCGCATAACGGTTATCCCGTATAACGGTGATTTCGCATAACGCTTATTTCACCTAACGAGTATTTCGCATAACGGTCATTTCGCCGAACCGTCATTTTGTATAACGATCATTTCGCATAATTTTCATTTCACCTAACGATGATCTCGTATAACGTTTATTTTGCATAATTTTTAGTCAGTATCAATCAGAAGCAAAACAAGACATTTTTGATGACGCGAAGTGCAGTCACAGTGTAAGACAACCCAAATGCCTAGCTACCTTTTACCCAGATTCCGCATCTGCAATCAATGTAATGCTTTTGACCTAGACTTGCGGTCAGATTTGCTAGTTTGCACAGGGATACTATCTACAAGGTAGCATTTTTGGCAAAGCCCTTCAAAAAAGACGTATATCTCTAGGGGCATGAGTTTTTGCATCGATTGCTAATTACTAAAAGAGAGTTATAAATAACATCGGCTGCTGATGCCGGAAATTATGTGAAATGGCCGTTAGGTGAAATGAAAATTATGCGAGATGATCGTTATGCGAAATGACGGTTAGGCGAAATGACCGTTATGCGAAATGATCGTTAGGCGAAATTAGCGTTATGCGAAATAATCGTTATGCGAAATAACCGTTATGCGAAATGCAATTATGCGAAATGGCGTTATGCTAAATGAAAATTATGCGAGATGACTGGAAATCGTCTATAGAAAGGGTCGATTCTCAGGATTTCCAGCCCCTTTAAACCTCAATAGATCGATTCTGTACTTTACTATATCCTTTAGATGTATTTTCCACGAACAGGCAGACATTTATTGGGTTTTCGGTAGCCCCACGTAGGGCCCATATAGACTATGGCTGGGCGGAAATCCTGGATGTGGCGCGAGTATAGCATATAGCAGGGCAAATGGAGGGGCACCAAATAGCAGAAAGGAAGGCAAAATGGGGCAATAGCTACGCTTCTTGGTCTCGCCGATTTTTGGCCAGTCAGAAAAACAACCAATTTCTACGCGTTGGGACTGGGTGGAAGAGGGGAGGGGGAAATTGTACTTTTTTGCCAGTGCTTTTCGTGTTTTTTACTTCTTGATGAGGCACTGGATCGGCGAGTAGAAGCACGGCCGGAAGCGTTTCACCTGAAAAAGTGGATTAGCTGATTTTTCCAATGCCTCAAACATTTTTTATTTTTTTAAAAAGAAGATTGCTTAACAGATTTTAGATTGCAAATTTAAAAACTCTTAAATTGACTAAAAATTATGACAATTTAAACATAAAACTTAAAACATTCAATTATGATTTTGCAAAATATTGAAGCAATATCGATCATTTAAAGGTCCCAGATATTTCAATAAATTTTTAAAGGAAGTAGGAAGCGTCAAAATCGACCCCACTGATCGACTAGATCTAGACAGCTACGCTCCACTGCATTTTAATGTGAATTTTTCACTAACTACATAATGCATTTTTTCAACAAAGGACAATGAGGAAAATGGCCTAATCGATCAACGGGGGGAGGGGGGGTGTGGATTTTTCTGCTTCCCGGTACCTTTAGAGATAAAAGAATTTTTCCGTCTTTCCAACAAACCTTATAATCGGATGTTCTGCTGGGTGCCTCTCCCTGCACGGCCATTTTCTCGCCAGAATCCCGGATGTGTGGGGCGTACGCCGGGTTACGGTAGTCTCTCAACCCGTCCATGTATCTGGAATTCAAGACTTAGTTTATAGTTTTCATTCTCTTCATCTTTTCTCGCTGTAGGGTTCATAACTTTTCGATTCCATTTTTCGTATTGGCGCAAAACTAGCTCCTTTTGCGATACTTTTTATTGCGAATATGCTTGCGGACAACGGACAATCTTGAGAAGATAATTTGCAGACAAATTACTGATTTGGAAGCAACAGTGATTTTTGCAGCGCAGTACTAATAACGGCCATATTTTGGGATGGCTTTTTCGAAAAATGGCAATTTATCTGTATCGGGGGTTTAATTAGGGCCTATTTCAGATAAAAGTAAGTTTCTGTAAGTCGTAAGTAAGTCGGAAAACGACGCATTCTAAGAGTCACAATCTTGAGTTCCCAGTACCCTTTGTGAACCTGGACAAACTCCATCGAAAAAGGTTTCAAAAATGGCGGTTAAAATATTTAAGGTAATAAAACTTAATATTATTAAACGAATAATAAGATAAGAAAATTAATAAAAACTACAAGAAAACTCTTAAGGCTCATTAAAAATCAGCAAAGGCAAGTCGCGATGTCACAATTTTGATAATAAAAAACCCTAGGCCGCTAGGACACCAAAAATTACTCTTTTTGTTGTTACATTTTAATGCTATAGCAATGACCTATTGATACTAAACAAAGATCACTACTGGATCCTTAGAAGCCCTTTCCTAAATGCCAAAATCTTTCCGCTTTGCACCCAAGAACGTTCGGTTCCTTCCATCCATGCACTACCTCCTAAAAGACGCCCCCCATCCGCGCTCCAATTTTTTCCTCGGCGTAAACAATTGGAACTCCTCTGCAAGGCCGTCTAGTTCGAGGAGGACAACGGGGTGCTCAAGCATAAACGAGTCAGGTTAGTGCCCAAAAAAATTGGACTCCCACTACGTTGCACTACTCGCCCACACACCACACACAAATCTCATTTCTTATTCGTCTTTGCCGAGATTCTACGCTTCATGGAATAATAGTGAATTCTCGAGGGATCGCAGCTCAGATTTGTTTCATCAATTATTTGACGGGTCTTTGGGAAAAACTGGGTCCCGTGAAGATCGAGGCGCTCAAGTGGAAGGAGCGGGAAGTTGTTGCGGAGTGTGACGGAAATCTGATAGGGATCCAAAGGACTCGGAATGTGAAGATCGACTCCTGGCCGCGGCTAGGTCTCGACAGCTACGCGATGAGGAGAACGACACAGGACTTTTTTTGCGAGGGTGGATTATCCGAGTTGACCCGTTTAAAGGAGCTGGCAAGGCCACCTATGGATTTTATCCTTTTGGATGCTTTTCCAATTGGTGCGCGCGTTGCGTGTTAGCATTATGTGTTGTAAGGCGGAAAAATCCTAGCGTATCCGACGCATCTTACGACATCTTAAATTAAAATCAATACCCATGCCTTGCTCATCACTTTAAAATGGGCCCTGGTGCTGGTCCTGGACGGCTAGAGGAGAGAAGAAACGTTACGGAAGTGTCGATAGGCGCTATTCGTAGCCTTGACTTATGCTGCGCGGGGCACGTATCAGCGCGCTAGACCGCGGCTTAATCTTAGATTTTAGATTGTCACCGTCCCTTTAAAGTTATTTTTTTGGACTTCCGGCTATTGGGTATCTACGACGTTGTACTATAACCGTCAAATTTCCAAAGAGCAAAACGAGAAAAAAAAGTTAGAAGCGAGGAGGTATTTTGCTTAAAATTCGTAAAAAGACGACCCCTCGATTTCCGAGACTTTCTGCTAACTATCCGTTTCAAATACAAAAAGGGAAAGTTTCACTCTCATTTCCAAGACCTCAAATTCAACTGGATTCTCTGGCCCGACCGGTCTCAAATTTGGGATTCATCCCAAATTTTGCGTGGTGATGGGATCAGCAAAACGACCTAGGAATTTATCTGTTTTTGGCGCGTTGACCCTCAAAATTGAGGGAGAGCGAGCGGAAAGAGGAATGATACGGAAAGCGGGGGCGCAATCTGGTTCCTGATTGTAAATAAATCATTGCAGACTTGGAAAATGCGACGTAAAATATTTCTTAAGCGTAAATCTGCTGCGAATACGGTAGATACGCCAAAATGGCCGGGTTTCAGAAACAAAAAAAATTAGATAAATACCTTAAAAAATCGGTAAAAAAAGTTTCATCGTTATTATAGGTAAACTTTATGAGTCATTCTGACAATTTAAATGTTTTACAAGATGCATAGACGATTGATTATTGCTTTACTCTTCGTCTTAAACCCCCAATTCTTTGACTCTGCACACCCATCGAACAGTCCAAGGCAGGGGAGCGACAGATTGAGCCGGAAGCCACGGCTCAATCGACCCGTTCCTTATGAATCTATCACACTGTCTGTTGCTCTCGTTCTCTCTCTCTCTCTCTCTCTCGCCTCAACCCATCAACAATGGCTGTGCCAGTGTGCTGCTGGGGGGGTGAATACCGTATCGGATGGGGTGATATGATGGATTGGGTGGTCAACCTGGGATTCGTTTTTGTTCCTTATTTTTGGAATTTTTGCGTTTCTGGAACATTATTTTTTTTTGTTTGTTTGCTAGTCTGCGCATTAATCGTCAAATTGGATGAATTTTAAAGGGAGCGTGCCAGCAAGCTTTTGAGCGCCAAAATCTTGCCAAAGCAACTTTTTTAGGTTTTCGGGCTTAAAACGAGCTAGCTTTGCACAAACCGTTTAATGAAATAAAAATCGTCCGTATCGGCATTCTAATTTAGCATTTGGTAAAAGACCAACCGGTTACGCTATGTAAAAAACGAGTGGAAAGGCCCCCCTATGGGGGGGAAGGGCGGAGCCGATTTCTGCCCAGACCGTGATTTTATGGTAATTCACTAGGGCTGTGGAACCCTTTCAACTATAATTTTTCTAGAATTTTCATGACATCATCCGTGTCATGAGCTTCACTTTCTATAAGGGCATTTGAGAAAAAGCTTTCCCCGCGAGACCTAGGGCGTTCTGATTGCGCGGATTGTAGCGCAGCCGCGCACATCGTCGTCGAAATTCGATTCCGCCCCCTAAATTCTTACTTTCGCGCTTATTTTTCTCTCTCTCTCTCGCTCTCTCGCTCTTTCCCTCTCTCACTCTCCCTCACTCTCTTTCCCTCTCTTTCTTTCTCTCTCTCTCTCTCTCACTCTCTCTCTCACTCTCTCGCTATCAATCTCTCTCGTCCTCTCCTCGATGAAACCCCCTTGATCTGCAAATATTTTTGAGCCTAAGGACATGGAGCGTGTGACATTTCGCATCCTCAAATCTGCTAGGCCATGGGATATAAATTGGTTGCAAGAGAAAATTTACACCCCCGAAAAGCGCGAATACACTTTACTCCAAACAACACCCCGCGCCGTTGCTAGTGGAAATCAGCAGTTATCCTTGGGTGAAGGAAAGCCGAGGAGGGTCCGGGCTGAATTCGTAAACATGTTGCCGGAGGTACACTTTGTTCTAGACGTGAGAAGTTGCAAATTTTGCTCGACTAGAACGTGACGGCAGAAGTCAAGCGCTTCTTCAATTTACCTACTTATTAGGGATCACCGGAAATTCATAATCTTATGATCTTGCGGAAAACAACAGAATATTAGAGAACTCTGGTATACCCGGAACCTAATTCAACGATGCGGAAATCCGATTTTTCTTGGGCTTCAGGCTTAGGCTTAGCTTGGGCCTAGGCTCGAGTTTAGACTCCGGCTTACGATTCAAATTAAGCTTAGGCTTAGGCTTGGCTTAAGATGATGCTTTGGCTTGGATTGGCTTAAGCTTAGGCTCAGGCTCAGGCTTTGGATTAGCAGTAAGCTTAGGAGCAGGCTTAGGCTTAGGCCAGACTGATTGTCGAGTCTTTAATTGGATACCTGGAGCAACCTTTGGCTTCCAAAACCCATCAGTTATTTCTCTTCGAAATTCTGCAAAAGTAGCGACGTTTTTTAGTATTGTACTGCAATCCAAAATGAAATTTCGCCTTCGACCCGCCGTCACAATGCCCTATTCATAGCGTGCGAGGGGCAGTAAAAAGGTTATATCTGGGTGCGGAGGAGGGAGGGGTGGGTTGCAGTAGCTAGCCGGAACTTTCGTGTCCGAAATTGCCTAATTTCGTTCTCCGGAATTCAGAATTATACGCCAAAATATGCTAGTCCATGGTTCGGTGATGTAGGCCCATTACCCGAGCAATTTCATAAATTTTGAATGAAATTCCCAGGGCTTTTAGGGAAGAGGGAGCAAGAGGGAGCGAGAGGGAGATAGAGAGAAAGAGAGAGACAGAGAGAGAGAGAGAGAGAGAGAGAGAGAGAGAGAGAAAGCGAGAGAGCGAGAGAGGGAGGACGAGAGAGAGAGAGAGCGAGAGAGGGCGATAGAGAGCGTGAGAGAGGGTAGGCTACGCAAAGATCCTCTACACAATTCATCGGCTGCCGACCGGCTAAATTGCATCCAGACAAGCTCAAAATTCGTCGTTTTTCCTTACAAACTAGGGGAAAAATTAAAAAAAATTAAAATATAGAATACGGTATTAAAAACATAAAAATACGAACCTGTACGCATAAATATTGGGGTAGAATGCGTGGGAGACGGTGGCGAGGAGGGCGAGGAGCACGAGAAGGAGCCGCATTTTTTTCGGGAGGATTTCTAGAATGAGCTTCTAGAAGAGGCCGTGGGGGTAGATGCTGAAGTGAGGCAAAGCCGGGTGTAGCCGAAGCTACGGTGGCCCGTTGGGGCGGGCCTCGGGACCCGCCCAAAAGAGCCAAATCAAGCAGGGCCCCTGGGGATATGGAGGGCCCATTTTGGGCCAAGGGTCATGATCTCGATGATATGATTTGGGAGCCAAAAAAGTTGAAATTTTGCGGTTTAAAGGGAATTGAAAGTGAAGTAAACCGCGTACAAGAAGAAGCATCATCAAAAATTGAGCTAATTATGATTAAAGACGTAGATTAGAGATGCTAAAGCATAGTTAAATCGGATTAGCATTAAAATTATAGACATTGAATTTTTTGTTTTTATTTTGGTCTTTTTTGAATAAGTTGAACCTTCATGGTAATGGTTGTAACTCGAGTAAATCTTGAAAATGCTAAAATCCAAGAAATGAATTCACTATCCATTTAGAAGACCGTAGAGCTCTATAAAACTTTTCGGTGAATCAGAAGTTAGTTGAAAAGAATCAAACGTATCTTTTAAAAAAAAATGGAGAACATGAAAGATGCCAACAGAAACATCTAATTCATGAATTTTGAAGAAAGCCTAAAGTTTCGTTTCCCAACTCCCCACCCCCCAAATCAAGGGCCTTTTTGCCTCCTAACCAATTGGATTGGAGCGTTTCCCGCTAGATCTCACACCCAGAGTCGATTTTTGCGCTTTTTCAAGGTCCTCAAGTCCGCTTGGAAACTTGATTTCAGTTAGATGACGCGCTTCAAAGCATCCAAAGAGACTTCATGGGAAATTCGCGAAGAAAAAATCGTCCAAAAACACTGGAATAGTTCCAGGATTTCCCGTGCGTTGAGAGACGTTGAGCGAATAAAAGTTTATGCATTGTTTCCTACGTTCCTTGCTAATAACAACGCATTTTGGATGCTTGAGTCCACTACGCGCCAGCCCAAGTGACGTCAAAAATTTGATTCCGGGTAGAATTGGCTTTGTTTCGTTGTTTCTTTGCTTCTTTGCTCCTCTCTCTCTCGCTCTGTCTCTCTCTCTGTCGCTCTCTAGCTGCAATGCGTGTAGACGGGCAATTCCTCATTGGATTCGTCGGCCTCCCCGATACTTCCGTTCCATTCCGATGCACAGAGCGGGGTGATCCTCTTGATTTTTCAAAGGATGGAGCAGGCGGGAAACGAGGACAAATTGGCTGGCTCGATTTCGAAGGCTTTTCCATGGTTTTCGAAAGATTCGAAAATTCTACTGAAGATCCCAGAATTCCTTAAAGATCTCTGCTAGTTCCCACTATTTAGTCTAGCTTTTCCGTCTGTCCGGATCTATCCAATTCCCAAGAACATCTTCGCGTCTCGGATTAATTACCCAATTTAGGGAGGGCATTCCGCTATTCCGGCCACCGAAAATAGCCATTTTCCGGATGGGATATCTGATTTTTCTTGTCTTCCTTGATGGTTTTTCTTTTATTTTTCGTTTCTCCATGGTTTTAAAGGGACCGGGAAGTCTAGAGGGCCACCGGAAAGCCAAACCATAAAACCCCCTATGGAATTTTGTGAAAACTTTATTTTTCCGGTTTTTCGCGGGTTTAAAGGGGGGAGTCTCGAAAATTTTGACGCTTCCCGGCTAATACGATCCCTCTCGGACGGGCCAATTTTTGTCTTTCCAGACCTTTTAAAACGCCACTAAAAAGCTTATTTTTCGCAAGTTTTTGTGTTTATATTTCCGTTCTATTTAATTCAAATTCAAAGCACAATCAGACAAACCGAAAAATCAGCGAACTGGCACACTAATAGACATCATCTCAGAATTTCCTGCGTCAAAATGGCCAAGTGATGGGGAAAACCGAAAGTGAATACTGGCCAAAATTGCATAACATTTGGGCAAAACATTTAGGTACAGACCCGCTAGTCTTTGCTTGAGAAGTGAAAAACGTTGCCGAAAACGAGACAAGAATAAGAGAGACCAAGGGAATGGAGAACGAACATTTCAACGAAATGCACCCGGAACGGAACGAAAAAGGCGATGGAAGGGAGAGAGCTAGAAAGAGAGAGAGAGAGAGAGAGAGAGAGAGAGAGAGAGAGAGAGAGAGAGAGAGAGAGAGGTAGAGAGTTCATCGCCCCATTCAATTTAGATCTTGAAGATGGTCGAGATCTTCTTCATGAGGTTCTTTGGTTGCGAGGAGGAAGAGTGGCCCAGCTTCTCGGAATTCTGAAAAATCGACTTTACAAGGTTTTTGTAGCTTGTAGTTTGCTGGAGTCAGAATTCCGAAGAGGCTTTCTCAATAATTCTTTAGCTTTTTCGAGGTTGTTTTTGGACTTGGGTTATTTTTGCTAGAGTCCCGCCGACCGGCTCGAACTTGTTTTTAGACGTACGAATTTTTAAATACTCATTGTCTGCTAGGAATGAAGCGAAGCTAATAAGGCTAAAATGGTCTCAAAAAGCAAAGTATACGTTCAAGGTGTAGATGACGTTGAATGAGTTTCAAAGTCAATTGAAATATTTGCTTCTTGCTCACCTGTCGCTCCTGCTCCTTGCGCTCCTTGCTCTCCTCCTGGCGCATGATGCTGATCAGCTCGGCGGCGAACTTCTTTTGCGAATCGGCGAATGAGCGGTGGCACGAGTGGCGGCAGCAGCCCCAGCCGGACGACTGGAATCATTTATTTGTATTTAGTGAATTATTTTATTTAATTATACTAATTTAATAAACTGGAATTTTGCTGATTTTTAAATTATATTAGCTAGCCTCCTCTTTAGAAAATCTCAAAATTTTTAAAAATGGCCGCATCTCCCAAAAATCTCTGCTGGCATTCTAATTTCGTGGTGTGCAGACATTATGGTTTCCCAAAAACACTGCTAGGCTGCCCCTGAATTTTTGCTAGGGATTCAAGCTAATAAAAGTGTTTTAATGTTGTTGTTGGATGCATCTTATCAATCTCAAAGGACCCCCCGCTTTCGTTCTTTTGTAAACCAACCTTCTTGCCAAAGGGCTGCCTGTCGAAATCAGCGCCGAAGCCGCTGCTGGGTTTGTTCGTGTATTTGTCGAGCATTTTTCTGGAAACGAACACGGTAAAGTATAAAATAAGAAATAGTAAAAAACATCCTGAAGCCATCAATATAGAATTACTTCACACACAAATCAAAGAAAAATCTGAATTATAATCGATTTTCGGAAGCCATGTGTGGCTGATTTTCGAAACTGATATGCGGAGCAGCGTGTGTAAGAAAAAATGGACTGAAGGAACGGCTGGGTGGCCGAGAATGTTTTGGTTCAACGGGATGCAAAAAAAGGAGGATGGGTTAGTCATAGTGCCCACGGGGGTCGTCCAAATAGATCAAAGAAATGCGCATGGTTTCTGGACTAGAATCTATTTTGCGGAATTGAAGCAATTGTGAAAACTGCGGGTAAAAGCAAAATACGTATGGATACCTTACGATACGTCAGGATACGTTTGGATACGCCACGCTGGCATAGGTTAGGATATATTACGCTACATGACAAAAGCAACACGTCGCAATAAGTTAAGCCAGGTTACGTTCCGAGGTACTACGCTACGTTGCGCAACAATGCGCTACGTTACGATACGCAACGATACGGGACGCTATGTTACGATACGCTTTTTTACCATGCAATAAGGTATAACGATACGTTACAATATGCGACGATACGTAAAGATGTGTTCCGAAACGATACGTAACGATACGATACGACACTGCGATACAACACCTCGTTCGGAAATAGCTTTTGGAAATTCCCAAATTGAAGTCCTACTAGCTAGAGTGGTCAGATGAATTTGGCAGTATTGAAAAAACAACAAAAGTGAAGCAATTAAAAAAAGAAAGATTTTACCTGGTCAGAGTAGCAAAGATCCCAATATTTTTACAAAAAAAAAATGTGAAAATCCAAAAATGTCGAAAACGAAATTACCCCCCGAGCAAATTATCCATGATTATTGTGCTATGGAAAATCCTAAACTCCGTTAAATTGGTCATTTTTGAGGCTTTCAACGAAAAAGAACCAAGAAATTCCTCAAAAATTCGCTCCGTTTCCTGGGCACCACCAGGACAACAAACAGACGTTCCAGTGAGTGTGGGGCTCGGGCATGGTCACCCCCAGTCGGGATTTGCCCCGGAAAAGTGGCAAAGATAAGTCAACAAATAGCGAGCGAGGAGACAAGGCTCGAACCCCTAGCCCCGCCAAATGCCAGGTGGACGTCTTGGAAAAGTTGAAAACAAAGCTGTGGACCGTGATTTTGTTACAATCAACTTCAAGAAAATCATTTTACCTGAATTATCAAATTTTTATAATATTTAATTTCATTTAACGTGGGAAATTCTGGGATCGAAAAAATCAAATTTCTAGGGCGATTGTAAAATAAAAATTCTACTTTAAAACCCCAAAAAATTCAGATTTTAGCAACATTTTAAATTTCGTATTCAACCATTTCTAAAAACATTTTTTAGTTAAAAAAATGCGCGTTAAAATTCCCGGCATTAAGTTGAAAAAATTAAGATAACTGACGTCCATACTAAAAAATTAAATGTTCTAGAAATAGCAAAAAAAATCGCAAAAAACCCAAAAAATCCCAAGGTTTCGAAACTTAGAAAATCGAAAAACAATTCGACAATTAGAATTGTCGAAGTCTTCTCTATTTCTCGATCTCTATTTCTCGATTGTATCCGAAAATAGCTAGAAATTGAATTCAGAATGATCCCGAAATTGACTGGCTGGGAAGACGGAGCCGAATATGGCGGTATGTTGCAAGGATTTCAGCCCCATCTCTGCTGAATAATCGCTGGCACAAGGAATACGCATACAAACACGGCTGTCCCCCGTTATCGGACCTCCCCTTTTCGGCTCTTGGTACACGCAAAAAATACAGACACGTGCGCCGACAAAAAGAGAGGGGACCCCTTGTCTGGCGTGTCGTGGCCCGAGACATGCAAATTGTGGATTATGGCCAGACTTTACTTCACCCCCGTTCCCAGCTGGAAATTCCAAAAAACATTCGACATTTCCGCTATTTTGTCGGGATTTTGACAACGCCATTAAATACAGACAAAAAAATACACTAAGAGTTTTAATGACAGCTGAGAACAATGTAATATAAAAATTTATTGCCAAAGCTTTTGAAATAGAGATGTTATTATTCAAATCAAATCTGAGGATTTGAAAGTTTCTCAAATCAAATCCAGATTTGATTTGACTGGCCGGCAGAATCAAATCAAATCGGATTTGATTTGAACCGGAAGTCCAATTCAAATCAAATCCTGGACTGATTTGATTCGATTAATTTGAGCAACCCAATCAAATCTCAAATCTTCTTATTCAAATCAAATCGTATTTGAGTAGGATTTGATTTGAATAATAACATCTCTATTTTGAAAGTTCCGACTCAGACTATGCATCTGAAGTGCGTCTGAAGGGGAAGAATAGAGAAATCACAAAATAAGTTAAAGGGCACGTTCAGGGACGTTTTTTTTGGAAAAAAGCAACGGTATTTGCCGCGGCCGGGGGTCGAACCCGGGCCCCCCGCTCGGGAGGCGCGGATGGATACCAGTCAACCACAGCTACAACCTGGCGAGGGGGCGAGGGGCGCCCCACGCCGCAAAGGAGGGGAATGGCCTGTCACACCACGGGTAGGCCGTGCGCGCGGTCCCTACGTCCATAGGGTGTACACGTTGGGACGAGTACACGGCCCCTCCCTGAACGTGCGCTTTAAGAGGAAAAATCGCAGGACTTTCCGGTGCCCTTGTAGACCAATATCCAATAGCAAAAATTCAAATCTTATTACAGAAATAAAATAGAACAATCCGAAAAAAATACAACGCAAAATGATACGCTACGCTAAAAATGGTGAAAAAAATCCGGAAACTGAATTCGACGTCAAAAAATCACACCTGCAAAACGTCGCCTGCAAAACCCATTTCCGGTTTGTTTGCTTTAAAGGTACTGGAAGCGTGAGAATCGATCCCTTCTGATGGCTCGGTCTCGGCAGCTACGCAAAGCGCCTATCGACAGTCAAGTGGAATGTCCTTTTTGTAGCGCAAGTCTTAATACGTTTTTATAATCGTCATGTATTTCACGAGCAGCTGTCCATGGCCGCCCTATCAGAATCTCTAAATTTCAGAATCTCTAAATTTCAGAATCTCTAAATTTCAGAATCTCTAAAAATCGGAATCTCTAAAAATAAAAGTCGGTTCAGGAAGCCTTACAGTTTTTGGCGCAAATTGAAACTGTATGGCGCTTTTACTCAACGTCGCCTGTGAAAACTTTTTTTGGGGTAGTTTTTTGCCCTGATCACGAAAAACGTAACCACGAATCACAAAAATTCAAAATGAATTGCTTATAGCAAAACCAAGTTTTGGGCTTTGAAGGCAACAGTTGTAACCAAGCACGGAAAAATGGCGCTATGGAAATGCATCTACGTTTTTCGTGATTAGCGCAAAAAACTACCCCAGTAAAAGTTTTCAGAGGCGTCTTTGGGTAAAAGCGCATTACAGTTTCAATTTGCGCCAAACTCTGTATGGGCTCCTGTACAAAGAAATTTAGAGATTCCGAAATTTAGAGATTCCGAAATTTAGAGATTCCGAAATTTAGAGATTCCGAAATTTAGAGATTCCGAAATTTAGAGATTCCGAAATTTAGAGATTCCGAAATTTAGAGATTCCGAAATTTAGAGATTCCGAAAGTCCACCCTGTCCATGGCCAGTCGAAGGCAGGGGTCGAATCCGCGCCCCGGGCCTCTTTAAAGCCGAATAGCAAACCGGTTCGATTCGGGCTTTGCACTCAATTCGTCATGCAAATTGGATCATCATAAGGGCAAGGCTTGCTTCACGCGGCGCATGATATTTTGTCGAAAAGCCAGCGCTCCCATCATCCCCCATGCTCACTCGTTGGGTGTGGAACCAGAGTGGGTGCACCGGAAATGGACGGGGAAAGTGAGGTGATAGGCGATAGACCAAAGCGTGTTTGGATGGTGGATGATAATATATGGATGATACAATCTGATGTAGTTACCGTGATAAAGTTCAACGGAAGATCGATGGAGCCGACAGTTCCGATTTCCGTAAACACCGGAGAAGGCCTATCGACGCTGGTGAAACATATAAAAATTTAATAGGCAGTGGCGAAGTGACAATTTTATACTTGTGGAATCCATTGTAGTGGATAGCTGAATCGGGCGGAGACATGAATAACGCCAGGTAAATCAACCTCAGTTTCCCCTCGAATTGTCTTTGGGCCAGAAGGAAGAATGAGAAACCTTTTGAAAGCAAATCAATTGTTTGAATTACTGGCCCTTAAAAGTCCCCATAAAGCGACCAAGATACCGTAATTACTAGTATCTCGTGGTATCAAAAAACACCTCAAAACGGATCACCTTCATCAATTTTCCTGCCCTTGAAATCTCTAAAAGATTACGAAGGAAGCGTAACCTTGAGCAGAAATTACGTAAAGGGCCGGAAAGCCAAAAAATGCTTTCAAAACAAATAATGTTCACGAATTTTCCGACCAACCAATCGCCAAAAAATGTCCAGAGTATCGTAGTGAAATCGCCGACAAGCTCAAAAGGTTACTAAACGTATATTTCCTCATACCCTGCCGAATAAAACATTCCTAAAAAGTGAAGAGAGTATCTTAGTAGATTACCGCAACTTCAGATAAGCTTAAAAATTTGTAAATGAATTGCTAGGTTTTACTAACTTGTTCCGCATTTTCTCTCAACTAGGAAATTCGTAAAAGGTGGCCAGAATACCGTAGCGTTTAAGAAATGGCTGCAACGCCGCTAAGATTGAATATTCGAAAAAGCTTGATCTTCCTCCTTCCACCACCAGGATTCACCACACCCAAGAGTCAAGGTAAAGAATGGGCGGAAATCATAGGCAAAACTTGTGTGTATTTATGTTGTCCGTCAATAGGAGCGGAGTGGAGGCGCGGAGAAGGAGTTGTCTCCCCTCCACCTCCATGTATGGCTGGCTGGGTGGGGTGGGGGTGGAGATTGAGCCTTTGGTTGAGCGGTCATTGAGCCGCGCCTAAAAGAAGAAAATCGAGCATGAGAAGGGATCCAGGGCGAGAGGATAAAGGTCAAATCTCTGCAAGATCCTGGGCTGTATTGTTGACTCCAGGAAATGGCGGTGTTTCCGCTGTTACGGTCCAATCTATGAACGCTTTCGCGCGCTGACGCGCTGCGGAGTGAGACGCGACATTTTACACTGGAATTCTCAGCAGCAGTTTCAGCAGAGACTCCGGTTGCCGCGTTGCGACTCGCGGTACGGTGGCCCTTTTCTGGCGTTCTAAACGTGCGTTCGCGTCACGGCTCGCGGTCGAAAGCCGAAGCTTTTTTAGTGCTCGCTAAACGCGTGCGGTACGACCCCGAGGTCGAAATCCCCTTGATCCATCCCTATGACAATTCCTCGATGATACTAGCTATATAAAAAATTGCTAACGTTCCATGACTGCCATCCTGCCCGCACTTTTTCATAACCTTTCCCTTTGGACTTTGACACAGCGTCGCACTTTTTGATCGGCGAAACAGGCTTTCCGTGCTGCCCCTAAATGCGCCAATTTTCAGCTAGTCCAAGGTGCACTTGGTGTTTATATTTCCCTAGACTGATCGGATCATTTCCGGTATATCGCGTCGGGTACCGTAATCCCTGAGGATTCCGGATCTTTTTGACCGTATTCCCCCGGATTTTTCCACTGTCACCTGGCCGACCGACTGTAAAAACGGATTGATGGATCGGGGGCGGGTATGGGCTGTAATTAGAAGGCCTCCACCAATGACCGCGTTTGACGTAGTCGCGTAATCGAGTGTACGCTACACTCCACTGTACACCTTTGCGAAAACTACACTTTTGCGCTGTGCCCTTGATTTGCAAGGTTGATTAGAAGGTTGATGAGAAGTCACTTTTGTGAATGTTTCTTGAGAACGAAAACATGTGTATATCCAGTTTCGGAGAAAGTTTAAAGGGTCGGGAAAATGTTAAAATCGACCCCATGGTGCGACTAGGTCCCGAAAGCTACGCAATGACACGAGCGCGTCCCTTATTTTAAAGACGAAATTTTCCGCACAAGTCCGATGTCCCTAGACAAACTCCGTTTAACGATTTTAACCATGTTTACGCGCATGCCTAGTTGTCGAGACCTAGGAAACAAGTAGGGGTCGATTTTTAGCGCTTGTTCGTTCCTTTAAAAACACTCAGAGGCGCCGGATTTGATGCGTGTAGAAGTAGCTAGAATTTTCTCTCCCTCTCTCTCTCTCTCTCTCTCTCTATACTCTCTCACTCTCTATCTCTCCCTCTATCTATCTCTATAGCTCGAACCAGACCTGCTCTAGCATTTGGCGGCGATACGCAGCGCGGCCGCAACGCGTATATGCAGCGATTCTTGTAGCCCGAAATTTACGGCTTGTTCCTTCCCTGCCAAAACCGTGATAAATGAGTTTTTGATCTCACGACGCGGCGCAAGTACTAGACGACTTCCGGATCACTCCAATACACGTGCTTCTGCCGTTAGTACTGGTGGTGGTGTAGGGAACATTTGGCGAACAACCCCACCCTTGCTTCACCATTCTGTCAGCACGCCGTTGCCCCAGGGAGGTTCCAGTTTCTCAGCTTTGTCTCTTGTCTTGTCCTGTCTTGTCTTGTCCCCATGATTTGTGTTATCAAATTTTGATCAAAACGATCCATAAAATCCGCCAGATGCGACAGTCGTAGAAGGGTAAACAATTCTCGTCCGACATCTTCAAGGAGTCTGGTGAGCGCGAATTTTAGCTGGATCGCTCAGATCACTGTTTTTAGCGGAAGCACAGATTACCCCGCGCCAGATTTACACCAACATTTGGCAGTCTAGCAGCGGTTCTGTAGGAATTTTCGGGTGCTGAATTTTTAGCACAGCGGACATCAAGTTTTTACAGCTTTAGAACGGAAAGATTTTAAGAAGTGGAAACAGCTGAAGTTCAATCAATCATTCTTTCGAAGGCTACTTCCGGTTTTCGAAAATAGTCAATTTTGAGCTGTTGTTTGTACCTATCATTTTCTGCGGGTTCGGCGAGACAGGAGAGCAGCTAATCGTTTGATTTTACGATCCTCTGTCTGTATTTTTAGCAATGTCTTGTCCGTTTCTCTCTCTCTCTCTCTCTCTCTCGCTCTCTCTCTCTCTCTCGCTCTCGCGGACAGCTTGTTACTGCCGAGGGAAAAGCCGAGATGTTTGATGTGTTCGCCGGATTCTCGTGTTAATTAGACGGAGAAAATTGAGGAAAATTTATGCCGACAATCCGACGTCTTTTTCAGCATACCGGCTTCACTTTGTCCTGAAAATAGAATTTTTGACTAGAGAACTGCAATTTTTAAAATCTCCAAGAATTCGATATCACCTGCGCTCCCTCCGGCTTCATCATCAAGTCGACGTCCTTCAGCTCGAATGTCTGGCCGTGGAGGTATTCGGCCGGGATGAAGTACTGGTTCTCTTGCTTGCAGGGCTGGAAATAATCTTGGAAGTAGAGCGAGAGAGAGAGGGAGAGAGAAAGAGAGGGAGAGAGAGAGAGACAGAGAGAGAGAGACAGAGAGAGAGAGAGAGCGTCAGAGAGTGAAAGAGACAGTGAGTGAGAAAGAGGAGGTTTTAAAAGTTAAGGACAAAAACTCACCGCAACCACGTTGCATTCATGAACGAGCTTAATGTAGTACCTTGGGCGGTGGAGAAGCTGGAAAATTCATTTTTTGTCGGTTTTAAAGTCGGTTTTCTGGAACTTGTTTTACAGTAAAAAAAGCATGATTCGTCGCCTACAATATTATTGACCGCCTTGATGCCAAATGTCCCGTCGGCCGTCGTCACCGAGTGGGTCACCTCCACGTCGGTGCTCCCTGAAAGAAGACTGGAAATTACGAGAATTTTTACATTCGTTCTTCTCCCAGAGTTCGACCCGTTGCTCGGCCCAGGCCTTCTCGCCGCACGTGATTTTGCCCTGAAAATGGAAATTCTCGTTAGAGATTTCCTAAACGGTGTTTGCTAGCTTGCCTACACAAATAATTTTTAAAAATTTCTGCTGACTCTCTGACTCGCTCTACCTATCTCGCTCTCTCGCCATTGCTCTATCGTTTACGCTCTTCCTCTCTCTCGCGCCCTCTCACTCACGCTCTCACACACTCGCTCTCACGCTCTCTCTCACTCTCTCTCTCACTCTCTCTCTCTCTCTCTCTCCCACTCTCGTCCAAAAAATCCCCATCTTTGCTAGGTCGCCGAACATAACGAACCGTGGCGTAAACTTCGTGGCGGCTCGCTGTCGCTAGATTTGAAAATATCAAAACTACGGTAGCTAGCGACCAGAAAATCATGGGGATCGTAATGCCCTTGAATATCCACAGAAAATCGACCGCCTTTGTTGGCCTTCTTGAAATTCTGCGACAACCATCTTGGCGTCGGGCAGAAATTAATTTTCCGAACACCCCCCACCGTTTCATCGAGTCTTTCTGGTCGTACAGAAATGGGACTGTTTCGAAACTATGATAAGGCCAAAGAAAAAGTCAAAAACTTTAAAAAAGCTCATGTAAACGTCTTGAAACGCGGTTTTCAAATGGTAATTTAAAAAAAAGCAAGAACGACAACACGATAACGAAACACTTCCTAAAGACCGCAAAGCGAAAATAAATAGATAAAACTTTCTTTCGCAGATGCACAAAGCCAAATAACACGGTGAAAAGCGAAACAACGATGAAAAACCACCTAACGCTTGCTCCCCTAGAAAATGCCCAGGTACCGTATAACCGATTACGCAAAGTATTTTCTGCTCCGCAGTTTTTGCTTTATTTATATTTTTCATTCTACATTTCGATCTTTGAGAGCAAAAACGACAAAAAAAAAACGTAGAAAACTACAGCAAACCGGAAAAACGAACCAACCGCCTCTTGCGCCCTAAAGACTGCCCCGCTACCGTACTCCGTATGTATTTTTAGCCCCGACATTTGATTTATTTCTATTTTTCCCGTTTTTGGAGGGTCACACCCCGCGCTACGCGTACCGTTTTTTGGCGTACAAACTGTTTGATTTATCGCCCATTTGCGCCGCGTCTCACCCATATCGTCGACCCCCATCAAAATCCCTAAACGGCTGACAAATTGCTTTTCTTCCAGCGCGCGCACGTGTTTTTCGTGTTTTCACGCTTCTTCGATACGGTTTCATCAGTTTCGTTCTTTCCATCGCTCTCGCCTGACTTTTTGACTTTTATACCATTTTTCTAGAAAATATAGAATTTAGAAAATTGCTGTTTTTTTCTCGGGCGCGCTCGTCTGCTTCGTGTTTTTACGTTTCTTGTATATCTTTTCAACACTTTTGTTATTTCTATCGTTTTCTCTTACTTTATTACTTTTATCCCCCTTTTATAGGCCCTTCAACCGTGCTGATTCGCCGCCTACAAGATGACAAAGTCGGACCTGTCGCGCTCCATGTCTCGCCTGCGCCCGTTCAAGGATGTCCAACCAATGGGGAAAGAAGGTAAAACATCTCCTGACGCTAAGTATAGGCCGTTTTCTAAAATGCTCTCCGTAGTTTTTCAAAAACCCGTGGTTTCAAAGAAATGAAGAATTTACGTGGTTTTTACGGGATTTTTGCGTGATTTAGAAGCATTTTATAGCCCTGCAAGGTTGGCGAGACTATTGGTATCGTTTCTAGGTACATTTTGTAATCTCGTATCCGTTACTATTAGGTTTTTTGGGTTTGGTGGGGGGGGGGGGGGGGGGAAAAGTTGTTTGTTTTCTTTTTTCTTTTTTTGATATTTTCTTTTTTTTGCAATCCCATATATAAAATATAAAAAATTTATTAATAATTTTTATTTTTTTTAAAATTATTATATTTTAAAAATATAAAAAAAATAAAAAAAATTAAAAATTTTTTTTAAATTTTTTTTTTTTTTTATTTTTTTTTTTTTTTTTTTTTTTAATTTTTTTATTTAATAATAAAAAAAAAATATAATAAAATTTTTTTTTTTTTATAATTTTTTTATATAATTAAATTTATAAAAAAAATAAATTGTTTTTTTTTTTTTTTGGGGTTTTTGGAGAGAAAAATTTTTTATTTTTTTTATTATTTTTAAAAAATTTTTTATTTTTTTTTTATTAGATTTTAAAAAAAAAAAAAATTTTGATTTAAATTCAAAATAAAATAATTTAAGGGTTATAAAAGAAAGGGGAAAATTTCCCCCCCCCCCCTCCCCCTCACGGCTTTTACGTTCTATTTCCTATTGACTATTAAAGTTTTTCGAATGCTTTAGCAAATGCTTCTATCGGGTTGTAAGGCATAAAAAATGTTTATTTCTCTATTTTAATAAGCTAAGCACGTTGGTGAGGGTTAGCAGTAATTTTAAAGCATAGTTACGCGTTTTGAAAAAATTACGCAAATTATTCGTAGCTTTAAACTCGCCATACGGATGCTCTGGCTTTTTGCGACAGGCTTCTCCTACAAAAATTCAATAAACGGGTTTTTGCGTATATTTTTAGGCTTATTTTGTCTGCAGGTTAGGCTTCCCTTTCCCTGAGCTTTTATCTCGTTCTCTCGGCGTCGAATTTCCGCGCTTTCTACCCGTTCTGCGCCTATTTCCAGGATTCCCAAGGTTTCATCCAACCCACGCAAGCACTCAGCTTCCCGAGACGCGCCAAATTTAAATGCCCACCAAATCCGGCGTTCCCCGGGCGTTGTTCCGCGCTGGGCGTGCAAGTCACGGCTCTTTGCGCGTGTGCCGCGCTAAGCTGATCAATTCATGGTTGACCTCCTCCTCAGCGCGCAGCAGCAGATATTGGCTCCCCTAAATCACCGGGCCGGTGTTCCCGTTTTGTGCGTGTGTTTTTTTGCAAGCAGAGTCGTGCTCGCCCTCGAAATGGAGGGGTGCTCGTTGGCCGGCGGCAGCAGCAGCAGCGACATCACCCAGCGCGTGTTCGCCAACGTTGCCAACATTCAGCGGCGGCGTTTGTCTAGTGGGTAATGGGCAGAAAAAGGGTGTTCTTGGCCGTTTTGGGGTTTTTAGATAGAATTGAAATCTTGTATAAATGTTGTTTTAGGCCTCTCGACTGGGAAGTTTTTTAAGCGGGGACATCTCACTTTTTCTATTTTCTCTAGACGCCAGGTAGCTTAGACAAGCGCTTGATGCAGCAGAATAGCTATTTTATACTGATTTTAAAGGTTTCTGATCACGAAAAAGTTAGACAACTTTTAAAAACACTTAGCAATAAGTCTAAAAAAATCCAAATTCGCGAATTTCTTGTCAAAATGACTAAATTTCGACAATTCTGGAAGGTTTTAATGTGATTTCTATACTATCTGCGACTTCCTCAAAGTTATATAAAACTCTGTGTACTTTGTCAAGTGAAAAACTCTCTTTCCCCCAGCGCTACGAGCTCAGAATCGTCAGAAAACAGGCGATTTTCATTTGAGATCCGCTTTCACAACCGATACGTTAGCTTTTACGTTTAGTTCATAAATTTTTGTATATATCTCTCTTTTTTCAGGCTTCTCGGCAGCCTCCCTATCACTGCGCGCCCAAAAGAAGTTGGCCTCCCGCTTCGTCACCCGGGGATCTGTGCGATTGGTGAGCCCGGCGGCCGCGCGACTCCTCGACCGTTTCTATGAGGTGCTGGAGCGGCATTACACGAAGAAGGTGGCGGAGAAGGTAGATTTTATCTAGAGTTTTTGGAATCATTCCCCTGTCGTCTATATTTTGTTTCTATCCCTTTATCGTGCGTGATCGAGCGCGTTGCTCTCTATCTTCATCTTCGTACTTTTTCGGATTCGGGGGCAAAACGTAGATACTCTGCTTTTTCTCTTCTATGATACTTTTCTAAGAAAACTTATGAAAATCCTCATTTGTTAGAAATCGCCGCAGTTTTGTATCTTTATTTTTTGGAAATGATATTTGCTCTGTATCTCCCTTTTTATCGTGTTCAGAAACAGCAGAATGGCGTTTTTGATTGGTTTTTATCTTATGCCACTCTCTAGCGGACAAAAGGTTGAAAATCATAATTTCTTTCTTTTTTTCCGGGTTATATAAAACAGCATGACTTTTTTATTTTTATTTAATCTCCTTTTTCTTCCAGACGACAAAGAACATTGTGAAGATCATCGTGAAGCTGGCCCTCGTCGCCAAGTCGGGCAGCCTGGCCGAGCACGAGCAGGGCCTGCTCCGAAGTGCCACCCAACAACTCCACACCCTCTCCCTGACGATCGCCAGCTTTTACAGGGTAAATTTCTAACGTGATTTCCTCATTTTTTTTTAGTTAACAGGCTCCTACGAGCCGCTATTTATGGAGAAGCTCGTGCGTGAAGTGAAGAAGGCGCTCGAGCCGGTCGTCGGGCTGCACTTGAGCGACAAGAGCGAGAAGCGGTTGGCCCAGATTTTTGAGGTTTGTTGTTTTTATCGTTTATTTATATGCTAACCATATTTAAAATCTTTTGCCTGTCTTTTTAGTAATATTAGTATTGTTAAAAACAAGATTTGAGCAGGAAAACGTTTTGGAAATGGGGGAAAGTCGAAATATTGGGGATTTTATTTCGAAAACCGATTTTTCGACGGCGTTTAAAGGTTTATCATTTAGACGCTGGAAGATCCGGAGTTCTACCACGCGCTGTTCAGCACCCGCGGCGCCCTGTACGACGCGCTGCCGGGGATCGTCGACGAGCTCGAGGCGATGGTCGAACAGAAGGAGATTTGAATTTTTTTGTTTTTATGCTGATTTGTGATGTATTTGTGTGTGTGCCTGCTGCGGATTTTGTATATTTTGTGCTGTGTATAAAGCGTTTGAGATGAATTTTGCTAATTGTTTTTATAACAGGAAATGTTTCAGATTTTGCAAGTTTTCAGGCTGAACCCTATCAAATTTCAAATTTGCCACCGTGTCGTGCATGCCAAATTACCATTTTTGTATCGGAATCTTTTGTTTTTTGGAATTTATCTTCTTTCGCATTTTGACGCGCCTCGCGCCGTTTTCCGCAAGGTTTCTCGCCCACTTTCCGCGCGACTTCTGCTCCTCCCCGGCGGCCATGTTCAGCGTGGCCCGGCCGCTTTCGCCGCGCGTGATCTATGGCGGTAGCCTGGAGGGTTTGCCGGTTCGTTTTTGAGCAGCGGCTTTCGACTCCAGAACTTCAGAACACCCAAATCGTCGCGAGATGCCCATCATTGACCGCCCAGCGAAATGCCGGCTCGGGCTCGCCGGGAGCGACGGTGAGTTTTCGCGCAAACAAAACGCTCTGATCGTCTAGAAACGTAGAAATAGATATGAAACACCATCTAGAACGAGTAATCGAGCTGGCTTTTAGATTCACAGCTCGTCGAAACCCAGCGACGACACCCTACCCAAGCCGCTGAAGCTGGACGTCTGCGATTTGATGGGCTTCCGGCCGTTCGAGGTGGCGATTCACTACAAATACAAACGTCTAAACAACCAATTAAAATGCAGATAACGCCATGAAATTTCCAGATGCCCCGCGCGGACCAGCCGGAGAAGAAGCCGGACGCGTCGGTGAAGCTCTACCGGCGCATCATCAGCTACGCCCAGCCCTGCGCCCTTTGCCAAAAGGCCGTCAAGGTGTGGTGAGAAACTAGCGGCAAACTAGCCTGGATTTTTGTGGAAATATGGTCAATTTTTTAGCCTAAAACGCTACGCAATTTTTATCGCTGCCTTTTTAGACGAAAGCCCTGGTGGTCGTGCTCCCCTGCTCGCACATTTTACACCCGGAATGCGCCGACGAGGTAAAACGATCTAGACTTTTCTACAAAAATCTAAATTTTAATAACCGATTAGCATAAAGGAATCAAGATAGAAAAAAATATATAAAAAAGCCCCGAAGCGACGCAAAGCTGCTTCATTCAGATGACGTTCAACCATCGCCCGTGCGACCGGTGCGAGGAGCAGAAGAGCCAGCGGAAGAGTCTCAGCTTCTACCTGCTGCTCATGTTCTGCTGCTTTTAGCAGTTTCGGTGTTGCTTCCTCTCAGTGCTCCCTCGCTCGTTCGGCTTTTCCTCTTCTCTCGCTTGTCGTCCAATTCGTTCGGAGTCTAGCTACAGGGGCTCGGAAGTATCAGCACAAATTTGATTATGTTTTTGGTTTAATTCGCTTTAAAAACCGTCAAATACTTCCGGGCCCCTTTCAAAGCTTACACTTCTCTATGCTCTATGTTTTCTGAATTACGTGTTCCTTATACGCAGCGCCCCAAATTTACGCATTCGCTTCAAGAATAAACGTTACATTAAGACTGTACCGCCAAAATTAAGTCTACGCTTCAAGAGTAACTTGATATTAAATGCCATCAACTTCTGAATAAAGTACTTTGAAGAAAGCCTCATTTTCTCCTTAACAACACACCGATTCGACAATAAGAAGTTTTATCAGGCAACAAATCGCAACGTGAGCAACACGTACAAGCAACAGAAAAGCGAAAGACAATGCAACAAATAATAGACAATTAGCGACAATGAGATCAATGCGGACGGGGAGAGTGAATGGGGGATGGGTGGGTGGCCGGGGAAAATGACGAAGGCGCCCCTTGTTTTTACGTGTGCCGCTTGAACCAGGCGATCAGCTCGTCGAGGTTGCAGAAGAGGCGCTTCCGGAAGCTAGAAAAAAATATATATTAAGTTTTAATGGGTCTTTTGCATTATCGGTGGAGCCCTGAACCCCCCTTCCCCTAATATAATAGCCAGCATTCCGATGTTTGTTAGCAAAACTTGGCCAAAATTTCACGAGGAAAGCTGTCTGTCTAGAAAATTGCAGCAGGTATAAAAATTCAATTCTAAACGAAAAGCTAGATTTCGTAATGTTTTCAATAAAATTTGTAAAGTTCGGAATGTAGAATAGGAATCGGGGCCAAAACACGTGTTCCATTTATTCAAAAATTGGGACAAAACGAATGCAAAAATTAAAAAATGATACCATAGCTTGTTGGCGGCGATGGTGATCGACTCGAGGTGCGCCTTATCCCTGTACCAGCCCAGCATGAATTTGCCCGGGTAGGTGGCCGAGACAGCGAAGCGGTATCTAAAAAAATATGATTTCAATAAAATTGAAAATCCTTACTGCGTCACTTGCGGGTCGGAGCAGTAGGCATGGTAGAGCAGGTCCTCGAACTCGGCAAATTCGGAGCCTTCCTAGAAAATTCGAAATTTTCAAGAATACAAAAAAAATCGCTTACAATGGTAACGTTGCTGTAGTACTTGTGGTTGACGATTTGGCGGGCCAACATGGCGCGGGGCTCCATGTAGAGCACGCGGACCTCTTCGAGATCATCGAAGATCTCCTTCCTGGAAAGGGAATTGAGAAGTGTTTTACACTAGTTGAAAAAACATTTTAGCGATAGTTCAAGTGGAAAATCAACCTGAGAAACTTAGAGAGCGATTTTAAAATCCGCTTTTGTCGAAAAATCGCCAGAATTAGTCAAAAATCACCATATTTAGACCTATAATAAAATTTGTGCATCTTTCGGGCCAGAGAAATAGTAAGTAAAGATGCACAAAAATTCCTGCGATTTCTGTCTAATAAATTTCTAATGTCCGTGCGCCCGTCCGACCGACCGCCCGACCGGGAATTCAGCCAAATTTTGCATTCAAATTCCAAATTCAAATTTATCTGGGGGGGGAGGGGAGGGCCAGCGCTGAAACCCCGCGTAGCGGGGGGTCAGCGCTGGTTTCTGTCTAATTATCGATTTTCTTAAAATTAGCACTTGCGTTTTTTTAGTTTTTCTAAACCCAAACCAGAAATTTGAGTCCAATAAGTGAAAAAGTATTTTTATTTATTAGGAAACTCGTATTCTAACGAAAAAGGAAAGAACGCAAAGAGAAGCCGCCGCAGTAAAAACGCGTACCCAATTCTCAACTTGCGGCCGAGGGCGATTGGCTGGCGGCCCTCTTTGCCCGATTCGTGAATTTCCCGCTTCGCGTATACGTCTTCGGCCACCTTCCATAGCAGGTAAAGCATGTTCGGGCTTTCGCTCGGGCAGAAGATGCCCTCACCCTGAAAAAAATAATTCCCCAACAAAAGCTAAGTAGAACGCACCACCAGCATCGTGGACAACGTCTTCTTGGCCGTCGGCAGGATGACGTTGTGGTACATGGGATGGTCGATCGCGCGGCGGATGAGGCGCTGAAGAGAATAAAGTTAGTAAAATCTGAACCAGGTCTCGTACCTTATTCAATGCTTTTTCTTCTTGCGGTTCCGACATCACCGACTGCCCCGTGGCCCTGTCGGCCTCCGCGCGCTCCTGGTCGAAGAACTGATCAAGCAACGGCTCCTTTTGCAAATCATCTTTCCTAAAAAACACATTTTTTCAACTATTCCTGGGCATAAAAATTTGATTTTTTCGATCCAAAATGACAAAATTTTGGACTTTTTCAAAAAACGTCTAGTTTTTCTACTTTAAGTAAAAAGCAAAATGAAAGCAATACAAACAATGTAAAAACCATCTATGGTCCGTTCCCAAGTCAACCAAGTTTTAAAGTTCGGAAAGTTGTAAAATCTAGTAGTTTATTTACCCCACATTTTTTTGTTAGGCATGCATCTAGAGAAAAAGTATTCTTTGGTACGACGATAATGATTCCGCATCCGGTATTTGAAAAAGGACCAACTTGCAGCTAAGCATGACGCTGAAGCGATCCGGCTCGACTTCCGTTATGCGTCCGTAGACGGCTTGGTTGATGGCAGCGCGCTCGCGTGGATGTCGGAGGTTGGTGGTGTCCGAGCACAGCGCTGGGATGGGGATGAAGCCGGTGATGCCGTTGTCGAGCACGACCTAAAAGCGTGATAAATAGGTAGCGGCATTATCCTGCAAGCAGATCAAATTTCGAGATTGATTTGCGCCTAGCCTGTTATAACCCTCATAGAGCTGTTAAAAATCGTTATAAAGCGGACATCGTTACCTTGACGCCGCTCGGCTTTCCGGGACAAGTGCTCACGATGTGTTCGCAGACGTCGAGCCGGTCGGCGGCGCTGAAGTCGCAGCACCACGGGCACGACCAGCCGTTTCCGTCACGGCTTAGCTAAAAGAAGAAAGTTTCAAATAAAATTCCGAAAAAATACCTCAGCTTGGCGAGACTCCGGATCGTCGACCTTGCGGTAGGCGTAGCCGCAAACCTTGGCAGTGACGAGCTTGCCGATGTAGAGAGTCTGCGGGGTGACAGCGGTCAGCATGCTGAAGAGCTCCTAAAAATAAAAAAAAATGGAATAAAACTGATATCAACAGACTTTGTCGGAATATTCCATCATCGGCTCGCGTGTGTCCTTGAACCGATCGCGGAGCTCGTTGCGCAGATCGTGCAACGTCACTACCTAAAGAAAGAATAGTTTTTCCATTCTTGTGCATCTTCGTAGGAGTCCGTAAGTCTCAGATATTCCTAGAAATGTGATAGCAAGTGTTTTAATAGTGGTTTTGCCAATTCGCTGTATCTCAAGTCGAAAAAATATAGAAAAATTCGAAAGGCCAAAAAAAATAGAAATTTCCGCCGACAAATGTCGATTTTTTTTATTATTTTTTTTGTAGTTACGCCTTCGTACGTGAGTTAATGAAAAAGTGTGGAAACGGCACTTAGATTCGGATAATTAAATCCGAAGAAAAACATTACTCTCCCTATATAGCGCTAGAACCAGGTTTTGTTTTAAAAAGCCAAAATTTTACCTTATTCGCATGCCGGTCCGGAATTGCGTCATGGAAAGCTTCGGGGTCGAATTCCTCCAAAAGATGGGGCCGCTTAAACTCGAAAATCAAAAATCAAATCAAAACCCCTACCTTTCTTAGCACTTCAAAAGCCGCCGTCAAATCGGCGACTTCGACGTCGAGGGTATCGTTAATCACCTTGCGCCCCCATTCGTACGCCTCGGGGTGGATGCGGGTCGCGTCAAACTCATCGCAGGCCAGCTCGAGCCGTTGTAGCTGAAGTAATCAGTCAATTGCCACAAAAAGAGGCCATACCTGCTCTTGGTCAAACTTGAAGAATCCGGCACAGTTCATGAACACCTTCGGGCCGATCTGGCAGGAAAGCACGAGGTCGGCACGTGACTAAAAAAGGATAACATTTTTGCGGACATCGCTTTACTCTCAGGATGTCGCAACTTGATGCGGTCGAAACCTTCCGGGAAATGCCTCGAATACGATGCCCAAAATTTCTCAATCTGATTTTCGACATAAGGAAAATCGATTCCAAGCAACAGTTTCGAATTCTTAATTTTCTATTCATAATAATTTTCAATACCTATTTTTCCAAAGCCCTATTGAAATCGACAAAAACACACCTGGACCAACCCGTCAATCTGTCGGCTTCGCAACAACCGCCGAGCCTTACGCGGGCCGAGACCGGCAACGTATTGGGGCGCGTTCTGGAGGTAGGCGTGCGTGATGCACCGGTTCAAGTCGAGACCGATGTCGCAGATGCGGTAGATGAACTCGGTGTCGATGGCCAGCCGAAGGCGCTCTTGGTCTAGCTAAAAGAGAAAAAAATCTACAAGAATAACCTACAAAATACCTCTTTTTGTAGCGGGTGAAGTGGGACGCAGAGGATGTCACCATCCTCATTGCACAACTGTGTCAGCGCGAGCGCCGGGTCGATCGCGTAGCGGCCGAGGAAGACGCCCTGGCGGAGCAGCACCGGGTAGTCGGGGAATTCTTCCTGCAGAGAGACAAATTGATAGAAAATCAAGCAAAGAACCTTGGCTCCTGCAGACATCGCAAAGACCTTGGCGTAGTTGTTCGGCAAAATGTAGATTTTTGGGAGCAGCGGGTTTTGACAGAAGGCTTCCTAAAAATATAAATTAACTACATTTAAAAAAACCACTCACGATAATGTCCTTCTGGAGCCGTGTAGCGGCCACACTCTCGCCTGCGATAACGAGCAGCGCGGGGCGGTGCTTCAGTAGAAACGTGTCGAGCTTCTTCAACGCGGCCGCCTAAAATATCAAAATCATCAATCGTAAATGCCCAAAAAACCTTTGTTGTTGCGTCATAATCTCTCCGCGGGTTAGCCGAACGTAGAAACGAGCCGCCGACCGGTGCCCCTCGCTTCATCAGGTGGTCGAGCCGGATGTGGTCCAGAACCAGGCCTTCCTGAAAAAAGGATTTTGGTGATGAATTCTCAGAATTACCATGTCAACAGCCACTCCAAACGGTACTTCTTTCCAATCCGGGGAGTACGTCAGTACTACGATCTGAATAAGGGGTTTTTTATTATAGTTGATTCTATGAATGTGGCTTTTCGTGTCCGGAGAATTCATAAGTGTTTTAAGGTGCAAATCATATTTTGAGCATTTCCGGAAAGCTTAAGATAAAGAAAAGCGTCTGCGCCGAGCCGAGACCACTTCCACCACTTCCAGAAGCAGAAAAGTAAAGTTTCCGCAGTTAAGAAAACCCACCCGATCCTGTTGCACATCGTCCGAATCTCCGAGCACACCGTCGGGCTTGAATGGGCCGATTGAGAGCTCTTCGAACATCTGCAGCCCGATTGCCTAAAATATCTATTACAAAAATTACAAAAAATGGCACCTCGAGAACGGATTTGGTGGCTTTCTCCTTCAAATCGTCGTACGTCTCCTTTTCGAGCTTCGGCAGCAGCGAGCGGACCATCGCCTGGACGACCTGGTCCCGCAAGGCGTTCCACTCGAAGGCCGCGTTGCCATAGCCTTCCTAAAAAAACCTTTTTTTACAGCTCAACGCTGAAAAACTGACACTTCGGAAGACGCCGTTGTCGATGATGGCGGCAGCCAGGTCATGGTCGTCGAGCGTGATCTTCAGCTCGATGAGCTTGTCGCGGTGGGCCTGCAAATGCGAAAAAATAAAATTATTAAGGCGATATCTTTTTACAAAAGCATATTAGCGAAGTAGTTTTTTAGCAGATTGTCGAGAATCAGAACTGCGAAAAAAATTTCTTCCGCAAGTCTATTTTCTTTCCGATTCCGAAAAGCGGTATATGGACGAAACAAAGTTTTCAAAACCAACCAATGCAAGATACAGGAACTGATCATCCGTGAACTCCTTGACCGGCTTGTTCAGGTAGCGATACCGGAAAATCGGGTGATCCTCGTCGATGATGACGCAGCCCTGTTTCGTTGGCCAGCAGACGACGTTGGCGTGTTCGCGGTACCGGGAGCGCAACGTGGAGACGACCTAAATCAAGGGGTAGATTCCAGCTACAAATGGCAGAAAATTACTCAGCATAATTAATTTATTTGTTATTTAAAAAAACCGTTTATGGCAAAAACGAACCCGTGGCTCTTGTGCAAATTCCATGGCGAGCACATATACCGCATCTTTCAGTGCGTCTACAGCGGGTCGGTCTTGAATCAGCTGATAGGCGACCTCGTGCGGGTCAGCCTGAAAGCTCCATTTTATGAAAAGAAGTTGAAGCAGTACATTTTCTGGGTGGACATCCTCCTGCGCCGAATCGAAGATCAAGTTGGTGGCAAATTGTTCTGCGGAGAGCCCGAAGCGTTGGGCCAGCTTGCCCAGCCCATCTGCGACGAGTTTCTAGAAAAAAAGAAACTCCAAAAAATTAAATAAATACCCGATAGCGGCTTTGGCGGACGACCTTCTTGAACTTATGCACGGCCAGCTCGGGTTCGGCTTCTTCGCGGTCCTCTTCGGTGAGCCGCTTCTCGGACATGTTGTAGAGATCCTCATCTAAAGATTGGATGAATAGAAATGCGCCTAAAAGATACCATAGTGAAAATGAAGCCAGTTGGCAAAGTCGTCCAGTTCTTCGACGGAGCCAAGTCGTTCGATGCTAAACGGCAAAGTAAAAAGCCCAGTTTTCAAGCGTTACTTCCACACATCTTCATGTTTTAGGGTGCGGCGGGAGATGAGCTTGTGATCGTCTTGATAGTTCTTCAAGCGTTCGACCAGGGCTTTCAGCTAAAAGAAAATTTAGGGAAAAATTTGAAGGTTTACCTTGTCCCTCCTCTCGCTGAGCGCCATCCAGGCGAGGTCGGCCTCCAGAATGCGCCAAACGTGTTCATTCGCCAGGACGCCGAGTGACTCCTTGCGGTAGGTGTAGATGAAGGGCGGCTAAATTGATCATAAAAAAGTAGGTTCTTTGGCGTTATCGGGGGGTTCGTGATACCAACCCTTTCCGAGATATCTTTTTTATAATCTAGACAGTACTAGGATTAGAGGAAATCTTACGAAATTTTGTCAAAAAATGACAATTCGACAAAAATTCTATTCTACGTCAATAGACATCATTAGATTTACAGGATAGCATTCGTCCCCTGCGATAACGGGAAAGCATCAAGAACCAAAATCACCTCGAAAAAATTGACGCGGATGTCGTAGAGCACGTTGATGATACCATCAAGCAGCGTCAGCACACGACCATTCTCGTCGACTTGGATGCGGTTGAGGCGGTTTTCGTACGGGGTGAAGCCGATGCCCTCGTTGAAGTACTTCTCCCAGATCCAGTTCGCCTCTGCGGACAGTTCGGCGTCGTCGGCCTCTTTCACCGGAATGCGGCGTATTTGGTATCTAAACCAAAAGCTAAATGTTTCTTGGATCAAACCCAACCTTTCAGGAACGTCCTGCATAATGATCCGCTTATCCTCCAACGCCTGCCGGTCTTCACTCGCCATTGTTTCCGGTTCCTAAACAAGAGATTCGCTTTAAAACCAAATAAAACCTTAGCAACTGGTGATTGGTGCTCATCTTCCTCCTCGCCATCGCTGATCAACTCGCCGTCCTCGAACAAGCTCATCCCGTTGAGATCGTCGACGCCGAAGACAGCGCGACATTCGTCAAGGGCTCTAAACCAGAAATGAAAGATTGTTGGTAATTTTTACATCGTATCCAGTCCGTTGGTCGCTCTGGAGCGCCGGCGGCGAACACGCTGACGGTCTTCGATAAAGTCGTCTTCACTTGATTCCTCGGAGCAGCCGTCGATGAGCGTGTTTGAGCCGAACCGGTTGCGCTCGTTGGAGCGGCGTGCGTCTTCTTCATCGACATCTCCGCCCTAAAACGTGAGATGTTCGTGTTTACGAGAGGGGAATCACTTTTAATTTAATTGATACATGGCTTTTAACAAAAGATAAGATGTTTTAAACACAAAAATTCTTTAAAAACCGCTGCGGTGAGTTTTTCGACTGTACCAAGCCCTCGTAAAACCTGTTTAGGGATTACGGAAGCATTTCACATAATTCTATAAATATTACATTGCCAAACAGGTCGCGCTTGATCCGGTCACGATCGTCCTCATCCTCCGAGTCCTCCTCTTGCACGACACGCGAGCGCTTCTTCAGCTTGGCGCCGTAGTTCTCGTCGAGCAGCGCCAAGTCTTCGTCGTCCAGCTCATCGTCCGTCGAGCTTTCGCGCCTTCGATCTTCATCCCGTTCCTCGAGCTCGATCTCGTCGTCGCTGGCGATGAAGTCGCCCATTTCCTCGCGCAGGCGGTCCTCGTCCACTTCTTCGTCCTCGCTGCCACTAAAAAAGGGGCAATATATTGCATAGGCAATTTATTTTATGGCTTTTCTGCATCTGCGAAGAGTAGGTGTGTGCAATAAACTCATTTTAACCTTTTAAAACAACGAAACTACACAGGAGAAGCTGAAAAAGCCGGTATTGGGGTAAAAACCGCGCCACTGACGATTTCCAAGAGGAACATCCAACCCTCAAAACAATGTATTTTCATGGCAAAGGGAAAAAGTAGAGTTATAAAGCGACTTTTTATAGCGCTTTGACCTTTGGCGCTTTTTCGACTACCCCGCGGTCTCGAGGCGTAACTTTTGAAACTTTGGAAAGAAATTTACCTCGAGTCTATGCGCTCGCGGCTCTTCATGATCTTCATTTTCTTGACGGGCCGCTCGGCATCCATCTCCATCGAGCTGTCGCTCCGGTCGGATTCCTCCGCCGAATCCTCCAACAAGCCGTGGGGCATTTGTTGTAGGTTCTAAATTAGAGATTACCTTCTCGTTGTCAGAAAATGAAAAACTCAGCGGAAAAAAGCGTTGGAAGGCCGCTACAACTAAACAAATGATAAATCTGTGATCGCGTAAATAAATTATCGACCGAACACAAAATTTTCCGATCCCAGGTATTTACGCCCAAAAATCCAGGAGCTCCCCCGATTTTCGGAGTCCTGTGACGAATTATCCGTCAAGTGGAATGTTTCGGAATCCGTCATTTGGAATGTTCTGAAATACCCCCTTTTTATCAAAATTGTCGTTTTTCCTGCAAAACAGTCAGAATTCGTGAATTTCGACTATTTTGTTGCCAAATCGACGGTTTTTCGACATTTGAGTGTTTGAAGTTGGTAGATCGGCCTAGAAATGGCCAAGAGCGATCTTGCCCAAATACCGCCCTTTCTGGCGTCTCATGCGTAGTGTCTTAGTTTTGGAAGCTAAAAGTAAGCTAAGTTTATTAGACACAAAAACACGTCGCAGATGTAATAATGAAAATAAAGACAGGTTTTCGCGTGTTTGAGATGGCTTATTTGATCCGCTCCACTTCTCCTCCTCGTTTCTTCACCAATATCGATTGTAGGCATATTTTCTGCAGCTTTCTGATCTTTCCGCTAGCTCCTAGCACAGTGCATCAATTCTCCACCACTTTCGTATATTCGCCGCCACCTTGCTGGCTTTTCGAAACTCGTGGGTGCTGGGGGGCGGGCTAGCCCGCCCCGACGAGCCTAGGCGAGGCCAGAATGAGGGAGAGGGCCTGTTTTTCAGTCATTGAACGAACGAACGATTAGGCTATCAACGAAAAACAGTTTAGAAGAGAAATAGAAGAGTTTCAAAACTTGTATTATAAAATTTCCTGCTTTTCTGGTAATTCTTGGATGAAAAATCATCTTTTCCGCTTTGTAAGACCGTTTTCCGCGTTTTTTTTATTGAACAGTGGTTTAGCGATTTATTTAAAGTCTCCGGCAAGTTCGAATGAAATTCATGAAGAGTTAGTTATCACATTTCGAGCGTCCACCAACTCGATTCCCCTTATTTTGCCACAACTCGTAGCTGCCCATCTCGAAGGGATCGCCGTTCACGTAGCTGTACGGGATTTGGCGGTGGATGATGGCCCGGCAGTTCTAAAAAGACGTCTTATACTACTTTGGGCTCATTTTCGTGGCACTCACCCGGCGTTTCCATTCTGGCGAATCATTTGCCACACAATTGTGCAGGACTTGTAGGTAGTTTTCCGGGAAATCCTAGGGAGTAGAAATTATTTACTAGTATGCTATCGTATTAAGTAAAAGTATATTATTAAAAGTAGAGTAGTAGACTTATTTTCAAAGTGAAGTTACGAGAATTTCGAAGTAAAGAAATTACCCCAATCTCGACGTCCCCTCCCGAAATGCTGTATTTTCCATCTTCTCCCGTAAAATCGGTGCCCAAGTGGTCGTCCTCCTTGAAGAGGTCGTGCTCCATTAGCTTGACCTCGACGCCGGCGATCGGCGTGCCGTTGCATTTCAGCTGGCCCTAGAGGTTCGGCTTTTTTGTTTTTAGAAATTACTCCACCATAACTGTCAGTTTATAGCGATGGATTATCGCCGAGGAAAACGGGATGGCCAGTAGTAAGAATAGGGCGATGAATTTCATCGAACAAAGCATTTTGCGAATCGCAAGAACTTCCAGAAATCGACGGTCGTCTACGGTTCTGCATAGAGTTGAATAAAATTGAGTTTAATGCGTTTTGGATTGGGTTTTGGACAGTCTGCTGAATGGGTTTCGGTTTTCTGAGGATCTTGAAAGCTAGATAATACGAAATCGGTCGCTTCGTCGGGGAAAATGTTTTTTTTTCGAAGTGCAGATTCGAAAAGAGAAAAAAAATCCAATTTTTTTGATGTATCATTTTTTGATTTTTATCCATTCTTAGGTTCTTATAAAAGATGTAAAAACCTTTCTAAGGCGATGTAAGCAAAGTCATGAAATTCCGCTATAGTCTGTGTTTTATTATAATTTATGGCTTTTTAGTTGTAGTGGGCTGGTCGCTAGACGTTGTGTTGGTTTGGCCACTAAATCCACCCTTCGTCGGCACGCACCAGACGACTCCTTTTGTATACTGAAAAGAAAAATATCGTTGTTTAAAGTAAATTAAAGGCTTTTTCAAGCGGTCTCATATGATAACTGACTTTACTAGGCCAAAGCTCCTCCAGCCCAAAATTGTATGGAACGGCGCCGGGGGCTACGGCTTCGTGGGGCAGTTCGTATTTGAACCAGATGCAACGCTGAAAAGTTAGACGTTTCGAGGTGTAGTTTGTAAAATGTTTAAAACGCTTTAAAAAGCTTAGTTTTCTGATATTTGGGCACTTACCCGATCCCCATAGCAATCATGAATGATGTCGATGCTGACGGTTTGCTAAAAAATTATCATACAGGTGGCTCCGCGAAAAAATCACTGCCCCCCCCCTCTAAGTCGACGTATAAGTATCGGATCGGAATGAAAGTTTTTCTGGTTTCAAAACCAGGTTGTTATTTCAATGAGCTATTTTACAAGCCATCTGCACAATTTTTTAGTAAAATAAAACTATATTTAACTAGAAAAACCATCTAAAAACATGAAAATTTTTTCAAAAAGTCGAGATTTTGTTCAGAAAATCATTTTTTTTTTGTTAAAATGGTAAAAATTTGGTAAAATGTGTCATTTTGGTGAAAAATCAATAATTTTTGGTATTTTTTAATCAAATCTTGCAATTTTTGACGTTTAGGGATGGTAAAAACCAGTTCAGACATACTTCCGCTATTTATATTGAAAAAAATTGGTTTCTAAGAAAAAAATCTGCCTCCCCCCGTTAAGGCGAAAGAACCGATCTACGTATTCCCAACGCTTCGCGCGGCGCGTATTGCGCGCGGAAAAAATGTCGAAGGTTCTCAAGCCGTTCAGTCTATCACCCATACCATGCCAGCTGTGGGAAAAGCTGTCAATGTGAAGTTTCCATTCGCGTCAGTGTGATCGACTCCGATGGGTTGATCGGGGAGGAAGAACCGGTGCTGCATCAACTTCACCTCAAGACCCGCCCTCGGCGCCCCCTCGCATTTTATTTGACCCTAAAATTTTAGGCATTTTTAGGCCATAAGCGGTTATACCATAACTCTCACACAGCCATCACATTTTGGGAGAACCTGGGAAAATGCTGATGAGAGTAGGGCTAAGAAAATGGCTTTCGAAAGTAGAAGGGCCATAATATGAGGGAAACTTAAACTTAGATCTTCAGTGAAATTCCGAAACCGAAGTTCAGCCAAACTTATGCGGAATAACTACATAAAATTGAATTTAATGTGGGTGAGGGATTTTTTTTACATTGTTTCGTTTTGGGGGGAAAGCTACGGGCGCTTTTGTATAATAACAAAAGCGTTCCTGCACCAAATTGCATCCGAATCGATTGCATCGATATTCAACGATTTCTAAAAAAGAGTAAAGTCAGCGCCGTCCTGTTAGTTTTAGCAAGCAATTAACATGCTGGGTTTTACATGAAATCCGCAGTTTTCATGGATTTTGGTCCGCAATTTAGTGAATTAAAATGGCTATCTCTAAAAACAAAAAGGGCTTGTTTTTTCGCCTTTTCGAGAGCTTTTGATAGATACCTAAATCGTCAAAATCGAACATGACTGCGGCCCGCTAGGGGGGGTCGATCTTTTTTTGGACACCCTGCATACAAAAAATTATAACAATTTATTTAGAGTCTCTAATTCTTGATATTTTCGTTGTCAGGTCGTTAGTCTGCTTACACTTTTCCCTGAAATACCATTCAACAGTATCTCGGTTTTTTGGTGGCGACAAACCTTATTTTCCCACAGCTCGTAGATGCCGAGGTTGTAGGGGCGGGCTGTGATTTGGTGCAAAATAATTGGTCGGCAGTTCTAAGAATATTTTCGGACGGTTTGGAAATGGCAGTTACGTATTCTACGCATGGTTTCACGGCGGTGCACGAGTGGCGGATGCGTAGGTAGTTGTGGGGAGGATCCTGTCAACAAAAATAGTTACAGGAAAGCGGAAACTACCCAGGTTTCGATGTCGGTGGCCTCGATCTTGAATCCTCCATCTTCTCCCGTGTAAGAGATGCCCAAGACGTCGTCCGCTTTGACAAAGTCGCGCTCCATCAGGTCCACCTGGACGCCGGCGATCGGCGTACCGTTGCAATAGAGCTTGCCCTAGACGGCGTGCAATTGGTATCATTGATAATTTTTCAAGCTTAGTTCTTGGCTGGTATTAGTGTCGGACAGCACCCCAAGAAACGCACCCCGGGTGCCTTTGAAACGCACCCCAGGGGGTCTTTGAAACGCACCCGGGGTGCCTTTCAAACGCACCCCGGGGTCTGTTTGAAACGCACCCCGGGGTGCGTTTCAAAGGCACCCCACTCCCCCCGGGGGTGCATTAATAGTGTCCCCGGGTGCCTTTGAACGCACCCCGGGGTGTCTTTCGGGGTGCGTTTGGGGGTGTGTTTTGGGGTGTGTTTTGGGGTGCGTTTCGGCCCCACAGGCGGCAAAGAATAGCAAGGAAAGCCGATAAATAAAAGTATATTTGGCTTAGGAATATTACAGATATCTTTGAATATGTTTTCTATACAGAATTGATGCCATCCCGCTTTCAGTAAGATATATTTGATAGGCTATGTTGGAGTTTTAAACGATTTATGGTACGATTTTCATATTTTCTCGGGGCTAAAAATGTTTTTGTTCACACTTTTGGCAAAAAGTATGGAAATTATTTACGGGATTTGCAAAAATGGAACAGATAACAATTAATAGGATGTGACTGGAGTATGACATAAGGCAAGAATAGCATATTGAGGGGTTTATAAGGGTTTCTGCAATATTTCTATGCCAAACAAACTTTTATTATCGGCTTTCCTTGCTATTCTTTGCGACCTGTGGGGGCGAAACGCACCCCAAAACACACCCTCAAACGCACCCCGAAAGACACCCCGGGGTGCGTTCAAAGGCACCCGGGGACACTATTAATGCACCCCCGACGGAGAGGGGTGTCTTTCAAACGCACCCCGGGGTGCGTTTCAAACAGACCCCGGGGTGCGTTTGAAAGGCACCCCGGGTGCGTTTCAAAGACCCCCTGGGGTGCGTTTCAAAGGCACCCGGGGTGCGTTTCTTGGGGTGCTGTCCGACACTAGCTGGTATAATAAGACTTTTCGTCAACCTAATAAAAGCATCCGACGTTTTTAAAGGTACATTCCGCGCTCGTTAAAAAATCCAACTCGGCGGCAAGAATTCGCCTGTCCGACGGCCGCGCCTCCGACCCTTCATAGCTCCTCGCCACCCCCCCTCGCGTCTCTCCCATGGCCGAGTGGTCTAAAGCGCTTGCCCCAGGCGAGCGTCCCGGGTTCGGTTTTGCCCGACTTTTAGCACCCACCGTACCCCGGAATTCTAAAACACAATTTGTCTAAGAAGTTAGTCCATTCAAAGAGAGCGGACTGTACCTTTAAACATATTTTTTTCTGTAACTTCAGAAATGCTCAGTAGCGTTACAGGCAGGATATTAATAGGGTTTTGGGAAAATTTAACTATATTTTAAGTGAAAAAACTATCTTAAAAGTTTCAAGTTTTTAAAAAATTCGAAATTTGGTCCGAAAATCACCCATTTTATTCGTCGAAAGGCGGATTTTTGTATTTTTTTATATTAAAAAGGTGTAAAGTTTTACCGTTGATTAGTAACAAGTTTTTTTAGCAAGTTAGCAGTTTTTTTTACCTGAACGTCTATTCGGTAGGGGAAGAACAACGCCGAGACGAACGGAACGGTCAACAGTGGCAGTAGGGTGATGGCATTGACGGGGGACAACATCGTGAACTGGCTGCCAGTGACGGCGCCGGCCTATTTTATGCCTAGACGTGCATAAAATTGAGTTTAAATTGTTGGGCAGTTGTGTCGGATGGTCTCTGACTTTCGGATGCCTCGACAGTGATCAAGATGCGCATCCAAACGTCCAAATGCCGACTACCTAGTCGACCGGCCTTGCTACCAGAATGTCGAAAAATAATGTTTCGAGAGGCCAATTTGTCGAAATTTCGCTTGGTCGAAAATCAGAATGTCGAAATTGCACGGTGTCGAATAGCCATCGTTAGCCATAGCAGTTTAGCGACGAGCTACAGTTTACTTTACCCCCCTCCCCAGCCCAAGGTCCCAAGCTTTTCAAGATTTTCGCCATTTTTTGGGATTTTCTCGACGACACTCGATAGAACATCAAAAAAAAAGATACTCCGATTTTTTATGGCTGCTCAAAAATTTGTAAGTTAAATTAATTACAGCAAAAAAACAAAAACTGCCTCGAAAGTTGGAATCAAAAAGCTAGTTTTATTTATTTTCGCTATTTTTTGTTGACATTTTCGATACGTCCTTCGATAGAGCTTCGAAAACTATGCTAAGCGTTTCAATTTCAACCAAAAATAATGTGTTATAAAATAGCTACAGCGACAACCGGATTTAAACGCGGATAGTCAAGGCCACCAATCCGGATGGTTTTAAATTTAACAATTTCTATAACATGGTTGCTTTTGTAGCCGTGCCGTCAACCTCACGACTCGTCGCACAGGATCCCGCCCTCGACCTTGTTGCCCTGAAACAAAAGATTCAGGTAGGAAATAAAAAATGACAAATTTGTGAATATGCTGGAAAATCGTTTATATATCGTTACAAAAAATCCCAAAAAAAAAAGTTACAGGGTGCCCCAAAAAAAAATCGACCCCCCTCTAGCGGGCCGCAGTCATGTCCGATTTTGACGATTTAGTTATCTATCGAAAGCACTCGAAAAGGCGAGAAAACAAGCACTTTTCGTTTTTCAATATGGGAATTTTAATTCATTAAATTTAGGGCCAAAATCGATGAAAACTGCAGATTTTATGCAAAATCGGCATGTTAATTGTTTGCTAAAGCAAACAGGACGATGCTGGTTTTACGCTTTTTATAGAAATCATTGAATATCGAGCGAAGGCTAAAATTTTTTGGAAAACCAAAGGCGTTTGTTTTCTCACCGTTTGAAGGGCTTTCGAATGGTGTGAAAATCATTCCGATCCGAGCTTTCTGCGGTCCGCTAGAGGGGGTCGATTTTTTTTGGGACACCCTGTAGGTATCGTTCGGCCCGCCCACGAACGTCCCCCCGCTAACAGCCCAGTACCGTAGTCCTTACCGGGTTCCTCCACAACTCCATGGTGCCAAGGTCGTAATGGCCGTTGGTGTAGGCAGCGGGCACTGGATGCCTGATCGTCGCGGTACAGATCTAAAGAGTAGTTGAAGTGACCGGCCTGAGGCAGCGTTCTTCGACCTAACGAAATTGGAATAAGTACGTAGCAGTACCTAATGACATAAACACTTACCCGAGGTCCCGGAGGCTTGGTCGTGCAACGATGAACGATTTTGATGTAGTTGTCTGGTGGGCCCTGTAAGGTATGAAGGTACCGTCCCTGAGGTATTGGGCTGACGCAACGCGACCGCTACGCATGCTTCATGGAAGGCCTTGTCTTTGTCTGTGCGTTTTATAGGGACCGAGGGTCAGACATTCTGGGGCTATCTTTTCGTTTTTCTCCTACCGGAATTTCGTAATCATTTGTAGAGATCGCAAATTTCCCATCCAGCTCGGTTACGTCGGTGCCCAGGTCGTCGTCCGCGTATCGATCGTCCTCAAACAGCTTTACCTGGACCCCGGCCATCGCCGTGCCGTTGCAGTTCAGTTGGCCCTAAGAATTTAGCACATTTTAGCACCTATTAAAATACGAGAAAGATCAGCATTACGGAGGACGGCTATAATGTCAGAGAAGCGTAAAGTAGCGTAGCGCCTACCGAAACCGCCAGATTGTAGTACGGCCAGAAGGCCGTGCAAAACGGTAGGGCCAGCAGAGCGAAGGAGATTGTCGTGGTGGTTGGGGAAAACATTCTAAAACATGGGTCTAAAAAATCAATTCGTAGTTTTTGAAAAAATGGAGAAAACTCGAGAAGTAACTTCGCTCAAGATCTGGAAATTTTAAGTTGGGTCGTGTATCAGATTGACTATGGATGAAGACGGTTCTGTTTCGTTTCTCTCTCGCTCTCTCTCTCTCTCTCTCTCTCTCTCTCTCTCTCTCTCTCTCTCTCTCTCTATCTGTCTCTCTCGCTCGCTCGCTCTCTCGCTCTCTCTCTCTCTCTCTCTCTCTCTCTCTCTCTCTCTCTCTCTCTCCTTCTCTCCTTCTCACTCTCTCTCCTTCTCTCCTTCTCACTCCTCTCTCTCTCTCTCTCTCTCTCTCTCTCTCTCTATCTCTCTCCTTCTCTCCTTCTCTCCTTCTCACTCTCTCTCTATCTCTCCTTCCCACTCTCTCTCTATCTCTATAACTCTCTAACTCTTTCTCTCTCTCTATCTCTCTCGCTCTCTCACTCTCACTCTCTTTCTCTCTCTCTCTCACTCTCTTTCTCTCTCTCTATCTCTATCACTCTCTAACTCTTTCTCTATCTCTATCTCTCTATATCTCTCTCACTCTCACTCACTTTCTCTCTCTCTCTCTCTCTCTCTCTCTCTTCTCCTTTTCGCTCTCTCCCTCTCTATTGCCGAACGATTCATTAATTCTGTTTTTTTCTACTTTTCCATTTGATAAATTTATTAAGTAACTGTTCTTGACGTTTTTGCTGTAACACAACGATTATCTGCAGTCATATTTGTTGACCTGAAATGACTGGATAGAAGATGCAACCCCCTCCCCCGATAACGCAAAAGCACCCCTTGGGGAACCTACTTTGTTGTTCCACAACTCGACGGTGCCCAGGTCGAATAACTTTCCGTTGTAGTACTGCCACGGGATTGTGTACTTGAACTCTGCCGGGCAACCCTGTGGGATACAGATCAGCAAAATACCGACAGGAGAAAATGAATATAAAGAGAATACCGACAGTCAAGTTCCGGAGCTGGAGAAACCCTAATAACCAAAATCCCGATAGCGAAAATACCGACAACCGGACGAAAGCCGTTATAGCGAAATAAAAACGTAATTTTTGGAGATTTTTGCTGTCGGGATTTGTAATGTCGATATTTTTTCGGTTGTCGAGCTTTGGCCTCTCCAGATTTTGGCTATTGCCTTTCCGGCTGTCGGTATTTTGTCGTGTCGATATTTTGCCTGTCTGGATACGCATCCCAAATACCCGTAATCGAAATTTTTTTGAAAAAAACCCCACCGTATTGCCGGGCGTTTTCGGTACGCATCCGTGTACCACCCACACGTAGAACTTTACGCTGTCGCCTGGCGTCTGAATTGTAAAGGTACAGTATACACCTTGTATACGCATACCGGAACTTCGTAGTCTTCGCCCGAGAGCGCGAATCTGCCATCGCTGCCGGTGCGGTCGGAGCCGAGAAAATCGTCCTCCACCGGGTCCTCCTCGTACACTTTCACATCCAAGCCGTTCATGGGCGCACCGTTGCATTTGAATTGGCCCTAGCATGATTAGAGTGTGAATCCAAGAGCGAAAAAAGATACAAAGCGAGAGAGAGAGAGGGAAAGAGAGAGCGAGAGATAGAAAGAGAAAGCCAGGGGTTTATGATAGAAGCTGAGAGAGACGGCCATAGAGCGAGAGAGAGAGAGAGAGAGAGAGAGAGAGAGAGAGAGAAAGCGCGATAGTGCGAGAGGGTGAGCTCAAAAAATAGAGCGGCGGAGAGAGCGAGCGATAGAGAGAAAGAAACAGCGTAAGAGAGAGCGACAGAGAGAGAGAGCGTGAGCGACAGAGAGAGAGAGAGAGAGAGAGAGAGAGAGAGAGAGAGAGAGAGAGAGAGAGAGAGAGAGGGAGAGGGAGAGGGAGCGTGAGAGATTTGTATAGCATTACCTTAATCGAGTATTGATACTTGGGCGCGATGATGGGCGGCATAACGTCCGGCAGCCAATTGGAGATGACCGACGGCAGGTTAACCATGTAGATGGCGACCATCAGACCGAAAGACGCCATTTTTGAAGGAATAGCGGACTCGAAGCCGACCCCGAAAACACTTTTCTCGTGCAAGCTTCGATACATGGATGGGAAGCCTGATCGTTGATCGCTCGCAAAGCCCGCATTTTTCTGGTCATTGGTCGAGGGACTGTATGCATAACGAATCGACGTCCGACCACTCCCCAGAATTCAAGGATGCATGGAAAGATTTGGCGGATTGATAGGTAAGAAATATAAACAGGAAAGTTTATTCGAGCGAATCCTTCATTTATCCGTGCGGCGCGAATTTAAGGTTGCGACAATCCGAGGTGGTGTAGTCCTAAAAGCCGTGATAATTCACAGAAGAAGTGAAAGATCTTTACCAGACGATCCAGCTGAAGCGTGGGCTCGAACGGCTTGCCGTCGACGTTCTCCTCTGGGATTGGGACATCTACCGTACCACCGCAAGTCTGGAATGCTAAAATCTGGGAGAGCAAGCGAGAGAGTGTGAGAAAGAGTGACAGTGAGAGAGGGAGAGCAAGAGAGGAAGAGAGAGAGAGAGTGCGAGAGAGAGCGAGAGAGAGACAGAGAGGGAGAAAGATAGAGAGAACGAGAGAGAGAGAGAGTGGGAACGAGAGAGGGTGAGCGAGAGAAAGAGTGCAAGAGAGGGAGAGAGATAGGGCGACCGTGAGAGAGCGAGAGAAGGCAAGAGAGAAAGAGAGCGACAGGGTTTTTTTAAGGCAGCTGACCGGTAGCCGGTTACGACATGAAAAGATTTCTTCTGCTAAACAGCTGATTCGTCCTGGCAAACTAGCGAAGGTTTTTGAGGAATTTTGTCAGCAAAGACGATTTTTGGGCCAGAAATGTCAAAATTCAACGTGTTTAATCGATTACAACATTAAAACCCGCTTAAGCCGTTGAATTTTGCTTATTCTAGGTTTAAATTTGATGCGTTCAAACAATCTGATACCTTGTCCTCAACGCAAGTGTGTCGAATTCGAAGGTAAGGTTCAATGCTGAGAAACTAAAAAATCTGCAATTTTTTTATCCTAGATTAGCCAATTTTTTACCTCGTCCTCCTCGCCATCGAGCTCAAACTTTCCATTCTTGTCCGTTTCCTTCTTGCCCAGCTCGTCGTCAGCATCCACTGGAATGGAAAGGAAGTTCCGCAAAGCTACAACTTACGCCCATCCTTTTCCATCAATTTGATCGAGGCGTTGGTGTATGGGCGACCCTTACAGAGAACGGTACCCTAAAATTGGAAAAACCCCAAAATGCCGTCTCCCAAGACCCCAACATCCAAAATCTCGACATGCCAAAAAAGCTCTTTAAGGGGGAATGGCGTTCAACCTAGCGTCAAAGAATTTGTCCGGATTTTGGTTGTCGGGATTATAGCCGGAATTCTCTAAGATCGGTCGAAACGGGCAAGCTAGCAGAAATTCTTTGTGAATTTTATCCAAGAAGTATCTACACAGCAGAGCTTCTTTGGCAATTTTCGATTCTGGGGCCAGCTAGCAGATATTCTTTAAAAATTCGGGCCTTCAAGCCTACAGATTTGAAAATTACATACCTTAACGCTAATTTTCTGGAGTCTACCATTGGCATAGTTGAAGTTACCACAAAGAAAAATGAAGAAAATGAGCCGAACAGACATGTCGTGAAGAGAGGACATTTTGTAAACGTTCCGGAAACCTTTAAAAATCACAATTTTGAAACTTCGAAAATGATATGCGGATCCTAGACGTCGCGGCGGCTCTTTTGAAATTCAATGAAAGATAGGGGGTGAGAGAGACAGAGAGGAGAGAGAGAGACAGAGAGGAGAGAGAGAGAGAGAGAGAGAGAGAGAGAGAGAGAGAGAGAGAGATAGAGAGAGACAGGGACAGAATGAGAGAGTTTATGTGAGACAGGGATGGAGGGAGAGCAAGAGTGAGAGATGGAGAGAAAGAGAAAGAGAAAGATGGAGAGAGAGAGACAGAGAGAGACAGAGAGAGAGAGAGAGAGAGAGAGAGAGAGAGGGGGGAGGGAGGGAGGGAGATAGAGAAAGCAGAAAAGAAAAGTTTTTGATCAGCTGATGGCAGCTGATTTTGAAGTTACGGTCCCAATTTAGACATCACTTTCGTAAATCAAAAATTTTGCTTTAAGAGAAAAAGCGCCCTCTTCATTTTTCCCTATGATTTGGAGTTCGGAATCCTTCAAAATCCTAGGGGAAATCGGCAAAACAAAATTTTGTTGCGTTTCCCTGGGGGAAACAAAATTTTCCCCTTCGTCGATAGTCATCCAAGGTACTGCCCAATCTCCATGACTGAACTATCCCGTTAAAACGAATAAGCCCAACCCAAAGAACTGAATGAAGCCAAAGTTCACCCGGTCAAAACACAAACTAAAAAAACCCGGAGGCTCTTTATTGCATGAAAATCCGAATAAGAAATACACGTACAATGCGGAACTTCACAAAAAGCGAGTAGCAATGAGGAACAAGTAAAGGACGACAACTCGGATAAAATCATTCTTCGGAAATACATAGTTTAATTGGGGAATATGGATGGAAGTTATTTAAGTGGATGTGGAATTTCGATTTGCGACGAGCCGGCGATGAGCGATGTTAAGATGCAAGTAGACGATTTGGCGCACCGACACTGCCCTGCAAAGGAAATATTTAAAATGTTGAAATTTTGGTTATTATTAATTTATTAAATGCCAATAATTAATATTACAAATCGTGAAAATATTAACATTTTTGATAAGAATCTGTAAAGTTTTTTCGTTCAAAAATGGTAAAAAAACCCTAGAAACACTACGCAATGTATTTCGAAAAAAAAGAATAACAATAACAATTGGTCCCCCGCCGATAATTCGAAACAGCCATTACTCTTTTTGTGCTGCTGGGGCTAGGGGTCAATTTCGTGTTCCAGATGGGAGCCGTCAAATTCTGGTGTGGTGCTTTTTTGGCGCATCTTGCATGTGTGAAGACTCCGTTTTAGGCACCAACCTAGACCCTGCGATCAGCCGGGGCCGGCCGACGGCGCAGCAGCAACAGCAGCAGTAGGCACTCGCGGAGCGTTGTTCCCGGGGACCGGGGGCTGCAAGAGAAGTTGTGAGCCGTTTTATTTCGTCAAATTCGTCAGAAACTGAAAAAACCGCCTTTCGGGCAGATTTTCTTCAGTTTTTGAAACGTTGGCCCATGCTAATTGATTCCGGTTCTGGTGTTTTATCGGGGGGCGGGGGGAGGGGAGTTTCATGCCCTATTTTTTCGAATATTTCACTATTTTTTCGGGACTATCTCATCGCGGCCCGAAAGAGCATCAAAGAATCTACTACAAGTTTCCATTTTAGACCAAAAATTATAATTTAGGAAAGTTGTATAAAATATGCTGAAAATGGGGCTGAAAAGCTAGTTTTCGAGATTTTCGACATTTTTTGACATTCTGTTAACGCTATCGGGGTAAATAAGAAAAAAATGTTGTAATACCCAGCTTAAAATCATAGAATTTAAGATAGGAGAGGCTACCGGCAAAAATTCTCCGCCCCCCCCCCGCTAACGAACCAGAACCTTAATTCCTAACAAAGAGCATGGTCGATATTTTTACAGTAAGCCTGACAACTTGTCACTTCTTACCGCAACTCGGTTGGCGTCATGGACGCATCTTGGAATTCCGCGCTTTCTGCCCTTTTGCTCCTTCCAGGTGACGCTCCCATCCGCGGTCCTCTGCCCGTACAGCACCGGAACCCGTCTTCCGGCGACTCTCCCGATTTTGGCTTCTTTCCAGCGCGCCACGCCGCGCGTGTTCTTGACGGCCAAGAGGATGTGGAGCCCTTCGCTAAAGATGTCCATAATTTTTTTGGTAGCTGACACTCCCACTATAATCCTTCCAGTCGGCGAGCTCCGTGGGGTCGCTGGATGTAGGTGATGCCCGGGACGAACTGGCTCTGGGCGGGCCAATTCGCGAGGATAGCTGCGGTGTGTCCGCACACACGTTGGTTGGTCATCTGGAATGACGGAGTTGCGTGTGAAACCTCGGGGTAAGTGCGCGGTTTACGGTTCTTTTGCATTATCGAAAAGGGTGGGGGGGGGGATTTTTTAGCTTGATGCAAATTAGCGCTGCGCCTGGCGGGGGGGTCCTAGACTTTATTCGTCACTCACTCTTACCGCCATTCTCACGGCATCATGGGGACAATGAGGAATCCCCCATTTGCGCCTTCGTCGCTCCTTCCACGTCAGAAGGCCGTCAGACTGGCGGCAAGCATATAAGATCGGCAGGCGACCCTTGGGGCCGAGCGGTCCGGTGTTTGCTTCTTTCCACTTCCAGGTTCCACGGGAATTTTTGGTTGCGATGAGAACATGCTGATCAGGGCTATAAAGGTCGATGATTGTCTAGATGCCTGGCACTGCCCCACCGCAAGTGATCGAGACGGTGCCTGACATTCTCCCGTTTCTCGTACTCGACTCCGGGATGGTAGATGCTCTTCACCGGCCATACATCCAGGAAAGCGGGCGTATGACCACAGGCGTATGACATCTGCAATGTAGAAGTTGGCTATGAAGCCGGTACGAGGTCAGTGAAAGCTGTGAAGCCTTGCGAAAAAATCCCAGCCTCGCACCCCTATGCAAATTGCTTACGGGAAAGAGATGAGCAGCGCCACCCGGACGATGATGGGGGCCGAGTAGCAGCGAGGAACCCTGACTGGGCGCTAGAATGAAAAATTGCCGGAGGCTCTGGGCGGTGGTGGCCTAAGATGATGAAACATGATGAACGCTCTCAGATGCCAGCTGTTGCATTCAAATTTCATATGGTATCTTGACTGCAAAATTGGGGCGTGTTCGAAGTGATGCGAAGTGAGGACCACGGTGTTATGGATTATCAGAATAAACGCCCAATTTCTCTCTCACTGTCTCTCTCCGTCTGTCTGTCTCCTAAGCATTGGTACTTTTACACCCACATTTTTGTTTGTTATGAAAATATAAGCCTAAGCCTAAGCCGAACGGAAAACATAAGCCTATGCCTAAGCCTAAGCCTAACCTCAGCTTAAAGGGATGCCGACGGCATAATCAATCGGTTAGGCGGTGGAAAGAAAATGTCTCTGCCACACTAACTGCTCTCTGGTCCTAACAAAACGTCCGGTAGCTTTGGAAAGGAGGGAAGACCGCAACGCGTGCAATAGACGCGTCACGCAATTGCGAAAGCAGGCCTGCGCAGCTAAAAATCGGTTGCTATTCCGCGCACCCGCACGCAACGCGCGAAAAACACTCCGCGGCTTTTCACTCCTGGGCCTCGTCTAGGTAAGATCACAAAAATACTTTGCATATTCTGCCCAAATCCCGCTAACAAAAATGGGAAATCTCCTCTGTAGCCTGATTTTATAGAAAATATCCACTCCCGGCGCATGTAAATTTTGCCTAACTAAGTTTCTTTCACAAAAACCTAAATTTAATGTCGAAAATAGTAAATTTTGAAAAATATAATAAGTCGGCAGTCATCTCCACTCCATCACGCATCAAATGACGTATCAAACATGTCCGAAAACTTCTTCCCTGACCCGTTATGAGCGGAACATACATCCGGAAGTGGATGCAAATCTACCCAGACACACACACTATGTTTTTTATATATATCCTTAAGGTTTGGAAAATTAGAAAACAAGGTTTGGTAGTGATCTGGAATCAGCGAAAGGTTCTGCAGAAAAAAGGCTTGGTCCTCACCCGAATTTCTATCCTGACCAAAATACTGTAAGCCTAGGCATAGGCCCTAGCTTAAGAAGCCTGCACAGCACCCACGTGGAAGCACTACACCCACGGGGAGGGACCGGAACCGATAGAAACAAGCCTGCTTGCTACTTTCCTGGTACAGTTATCTTTATTTAGCTTTATTTGTGGCTATATGTCCGGCTGGGTCCTCCTCACGGGCATCTCACCGCGGTGTATGGCTAAATTCGGAATAAAAATGGAAAACTTGACGTTACGAATTTGGCAAGCTCAATTAGCGGCAGCTTGAAAACCGGAGCGTTGATGGCTTCGGGTGGGACTTGCATGTTTATCTTAGCACCACAGGGCTGAAAAACACGTTTTAAAGGGTTACTGTCGTCGAGAAACCGATTACGAGAGGCATTTCTGATTTTCGAGTAAAAACGGTCTGGTCTCGTCGTACATGTCGTCGGGGTCGACTATAGCAAAATTTGGCATTTACGAAAGAGAACAAAATACACCCACTAATGTTGCCGAGATCCCGCTCCATCAACCTCACCGTGGCACCCCAGAAGGGCACGCCATCGCACAGGATTGTGCCCTGAAAATGGACTTTTAAGAGGAAGCCATAACTTTTAAACGCCACGCGACAGGTTTCGCGACGCGACAGACTGAACGTGGACTTTAACGGGACCGCAAAGAAAATTATGGATTTTGTTGACTATTGAATTTTAAGCGCGACACTCGACCCGAGACCCGACGCGACGCGTTTCGCAACGCGGCAGCCATCGCGCAAGTTGGAAGCCAGGCGGGAGACGCATCACGACGCGCAGCACGTAGCGCAACACACTGCCAAGCAGGCAACCCAAATCGCAACGTGACCAGCGACGCGATATGCAACGAGGCACGTAGCGCTGAGCAGAACGCGCCACGCAACGCTTTTAGTGATGTTTTCTGCGGCGGGATGCGCGATGAGACGCGCAACGCAGCACGCAACGCCTAAGCGTAGCACCATTCATAAGGTAAAACCGGACGCACAGATGGACAGGCAACGCGACGCAGAACCTAACGTGATACGTTACGCAACTACACGGACAACACGGCGCGCCACGCGACACAAAACGCGACATTTAGCGCAGCCAGACACTACTCATAACTCGGCATGCAGCTATAGGCACGACGCTACTCAAAACGCAAGCTATTACTCGACACAGAACGCGACACTTAACGTAGCAAGCTACGCCACGGTCAACGGAATTTTTTCGAATTTTTAGCTTGAGAGAAACTAGCAGGGATCGTTGAGGATTCTTACTGGATCCCTGCGAAGCGAAAATTCAAACTAAAACACTTACCTGAACGGCCACTTCCTGCCAGCCGCCAAGCGCCAAATCAAGGCTGCTGAAAAGAAATAGCGCAACAAAAAGTCGACCGCCGGCTCCGAGCATCTTCAACAAGTTCACAGATCAAACAGGACGATTTTTATCGAGGTTGAATTGATTTGAAATTCAGAATTTTGGATTTCAGAATTTCGAATTTTCGTCTTGCAGACCTTCGGGCGGCGTCTTTTTGAATCACAATTCGCCGAACCAAAAGGTGTGATCTTTGCGGCAAGGCGTCCATTGGCACAGAGGGGGGCTGAATCATTTGAGATCATGCGGCTCAAAACTTGATGAATCACGAAAATTTGGGAAGGTCAAGCTACGAAATAGCACGTATAAAATTTAGCGCAAAAAACCATAAAAAATTAAAACATTCAAAATAAAAAGATGCTAAAAAGCGAAAACATTGAGAAAAATGAAGAATAGAAAAGGCGTTCTGGTTTTCCTTCCTTGTAACGTTTTTTATACTCCTAAAAATATTCGGATTCCTCGGTTTTATATCTAACAAAAAGATGAAAAATCCGAATAAATTCAAAATTCTACTGCTAAAAGTCGCAAAATGAGAAAAATTTGAAAAGACGCTTTGGGTTTTCCCCAGCGTAGCCCTCGTCTTGCTAAAAAAATTTTGAGTTTTCAACTTTGAATGCAACGCTGTTTTGTTTTCCGGTTGCATACCGGAAGTAAAAGGAGAAGCAGCGTCACAAAAAAAACTCCGAAGTTCCGGAGCTACCACTTCTTTGAGCGTCTGATTCCTTTTTGGAGGTATTTTGGGCTACGGTTTACTTTACCCCGCCCCCCCCCAGCCGGAAGTTTTTGGCTATAACTTTTTTATTTTACATTATTCTAGGCTCAAATTAAAACTTTTAGTATATTTTTCGACGCTCTATCGAATGGCGTTGCGAAAATCCCGACAAAAGAAGCGAAAATACCGACAACTTTGAGACCCTTCGGCTGTGGGGGGGGGATAAAGTAAACTCTTACCGTATTTTGATATTTGAATCTCGTGTTTCTTTGTTTCGTTTCATATTCTACGTTAGATAATCGTTCGCAAAAAGTCATAAATTTCCAGTTCTGATGGGCGGCTCCTCGACGCCGAAGAAGACGCCGTTGCCTCGGGGACAAGCGCGCGGCACCTTCTACCAGAAAGTCTACGTGCGTCAGAATTACTCTCTCTTGCTCTCTCTCTCTCTCTCTCGCTCTCTTTCTCTCACTCTATCACCCAATTTTCAGGAAGAGTCACAATTCGCCAACCGCGACCGCACCTTCCTCGTCTACCACTGCGCCGGGTGCTCGAAGCCGCTGCGTCGCGAAGACGTCGATGTGCGTATCTCTCTCGCGCTCTCTCTCTCTCTCTCTCTCTCTCTCTCTCTTTCTCTCCCTCTGGCCCCTTTCTCTCTCTCGCTCCTCTTTCTCGCTCTCTCGCTCCCTCAATTCTCTCGTTTTTCAGCCATCTCGAGGCGCCTCTCGCATCATTCGTGCGATGGACAACTACTGGCACCGCGACTGCATCAAGTGCGCCAAATGCCACGTCAAGATCTTTGCGTTCGAGGGTATTGAGTGGAGGTAATATGAGGCAATACTTTGGTCATTACGGTAATCTGTCGGAGTTTGTAGTTTCGGATTGTAGATGTGCCTACAAAATGAGAAAGGGAGAGTGAGCGCAAGGGAGATATTGAGATAGAGAGAGAGAGAGAGCGAGAGTGAGAGAGATATAGCGAGCGCGAGAGAGGGATAGCGAGCGCGAGAGCGAGAGGTAGAGAGAGAGAGATAGAGACTCCATTTAGGACAACCCCCGACCAGCGGCCGATCTGCATCGACTGCCACCTCGACGACACGACGCCGCCGTGTGCCGGTAGAATTACGTTATCGTAGCGCTAGGGTAACTTTTAGGCTGCAAGAAGCCGGTGGGTGCGCACGCGTGGAAGGCCCTCGGCGACCATTGGCACCATGGATGTCTGACGTGCCACGGGTGCTTCAAGCCGTTCCCGGGTGGGCCTGGATTCCCTATGGGTCTCTGCTAGTCTGCCCTAGCTCCAATTTCGCTATAATTCTCTGGCAGTTTGCCTTAGACTCTGATTCTACAAAGATTTCTGCTAGCTCGCCCTCTGACGATGATTCTCTAAGAATCTCTGCTAGCTAACCAAATGTTCCATTTCCAGAAAACAAGTTCTACCTGCACGAGGACCGCCCGTACGACATTGACTGCTACCACATCAAGGTGCTCGGCAAGAAGCTCGAGAAGCAGAAGGAGCTGACGGTGGCCGGGTGGCTGCGTGACGGCAATTGATCATCCACCGGGATTAAAGCTTAATTTTTGCTAATACGTGTCTTGTGATTAATCGCGTAAATTTGTGTGCATGGGAATAAAATAGTACTCTGGATTCGGATTTTGGCTATTTTCTAGCTTAGCCCCGGTCGAGATTTCGACTTTTCTACCTCCATTATGTTGAGTTTCCGCTAAAATTTCTGTACAAAATTTAGCGTATCCTTAATTTACAGAAAAGACGAGCTTTTTGGTATATTTTACAGCCCTGTAGGACGAAGGGAAGGAGAGATAGAAGGGGTGTTTGCTCTCTACTCTGCGCTCCCCCCCACTCGTCCCCCACCTGGCCCACTCTGCCTGCGTTAGTACCTAGTGTCACACCATAGGTATCGCTTCTGGCCTCTGGCTATGATCAATTGTTTAGTAAATGTTCTTATCGGCTTAATCTCCGATACGTACACTATTGTGTACAACGAGATTAACATATTTTTGGAAATGGTTCGGTTTGCAGAAGCTTGCTTCTCGCCGGACAGCGTCGGCCCCGCATTGCACGTAGCGCGGGGATCGGCGCACATCCCGAATAGATGAACGATACCTTAAAAATCGAAAAACTAGATTTTTTATTTTTCTGGTATGCTATTGATTATGCTGGTATGGTGCAAAATACTACAAAACACAGGGAAATTGCGTGCGGGTGGTCATTAAAAGAACGCTAAAAGGTCCTGATAATCATCTACCATCCATTAATGCTTTATCGGCACCTAATCACTGTGCGTATTGTATCGTCGCTTGGCGGTGATCGTGTAGAGGACGGCGAAGGAGGCGATAGCGGTGGCGACGAGCGTACCGTGGTAGGTGTACTCGTAGAGGTGGCCGCACGTCAGCCAGCAGCCCAGACTGGAAAAAGGAATACTTAGAGCTTTTTCTCTATTCTTCGTTTTTCTATAGTTCATTTTATGCAGTTAAATAGATGCTGAAGGCCGTTTCTGAATCGAAAAAATTAAACTCAAGAAATTTTAGGTCATTTAAGATATTCTGCTAATTTTAAATTGCGTATAGTATCGCAGTTTACGTAAAAGAGCTTGCATGTATAAATTTAATAGCTTTAATAGTTTTAGTCTTGTATTTTTCATTAATGAAACCTACTTTCCGACATGTCCGCCGTGAATGTAGTGCGTGTACAGGACCTGTAAATTATTTTTAGAACGACTTTTATGGTTTTTAGGCTAGATTTCTCCATCGTTTTCAAGGTGTCACTTCATTAGTTGGTTAAAGTATGATGTCATACCTGAATCGAGTGTAGAAGCCAAACGGCCGTGCCGCCAAGTTTGTGAAGCGGGATGAATTGGTGGATGAGAGATCGGGGATGCCGGGAAGGTAAATGATGGCAGCGGAGGCGAAAAGCTGCAAATCTTGCTCTTACTCTCTCTCTCTCTCTCCCTCTCTCTCTCTCGCTCTTTCTCTCTCTCTCTCTCTCTCTCTCTCTCTCTCTTCTCTCTCGCTTTCTCTCTCTCAAAGCTGTAAAACTCACTTGTAGAGCATAAGTACCCTGGAGGTACATCATCAGCGTGCCGCTCATCCCGGCGAGGTTATTTGTCTAAATTAGAGCAACAAATATAACCGAATTCCGTGATAATTTTAAATCTAAACTATACATATTAACGTAATTTACCTGTTCCAGAGCTCGGTAGGCCATGTAGACGAACAGCAGAGCGATCAGGTGAGAATAGGCATGCCCATCTTTGCCCTTTCCCTTTCGGAAGGCGAGGATTGCTGAAAATATCGCATAAAATTGGGCTCAATAAAAGCAGCATATTTTTTTAAACTAAGCGGAAGGTTTGAGATATCTAGAAATTCCATATTATCATTTGAACCTCGGTGCTTTTGCGTTATCGGGGGTTATGCAGCTGGCCTTTGTTTTTCACAAGCTCAGGAATATTTGAGAACTTAATAAGTGTCTTAATGGTTTTTTAGACAGATCTAACTAGATTTAAAGTGACAACTATCAAAAAAAAAATGGGAAACTGAAAAATTCGAACCTTAGGTCGAAAAATTTTTTTAGAAAAATTTGTAATTTTTAAGCTTAGTAATACGCAAAAAAAACAGTTGCTCTATTTCGATTAAGAATTTCGATATTGAGGAAAAAGTCGGTTTTCCCTGAAAACCGTGGAAAATTCCGACCCTCCCCCACGATAACGCGAAAGATCCTGAGACTTACCCCTTCCGGTGAAGAAATGGCCGAGCGTGAGGTAGAGGCAATGATTGTTGATCGTCAACCCGCTCAACCCGAACGACAGCCCGCCGCCCATCTGAAGATACGAAAACAGGGCCAAGCCGACTTGGGCCAACCCAGATTTCAGCGCCAAGTCCTCCAGCATGCCGCTTTTACCTGGACAAATGGTTAGCTTATCGGCCTTGTAGGATTTACAGGGAAAATCAAGGGATTTTCGAGATTCGTAAAGCTGTACAAGAGTTTAGGACAACAAAAAGTCATTTTTACGGGTTTACCAAGCAAAAAATGCATAAAAATCTGTTTCAAAAGTTGCAAAAACACTAAATTACGCGAACCACTACGAAATGGGCCGCCTTACGGACGCATGATTGCAAAAATATCCAGAAAAATTGCAAAACCTGCAGAAAGCCTTGCAAAAATGGCTTATCAGTGAAAGGGAAAGTCGAAATCGGGAAGCGCAGCGGTGGCTTGAGATTGTTGCACCTTTTTTGGGCGATACAAAGTCGTAAAGTAAAAAATACCAATCAAAAAAAAATTAAATAAATACAAATACAAATAAATAAAATAAAAAATGTACAGAAAAGCGGCTAATTTGGTCGAAAAATCTATATATTTTTTTATTTCCATCAAAACTCGTAAGGTTTCAACTCTACTTTCACCTTCATCTTCAACTTTACAAGTATGAAACTTTTAAAGTATCAACGTTGAGAAATATTTAAAACTAGTTTCCTATTTATATCCGAAAAATCGATATAAAAGTCCCCCCCACGATAATGCGAAAGAACCGAAAACAACATAATATTAAACTTCTTAAAAGCTTTGGAAAGTTCTTAAATCCCGAAATCGAACATTCAAGGCTTGAAATTTAGCCAAAATCTCTTCTTCAAAAATGGCCATCAGATAATTCCCAGGCTTTTATAAGGCCCTGCCACGCCAGGGTGGGCACTCTCGAACCCTTCGAACAGCGCGATTTTATCTGCACGCTTTTTAGGGGGCCAGTGACACATTGATGTGACAGTCTCACCTCAGTCACCACTCCACAAATATCCTCCCTCAAAATCGGGCCTTCTTCAGCCATCTCCCGGCCACCTAGACACCTCAACAATATCGGCGCCCACCATCTACGAGCAGCAAAGCACGCAGCTGCTCAAAAACAACGTGTTGCGATGCGTCGATGGCGCGAATGATGGGGCGCTAAATAGTGTCAACATTCATGCGAATGCCGAAAAAGCTCTCTAGAAAGTTCTGACACCGTGATCTACGAAATGAACGTTTATCAAGTAAATAAGTGCAACGCTTCGAAACGAATATGTATCAAGCAAAAATGGACAACCTTAACAACTGGCAACTGCAATTCAAAAATAAATAAGTTGTTCTTCAAGTCGACGTTGGAAACCGTTGCTGTTCGGGCAACCTTGAAAGACGTGCTCGAAGGGGATGAAGCGCTGCGCCGATCCATCCGTACGCGCTTCTGGATCATGGAGACGGCGGCTCAGGCTGCTGGAAAAGGAAACATTTTTAGAAACAAGACTACATTTCATTAGCAGCTTAGCGCCATAATGCCGAATTTGCACAGCGACCAACTTTCGTTTTTGAAAAGCCCAACTGCTTGGCTCAAGCCTGAATTTTTTATGAATAGCGGGTGCGTTGCTACGTTGTTTTTAACCATTCCTAAGCATAATAACTTTACAAATTTTCCTTCAAAACTCAAATTTAGTTCGAGCAATTGATTTTTTCGACACCCAACTGATCAAATTTCGCCTTTTTCAAACACTTTTCTACCTTTTTTAGAAAGTTTTGCTACTCTAAGTATAGTTAAAACTTGCTAAAAAAACATCTAAAAACACATTATATTTGTTTACTAGGCCAAACGGGACCGCCAGGAAAAAAAATGTACATAAGCCTGAATTAACAACCAAAATTTGTGACCATCGAAAACTGTCGGCATTATGAAATTTGGCGCTATGTAAATCCGGCATCAGGTATGACCATAGCACCCTTTTCGCAAGCTAAAAAACCTACACGGCCACGTCGCTTTTCACCTTCACCCAGGCCCGCAATCGGCGATACATGATGGTCTTGCAGAGGTCGTTGATTAGGGCCGGGTAAGCGCTACCGCGCACGCGAACCTGCAAGTTGCGCTTTGCCGAATTTTTGAAAATCCGCTATACCTTCAAACGCATGTTCAGCTTGCCGTTTTGTTCGTAGTATGTATTGTAGCTGAGCGCTATGATGCCATGATGACGAACGGCGCCGCTTTTCAAGCCTAAATGCAATGAATCGAAACAGAATCATGGAATTACCGAAAGCGACGTTAAGGAACGCATCGGCTGTCCGCAAAACGCCATTTTCAAACCGTGTGGACATAAAGAATATGATATTGCCGGCGCCGTCGTGCCCTAAATTGTAGGGAAAGTAATCGAAAATATAGCAGTACCTGATGCTTCTCCGAAACGGCGCTGCCCCTCCTTCGTGCGAATATCTGGGTAGGCAGCCTAAAAAGAGCGGATTGCACAAATAAATTGTAATACCTTGTGCTCCTCATAGTATTCCCAAATTTCCTCTTCGACGGCATCTTTCTCGAGGACAAACCTCAAAAAAAAGTTGTCATGAGAAAATGTTTGGAAAGCGGATAAAGGTGCTTCCAGTTTGGCTGGGTCTAATTTTTTTGTCGGCACCAATACGGTAGAGCCCTATAACGAAATAAAAAAAACACTTTATAGCTTTTTTACACCGTTTTAAGATCCAAAAACTGAGGGCAAAAGAAAAATTTTTCTCGCACCGGTAAACAGGCAGCAGCGAAATAAACGTACTTTGCCGTGGGATGCGATCCCGGAAGCGGCTTGTCTTCCTCGTTCCACCCGGGCAGCGTCTTCGCTGCATTTTGGCAGAACAATTTGCTATAATCAAAATATCACCGCGGAATTGATATAGACCCACATTCCCGCCTCCTGGTCGTTCGGGTCCACGGTGATGTACAAGCGGTCCAGCCGTTTCATCTCGTCCACCGAAAGCTGGCCCAGAAAGCGCCAAACGACTTCCGGCGCATAAACATCGTCGATACGCATTATTGCTGAAATTGAATCAAATAAAAGTTTTTGAAAAGAAAAAAGGCCACGGGAAAGTGAATATGCATGAAATGTAAGGGCATGCATGCGTGAAAACTAGAAAATACAACAACCAGGAACATAAAAGCCACTACAGAAATTATAATCAATCAAATTTTGAAGGACGGTTGATTCGAAAAGCTAAAAGGCAGGAAAAAGTAAGAAAAATCTGAAAAGGGTACAAGCTACAACATCCTACGGGGCGGGCCAGGCAGTCGTACTGAAAATTGTCACTTCAAGATGTTCGGCTTGTGATTCCAAGTTGCATGGGTTTGCGATAGTTGCGTTGCGCTAACCGAAAATAGAGTTCATGTTACCTTCCGCACCAAAATTTATCAAGCAAATAAGGACAACATTCGAAAGTGGTAAATACAATTCAATCGCTAGAATAAGTCTTCAAGTCGCTCTTGGAAATGTCTTTCCTCCGGGTGACCTTCGAAGATGGGCGCGAATCCGGTGAAGATCGGCTTTTCCGGACCGTTCAGACGGCGATTCAGGCTGCTGGAAAATGAACATTGTCTGGCTCACACGCAACGAATTGCGTAAAATGTTAGTAAAGCTCACACGGCCACATCAGTTTTCACACGCACTCAGGTGTGCCATCCGCGACTCGCGATAGCCTCATAGAAGTCGTTGATCAGGGCGGGGCATGCACCGCCGCGCGGGTTCACCTAAATAGGGCCGGAGAAAGGGTTTCTAATAGCAATCTTATACCTTTATACGCGCCTGCAGGCTGCCCCGGTCGATATACGTATTGTAGCTGAGTGAAATGATGCCATGATGACGAATGGCACCGCTTCTGACGCCTAAAGTTGCGCCTCGATGTTTGTATCTGGAAATACGGACCGTAAGCGAATTTTTTCAACGCACAGGCCATCTTCTGACTCGGGTTGTGCGTCTTCATGAAAAATACCATGCCCGAGTTGTCGGTGTGGCCTAAATTATTGGATGAAGGAAAATTCTATAATTCTTACCCGATGCTACTCCGAGATGGTGCTGCGCATACAACGTGTGGATATCAGGGTAATCTTCCTAAATTCCCTTCCTGTCGCGATAAGCTGTAAGTGTACCTCGTGATCCTCGTAGTATTGCCAAATTTCCTCTTCGACCACATCTTTCTCGGCAACAAACCTGTAACAAAATTGGCATTCAAAAAATGGTGGAAAACTTCTTTTTTCCCCCTTTTTAGCTGGGGAGCAAGGCAAATTTTTTAAAGTTAGCCACTGCCGGCACCAAATCAGATAAGATACATTTTTTTAGTGTTTTTATATATCGTTTTGGCCAGAACCTTATAAAACTAAATGAGAACATCTTAAAACCTGAAATTTTACGAACTAGTGTTTTCCCCTTTTAAACAAAAGTTCAGAAAAAAATTGGCTTTACCAAGACACGTACTCTGCGGTCGGATGGCGTCCGGGCAGCGGCTTGTTTTCCTCGTTCCATCCGGGCATCGTCTGCCACGCATTTTCGCACAGCAATTTGCTAAAAGCAAGTTATAGCATGAAGAAAATCTTATGAACTCACATCCCTGCATCTGGGTTGTTCGGATCCACGGTGATGTACAAGCGCTTCAGTCGGGCCATCTCGTGCAGCGAAATCGATCCCAGGAAAGACCAGACGACTTCTGGCGCGTACACGGCGTCGATACGCATTCTTCCTGAAATTGAATAATATAAACGTAGAAGAAAAGAAGAAAGAAAAAAATAAGAAGAAAGAAAGACAATTTAAAAAGAAAGCATCACATGAAAGTGATTATGCATGAAATTGCAATGGCAGGCGCGAAAAGTATAAAAACCATAACTGGCAACGTGAAAACTAATTTACAAACTGTCATAAATGACATTTGGAAGCGCCGGTGATTGAAAAAACAAAATATCGTACTTTTGCACGGCAAGAAGCAAATGTTGTGTGGCTTTCAGGCAAATGTAATTTTGTAAGTAAACTCTGTATATCAATAAAAATTAGGTGGGTAATAGGATTACGGTCTACGCGTAATGGAAAACAATAAGTAATTTGAGGTATCAGAGCGTATTTTACGAGCAAAATCAGCTGCATTAGAGGCCAATATTTAGTTTTATAAGCAATACCACAACGAACCGTTTTTGTTGTTGTTTGAGGCTTGCAGCTCTATTGTGCGTAATTACAGGTGATGAAGAGTTTTATTGTTTTCTAATTTTTGTCTTCTCATACCTTTTATTTAGTAAGTATATTTCGGTAAGATTTGGCATAGATGTATGTAGTTAGATCATTTCATCCAGGCGTTGTTGGAAGGCTTTCCCGTGCCTCGGGCTGCCCTCAAAATACGGTTTGAAGCTGCGGAAAGGCTCCGCGCCGATCGCGGGATCGTGTAGACGTCGATTCAGCACCCTAAATTCTGTTTTTAGTTTTTTTATGCCGTTTCTAGCCTTAATTAACGCATTTTAAGCTTTAGGCATCATCCTGGTAAACTTTGTCATAAAAACTCACACGGCCATGTCGCTCTTCACTTTCAGCCAATTTATAGGCATTCCGCGAGCGGCTGTGATGTCGCAAATGTCATTGATCAGGTCGGGGTACGCATTTCCGCGCAGCGTCACCTTAACGTTTTAATTTTACGTAATTTCGCCTCGAGTTTTCACGCGATTAAGAGCTTTATACCTTCAAGCGCGCGTCGTATGCGTCCGGGAATTGCCGGAAGCTGAACGAGAGAATGCCCTGGTGGCGGAGGGCCCCGTTTTTCACGCCTAAATCCATTTTTAGCTTGAAATGAGCGAGAGAACCAATGGCAAGGTAGAGGAACGCGTCAGCCAGTCTTTCAATATGAAATTCGCGATAGCGATCCGGGAAAATGATGATGGCGGAGTAGCCACGTCGACCTGACGCTCTGCCGAAACGCCGTTGCCCCTCGATGGTTCGGATATCCGGGTATTCGGCCGGAAAATAATTTTTGGCCCTTTTCCTTTTTAGTTTTTAGTTTTTCTTTAGTATCCGATTTTTAATATAAATAGAGGAAGTTTTTTCCAGACGGTTTTCACCTTCGCCAAACGTAACAACTGAAAAGGTTCTAAAACTACAAAAACTTTCCAAAACAGGCGGATACTAGCATTTCCGGGCGCGTGAAAAAGTACCTTATGTTCCTGGTAATATTCCCAAATTTCATCTTCGATCGTATCTTTGTCGCGCACGAATCTGAAGTGATTTTTATACGAAAATTTGCCAAAAAGGCTTACTGAGCGGTGGGATGGTTTCCGGGAAGTGGTTGGTGTACGCTGGCCCATCCCGGAATTTCATCTCTTGGGGTTCGGATGAGGATTTTTCTAAGTTGTAAGGTCAACGAAATGTTAAGTCTGAAGATAAAAAGGGTATTTGTGACCTCATAAATTTTGTTGGCAATGGAAGCGCGCAAATGAATGTGAAATGCGAAAATGTGGCGCAGACGCCGGGCTACGGTACCCTCCAAATCACATGCGCTTACAAGATTTTTGATGGGATTTTTTTCGTTGCAATTCGGCCAATTTGTGCAACTTACATGCCAGCGTCCGGTTCGTTTGGGTCGACGGTAACGTAAAGATGCGTGAATTCTGCCATGTCTTCCGGCGTCAACGACTCCAGAAATGGCCACACGATTTCCGGGGCGTAGACGTCGTCGATTTGCATTGGTGCTGTCTAAAGCTAAATTTACCTACATGGTGCATGAAGTTCTATCCTATCCTACTATATATAAAAAAATAGTTCCTGTGTGTGTGTATGTATGTGTGTGCATTTGCATGCAACTTCCGTCACCGTGTTCCAGTAGTATCTCAATGAGGGGAGTAGTTAGGAGTATGTTTTATACGTCATTAGGTGCGTAATAGCCTTGGGATGACTGCACACTCATAAAATTTTCAAAAAGTCGCTGTTTTCGACGTTAAAATTAAGTTTTTGTTGTAAAATCGGTGACCCTCTTTGTTAGGAAGCAATTAGCATACCCCGGATGTTGTGGGAGCCTATATAAGGGAAGAGAGGTAGCGTTTCTCATTTTTTGTCGTCCAAAAACAAGAGAACTATGCAAAGTAACGAATATCATGGGATCAGACGGGGCCAGGGTTGAAAAGTCGCGAAGCGGCTTTTCAACCCTGGTGATATATTAAATATACAGGGTGTCCCAATAAAAAAGGTCACGCTGGCATTTTGCTATTTCAAATCCGACCGACTTGAAATTTTGCACATAAGTGCGGAAGGGAATTCAAAATGTTCACAGAAACTTTCAGCCCGATCGGTACAGTAGTTTTCGAGTTATTGTAAAAATACTGTTTTTCCCACACTTTAGCGTCATTTTTTCGGCTATCTTTTTGGACTTTGCATCAATTAACATAAATTTCCGGCTCTAAATCGCTTATTCTTCTTAACATTGGCGTCGTTAGCCCTTGTTAAAAAATACTTAAATAGCCTATTTTCGACCCGAATTTCGCGAAATAAAAAAATTCCTAGGATAAAAAAAGGGTCGGCGCTTCATTTTCTCCATACATTCCAGGGCTTAATTCCGGCGGAATCCAGGTTAAAAACGTAAAATAAAGTTTATTTTTGCTATAACTCGAAAACTACTGTACCGATCGGGCTGAAAGTTTCTGTGAACATTTTGAATTCTCTTCCGCACCTCTGTGCAAAATTTCAGGTCGATCGGATTTGAAATAGCAAAATGCCAGCGTGACCTTTTTTATTGGGACACCCTGTAGAGCAGGTTTGAACCTAGCATTCACTTTTGCGGTGACAAAATTAGAACCTATAACTTGTTTATTTTATATTATTGCAGGCTCAAATTAAAACTCTTTCTATATTTTTCGACGTTCTATCGAATGGCGTTGCAAAAATCCCGACGGAAATAGCGAAAATACCGAAGAATTTGAGACCCTTGCTGTGGGGAGGGGGTGAGATAAACTTTTACCGCTTTTTCTAAAGAAAAAAATCAAAAAAATTTTAGATTGAAAAACTAAGTCGACTACCCCGTTCAAATCCTTGAGCAAGAACTGATTGATCAATTCCTCGATTTGCCGATCCATTCGATTGGTCCTAGGGGCACCGGCATTCCCAAAACATCCCTGATTCATCGACGGGTCGCCATTTTGCATCCACTTTTATCAAATGGCAGCATCTCCTCTGAAAAAGACGCGAAATGGCGCGAGATGATCGACTCGCAATTCCACAGTGTATCTTTCGAGTGGCTTGAAGCGAATTTTATAAAATTAAAAATGTCTTTTTGATCGAATTGAAAACTCTTAAAAAGTATAGTCTGTAGAAATCACTGCTGTGCATCATTTGGGCTGATTTCCGATATAAACCTATGGAAAATAAGCCAAAAAACAAGTATTTATTCAGTAAAATTATGACCAAAAAATGGTAAAAACTTTAAAAAAAGAAATTGAGGTAAGAAGTTGTAGTCACGAAATAGATTAGCTTTTTTGGACACGGACGTTCAATACATTTTTCAAAGTCAAAAGAACACGCTTAAAGATTAGAGTTTAATCATGCAAAGCCTGTGGATCGAGTGGGTGTATAGAGGTGTTTTTCGTAGCATCCGATGCCGCCGGCAGCGAATTTGAGTGGATTTGCGAGGTTTTCGGGCGATATCGCAGGATTCGACGTCGATAGGCCTGGAATGGAAGCGTAGCCTACAGCAGCGTAGCGTAGCTAACTAGCTTTTTCGGGGATTAGGGCAAGCTAGCAGAGAATTTTGGGGAAATCTCCATTTCAGCGTCTTCTCACCGGAAACCCAATAAGCGTGCAAATTGCCTCAGCGGGCGAGTAGCCAGAGATGAAAATCGGGATGAAATATGACGTTTCCCTGGTGACGATCGAGAATTCTGAAGTTTAGTGGCTATAAATGTCTATAGGAATATCACGTACTCAGCCATCCACACCAAAACCCAAAGGCGCATGGGATGTACTCGAAAATCAGGGGCACCACTGCCTAAAAACCGAATTTTTCGTTGATTTCTAGTACTTTTGACCACGTTCAAAACCGTAAAAAGTATAGGACGGAATCTTAGACTACAACCTGGTTAAACTACCTGTATAAATAATAAACGAAGCAGCTGGAATTGCATCTTTTTCGATTGGGGGCTGATGACCGAGTTACGGACGAAGAGGTACCGGAAAAACAAGTGGTTTCTATCGTAATTCTTGTAAGCAGATCAGCAAAAAGGAAATGACGATTTTCTACCGTAGCCGGGACGCTTCTGAAAGTTTTAAGGGGACTGGGAAGCCAAAAATGTATTCCGGAAAACACCCACAGCCTGAAGCCGAACATGCAGACGCCGTTGTACAGGACGATGAGGATCAACATACAGCCCGCGCAGCCCAGGAATGTGCGCCAGATGATTTTCTCTTTTCCATCGGCATCTGGCCACTAAAGGGATTGTGAAGCCAGAGAATTATTAATTCTCGCGCAAATGCTCCCTGCTAGCCTGCTCTCTTCCTAAAAAACCTCTGCTAGCCTGCCTGCGCCTCAAACGATCTCTGCTAGCCTGCGTTCACCTACAATGATCTTTGCTAGCCTGCCTTCACCTACAATGATCTCTGCTAGCCTGCCTTCACCTCCAATTATCTCTGCTAGCCTGCCTGCGCCTCAAACGATCTCTGCTAGCCTGCCTTCACCTCCAATGATCGCTGCTAGCCTACTTTCAACTCCAATGATCTCTGTTAGCATGCCTTCACCTCCAATGATCTCTACTAGCCTACCTTCACCTCCAATGATCTCTGATAGCCTGCCTTCACCTCTAATCATCTCTGCTAGCTTGCCCCCACCTCCAATGATATCTGCCGGTCTACGTTCCCCAAAAATCTCCGCTAGCTTGCCCATCTTTTCGAACTCCGACCCCAAAAAACGCACACTATACGTCGGCCCAATATATCCAAGCCCATCCGTGCTCACATGGTACATCGTCGCCACCTCGGTGCGACTGTACTCGTCTCGCATCTTCGATGGCTAAACAGTTACAATATGTTAATTGGGTAATTTGAAGCTTTCAAACTGTCGTCATTCTGACATAGGTGTTATTCGTAGTTCTTACATGCATTGAGTAGTCACAGAGGATACAGTACGCCAGTCCAAATGCCACATTTGCAGCAAAAATACCGAAGAGGTACCAGGGGTTGGAGAAGAGCTGTGGGAATTTTCTGAAATTAGGATGTCACTCTGTCTATCTCTGTCTCTCTCGCTGGCTCTCTTTCTCACTATCTCTCCAGCGCTCTCGCTCTCTCACAATTTCTCTCGTTCTCTCCCTGATTTTTACACCGTTTTCCCTCGCTCTCTCTAGCTTTCTCTCCCCTCCCTGTCTCTCTCGCGCTCTCGTCTAAGTGGTAATGTGGACTCTGAACCCTAATTTGGTGGCAAACAAAAAGTGATACTTAGCCCAAGGCCTACCCGGTAATTTTCGTGTAGCGGTAGACGCAATGGATCGTCAACAGGGAGAGGGACATTGTGAATGAGTCACAATAGATCTAAAATAAGCTTAAATAAAATTCAATAATTATAAACCATGATAGCGATATAAGCTGGCCACCAACCCAGCTCGGCCAGAGACTTGCTGAACATGATGAAGCCGCGCTCGTCACTTCGAACGCCCTAGAAATTAACATATCTCTGTATCTCTCATTGTTTTCTCTCTCTCATTTTATCTCTCTCCCTCTCTTTCTCTCTCTGTCTCTCTCTCTCTCTCTTTCTCTCTCTGTCTCTCTCTCTTTCTCTAACTTACCACATCAACGACACAGTGCACACAGCTGTAGTAGAGGTTGTAGAACGCGACCAACCCCAGCATCCGTCCGTAGCTGTTCATACGGCCCTGAAACGATAGCGATAAATTTTGCTGATTGCTCTAGCTACCGTACCTCATGATCTGTAATGATAAAATAGAGCAAGAGAATATTGAGGCCGATGCCCATTCCGCCGTTAAAGAGGACGAGATGGCCTTGCAGGGTGGAGTCCATTTTCTAGAGATAGAGAGTGAGAGTGAGCGAGAGGGAAAGCCAGAGAGAGAAGAGAGAGAGGAAGAGATAAAGAGATAGAGAGAGAACGAGAGAGAGAGAGATAGAGTGAGAAAGAAAGAGAGAAAGAAAGAGAGAGAGAAAGAGAGAGAGCGAGCGAAAGCGAGCCAGAGCTGAGAGTTGGACTGACAAGGAGTCGCTTTTAGGTGCTTTTGGAGTTTCTGGACGGGACCTAGCTGGTTCGATAGAGAAAAAAATTCTGAGCAACATGCCATTTTCAAAAAGTGCTGATCGATAAAGGAATTCTAGAAAATTTAATTTAAAGTTCGCTATTTTTTTCTAGTTTTCGGGTCCATTTCCTCGGTTCGCGTCGTTGTCGGGGCTTGGCCGGGCACCATTCATAACCCTCCGCCAAGGCGTCGACCACAGGTTGCATTGGCGTATTGGTAGCGCGCTTGCTTACCAACTTTTTAACATTTTTTTGCCTCGGGTTCGAATCTTCGCGCTGGCTAACCCTTTGCTTTTTGTTTCTCCGTTGCCTCGGGGACAAGCGCGCGGCACCTTCTACCAGAAAGTCTACGTGCGTCAGAATTACTCTCTCTTGCTCTCTCTCTCTCTCTCTCGCTCTCTTTCTCTCGCTCTATCACCCAATTTTCAGGAAGAGTCACAATTCGCCAACCGCGACCGCACCTTCCTCGTCTACCACTGCGCCGGGTGCTCGAAGCCGCTGCGTCGCGAAGACGTCGATGTGCGTATCTCTCTCGCGCTCTCTCTCTCTCTCTCTCTCTCTCTCTTTCTCTCTCTCTCTCTGGCTCCCTTTCTCTCTCTCGCTCTCTTTCTCGCTCTCTCGCTCCCTCAATTCTCTCGTTTTTCAGCCATCTCGAGGCGCCTCTCGCATCATTCGTGCGATGGACAACTACTGGCACCGCGACTGCATCAAGTGCGCCAAATGCCACGTCAAGATCTTTGCGTTCGAGGGTATTGAGTGGAGGTAATATGAGGCAATACTTTGGTCATTACGGTAATCTGTCGGAGTTTGTAGTTTCGGATTGTAGATGTGCCTACAAAATGAGAAAGGGAGAGTGAGCGCAAGGGAGATATTGAGATAGAGAGAGAGAGAGAGAGCGAGAGTGAGAGAGATATAGCGAGCGCGAGAGAGGGATAGCGAGCGCGAGAGCGAGAGGTAGAGAGAGAGAGATAGAGACTCCATTTAGGACAACCTCCGACCAGCGGCCGATCTGCATCGACTGCCACCTCGACGACACGACGCCGCCGTGTGCCGGTAGAATTACGTTATCGTAGCGCTAGGGTAACTTTTAGGCTGCAAGAAGCCGGTGGGTGCGCACGCGTGGAAGGCCCTCGGCGACCATTGGCACCATGGATGTCTGACGTGCCACGGGTGCTTCAAGCCGTTCCCGGGTGGGCCTGGATTCCCTATGGGTCTCTGCTAGTCTGCCCTAGCTCCAATTTCGCTATAATTCTCTGGCAGTTTGCCTTAGACTCTGATTCTACAAAGATTTCTGCTAGCTCGCCCTCTGACGATGATTCTCTAAGAATCTCTGCTAGCTAACCAAATGTTCCATTTCCAGAAAACAAGTTCTACCTGCACGAGGACCGCCCGTACGACATTGACTGCTACCACATCAAGGTGCTCGGCAAGAAGCTCGAGAAGCAGAAGGAGCTGACGGTGGCCGGGTGGCTGCGTGACGGCAATTGATCATCCACCGGGATTAAAGCTTAATTTTTGCTAATACGTGTCTTGTGATTAATCGCGTAAATTTGTGTGCATGGGAATAAAATAGTACTCTGGATTCGGATTTTGGCTATTTTCTAGCTTAGCCCCGGTCGAGATTTCGACTTTTCTACCTCCATTATGTTGAGTTTCCGCTAAAATTTCTGTACAAAATTTAGCGTATCCTTAATTACAGAAAAGACGAGCTTTTTTGGTATATTTTACAGCCCTGTAGGACGAAGGGAAGGAGAGATAGAAGGGGTGTTTGCTCTCTACTCTGCGCTCCCCCCACTCGTCCCCCACCTGGCCCACTCTGCCTGCGTTAGTACCTAGTGTCACACCATAGGTATCGCTTCTGGCCTCTGGCTATGATCAATTGTTTAGTAAATGTTCTTATCGGCTTAATCTCCGATACGTACACTATTGTGTACAACGAGATTAACATATTTTTGGAAATGGTTCGGTTTGCAGAAGCTTGCTTCTCGCCGGACAGCGTCGGCCCCGCATTGCACGTAGCGCGGGGATCGGCGCACATCCCGAATAGGATGAACGATACCTTAAAAATCGAAAAACTAGATTTTTTATTTTTCTGGTATGCTATTGATTATGCTGGTATGGTGCAAAATACTACAAAACACAGGGAAATTGCGTGCGGGTGGTCATTAAAAGAACGCTAAAAGGTCCTGATAATCATCTACCATCCATTAATGCTTTATCGGCACCTAATCACTGTGCGTATTGTATCGTCGCTTGGCGGTGATCGTGTAGAGGACGGCGAAGGAGGCGATAGCGGTGGCGACGAGCGTACCGTGGTAGGTGTACTCGTAGAGGTGGCCGCACGTCAGCCAGCAGCCCAGACTGGAAAAAGGAATACTTAGAGCTTTTCTCTATTCTTCGTTTTTCTATAGTTCATTTTATGCAGTTAAATAGATGCTGAAGGCCGTTTCTGAATCGAAAAAATTAAACTCAAGAAATTTTAGGTCATTTAAGATATTCTGCTAATTTTAAATTGCGTATAGTATCGCAGTTTACGTAAAAGAGCTTGCATGTATAAATTTAATAGCTTTAATAGTTTTAGTCTTGTATTTTTCATTAATGAAACCTACTTTCCGACATGTCCGCCGTGAATGTAGTGCGTGTACAGGACCTGTAAATTATTTTTAGAACGACTTTTATGGTTTTTAGGCTAGATTTCTCCATCGTTTTCAAGGTGTCACTTCATTAGTTGGTTAAAGTATGATGTCATACCTGAATCGAGTGTAGAAGCCAAACGGCCGTGCCGCCAAGTTTGTGAAGCGGGATGAATTGGTGGATGAGAGATCGGGGGATGCCGGGAAGGTAAATGATGGCAGCGGAGGCGAAAAGCTGCAAATCTTGCTCTTACTCTCTCTCTCTCCCTCTCTCTCTCTCGCTCTTTCTCTCTCTCTCTCTCTCTCTCTCTCTCTCTCTCTCTTTCTCTCTCGCTTTCTCTCTCTCAAAGCTGTAAAACTCACTTGTAGAGCATAAGTACCCTGGAGGTACATCATCAGCGTGCCGCTCATCCCGGCGAGGTTATTTGTCTAAATTAGAGCAACAAATATAACCGAATTCCGTGATAATTTTAAATCTAAACTATACATATTAACGTAATTTACCTGTTCCAGAGCTCGGTAGGCCATGTAGACGAACAGCAGAGCGATCAGGTGAGAATAGGCATGCCCATCTTTGCCCTTTCCCTTTCGGAAGGCGAGGATTGCTGAAAATATCGCATAAAATTGGGCTCAATAAAAGCAGCATATTTTTTTAAACTAAGCGGAAGGTTTGAGATATCTAGAAATTCCATATTATCATTTGAACCTCGGTGCTTTTGCGTTATCGGGGGTTATGCAGCTGGCCTTTGTTTTTCACAAGCTCAGGAATATTTGAGAACTTAATAAGTGTCTTAATGGTTTTTTAGACAGATCTAACTAGATTTAAAGTGACAACTATCAAAAAAAAAATGGGAAACTGAAAAATTCGAACCTTAGGTCGAAAAATTTTTTTAGAAAAATTTGTAATTTTTAAGCTTAGTAATACGCAAAAAAAACAGTTGCTCTATTTCGATTAAGAATTTCGATATTGAGGAAAAAGTCGGTTTTCCCTGAAAACCGTGGAAAATTCCGACCCTCCCCCACGATAACGCGAAAGATCCTGAGACTTACCCCTTCCGGTGAAGAAATGGCCGAGCGTGAGGTAGAGGCAATGATTGTTGATCGTCAACCCGCTCAACCCGAACGACAGCCCGCCGCCCATCTGAAGATACGAAAACAGGGCCAAGCCGACTTGGGCCAACCCAGATTTCAGCGCCAAGTCCTCCAGCATGCCGCTTTTACCTGGACAAATGGTTAGCTTATCGGCCTTGTAGGATTTACAGGGAAAATCAAGGGATTTTCGAGATTCGTAAAGCTGTACACAGTGTTCGGAAAGTGGTCGAAGTTACGTAACTGGGACCTCCGGGACCTCGGGATAGGTGAAAGGACCGCCGGAATTCGGCCCGAAGGGCCGAAAATTTTTGGCTGTATTATGGCGGAAAAAAAAAATATTTTTTGCAGGTGAGGCACGATGGGATGCGACGACCAAGCGCGGGAAGAACCGACGAGACGACGACAAGGATAAACCTATTGATGCTTGATAAAAGAATAACCTATTGAGGCTTGAATAAAGGAATAAAGTTTTCTATGTGAAATGGACAAAAGATAGCAAATGCAAGCCTAAATGGCAAGTGGGAGACAGAGGTGGAAAGGCGCAGAAATCGAAAATCGACGGGGAGGCGCAGAGAAAGAGAGAGAGGAAGAGACCGAGACAGAGAGAGCAAGGTAGAGTGAGAGATCAGGAGGGAGAAAGAGAGTCATCGAGAGAGTGATAGAGAGAGAGCGAGAAAGAGAAAGAGAAAGAGAAAGAGAAAGAGAAAGAGAAAGAGAGAGAGAGAGAGAGAGAGAGAGAGAGAGAGAGAGAGGATGAGAGTAAAAAGGTGCCGTCTCCCCAAAATGATGCATTTTTCCTAGTTTTTAGGGTTTTTCAACTCAAAACACAACTCATCACTTGACGCAATGTATCAGAAAAACGTTCGTCTTGTTTTTCTCTATTAGAAACTGCAAAAATGGAGGTTGGTCAACGGGCTAGTTTTTGAGCTAGGATGCCTTTTCCTCAAAAAAGTCGAAGTTTTTCGGGTTTTTCGAGTTTTCCTCCCCAAAACCCTAATTATCACTAGATGCAATGTATTAGAAAAATGTTCGTCTTATCTTTCTCTATTAGAAACCGCAAAAAAGGAGGTTGGTCAATCGGCTAGTTTTCGAGATCCTGGGACCTCCGTGTTGAAAAACCGCTATTTTTCCACTATTTCCCCCATAACTTTTTTTAGACCCATTTTCCTGGCAGACAATATATTACCAAAAGATGCGGCATCGAATTCTGCGTTGAATGGTGTATTGCACCTTGCCATGACCCTCTTCTTTCAGTTACTTCCGGGACCTCCAAACTGCCGCCACAACCCATCCGCAACTTCTGCCGTCGCGGTAGGTGCTCTCTTCGGTGCCCTGTCTCTCCAAGCCCCGGGCTTCTCTCGCCCCATTCTTTTCGCCATTCTGTAGCCCTAATCCTACCCTTCCTTTCGGCTATACATCACTTCCCTCCATCTCCGGTTTTTTGGGCCGCAAAACCGGAAAAACTTTCAAAAAGTTATGGTTGGCCTCCATTTTTCCCGTGTTTTTTCGACACCTTTTTCCCTCCAAATATTTTCTCTGGCCACCTATCGCCACCGCCGACCCATCATTCGATAGCTTACTTCCCGTTCTACATTTTGAGATCCTTTCCGGCCCTGCCACACTTCCGGTTCTTCCGGAAAACCGAATGGCAAAGTTATGGCTGGAAACCGGTTACTAAAAAAAACGCGATTTCGCCCCTCAAAACACCGTTTTTTCGGGGGACCTCCGGAATTTTTCCAAAAACAACATTTTTTGGGACCTCCGACTCTCACCCAACCATAACTTTCCTGAACACTGGCTGTACAAGAGTTTAGGACAACAAAAAGTCATTTTTACGGGTTTACCAAGCAAAAAATGCATAAAAATCTGTTTCAAAAGTTGCAAAAACACTAAATTACGCGAACCACTACGAAATGGGCCGCCTTACGGACGCATGATTGCAAAAATATCCAGAAAAATTGCAAAACCTGCAGAAAGCCTTGCAAAAATGGCTTATCAGTGAAAGGGAAAGTCGAAATCGGGAAGCGCAGCGGTGGCTTGAGATTGTTGCACCTTTTTTGGGCGATACAAAGTCGTAAAGTAAAAAATACCAATCAAAAAAAAATTAAATAAATACAAATACAAATAAATAAAATAAAAAATGTACAGAAAAGCGGCTAATTTGGTCGAAAAATCTATATATTTTTTTATTTCCATCAAAACTCGTAAGGTTTCAACTCTACTTTCACCTTCATCTTCAACTTTACAAGTATGAAACTTTTAAAGTATCAACGTTGAGAAATATTTAAAACTAGTTTCCTATTTATATCCGAAAAATCGATATAAAAGTCCCCCCCACGATAATGCGAAAGAACCGAAAACAACATAATATTAAACTTCTTAAAAGCTTTGGAAAGTTCTTAAATCCCGAAATCGAACATTCAAGGCTTGAAATTTAGCCAAAATCTCTTCTTCAAAAATGGCCATCAGATAATTCCCAGGCTTTTATAAGGCCCTGCCACGCCAGGGTGGGTACTCTCGAACCCTTCGAACAGCGCGATTTTATCTGCACGCTTTTTAGGGGGCCAGTGACACATTGATGTGACAGTCACACCTCAGTCACCACTCCACAAATATCCTCCCTCAAAATCGGGCCTTCTTCAGCCATCTCCCGGCCACCTAGACACCTCAACAATATCGGCGCCCACCATCTACGAGCAGCAAAGCACGCAGCTGCTCAAAAACAACGTGTTGCGATGCGTCGATGGCGCGAATGATGGGGCGCTAAATAGTGTCAACATTCATGCGAATGCCGAAAAAGCTCTCTAGAAAGTTCTGACACCGTGATCTACGAAATGAACGTTTATCAAGTAAATAAGTGCAACGCTTCGAAACGAATATGTATCAAGCAAAAATGGACAACCTTAACAACTGGCAACTGCAATTCAAAAATAAATAAGTTGTTCTTCAAGTCGACGTTGGAAACCGTTGCTGTTCGGGCAACCTTGAAAGACGTGCTCGAAGGGGATGAAGCGCTGCGCCGATCCATCCGTACGCGCTTCTGGATCATGGAGACGGCGGCTCAGGCTGCTGGAAAAGGAAACATTTTTAGAAACAAGACTACATTTCATTAGCAGCTTAGCGCCATAATGCCGAATTTGCACAGCGACCAACTTTCGTTTTTGAAAAGCCCAACTGCTTGGCTCAAGCCTGAATTTTTTATGAATAGCGGGTGCGTTGCTACGTTGTTTTTAACCATTCCTAAGCATAATAACTTTACAAATTTTCCTTCAAAACTCAAATTTAGTTCGAGCAATTGATTTTTTCGACACCCAACTGATCAAATTTCGCCTTTTTCAAACACTTTTCTACCTTTTTTAGAAAGTTTTGCTACTCTAAGTATAGTTAAAACTTGCTAAAAAAACATCTAAAAACACATTATATTTGTTTACTAGGCCAAACGGGACCGCCAGGAAAAAAAATGTACATAAGCCTGAATTAACAACCAAAATTTGTGACCATCGAAAACTGTCGGCATTATGAAATTTGGCGCTATGTAAATCCGGCATCAGGTATGACCATAGCACCCTTTTCGCAAGCTAAAAAACCTACACGGCCACGTCGCTTTTCACCTTCACCCAGGCCCGCAATCGGCGATACATGATGGTCTTGCAGAGGTCGTTGATTAGGGCCGGGTAAGCGCTACCGCGCACGCGAACCTGCAAGTTGCGCTTTGCCGAATTTTTGAAAATCCGCTATACCTTCAAACGCATGTTCAGCTTGCCGTTTTGTTCGTAGTATGTATTGTAGCTGAGCGCTATGATGCCATGATGACGAACGGCGCCGCTTTTCAAGCCTAAATGCAATGAATCGAAACAGAATCATGGAATTACCGAAAGCGACGTTAAGGAACGCATCGGCTGTCCGCAAAACGCCATTTTCAAACCGTGTGGACATAAAGAATATGATATTGCCGGCGCCGTCGTGCCCTAAATTGTAGGGAAAGTAATCGAAAATATAGCAGTACCTGATGCTTCTCCGAAACGGCGCTGCCCCTCCTTCGTGCGAATATCTGGGTAGGCAGCCTAAAAAGAGCGGATTGCACAAATAAATTGTAATACCTTGTGCTCCTCATAGTATTCCCAAATTTCCTCTTCGACGGCATCTTTCTCGAGGACAAACCTCAAAAAAAAGTTGTCATGAGAAAATGTTTGGAAAGCGGATAAAGGTGCTTCCAGTTTGGCTGGGTCTAATTTTTTTGTCGGCACCAATACGGTAGAGCCCTATAACGAAATAAAAAAAACACTTTATAGCTTTTTTACACCGTTTTAAGATCCAAAAACTGAGGGCAAAAGAAAAATTTTTCTCGCACCGGTAAACAGGCAGCAGCGAAATAAACGTACTTTGCCGTGGGATGCGATCCCGGAAGCGGCTTGTCTTCCTCGTTCCACCCGGGCAGCGTCTTCGCTGCATTTTGGCAGAACAATTTGCTATAATCAAAATATCACCGCGGAATTGATATAGACCCACATTCCCGCCTCCTGGTCGTTCGGGTCCACGGTGATGTACAAGCGGTCCAGCCGTTTCATCTCGTCCACCGAAAGCTGGCCCAGAAAGCGCCAAACGACTTCCGGCGCATAAACATCGTCGATACGCATTATTGCTGAAATTGAATCAAATAAAAGTTTTTGAAAAGAAAAAAGGCCACGGGAAAGTGAATATGCATGAAATGTAAGGGCATGCATGCGTGAAAACTAGAAAATACAACAACCAGGAACATAAAAGCCACTACAGAAATTATAATCAATCAAATTTTGAAGGACGGTTGATTCGAAAAGCTAAAAGGCAGGAAAAAGTAAGAAAAATCTGAAAAGGGTACAAGCTACAACATCCTACGGGGCGGGCCAGGCAGTCGTACTGAAAATTGTCACTTCAAGATGTTCGGCTTGTGATTCCAAGTTGCATGGGTTTGCGATAGTTGCGTTGCGCTAACCGAAAATAGAGTTCATGTTACCTTCCGCACCAAAATTTATCAAGCAAATAAGGACAACATTCGAAAGTGGTAAATACAATTCAATCGCTAGAATAAGTCTTCAAGTCGCTCTTGGAAATGTCTTTCCTCCGGGTGACCTTCGAAGATGGGCGCGAATCCGGTGAAGATCGGCTTTTCCGGACCGTTCAGACGGCGATTCAGGCTGCTGGAAAATGAACATTGTCTGGCTCACACGCAACGAATTGCGTAAAATGTTAGTAAAGCTCACACGGCCACATCAGTTTTCACACGCACTCAGGTGTGCCATCCGCGACTCGCGATAGCCTCATAGAAGTCGTTGATCAGGGCGGGGCATGCACCGCCGCGCGGGTTCACCTAAATAGGGCCGGAGAAAGGGTTTCTAATAGCAATCTTATACCTTTATACGCGCCTGCAGGCTGCCCCGGTCGATATACGTATTGTAGCTGAGTGAAATGATGCCATGATGACGAATGGCACCGCTTCTGACGCCTAAAGTTGCGCCTCGATGTTTGTATCTGGAAATACGGACCGTAAGCGAATTTTTTCAACGCACAGGCCATCTTCTGACTCGGGTTGTGCGTCTTCATGAAAAATACCATGCCCGAGTTGTCGGTGTGGCCTAAATTATTGGATGAAGGAAAATTCTATAATTCTTACCCGATGCTACTCCGAGATGGTGCTGCGCATACAACGTGTGGATATCAGGGTAATCTTCCTAAATTCCCTTCCTGTCGCGATAAGCTGTAAGTGTACCTCGTGATCCTCGTAGTATTGCCAAATTTCCTCTTCGACCACATCTTTCTCGGCAACAAACCTGTAACAAAATTGGCATTCAAAAAATGGTGGAAAGCTTCTTTTTTCCCCCTTTTTAGCTGGGGAGCAAGGCAAATTTTTTAAAGTAGCCACTGCCGGCACCAAATCAGATAAGATACATTTTTTTAGTGTTTTTATATATCGTTTTGGCCAGAACCTTATAAAACTAAATGAGAACATCTTAAAACCTGAAATTTTACGAACTAGTGTTTTCCCCTTTTAAACAAAAGTTCAGAAAAAAATTGGCTTTACCAAGACACGTACTCTGCGGTCGGATGGCGTCCGGGCAGCGGCTTGTTTTCCTCGTTCCATCCGGGCATCGTCTGCCACGCATTTTCGCACAGCAATTTGCTAAAAGCAAGTTATAGCATGAAGAAAATCTTATGAACTCACATCCCTGCATCTGGGTTGTTCGGATCCACGGTGATGTACAAGCGCTTCAGTCGGGCCATCTCGTGCAGCGAAATCGATCCCAGGAAAGACCAGACGACTTCTGGCGCGTACACGGCGTCGATACGCATTCTTCCTGAAATTGAATAATATAAACGTAGAAGAAAAGAAGAAAGAAAAAATAAGAAGAAAGAAAGACAATTTAAAAAGAAAGCATCACATGAAAGTGATTATGCATGAAATTGCAATGGCAGGCGCGAAAAGTATAAAAACCATAACTGGCAACGTGAAAACTAATTTACAAACTGTCATAAATGACATTTGGAAGCGCCGGTGATTGAAAAAACAAAATATCGTACTTTTGCACGGCAAGAAGCAAATGTTGTGTGGCTTTCAGGCAAATGTAATTTTGTAAGTAAACTCTGTATATCAATAAAAATTAGGTGGGTAATAGGATTACGGTCTACGCGTAATGGAAAACAATAAGTAATTTGAGGTATCAGAGCGTATTTTACGAGCAAAATCAGCTGCATTAGAGGCCAATATTTAGTTTTATAAGCAATACCACAACGAACCGTTTTTGTTGTTGTTTGAAGCTTGCAGCTCTATTGTGCGTAATTACAGGTGATGAAGACGGGAGGGTTTTTGACCCTCTGACGTAAGTGTGTGCCGGGGCGCGCTTTAGCAGTGACAGAGTTCCGGGCGCGCCACATTACGTATGGCCGTAAGGTGTATAGAACGGAACACTTTTTTAATGTATTCCACTTTAATTTCTTGCTTCTAACAAACAGAATATACATGTAATACAGTGCGTGCCAAAATGATAGGGGAATGGCGTTTTTAGCCGTTTTCTCGGCCGTCCTCCATTTCCGTGTAAAACAAAATCATAGGTCTTATAGCCCGAAAAAAGGCGCGTCTTTTGGTCTACTTGAAATCTCTTTATGCCAAAAGATCACGTTTTTAGAAGCGAATGAATAAAAATAGGCAAATAACACAAGTGACAAAATGATAGGGGAATCATTAACATATCATTTCCATCAACTTTCTGTATGAATAGTGGATGTTGATTGATTTTAATTACAGATTCATAGCGGGAGAAGATGTAAAAAGCGTATTTTCTGGCCAAAATTCTGACCGGAAGTCGTCGGTCAAATTTTGCATCTATTAGCATCCACTATTCATACGGAAAGTTGATGGAAATGATATGTTAATGCTTCCCCTATCATTTTGTCACTTGTGTTCTTTCCCTATTTTTATTCAATCGCGTGTAAAACTGTTATCCTGCATCGTCGAAAGATTTCAAGTAGACCAAAAGATGCGCATTTTTCTGGACTACCGAGCCTGTCATTCGGCTTTACAGCTACATAAAGGACCGCTAAGAAAACGACCAAAAAACTTCATTCCCCTATCATTTTGGCACACACTGTAGTAAAAGAATCATGTAGAAAGTGTTACTAACCAGAGGACAGTGTTTTCGCGAGTTGGGAACTGATGTTTGTCACCTCATAGGATTATACTGAGGAGAATCATTTACTTTAGCTTGGTGTTAATGTTCGTCATAGTATTAGTGTATGAAAGGAAAAGAACTTGAAATCTTTAAACTTAAAATGAAGCATACAAAGAGCCCACGGGAAAAGCTCGCGTGGCTTGACGGAAGTACAACATAATCTCGAGCCACTCCTGGACCCGCTACCATGTAAGATTTTTGGCTTCTTCGAAAGAGTTAAAGTTTTCGCAATTCCTCACATGTCTGTGGTTTTTGCGAAAGTTCCTGCGCCCCTGCTTCTTTGTAATGAATGGCTTTTTGTAATTCAAGACATCGCGGTAGCTTCTGATTTAGAAAAAAAAGTATTTCAGACGAGAGTCTACAATTAATATCGGGCAGAAGTGAACCAATCAACAAAAATACTGGTATATATTCCCAAAATTCCGAAAAGCCATGATACTGACGATTAACTGTTCCAGATTTACCATCATAAGGTTCTTTTATTTATTAAAAAGCCTTCTGCATACTTCTTTTTACTTTATATCCACTTTGTAAAAAATAAATGCAGAAGAAAGTATTCCGTTCTATACACCTTACGTCCATGCGTAATGTGGCGCGTCCGGAACCCCCTCACTGCTAAAGCGCGCCCCGGCACACACTTACGTCAGAGGGTCAAAAACCCTCCCGTGTGATGAAGAGTTTTATTGTTTTCTAATTTTTGTCTTCTCATACCTTTTATTTAGTAAGTATATTTCGGTAAGATTTGGCATAGATGTATGTAGTTAGATCATTTCATCCAGGCGTTGTTGGAAGGCTTTCCCGTGCCTCGGGCTGCCCTCAAAATACGGTTTGAAGCTGCGGAAAGGCTCCGCGCCGATCGCGGGATCGTGTAGACGTCGATTCAGCACCCTAAATTCTGTTTTTAGTTTTTTTATGCCGTTTCTAGCCTTAATTAACGCATTTTAAGCTTTAGGCATCATCCTGGTAAACTTTGTCATAAAAACTCACACGGCCATGTCGCTCTTCACTTTCAGCCAATTTATAGGCATTCCGCGAGCGGCTGTGATGTCGCAAATGTCATTGATCAGGTCGGGGTACGCATTTCCGCGCAGCGTCACCTTAACGTTTTAATTTTACGTAATTTCGCCTCGAGTTTTCACGCGATTAAGAGCTTTATACCTTCAAGCGCGCGTCGTATGCGTCCGGGAATTGCCGGAAGCTGAACGAGAGAATGCCCTGGTGGCGGAGGGCCCCGTTTTTCACGCCTAAATCCATTTTTAGCTTGAAATGAGCGAGAGAACCAATGGCAAGGTAGAGGAACGCGTCAGCCAGTCTTTCAATATGAAATTCGCGATAGCGATCCGGGAAAATGATGATGGCGGAGTAGCCACGTCGACCTGACGCTCTGCCGAAACGCCGTTGCCCCTCGATGGTTCGGATATCCGGGTATTCGGCCGGAAAATAATTTTTGGCCCTTTTCCTTTTTTAGTTTTTAGTTTTTCTTTAGTATCCGATTTTTAATATAAATAGAGGAAGTTTTTTCCAGACGGTTTTCACCTTCGCCAAACGTAACAACTGAAAAGGTTCTAAAACTACAAAAACTTTCCAAAACAGGCGGATACTAGCATTTCCGGGCGCGTGAAAAAGTACCTTATGTTCCTGGTAATATTCCCAAATTTCATCTTCGATCGTATCTTTGTCGCGCACGAATCTGAAGTGATTTTTATACGAAAATTTGCCAAAAAGGCTTACTGAGCGGTGGGATGGTTTCCGGGAAGTGGTTGGTGTACGCTGGCCCATCCCGGAATTTCATCTCTTGGGGTTCGGATGAGGATTTTTCTAAGTTGTAAGGTCAACGAAATGTTAAGTCTGAAGATAAAAAGGGTATTTGTGACCTCATAAATTTTGTTGGCAATGGAAGCGCGCAAATGAATGTGAAATGCGAAAATGTGGCGCAGACGCCGGGCTACGGTACCCTCCAAATCACATGCGCTTACAAGATTTTTGATGGGATTTTTTCGTTGCAATTCGGCCAATTTGTGCAACTTACATGCCAGCGTCCGGTTCGTTTGGGTCGACGGTAACGTAAAGATGCGTGAATTCTGCCATGTCTTCCGGCGTCAACGACTCCAGAAATGGCCACACGATTTCCGGGGCGTAGACGTCGTCGATTTGCATTGGTGCTGTCTAAAGCTAAATTTACCTACATGGTGCATGAAGTTCTATCCTATCCTACTATATATAAAAAAATAGTTCCTGTGTGTGTATGTATGTGTGTGCATTTGCATGCAACTTCCGTCACCGTGTTCCAGTAGTATCTCAATGAGGGGAGTAGTTAGGAGTATGTTTTATACGTCATTAGGTGCGTAATAGCCTTGGGATGACTGCACACTCATAAAATTTTCAAAAAGTCGCTGTTTTCGACGTTAAAATTAAGTTTTTGTTGTAAAATCGGTGACCCTCTTTGTTAGGAAGCAATTAGCATACCCCGGATGTTGTGGGAGCCTATATAAGGGAAGAGAGGTAGCGTTTCTCATTTTTTGTCGTCCAAAAACAAGAGAACTATGCAAAGTAACGAATATCATGGGATCAGACGGGGCCAGGGTTGAAAAGTCGCGAAGCGGCTTTTCAACCCTGGTGATATATTAAATATACAGGGTGTCCCAATAAAAAAGGTCACGCTGGCATTTTGCTATTTCAAATCCGACCGACTTGAAATTTTGCACATAAGTGCGGAAGGGAATTCAAAATGTTCACAGAAACTTTCAGCCCGATCGGTACAGTAGTTTTCGAGTTATTGTAAAAATACTGTTTTTCCCACACTTTAGCGTCATTTTTTCGGCTATCTTTTTGGACTTTGCATCAATTAACATAAATTTCCGGCTCTAAATCGCTTATTCTTCTTAACATTGGCGTCGTTAGCCCTTGTTAAAAAATACTTAAATAGCCTATTTTCGACCCGAATTTCGCGAAATAAAAAAATTCCTAGGATAAAAAAGGGTCGGCGCTTCATTTTCTCCATACATTCCAGGGCTCAATTCCGGCGGAATCCAGGTTAAAAACGTAAAATAAAGTTTATTTTTGCTATAACTCGAAAACTACTGTACCGATCGGGCTGAAAGTTTCTGTGAACATTTTGAATTCTCTTCCGCACCTCTGTGCAAAATTTCAGGTCGATCGGATTTGAAATAGCAAAATGCCAGCGTGACCTTTTTTATTGGGACACCCTGTAGAGCAGGTTTGAACCTAGCATTCACTTTTTGCGGTGACAAAATTAGAACCTATAACTTGTTTATTTTATATTATTGCAGGCTCAAATTAAAACTCTTTCTATATTTTTCGACGTTCTATCGAATGGCGTTGCAAAAATCCCGACGGAAATAGCGAAAATACCGAAGAATTTGAGACCCTTGCTGTGGGGAGGGGGGTGAGATAAACTTTTACCGCTTTTTCTAAAGAAAAAAAATCAAAAAAATTTTAGATTGAAAAACTAAGTCGACTACCCCGTTCAAATCCTTGAGCAAGAACTGATTGATCAATTCCTCGATTTGCCGATCCATTCGATTGGTCCTAGGGGAACCGGCATTCCCAAAACATCCCTGACTCATCGACGGGTCGCCATTTTGCATCCACTTTTATCAAATGGCAGCATCTCCTCTGAAAAGACGCGAAATGGCGCGAGATGATCGACTCGCAATTCCACAGTGTATCTTTCGAGTGGCTTGAAGCGAATTTTATAAAATTAAAAATGTCTTTTTGATCGAATTGAAAACTCTTAAAAAGTATAGTCTGTAGAAATCACTGCTGTGCATCATTTGGGCTGATTTCCGATATAAACCTATGGAAAATAAGCCAAAAAACAAGTATTTATTCAGTAAAATTATGACCAAAAAATGGTAAAAACTTTAAAAAAAGAAATTGAGGTAAGAAGTTGTAGTCACGAAATAGATTAGCTTTTTTGGACACGGAAGTTCAATACATTTTTCAAAGTCAAAAGAACACGCTTAAAGATTAGAGTTTAATCATGCAAAGCCTGTGGATCGAGTGGGTGTATAGAGGTGTTTTTCGTAGCATCCGATGCCGCCGGCAGCGAATTTGAGTGGATTTGCGAGGTTTTCGGGCGATATCGCAGGATTCGACGTCGATAGGCCTGGAATGGAAGCGTAGCCTACAGCAGCGTAGCGTAGCTAACTAGCTTCTTCGGGGATTAGGGCAAGCTAGCAGAGAATTTTGGGGAAATCTCCATTTCAGCGTCTTCTCACCGGAAACCCAATAAGCGTGCAAATTGCCTCAGCGGGCGAGTAGCCAGAGATGAAAATCGGGATGAAATATGACGTTTCCCTGGTGACGATCGAGAATTCTGAAGTTTAGTGGCTATAAATGTCTATAGGAATATCACGTACTCAGCCATCCACACCAAAACCCAAAGGCGCATGGGATGTACTCGAAAATCAGGGGCACCACTGCCTAAAAACCGAATTTTTCGTTGATTTCTAGTACTTTTGACCACGTTCAAAACCGTAAAAAGTATAGGACGGAATCTTAGACTACAACCTGGTTAAACTACCTGTATAAATAATAAACGAAGCAGCTGGAATTGCATCTTTTTCGATTGGGGGCTGATGACCGAGTTACGGACGAAGAGGTACCGGAAAAACAAGTGGTTTCTATCGTAATTCTTGTAAGCAGATCAGCAAAAAGGAAATGACGATTTTCTACCGTAGCCGGGACGCTTCTGAAAGTTTTAAGGGGACTGGGAAGCCAAAAATGTATTCCGGAAAACACCCACAGCCTGAAGCCGAACATGCAGACGCCGTTGTACAGGACGATGAGGATCAACATACAGCCCGCGCAGCCCAGGAATGTGCGCCAGATGATTTTCTCTTTTCCATCGGCATCTGGCCACTAAAGGGATTGTGAAGCCAGAGAATTATTAATTCTCGCGCAAATGCTCCCTGCTAGCCTGCTCTCTTCCTAAAAAACCTCTGCTAGCCTGCCTGCGCCTCAAACGATCTCTGCTAGCCTGCGTTCACCTACAATGATCTTTGCTAGCCTGCCTTCACCTACAATGATCTCTGCTAGCCTGCCTTCACCTCCAATTATCTCTGCTAGCCTGCCTGCGCCTCAAACGATCTCTGCTAGCCTGCCTTCACCTCCAATGATCGCTGCTAGCCTACTTTCAACTCCAATGATCTCTGTTAGCATGCCTTCACCTCCAATGATCTCTACTAGCCTACCTTCACCTCCAATGATCTCTGATAGCCTGCCTTCACCTCTAATCATCTCTGCTAGCTTGCCCCCACCTCCAATGATATCTGCCGGTCTACGTTCCCCAAAAATCTCCGCTAGCTTGCCCATCTTTTCGAACTCCGACCCCAAAAAACGCACACTATACGTCGGCCCAATATATCCAAGCCCATCCGTGCTCACATGGTACATCGTCGCCACCTCGGTGCGACTGTACTCGTCTCGCATCTTCGATGGCTAAACAGTTACAATATGTTAATTGGGTAATTTGAAGCTTTCAAACTGTCGTCATTCTGACATAGGTGTTATTCGTAGTTCTTACATGCATTGAGTAGTCACAGAGGATACAGTACGCCAGTCCAAATGCCACATTTGCAGCAAAAATACCGAAGAGGTACCAGGGGTTGGAGAAGAGCTGTGGGAATTTTCTGAAATTAGGATGTCACTCTGTCTATCTCTGTCTCTCTCGCTGGCTCTCTTTCTCACTATCTCTCCAGCGCTCTCGCTCTCTCACAATTTCTCTCGTTCTCTCCCTGATTTTTGCACCGTTTTCCCTCGCTCTCTCTAGCTTTCTCTCCCCTCCCTGTCTCTCTCGCGCTCTCGTCTAAGTGGTAATGTGGACTCTGAACCCTAATTTGGTGGCAAACAAAAAGTGATACTTAGCCCAAGGCCTACCCGGTAATTTTCGTGTAGCGGTAGACGCAATGGATCGTCAACAGGGAGAGGGACATTGTGAATGAGTCACAATAGATCTAAAATAAGCTTAAATAAAATTCAATAATTATAAACCATGATAGCGATATAAGCTGGCCACCAACCCAGCTCGGCCAGAGACTTGCTGAACATGATGAAGCCGCGCTCGTCACTTCGAACGCCCTAGAAATTAACATATCTCTGTATCTCTCATTGTTTTCTCTCTCTCATTTTATCTCTCTCCCTCTCTTTCTCTCTCTCTCTCTCTCTCTCTCTCTTTCTCTCTCTGTCTCTCTCTCTTTCTCTAACTTACCACATCAACGACACAGTGCACACAGCTGTAGTAGAGGTTGTAGAACGCGACCAACCCCAGCATCCGTCCGTAGCTGTTCATACGGCCCTGAAACGATAGCGATAAATTTTGCTGATTGCTCTAGCTACCGTACCTCATGATCTGTAATGATAAAATAGAGCAAGAGAATATTGAGGCCGATGCCCATTCCGCCGTTAAAGAGGACGAGATGGCCTTGCAGGGTGGAGTCCATTTTCTAGAGATAGAGAGTGAGAGTGAGCGAGAGGGAAAGCCAGAGAGAGAAGAGAGAGAGGAAGAGATAAAGAGATAGAGAGAGAACGAGAGAGAGAGAGATAGAGTGAGAAAGAAAGAGAGAAAGAAAGAGAGAGAGAAAGAGAGAGAGCGAGCGAAAGCGAGCCAGAGCTGAGAGTTGGACTGACAAGGAGTCGCTTTTAGGTGCTTTTGGAGTTTCTGGACGGGACCTAGCTGGTTCGATAGAGAAAAAAATTCTGAGCAACATGCCATTTTCAAAAAGTGCTGATCGATAAAGGAATTCTAGAAAATTTAATTTAAAGTTCGCTATTTTTTTCTAGTGTTCGGGTCCATTTCCTCGGTTCGCGTCGTTGTCGGGGCTTGGCCGGGCACCATTCATAACCCTCCGCCAAGGCGTCGACCACAGGTTGCATTGGCGTATTGGTAGCGCGCTTGCTTACCAACTTTTTAACATTTTTTTGCCTCGGGTTCGAATCTTCGCGCTGGCTAACCCTTTGCTTTTTGTTTCTTGAACCCGTTATCGGTGCATAAAATTTTAATTAGCAAAAAAGCAAAGAGTTAAAGATAAATAAGAATCGAACTTGTGGCAAAAGGTAAAAAAAACTTCGTAGGCCAACGCACTAGCCACTTGGCCATGCCTTGGACGGGATCCATGACGCGTGAAGTCCCCATGTGGCAGGGGCGCTCGACCCCCGTAAATCACCTCAAATCACCACAAGGGTGCCGATACCGGGAACATTTTTAATTAAATTAAATTTTCTAAAACACCTTTATCGATCAGCACTTTTTGAAAATGGTATATTGCGCAGAATTTTTTTCTCTATCGAACTAGCTAGGTCTCGTCCCGAAACTCCAAAAGCACCTAAAAGCGACTCCTTGTGAGAATGAGACTGTGGTCGAGAGAGTGGGAGAGAGCGTGGTAGAGAGGGAAGGAGTGAGACAATGAAATGAGGACGAGCACGAGAAAGAGAGACGTAGAGACAGAAAGAGCGAGAGAGTGAAAGATATAAACAACGCGCTAGAGATAGATAGACAGATAAATACAGAGAGCGAGAGAGAGAGAGAGAGAGAGCCTGAGAGAGCCTGAGAGAGCCAAAACGAGCCGCAGGAAGTAAGCTAGCAAAGATCTTGGTATTCGCACAATTAAGGATTAGGCAAGCTGGCAGAGATCCCTTAACTTTCTACCGTAATCCAAGAAAACCAGGACCAGTCGCACAAAATGTCTAAAATTTGCCTCCCAAAGCACCTCACAACGTACCCCCCAACCGCTTTCTAAAAGTTGCCCAAATTAGCTGGGTGCAAGCCAGAATTTGGCAGCCGCGTGATCATCTCCGGTTTCCTTCTAATGGACATATTTCCGAGAAAAACACGCCCCGATTGCCCGTTGCATAATAATCCCCTTGGGACCCCCCTGGACGACAAGGAGTACGTGAAAATCACCGGGTCCAAATGGCCGCTATGGTTTTTGCAGGGTGGCTACAGTATATTTAATTCGTTGCGGGATCGCGAGGCAATTTTCTTAAATATTGTTTTCAGAAAAACAGATGTGGAGTGGTACAGCTCGAACCTGGGATCAGAGCACGAATTTAGGATGAGCCATTCGGGTCTAAAATTGTCAGAATAAAATTTTGGAAGATTACAAGGATTTTTGGGCTTTTTTTAAAGGGCACGTTCAGGGAGGTTTTTTTGAAAAAAAGCAAAGGCTTTTGCCGCGGACGGGGGTCGAACCCGGGTCCCCCCGCTCGGGAGGCGCGGATGGATACCAATCAGCCACAGCTACAAAATGGCGAGGGGGCGAGGAGCGCCCCACGCCGCAAAGGAGGGGAATGGCCTGTCACAGCACGGGCAGGCCGTGCGCGCGGTCCTTACGTCCATAGGGTGTACACGTTGGGACGAGTACACGGCCCCTCCCTGAACGTGCGCTTTAAAGGGCTGGATCGTTAAATTATACGTATTTAGTTGGAGCAAATTAAGGAATAGCCTATTTTTGACCTGAAACACTATTTTTACTCGCTTTTTTTATTGAGGCCGATGGCACATTTAAACCCATTTTAATTTAAAACTTTGAAACGGTTTTTATTGGCCGTTTTAAAGTTCGTAAAATGTCTAGGAAATCTTTTATCTTAATCTAAATCTTTTTTTAAAATAAAAGATTTTCTCTTGAAAATCGGAATTAGCATAATTTGTACTCGTGGAACCAAGCAAATAAAATAATTTATTAAGCTTTTGGTTATTAAAAATCGAGTTCTAGACGGAATCTTCGTACTCGGCCAGCATGGCTTCTTGGTGTTCAAAATCTTGCTCACCAACGTCGTCGTCCAGGAAGCTAACAACGAGAATAAATTCTTTAATTAATTTCCGGGACTTACCTCGCGACATCCGTCTTAATTCGTACCAGAATTTGCTTGAAAATGTCCTTTGCCAACTTCCGTTCCAGAACGTTAAAAATGGTAGTAAGTAACTCTCCGGTGATCTCTTCGAGGCTGCTGATCTGAATAGGAAATTGGAGAGAGAGAGAGAGAGAGAGAGAGAGAGAGAGAGAGAGAGAGAGAGAGGAGAGAGACGGCGAGTTCGAGAGAGAGAAGACGATCGGGTTATAGAATATTAAGTATACCTCAATTTTATGCCCTAATTCCGCATCGCTACTGTAGACAAGCGAGAGGGTGCCGCTGAAGTCAAGTGCTCCGTCGTTCAGCGCTAAAATAAACGGCTAAATACAGACCGATAGAGAGAGAGAGAGAGCGAGAGAGAAAGACAGAGAGAGACATAGAGAGAGGCATAGAGAGAGAGAGAGAGAGAGAGAGATGAGAAAGCTGAGTTAAAGCTAAAGCTTCAACCTTTACCGTTAGCCAATAACAAAAAGGCCTCAAAAAGACCAGACTCTGAAGCCACTCCTTTGTCTTTAACAACCAGCAATATCCGCTTGCCTTCACAGCCTAAAAATGGTTCGTTGGCGATAGGAATGTAGCGTAAGCTTACCAGTAGCTTCACCGAGTTTCTGCTGACCCTTCCACTTGTGGTAATCATAATAAATCTGATAACACGATTTTTTCAATTTTTGTAAAATTTTATGCGGGTTAAACTCCACAAAATCTGGGCTCACCTCTGCCTTGACCTGCTCGAACTTCTCCAGAAAATGCGGCAGCTGTTCGGCAATTTTATTGACGATAGAAAGGTATCTAAAAAGGCAGTAATGGGGTAGAAAATACACAAATACCGGGGTTCGATGCCTTCCGGAATTTCCCGATCATCGATGCTCATGATTTTGCCTCCATTTTGCCAGTACAGGACTCTAAAATGGTAGATTATCAACGACGTATCAATTTTGCTATAACAATTACAGTAGTTTTATTAGATTTATTGTAAACGTTTAATGAACCAGTATTATAAGACAAAATTTAAAGCAATAATCTGCTACCTTTCCAGCCCATTTTTCCTCCCGCCAGCTACAAAATGCAGGTCTCCATTACTTTCTGAATATTCCAAGCTATTGAGAGCCTTCTTCGCCGAGTCGTGCGTATATTTGTACATTCTAAAACATAGAACAATGAGAAATTTGTAATTTTAGCAGACAAGCATGAAACTCTCGCAGACGCCAAAAAATGGCTGCCATGAGGTTATGGGAGACGCTGAAGAAAATTGATAAGCGCTTGCAGCTTCTTGTCATCCTTTCTTTTCGGGACTTTCCGGCTAAGGAGACGTCATTTTCTTGGCTATAGGTAAAATGGCGCTTCTTCAACATGTTGCCAATCTGGTGGCAAGCAGGGTTGGTCATTCTGCGAGCCGGCTCTGAGCCGGAGCTGAGCGGGAGCAGGAGCCGAGCGGGAGCTGAAAATTTTCAGCTCCCGCTCAGCTCCAGCTCTTGAGCCGGCTCTTTTGGAGAAGAGCGGGAGCCGAACCCTGCTCTACTCCACCGGATGCTGAAAATTAGTTATTTATGCAAATCTCCCAAAATTCCAAAAAAATTGAGTGTTTTTGGCCTTGCATTGCCTTATTTGTATAGATATCTGATTTGCAGGATCCGGTTTGAGTTGAGCGGGGTTCGGCTCTAGCTCTTTTCCAAACGAGCCGGCTCAAGAGCCGGAGCTGAGCGGGAGCTGAAAATTTTCAGCTCCCGCTCCCGCTCTTGAGCGGGGCTCGCAAATCAGCTCCCGCTCCCAGCTCCCGCTCTTTTCGTGACCAACCCTGGTAGCAAGCCAGCAAAGATTCCTTGAGAGCTCGAAGTGCCGCCTACTAGGGTCCTTCAAACACATTTTGTGTTTTGTGGTCCGCAGTATAAATCATTGTTTTTTCGAGTTTTCAGGCATTGTTCACCCCATTCGGGATGTGCGCCGATCCCCGCGCTACGTGCAATGCGGGGCCGACGCTGTACGGCGAGAAGCAAGCTTCTGCTAACCGAACCATTTCCAAAAATATGTTAATCTCGTTGTACACAATAGTGTACGTATCGGAGATTAAGCCGATAAGAACATAAACTACAAATTGATCTAAGCCAGGGGCCAGAAGCGATACCTAGGTACCAACGCCAGGGTACTAACATGGGCAGAGTGGGCCAGGTGGGTGGCGAGTGGGGGTAGCGCAGAGTGTAGAGCAGAAGGAACGCGATTTCATGGTTATTAGACAGATGTAGAGGTCACGGAATAAAGATCTGCCAGCCGAGAGAGAAAGCGGAGAGAGAGCGAGAGAGAGAGAGAGAGAGAGAGAGAGAGAGAGAGAGAGAGAGAGAGAGAGAGAGAGAGAGAGCTAGATAAGGAGCGAGAGAGATAGATAGAGAGAGATGGAGAGAGACAGACTGGCTGACAGACAGACAGAGGTACAGACGTAACAAGGTTCCATCGTCAAAAACAATTTATTAGCCCTGTAATAAAAAAAAATCGATATCATGATTTGCTTGATGAAGATGGCGAGCGCGTAGATGAGCATCTGAACTCCTTGCCGCCCTTCTTCGTGCTCTTCTTTTAGGGGGCTAAAAATAACATATTGGTAGAACAAGCAAGAGAGAGAGAGAGGGAGAGAGAGAGAGAGAGAGAGAGAGAGAGAGCGAAAGAGCGACAATTAAAATCTTTCCAAAACCCACTCCAAACGGCGTTGCCGCCCATGGCCGCGTCGTATCCGGTGTACACTAAAATTTTTAAGGCTCAAAAAATTGGGAAAAGCCACCCACTTTCAACGAACGTCTCCTCGTCGGGCATCTCGTAGAACGAGTAGTCGGACTCGTCGAAGCTGTCCTCGAACTCGTCCTCCCAGTCCTCGAAGCTGTCCGAGTCGTCAAAGTCGACGTTCTCCAGGCTGACAATCGTCTCGCTGGGCACCACCGGGTAGATAGAGCCGGGAATCAATAAATTGAGAGGAATTCGAGCGGTTTCCGACGTTTTCGAGCAGTTCGACCTTTTGTGATCAAGAAAAATACGCGAAAACATCGAAAAGTCTTAGATATTCGACCCGGTAATCTTGAAAAGCTTCACCTTCCATGTCTTCAAAGCTGACGCTCGTCGTGCTGCGCGGCGGCGTATAGATCGAGCCGTCGGAGACGATATCTGAAGAATAGCAACGTGTTCAAGGAGTACAACTTAATTAGCTAGGCGTAAGCTTAAATCTGCGCCAGCGCCTATCTTCAGCTACGCCTTGTATAAGCCGGTACTGGTGTGTTTGCGGGGGGAGGAGGCTTAGTGAGCAAATTCGTATTTTTTTACCGAACAATGATATAGGACCTGTTAACAATATATAGTGAATTTTATTGGGTTTGTAGTCGTTATTGACTGCTAGAAAGGCATATTTTTTACCGATCCATGATACCCTGTTAACAATATATAGTAAATTTTATAGCATTTTTAGTGGTTAGGGACTACTAAAACAGCATAAAAAATCAAAAACTTGAACTTTATTTGGCCATTTTTCAAAAAAATTAAATCTTTCGATAGTTCTGATAATTTTTTATCTTTTCTCTCCAAAAACGGCGTAAAATGTCGTCAAAATAGTCTGGATTTCGTCCCAGATTTCATCATTTTTTGAGGCGCCAAAAGTCCCCCCCCCGTTAACAGTCCAGTACAGTACCGAAAATTCGGAACATACCATCAAAGTCACGCGGCAGGCCCCGGGCGCTGACGTTGAGCTCGCTGGCCTCGGGCTCGTAGAAGGAATATTCTGAAGTGAGAGTAAACCTCAACCAAATTTGCATACCACACACGATAGGGCTCTCCGCCTGGGCAGACATTTTTCAGGAATAGACGATTTTGGGAAGAAGCGTCGGTAGGGAAATGAATGTCAGGTTTTTTCGTTGATCCGGAACGAGTAGCATAACGGATTTCCTGTAATTCCAGGTGATTATGCAAATTTTGTACAAAGATCGCCATCTATCCCGAAAAATGGACCCGCTCTGGACCTGTTATATGCTTTGTTTGGCCCGGTTTTAGGCTGAATTTTGCATTTTCCACAAATTCCTATGGACGCCGCGTTCCGTATTTTGTAGTATTTCGTAGTCAACCGCCTAAACATCAATTCTTCTGATTTTCAAGGTATTGTCATCCCTATTCGGGACGTGCGCCGATCCCCGCGCTACGTGCAATGCGGGGCCGACGCTATTCGGCGAGAAGCAAGCTTCTGCTAACCGAACCATTTCCAAAAATATGTTAATCTCGTTGTACACAATAGGTACTTGTGTATTCCCGGGGGGAAAGAATTCGCGGGGGGGAAACTGAACTTTTTTTTGTCGGGCCTGGTGGGGATAGTAATCAAGTATAAAGTGTTTTTACATTGTTTTTAGCAAAATTTAAGCCTATTTGAATCGGAAAAACTTTTTAAAAAGTTAGAAAAACGCTTGAAAAAGTCGAAAATTTGGTCATTTTTGGACCGAAAAAATCGATTTTTCGACCTAAAATTAAATTTTTTAATTAAATTTTGTAAAGTTTTTATGTTTAGGAATAGCTATAAACAATTTAGAAACACTTCCACTATTTATATAAAAAATCTAGGCTTGGGCCAAAAAAAAGTTCAGTTTCAGGTACTAATACTACTAGGTCAATAGGTACTAATGCGGGCAGAGTGGGCCAGGTGGGTGGCCGGTGGGGGAGCGCATTCAGAGGGTGCTGATTGAGAGCAGATACCTCAAAGGAAGTGACTCCAGGCACAAGATTACACATTAAAGGTATCGACACCTTAAAATTAGACATTTTTGACTCCTAAAGTTATGGAAATTGGCAAATTAAAGACTTCAGACTACAAGCTACAGATTTGATGGCTAGACTCTTATTTTGTTTGTTTTAGAGTACACACTATTTCCTTCCTTTTGTAGAAGTTTTAAGTTTTTAACGTTCAGCCCCGTTTCCTGGAAAATAGCGTATTCCAAACAGCCTTCCTCTACTAGTACGCGGAATTCCAACTGACACTTGGACGCGGCGCGCCCTGGGCGTTAGTTTATTCTCCGTCCGTTTATAAAACCTCGCGTTCAAGCTTCCCCGAATACAAATGGGCTTTTACTGGACCAGATGAGGATGGGAATTTGAAAAAGTTCACTCGGCCACGTAGGCGCTGCTGCATTTTAGGGAACCACTACGAGGTGGGTTTTTTGAAGGTTTAAGAGCGAAAAAAAATCAAAGAAAGTAACGAGAATGCTAATTAATCTTTCCGCTCGACTTTCGGGTTTCCTTACGACATTTTTGGCTACCTTTGCCTTACTTTTACTTGGTTTTTTGGATCCTGTATCTTTTTATCTATCGATTCTTCGTACTATTAACAAGGGTTTCTTGTAGTTTTCCGCTTTCCAGGTATAAGGGTTTCGTAAGATTTCCTACTCACCTTGTTTAATTTTGTCTTAACAAATTTAAAATATGACCAGTAACCATCGCAATTTTGGAAAATCTACATAGCTAAATCGCCCAATGTTATGGGATGCTATCGTTATTTTGATTGTAAAATTAAGAATTTCGAAAAGTATTGCTGTTAATATTACGCATCTAGGTTCGTTTTCTATTTTTTTCAGTTTTTTTTTGTAAGAGCCGACATGCTAGAGGAACAATAAATCAAACTCCTCGAGATCCAAATCTCCGCCCAGATTAATGGGCTCTCGGCAATTCGCAATTCGCAATTTGGGTCACTTTTTGCATGGGATGGTCTTTGATCTCGCCTATGAAATCGGGTGCCTGGGTTAAGAGTCATCGCTGCAAACTGCGCTTTAATTAAACTTTTAAATTTTTCCACGCATTTTCGAAGCTTTTACACGTTTCTGTCGAGTGTCAATTATATTGCGCAACTTTATTTGGTGGAGGAAACCGGTAATAAAATTAGTAATCAGGATCGACGTTCAGAAAATCTCTATAAAACAGAGAAAAATGCTGAAAAATTCTTATTTCTTGGCAGCTGCTGCAGCAGCAGCTTCTTTCGCCTTTTCGGCAGCTGCCTTCTCGTTCGCCTTCTCGATTGCAGCGGCTAAATGTCGACAATTTTTCCGAATTTTTAACGTTCTTACGTGTCGCATTTTCCAACTCTTTCATCTTCGCATTTCGGCCTGCTTTCTTGGCGTTTTGGGCGTTGGTTAGGGCTTTGATCTAAAGGATAAGAATAAGAGGAGCTCGGGTTCTCTCTTTCTCTGTCTCTCCCTCTCTCCCTCGCTCTCTCTCTCTGTCTCTGTCTCTCCCTCTCTCTCTCTCTCTCTCTCTCTTTCTCTCTCTCTCGCTCTGTCTCGCTGTCTCTCTCTTACTTACCAATTGATCAGCATCGATCAGCTTGGCGCCATTTAGCTTACTGTTTGTTGTAGTGGTCTTTGAAGACTTGGAGTTTACGCCTGAAATCGTAAAAAAAATCATAAAATGCACATTTTCCCAAAGCCCTACTAGCTTATACCCCAAATTCCAAGCCAAAACGAAGCCAAGTTTTCGAAGTCGTGCTTAGGTTATTTGGCAAGATATGAAAGTTACTTGCGTCCCTTTAAAAGCCACTTTTTGATAACCATTACGATTAACTACCCCATCGGTTCCTCATTCTCTCGAGCTCCTCTACTGCGATAAAATCGAAAACCGGGGGAGTGGTAGTGTTTCAAGGCGCCCTGGGGAAGTGCTGGGGGTCAAGTACGCTTTTTTGCTAATTCCACTTCCCTGGTGCGTGCAGCGCCCTATTGACCATGCCTTTTGGATGTCTTTTTGGTATTGATTTAAACTACTCGTTGCTAGAAATTACCATTTTATCGCTGAACATTTTTAAAAAGTCCTGATACACTTACCTCCCGGTCCTTCCTCTCGGGTTTTTGCCTCAGCCGCTCTAAAATACGTTCATTAATCGGACTAAACAAGCAAATTATATTCTTTAATTGTACAATTTTAGCAGAGTATCTTTTCAAATAAGCACTAAAGGTGGCGATTATTTTCTAGATCGTTTTTCCTTTTCCTATAGCAGTCGCTCTCCAGATTGGCTGTATGACAAAAATTCGGAGCTTTTTTCTATAGCCTTTCCAGAACCTTTCAGCCCCAAAAAAAGTTAAATCTAAGAACATTGTATTATAAATGTAGTCAGCTTACTCCCGCTCCCTCTCGTAAGCCAACTCATCGCCGTTCAACCTTGGATTATTGTAGCAGCCATTCGGCCCGGTTTGGAGATGGCGCTAAATGAATCAGAATCATCTCTCGCTCTCGCTCTCTCTCTCTCTCTCTCTCGCTTTCTCTCTCTCTCTCCTCTGTCTCTCTGTCTCTTTACCTCTCTCCCACCTTCCATGCTTCTTTGTTATCATCCACGGCCACGGCACAAAGTGGGCACCAACGAGCGCCAGAGGGGGCCATTCTTCCTAGAAAGTTCGGGGTTATCTGTTGTTAAAGGGGCTGGCATGTCTGAATTTCCAGATGAAGGTTTGCCAGCTATCTAGATAGTATTTTTCTACCCTTAGCGCGTTTAAATTTTAATTTTTAGCAAATTTTCGACGAAGTCGGATAGATTTTCTTGCTCTCTTTGACTTGCACCTCTCTCGCTGCCTCTCTCTCTATCAAACAATCTCTCTCTTTCTTTCTCTCTTTCTCCCCCGCTCCACCTCTCTCTCTCGCTCTCTCTCTCTCTCTATCTCTCTCTCTCTCTCTCTTCTCTCGTTTCTCTATCTTTTTTTGTAAAATCCAATGCTAAAAAAACGCCTGAATTCACTCCCTTTTGCAAAGCCCTGTTCCGCGATTTCCGCCCTCCCGCCCAATCCAGCCTCTTCCCCCCTTTCCCATATTTTGACAGCCGCCTCCCCCATTTTCGATTATTCAGCTCGACTACAGGCCATGCTGTTGCCTGGACGGGCCGGCCGAAAATTGGCGAAACGTGTAAATCCAATGTGGATATCGGGGTCACAGCTCGGCGGGAATTTTTTTTGGTCTACTGGTGGATTGAATAGCTATATTTTCTTATTATTTTGATCGCTAATTTTGTAAATATCCTTGAAAAGGTCTAATTTTTTCGTTTCTGGTAAAAATCTACCGTTTTGATGAGGTTTTTAATCCGCATCTTCCGTAATTTTTTGTATGCCAGAAATCTTCTTGTTTAGTTTTAACAACGTGAACACCTTGACGACAGTTTCAACAACCAGAATTTCCTCGCGTACTCTAATAGATGTGGTGTAACTTAAAAATGACGTTTTTTATCTAGCTGCTATATTTCCGTCCTTGTCTTACTCAAAATACCGTTTTGCGGTAGAGTTTCGTACTCCTGGCAAACGTTCTCCAATCTCTAGATTCTGTTTTACTGCTCCCAGTTTATGGCCGATTCAGTCCTGGCCTCGTTTTTTTTCACTCCACTATGCGATATTTACGTAACCGCCGCAGGGTACACCACTTCTTAGTGATTTTGGCAGGTTTTCTATGCTCTTCAGCTTTTAGTAATAGTGTTAGTCCAAAAACTAATAAAAATAGAGTCATGGCAAAAGCGAAATCGAGCAATTCTGAAACTCTAGGCGCAATTAGCATATTTTCGCTTACCTCGACATAATGGATGCGTATCCCCATCCGCGGCATCTTCTCGATCCTGTGCCAGCCCGCAGCGATTGCAGCGGCTCATCCGGTTGCCCAGGAATGCGCAGCGTTCCAAGTAGTGTTGCGTCAGCTCGCGTACCTTAAATGATCTTTGCTAGCCTGCCCTTATCTAAAATGAAAACCGATGGCTGATGGCGATTCACAAACTATGTCTTTTTATCCGAGTTAGTACAAATAATCCAAAATCCGAACCTGTACGACCTTTCCACAGTACCGACATTTGATCAGCTGCGGGCAGTCGGTTGCGTAATGCTTCTCGAGGCCCGATTTTCGGCCGAATCCGGTGTCCACCCGGTCGCAGTAGTTGCATTGGCTAAAAAGCAAATTTGATCGGTTTTCCTAAGTGATCTCTGCTAGCTTGCCCCGCTCCTTAATTTTTTTCGAAAAATTCGAATTTTGGCTATCGCTCAGAAATTCAGCTTGTGGATTTTCGCTTCATGATCCCTTTACGCATTCCCCCAACGCATTTTGAAGAATTCCTGGCGGTTTTTTAGGATAATTTTCTCCTGGTTCAATAGCATTAATTACTAGAAAAATCGAAAAATACACATTTTGCAAGACATCAGCAAGAAACTCAGCTTATGGATTTTGCTTTCCAAGTCCCTTTAAAAAGTTCTCGAACGAATTACAAAAAATTCCTGGTGTTCTTAGGATACTTATCGCCTGTTTCGACAACATTTTTCAAAAAATGTCGAAAAGATCGAAAGATGCATTCATCGGCGAGCTACCAAAATTTTTCCCTATGAATTTTGCCTTCCAAGTTCCTTTAATTGTTCGGGAACGAATCGAAAAACTACCTGTTTTTTGTTAGGATCGATTTCCGGGGCTGAATCAGCTTATGAATCGATGGTTTTGACGTCTATTCCATGCCGGGCCATCCCCATTTTCCGGAATTTATGGCGCCGCCTATTGAAAGTGTCAAATCGTCCTCTTCGGGCGGCTGCGCTTTTTATGTGTCACTTGTATTGGCGCGTACTGCGGCGCGTGCTGTATGATTCTTGTAAAAATAATGAGGTTTTTGGACGCTATTTGTATACTTTTCATGCCGTAATATTTTTGTTATTGATTTTAAGCGGTTTTTGTACGCTGCGAGAATTTTCTGGAATATTTTCCAGGTTTTTCTTTTCGCGAAAAATCGTCGAGGTTTTTTCTGATCCCGGAATCGGCTTTTTTTGGAGCATTTTGTATATTTTGTGAAATTTGCTATTTTTGAAAAATTCAAGTTTTGTTTTATTTTATTTTTTGGTCATTGAATGTAACTTTTATCGTCATTTTAGCTATATTAACTTTCAATTTAAACGCACTCATTTAATTTTAACACTTAACAGTTATTAAGTTTAGACTTTTTAGCTATGATAATTTTTGCTTGTTTTTTTACTTTAAAATTTTTTATTTTCCGACTTCCATGTATTTTTCTACAAATACTGACACAGGTACTGACAATCCAGTTTATCGTGAGGTAAAAGCAAATTTCCGGAACCTTTCTAATGACTTTACGAGGCGATACGGTGTTTTCAATAATTTTACATTTTAATACAACTTTTTAGTGGTGTTTTTACAAGATTTCCTAGCAAAATTCAACGTGTAATCCCTCCCCTCCGTCCCTACCCGATCCATATATGTATTCGTCCCCCTAGCGCCAAATATTCCTTATCAAAAGGTGCGTGGTGCCCCACCCATTCTAGCCGCTTCTCAAGCGCCAAAATATGCTAAAAGAACGCCCAAAAGATAGGCGCCCTTTTGAATTTTTCATCTTTACGATTTGCACCCTCACTTTTGTGCCAAATACTAGAAAAACTGGTCTGTACTTTTGCTATTAGTTGATCTGAATTCATGACATCATTTCCGGGGCTGAAGGACGGCTTCAAGCCCGAGCTGGAAGCTGAGTAAGTTCCGAAATGGTCTCTGCTAACTTGCCTAGTTTTTATTGGCTAGAATTGGATCGAAAATATTGATTTTTCTGGGGTTAGAGGAACCATGAAGGCAGGACTCTTATGGATTTTTTATTTTTCAGTAATCCACCCATAGTTACTTTTCTTTGCGATACCAGTTACTTCCGGATATATTTTTTATATTCGTATTGTGAGTGTATTGTGTACTTTAATAAAATTTTACGGGAAATACTGTAGCGATATAATACGTTTACAAAAATTAAATTTTTCCGAAAAGAACTGAAGCGCACCGTCATCGAATCAGGCCCGCTATCAAAATGCTAAATTTTTTTTTGGATTCAGAGCGACCTACTGTAAGTGGATTATTCTTATTTACAAAAGCATACTGTAAGCAGAATTCAGCAAGCGTGCAATAAATACTTTTTGCCCGATTTTCCCTTCCAAGCCCCTTTAAAACTGACCCGTATTGATTTGGAGGCCGGTAGGGGTCGTCGCGCAAAATGACGTCTGCCTCGCTCTGCGTTCTCGGCTGCACAAACTGTCAGAAAAAAAGAGTAATAAAAATTACTTCTGCTCCTTATGCTTTTGCAGCTAGTTTCTAGTTCTCAATATTCCATTCTTTACCATTTCCGAATTCAAAATCCCTACCTCTCCCCTTCTGCGCTGCATCACTTCCGAAAGCCGATCATTCCGCCGGATATCGGGCTAGAAAATAGAGGTATATCAACCCGAATTCCTATAGATTTGTCTTGCCTGTCCCTTTAAAGGATCTTTTTGCTTGCAAATCCCTTTAATTTTTTCGTTTTAAATTCTAACCCACATCATACTCCGTCATCGGCGCCGCGCTTCGATTGCTCTGAAATGACCGCGGCGCTTCCTTGCCATCGGGGCTGGGCTGTCGGGGTTGTCTTCGGACCTATTTTCAAGTTTCCTTTATCTACCTTAAGTTGATTTACCATGCCTTAGAAAGTGTGTAAAATTTAATTTTTAAGTTTACCTCGCGAACCGGCGCGTTAGCCGGCCGGAATCGGCCCTCGTGGTTCCCCTTTTTGGTGGTGGGCCTGGAAAAATTGATTTCAATTTCGTACGCTTTTTAAAAACTTATAGAACGTCGTTTTAAAACTCTAGACGGTGAGGAAAACTAACTTATACTTACCGCCTACGATCCCTGCTTTGCGTACGTTGTTCGGGGGTTCTCGTGCGAGTTGCTGGCCTTCTAAAACCGTCATTTTTAGGTAATTTGCTCTAATGCTTTAAACGTATATTAAAATACCCTTGAGGTACCTATAACTATTAAAACACGCTTTTTATTACGATATTATAAAGTTTATGATATAAACCCTAACCGGCTCTCCTCGCTGCGAGGCCGCGCCGGTGCCAGTGGCTGGGGCGTTGCTGGCTTTCTTGGCGACTCGATCGTTTCCGGGGCCCAAGTTGAGCGCACCCCGTAGGCTTGCATCTCAAATTTTAGTGTATTTAATGTTAAAAAAGAGTTAAAACTCTAGAAGACACTATGAAGAGTTTAACGCCCAACCTGCCCATCCTCAGTAACCAAATCTGCATAGGCGTTGCGAATCCCGTCGTCTTTTACCTAAAAATGTTTTCAAAACCGCTTAAAAACGGATAAATTATCAAAATACAATTTTTAAAACTTCCATAAATTCCCTACACGTTTAATACATGGATTTTAAGCTTTAAAGCTATTTAAAAAGCCTACCTGCTCCATCTGTGCTTTCAGCTGATTCGCCCGGCCCGTATCGCCAACCATAAGCGCATTTTTCCGCTGATTATCCAGTGACACCAATTGCCCTTCAGTTTTATTTAGCGAATCGCAGGCCGCTTGGCAGAGATGGGCCTAAATTTTATGGAACTAAAAATCTTTATTTTTCTCACCTTCACAGTCCTGTCCGACTTCTCGTGATCCACCATTTTCTTGCGCATCTGGCTTCTCAGCGTTCGTACCTATATATTAAAGTCTATTTCCAAAGTTTAACTAGTTTTTAGACCTTTTCAAAGTATTTTTAACAACGTTTTTCATCAACTAACCGCTGAAATCGGGTCATCGCCCAGATGCGAGGCTGTAGATGTGTAGCCATCTGATCTGTAGCCGTACTGCGGCCTAGAAAATGTAATTATAAAGTTTTTCAACATTAAACGCTTTGTTTAATTAAAGCCTTACAAAGCATATTCACTAGCTGCAACCTGCGCCTTTGCCGCCGCATCGTTTGTAGATTGACGGCCGGTGGGTTCGAAGCGGCCGAATCCTAAACTCTCTGAATTGTTATATTTCAACTATTAAAAACACATAAAAGCTTCAAAAACCCGATATTTTACACCATTTTGACAGATAAATCCATCGATTTACCTTCACGATTTCTCCGGTCCATATATTCGCGGTAATACGGATCGTCGGCCATTTTGAAGTGTTTTTAAACCTAAAAAATAGCGTAGATCATAACTTCGCTAAATTCAACTTTTTAAAAAGCCAAAAACATGGACTATTGCCTTGAAAAGATCGTTTGTGCCTTAAAAACCATCTTCATTATAAATTTACTGGAATCAAATTTTTCTAAGCACTAAAAACCCCTAGTTAGCGACTAAGAACGCCTTGATACTTGAAAATATCGAAATAATAAAAGTAAACATTTTTAAAAGCAAAAAAGAACCCAATTAGCCACTTGAAAAACGGCTTGACAATCGCCACCCACCCTCATACGTGTTGCCCGGAAACGTGCGGCTTTTTGCTGACGGCGCCCTCGCCTTCAACCTGTGAATTTTTCATCCTCCATTCTTCCATTCTTTTCTTCTTCTAAATCAATATTCATTTCCTTTTCTAAAAAATTCAAGAATCAGAAAAATGACGGAAGAGAATGCCCCGTTACTGCACGGGTAAGCTGGCGAGAATTCGATGGAAAAAACTCGAACCCAACCCTAATTTCCATATTTCCGTTTTTACATTTAGACGGTAAACCTGGCTCCCACTTTCCTGTCATTTTCCCCCACCCGCAAAATGACAATGTACAAGCCGGTGCTTGTCGTGCGCTACGAGCAAGTTTTTAGCGTAGTCTTCTTTTCTTGGTTTTTCTTGTTTCCTCTCTATTCATTTTGGGGTGCCCCTGGGCTGTCTTGGTGGTGGGAGGGCTTTAGTTTTTGGTGTAATACTCTTTAAATGTTGCTATTTCCAGGATGGGCAAAGACCGAGATGACGAGGAGACGTTGCTGCCCACGTCTTCGGGGAGGAGAGGTTGGTTTTTGGTTCAGAAATGGTTGAAACGATAAAAAGCACCAAGATGACGCTAAAAATCTTGTATATAACGGTTTTTGCGCTTCTAAGACGCTTGGAAATCCGGATTTTTGCCTGGTTTTGTGTCAACTTGCGTTTTTCTATAGTTTGTAGTCTGTAGCTTTTAATCTACCGCTATGACTTAAAACAGACTAAAAAGAGCAAGAATTTGCGACATTTACGCAGAAAATTTTATAATTAGCGTTTTTCCGCTTTGTAAGACGTTCAAAAATAATCTTCGACGTATTTTTCATAGTTTTTAGCCTGTAGTTTTAATCTATTTTTAGCTTTGAATAAAACAAGCTAAAAACGGTTAATAAACGCCAAATATCGCACCAAAAACCTGTCATGTTGTAGTTTCACTTTGTAACATAGTTTAAAGTAAACTTTGAAAAATCGATTTCTAAATTTGGACATTTTTTTGTTGGTGTTAGCAGGTTTTCCATTGTTTGTGGCTTGCAGTTTATATTTTACTTTTTTTAGGCTCATCCGCCGCCCCACAAGCCTCGTTCGCCTTCAAATGCTATGTAATAGCCTCAATGACGGTGCTGTGGACGGGCTACACAATCTCCGTGCGCTACACCCGCTCTACGACGATCCCTGAAGACGTTGGCGCAATTTTATAACTTTTTCTATTAAATTTTTAGCTGTACGCCTCGACGACCGTGGTGTTGTGCGCCGAGTTCATCAAGACGGTCATCACGCTGGCGATGATCTTCAGGGAGGGCAACCTGTCGGTCAGCAAGTTTGGGACGGTATGCCGAGATTTTTGGAGGGATTATTTATTTTTCTAGACCCTGCAAAAGCACTACTTTGGGCAACCGTGGGAGCTGGCCAAGATGTCCGTGCCATCCGTCGTCTACGCGCTGCAGAACAACCTCGATTTCGTGGCGCTCAGCAATTTGGATGCGGGTGTTTATCAGGTAAACTAAAGTGTAATTTTTTTGGCACTTTTACGCCTTTTTATAATGGTTTATAGGCGAATAAGTAGAATTTCTCGGGTCCGAAATTTTATAAAACCTTTTCGCAGTTTTTTTTTTGATCATTTAGGCCGGCAAAATCCAATTTCTCTTTTTTTCAGATCCTTTCGCAAAATCGCAGGGGATCCAAATTTTTTTCCTGAGATTCCAAATATCATCATAGCCGGCTTTTTAATAGTATTTTTGATACAATATTAGCTTTTTTCAATTGAAATTTTGAAGCTTTATCGAAATTTCGGCATATTGGAGTAAAAAATCTATACATTTTTGAAATTTTTAGCGAGTATTTAGAAGTTTTTACATCCAAAAAATAGTAGAAAACAATTGAGAAACAGTTTTTATCGATAAATCTTTCATTATATCGAATTTCCAGGTGACAACCCAGCTGAAAGTCGTCACCACCGCCCTGTTCATGATGGCATTCCTGGGCCGAAAGTTCTCGGGCAAGCGCTGGGTGGCGATTTTCCTGCTTTTCGTCGGTGTCGCTTTTGTGCAGGTTTCCTTAATTTTTTAATTCACACTTGTTATAATTTAGCTCGACACTATCCAGCAAAAATCCGTCGTCAAGGCCGGCAATGTCGAAAACTACTTTGTCGGGATTATCGCCGTCTTGTCGACGTGTTTCACGGCTGGATTTGCAGGTGGGAAATTGTCTTGAATAGCTATATAAAAGTTTTAGGCGTTTACTACGAGAAAATGCTGAAAGACGGCGGCTCGACGCCGTTCTGGATTCGGAATCTGCAAATGTACAGCTGCGGAGTGGTTGGTTTTATCAATTTTATGGAATTTTTGTGGTTTCTGGTTAAAAAACATTGTATCTTTCTAGATCGTCACGGCCCTCGGCTGCCTCAACGAGCACGGCGCCATCCGCGAGAAGGGCTTCTTCTACGGGTACGACGAGAAGGTGTTCATCATTGTTGGTATGTCCTTTTCAGCCGATTACTCATCTTTTGAATTTTTATCTGGTGCCGTCAAATTCTCCGTGTTTAGGCCTGCTCTCCGTCGGCGGCATCTACATCTCGCTGGTGATGAAGCACCTCGACAACCTGTACAAATCGTTCGCCTCGGCCGTCTCCGTCATCTTTGTCGTCATCCTGTCGTTATTCGTCTTTGAGGGTACGGTAATTTGGCCGATTTTTAGAAGGAAAAGGACGTTGAGGATCAGCTTCTTGATAAAGCAAAAAATAACGTTCCACGCTAAATCTCCTTTTCTGTACTTTCTAGACTGCGAAAAAATGAGGATTTTACAAATATGTAGAACTACAAAAAGGCGCTTTTTTCAAAAACATTTTTATACATCCAAATGGGAAATTTTAATTCTATTTTATTTTTCGTCCCTTTTTAGTTTTTTTTTCAATTTCCACGCCTAGAAATCTATCTTTTTGTATTTGGTGGTTTACTACAACTATAAACGAGCTAAAAATAATAAGACAAATCCGGGACCTTTTTCAAAAATAGAAATACGTTTTATAAACCAATTTTTCAGGCGTTTACATCGGCGCGTACTTTGTGCTCGGAACGGCAATGGTCTGCTTCGCCATCCTCATGTACAACTCGGTGCCTGAATAATCGGATCATGCTCGTTGGCTACTGCAGCCTACTCATATATTGTATTCTCACTATTTATTTGTATTTCTTGCCCCTAGGCATTTCCCATCCCCTACCCTCTATATGTATAGGTGTCCTCGAAATGGCATCATCTGGTCTGCCCTGCTCTCTCGCTGTGCCTTTGTCCCTCTCTCTAAGTGAATGAAATTTCGTTTTTGTGCTTCCCCCCGGCCTACTAACCAATAAAGATGTCCACCAAAATGCCTTTTTATTTGCTGTCTGTGATGCTGCATTTGCTTTACCGGCTTTGTGTGTGGGTTTTTTTTTGTAAATAAAAGTCGTTTTGAAACCGTTGAAGCTTTTTTGCTTGAAGAAAAAGTTACGCTTGACACTGTTGCATCATTGAATACAGCTGTACAGAAGGGTCAGTTACGGCATGTAACTTTTTATTTGGCGTCAAACAGTCGTCCTAACTTTTTCGGAAACTTCAGCCGGCCGCCCAGAAGCGCTTTCAGCTGGTCGCGTCGATCGGACGAAGATGCAGCGTTACGACGCTTGCTGCAAAAAACAACTGTGAAATCATAGTTTCGTCCCAGAATTTGGAAAATGAGATAATATTGGACCCACCGATTGTTGCCCTTGCCGCATTTCGGAGGAGGTGGCTGCAGAAAATTATTACGACCTTGTATCGATTATGTTGCTTACCATGCAGGCGTCCATCTCGTAGGAGTGCATTCCTTCGGATGTAATCGCGCAATTGCCTGCATAACACTGCAAACGGTTTTTTAGCCTCTGGCCAAAGAAATTAGGCTAGTTGACGATTCTAAATTTTTCGAGGGCTGCAAACATACCGCGAAAATTAACGGTTTGCCGACAGGAAAATAAGGATCCTCAAAGATCCACGGCTCCAATTGGGTGTTATCGGTTTCTAGAGTGATCTGTCCCTGCGTACCGCCTAGGTAACTAGGTAACTCGGTGATAGGCTGAGTAAAGAATCATTACGTATATTTCCATTTAATTAGATTGCTAGAGGGCCAGACTGATGAGTAGTTGGCGGAAAACTAAAAAACGTGTAATACCAGTCTCGGGCAATGTGTAACGCGGGTGAGATAAGATGCCTTGCATCACTAAATATGAAATTAGCGTTTTTAAAATCGTATTATACGAATTAAGGAATACCGCGTTGCCGTATTGCGAACGTATTGCTACTAATATACCAACGTTGTCAATAGCGAAAGCAGCATGAAAAACACTAAATCTTTTATACCTGTTCCGGCCAAGAGTCTAGAACTGCAGTGTTGCTCGATAGCTCAGCAGTCAATACTGTCTCGATTCCACGGGTCCACTCCGAATTGGAAACATATTGAAACACAGCGCTAAATAAATAATTACAAAAAGACCCTAGTTTGGACTAAAATAGCTCGCTATTGGGACGAACCCGATTAACTGTTTGCGCAAAACGGTTTTTTTGCAATACCTTCATTTCGAGAAAGTTTGAGCATGTCTTTAAATAATCATAGCAGTTTCCACCTCCTAGTTTTTGTAATCATGCGTTGGACCGGAAAGGGTTAAGAACGCAATTTTGGAGGTGCCCGCTAATTGCAAATTTCGCGCTCCGCTTTTATTCGTACAGATTCCCTCGACGTCGCGCTCCAACCCAATTTGTCATTTTTTAACACGTGCACACCTGGAACGTTGCCGGATTTTGCAGATGGGTTTGCACGCCCAAAATTAGCGGCAATAAGGGCCTAAGCAACGCGACGCTCCATTCGTCAAGAAAATGTATGGGGCCCAAACTTTGGAGGCCTATATCTTGAAAGAAAAGACCTAACTTAAAAAAAGCTTGTTCCAGCCTTTTAGAATGGGAGACGGCGAGTCTAATGATACTAAGAACTAAAAAAACTGTGTTCAAAAAGTATCAAAACGAAGGCGGTTTTTATTTCGTTTGAATTTTCTGTGATGTGTCGGGCTTTTGATGGGTCGTTTGTATTGGTGTGTAGCGAACGGCCCTGGGAATGAGATAGCCTAGTGAAAACCTAAAATGCTTATAAGAATCTGCTACTTCACTGTTAAGGCTTGTCCAGTATACCAAAAAATTCGCCTTTTTTCGGGCTACAAAACGAGCTACCGGTCAGGATGCCTACATGCCAAATCTCTGAGAATTACGAAAAAAGTCGAGCCACATATCCTTTTGTCACAAACTGTAAACTAAAGTAAAAGGAAACGCCTGGTAGCGATTCTATCGCCAAATTCTATTGTATTTCACTTATCTTTTACATTTGCCTGTCCGATTACCCAAGTAAAACATTCGAACCGAATGTTGCTTGCGGTCACTGTCAGTAAGTAACTAGTAGCGTCCCGTGGCCATCCTCTCAAATTGCCGAAAATCTATGGGTTTGAATGGGCGTGTTTGCTTTCTCGGCAAAACGGCGCACTAATGAGAGCTTGCGTGACGCAGAGGGCGCCAGGCCATGTTATTAGCGAAAAGGGCATCCATGCTGCGAGTTCAATCCCCGGCCGCGCAAATACAGCGGCCTTGTTGTCCACGATCCCTTTAAGAGATTGCAGCCGATCCCATAAAATACGAACGTACTTGAACCTGTCGACGTTCCCTGACGTTAGAAGGCTCCAGTCTTCGTCAGTGAAATAGCTTTCCATACTAATGCTCTGGCCGGCCACCAACGGGGAAACACAAACGACTATAAGCGAGGGTGTGATCTAGTTACAAGTTAGCGCTATGTACCATCATAGTATCCCCAACCTTCCGTCGGTGTTGTGCTGAGTGGAACTTCGCCCTGAAAATGAATCCCGACATACAATCCTGTGAAGAGAAACGCACCGAACAGGGAAATCCCGCTGGACCAGACGGAGACGACACATCCCGGTTTATCACGTCCCAGGAGGCCATTTGCGAGCACTAAAAACACCCAAAATAGCTTTTACCTAACAATTTTGCTGCGAAAAAAACAGGCATCAATAATCCGATACATCAATAACACGGCTCCGCCCTATGCCAATTTCCGGATCATCCGAAATTTCCAGGAACGAATACTGCTGTAGACCATCAACAACGACCATAATTTGCATCATATGGCCGTCAAGCACTCTTAACTGATGTATGTCAGTCGTAAACATGTATTACCTGACGCCCAACTCAAAGTTTTTGCCAGGTGAGACGTATTCGAATGTCTTTGATCGTTGTTGGTCGCCAATCTAGAAACAGTCCATCACCCGAAATTCACCAATTACCCCAGATTGAATCTTATAGGTGCCATTCCCAAAGGCAATATTGAACAGTGTGGCATTTGGCTTGCTGCGGATACCGCAGTTCCCTCTAGAATTTACTGTTATATTATATGACAACAGACTTACATTCCGTTTTCCGGGAAAGTCCCCATAATCTGCACGGTGTTGAACGTCAACAGGGATTGGTCCAAGCAAAGGCGATCAGATCCTAGAAGATTTCATGCTCGGCGTCTCTAACATTTTTTTGTTGGGGGGCTCGTCACGTTTTCTCATCTAATTTAATAATTAAAAACCGCACTTTAGTACTTCTTAGCAATTACCACTTACCGTTCGCTGCATCTAAACCCAGAAATAAAACCGGGAGGACCACCAGCCAATAATTCATCGTAATTTGTAGCAGAACTACATTCTATTACGCTCCTTATATGCTCGAGAATGCCTGGGAAAGGCATTTACATTTTTGAGCCCGAACAATTGGCTTCCAGAACCCGCGGATTCCGATTCTATGCTTCAAAACCAAGCGGTGAAACGTGGAAAGGCAACGTGGGAGTTTCTTTTGAAATCAACCGGAGCTGCAAGGCCAGATTTTATCCTAGAATCCACCAAAGATAGCTACATACTATTCTGTACCGCAATCTTTCAAAGCTTATCACATTCGGTTAAAGATCAGATCTTGCTTCCAGAACCCAAAAAGCTCGTTTGAATTTTCCGTCCGTACGACGTGTAATGATGTCCATCCGCGTAAAGAATCTCGATACGCAAACATTTATTCTAGGTAATAATCTTATAACCTGTCCACAGTCACCATAAATTTAATTTTTGAATAACACCCGGGTAAGGGGGCTGGGACAAGGAAACGGGATAAACACGGGTTAGCGGAAACAGAAACAACGACCAAGAAGAAGAAACGAGGCTCTTTTTGTGTATCTCGCGCGGCAAGGAGAAAGTTATATATAAAAGTATATATAAAGCAAGGGAAGGTGCGAGGAGATAAACAAGCCAACAACAAAACAGCTGCGAAGACTAGTAATGATGGAACTTTATGGGATCGCGTTTTTGGAAAGTCGAAGGAGCGAACAAAACGGGGAAAAACGGTAGTTATAAAAAGAGGTATTTTTAATCCTGCAAAAAACTGTTCAACCCGAGTAGTCGCCAAACTCGTAGAGGGCCTGGTCGTAGATGACCGCGCTGATCGTCCGCCCGGCAAAGAATCGATTGTCGAGCTGCGCCTTGGCGTCGTCCACCTGAAAAATTGACATTAGACAATTTACCTTCCTTTGCGAAAGCACCTTCCTAATAAAACCAATACAAAGGTGCGAAAACTCGCCTGTTTCGGCTCGGCGTAGCGGACAAAAATCTTGACGACGCCGTTCGCCTCGTCGTTGACGATCAGAACCTAAGGAAATGTAAATCAAGAAAAAAGACCAGCTCTACCTCCTCAACACGTCCATACTTCGAGCATTCGTCCTTCACCTCCTCCTCTAGGTGCTCGTCAAGATCCTCGGGGCCGACCATGTTTTTCAGCAGCAGAATGCACGAGCGGTTGATGCGCATCAGCTTGGTCATCAGCAGATGGCGAGACTCGTTGCCTCTGAAAAATGGGCATCCTCAATGTATTGTAAAATGGCAGTCCCTAAATTCTTCGCCATAAAGAAAAATAAAAACTAAACGTTACAATCGAGCAAAAAATAATAAGATACCGAATCTCCAATCCCTCTTGCGAAGCTAGCGTCGCCTCTTCTGAGCAGACCTCCTTCTCGATGATGGCATCGTTCATCAATCCGGCCTTCTCGACGGCAGCCATCGCCGCTTCTGTGTTCAACTAAAAAAGAAATGATTCAATTACAACTCATGCGAAAATTTACCTTCGGGCCACTTTGCGCTGCGTCTCTCCTAGCCTTGCGCTTCTCCTTCGCAGCAACTTTCCAGGCCGGTTCCGGCTCCTTATTTTTGGACTTCTTCTGAAATGAGGAAACTAATATTTATATTTATACTACTTTAAATTAATATAGTTTAATTAAATGCGGCGTTCTGTTTGGATTTTCACGCTGTCCAACACCAAAAGATTCAATAGAATAGTTGTAGTAAACAAAATAAAAATAAAATTTTATTGAACTCAATGATAGTAGCTTAAATTTAAACTAAACCGCACCTTGTCTCGACTATCCCTTCCTCCACCGGATGATCCTCCTCCCCTCACGGCCACTTGTTGGTTGCCCTTGTCGATGAGGCTGAGCGCCAACGATTGGACGTCACGCTTCCGCTCGCCAGAGGCAGTGATCATCAACGTTTCTGAAAAACAGTTACTATCTCGTAAAAGCTAAATTACCATCTTCTCCTTCCTCCTCCTCTTCGTCGCCGTTCTCTCCTATCGGTGCTCCGAACGTCGCCTTGGCGGTCGGGTCAAATTGCTATAACAATTGTATTCGAAATTTTCAAAAGTCCTTACATATGTTTTGATACGATCCAGCATGCCGCCCTTCTTCTTGTTCTGGTTCTTCTTCTGCGGGGCGCCGGCGCCTTCGGAGAGCTTCGGCTTGACAATGGTTGGCTGCGGGACCTGAACGAAAAATTTAAACTTGAATTAGGAACGCTGAAATATGAGTTAAATCCCACAATGTTTTCAATATTTTTAAAAGCTATTTTGAAAAACGTGAATTGGAATCAACCAATACAATTTCAAATACGTTGTAAATTACCTGAACGAGACCGGGTGGAGGTATCGCGGCCGAAGTCTGCTCCGTCTGATCATCGACCTCCATGGCGTCGTCGCCGCCGAGCGGTGGTGGAGGTGGTGGAGGGGTGACGACTTGGGCAGGTAGTTCCGCTAAAAAGAACACCGATAAATTCAGTAGATTTCCAATCCATACTTTCGAAAAAGATTGCGAACAGTAATTTAATTTTTCGATATTCTGACTTTCGAAAATTGGGCGTTTCGAAGTTCTGTTAAAAAAGCTATCTTCAGAAAAATGTTCTTTGAAAGAATGATCGATATATAAGTCAAAATAATCAAAACAAACGCACAAAATTTCGAGCGCCTATTATCCGGGCTAGCCGCGTCCGCAGTCGAGGTAATTGCCAGCGGTTCGGCGGGCTTCTTCGCGGGCTTTGGCGGCGATGGCGAGCGAGCTCTCTTCGGTGTGGCGACCTTCGGCGGCGGCGATGCAGGAGCGCCAGTGATCGCCTTCAACGTCTGAAAAGGTGACAGTTAGATGGGTTTTTATTTTATTTTTTTTTGGATTTTGCACCGTGTAACCTATGTCCGCAAAAAGAAACACGAGACCGTAACGTTGGCGGTACGCTACGCTGGCTGTGAGCACTTCCTAAAAAGTTGGAATGTGTACCACCAGGCAATTTTAGTTTGGGCCGGTTATTTTAAAAAGCAGTGCTTTTGCAAAATCGGGGGTGAGGGAGCCGAATTGATTCCTAAAGTCCAGACACACCTAGAAATGCCATATCAAAGAATTGGAGCTTTTTTGAACAAATTTAGCTGTAAAAAAGTGAAGAAAAAAACAATCAGAAAACTTAGAAAATGTCTCGAAAGTCCGAGATTTCGCTCGAAAAATCTATATTTTTGTTTCAGATAAAAGTTTCAAACGTTTGGGATTAAACACCTGAAATTTGGTCCAAAAAAATCAAAATTATTGTATTTTACGTTAGTTCTGACCAAAACTAGCCGTTTTGCACGTCGAAAAGCTATTTCGAGGCCTGAAAAATTCGACATTTTGACGGAAATCACCACTTTCTTGGCCAGAAAATGTAAATTTTTGCTCTTAAGGGATTTTCCAAAGTTTGCGTCCCAATGAAAAAGCTCGTTCCCCTTGCCCGTCCCCCGATTTTGCAAAAGAGCCTAAAAAGCTGACAAAGGAATTCTAGGGGTCCTTTGCGGGTACCCCGTCCGACGAGGCAGTGCACAACAGGTAGAGCCCAGACCGGCGACGATCTGAAAGACAGGCGCTACGGACCGTAGAGTGTGGCTTGTGGACCCGGGGCTGCGCTCTCCCAGCAGAGTCGCCGGAGGGCATTTCCATTTTTGTAAGTGTCACGAAATCACACCTGCGTTGCGGCCATCGCTTGCACCTTTGCGGTGACGGCGGCGAGGGCTAGGGCTGCGGATTGTGGCATTGCGGACTGAAATTGAAAAATTTATTCCAAAAAAGCGGATGTTAGCTAACCGACGACGCGGGAACGATGTAGCTGAGCGCTTCTGGTGGCGTCACGCATCGGCCCACCTAAAAATTGTATCTTAAAAGAAAGTAAATTCCCAACAAACCCTCAAAAGCTGCCCGCCCAAGTCGAACATGTTCATGCCGGCGATCGCCTCGTTCATCGACGCGTAGTTGTTGAACTCGATGTAGCCGAAGCCTCTGGAAAATCGAAATTCATACCTATCACGAAAAAGAAACTAAAGAAATGACCGGTTCTTTAGTGTATTTTTCTTTAGTATTGAATTCGCAGGATGGAAAGCGATGGTTCTAGTGGACTGTTTTTCTGTTGTTTATCAATATTCCTAGCCCTAAAACATCGCAAATTTGTATCCAGAAAAATAGCAAAAATAGCGTTCTTTCAATAAAAGGATAGGATTCTTACAAAATCTCAAATTTGACATCTTTGAATCGATTCAAATGGCCAAAATTGACTAAAAACGCTATTAAAACAATTTTATTACACTATGGGCACATATATCGTGGTGGGAAAATACGATCACCCTGGTAATTCCAAAAACTCAAATTTAGAACGAAACACACCTGTGGCCACCCTTGAAATTGTTGCGGGCCAATCGGCAACTGACAATCTCGCCGAACGCCTCGAACACGCTTTTCACATCAGCTTCAGAGAGATCAGGATGAATCGATGCGACGTATACTCTAAAAACAGAAAATTCTAAAATCATCGCTTCCTGCTTGCCTAAAATATTTCCTGGCCTCCGACTGGATCATGTCGATGATGGGCTGGGCTTGCGGGGTGGCCGCCGACGAACGCCCGAGCTGTAAAATACCAAAGTTGTTCGGGAACCGCGAAACTAAATTGGTTTTCGAGGGCATAAAAATTGGGGGAAGCTAGAGGTTTCGGTTAAAGTGGCGAAAATGAGCAGTTTTTTTTGGCTTAATATAATTAGAAATTGGCAGGTAGTGCCTGCACACTGCTTCAGGAAAAAAAAGAGACCCGAAAGGTGAGTAATTCAGAATTTCCGGCAGCTTCGAAACGGACGCCAGTTTCTTCTGAAAAACATGAAAAAAAAGATTGAAATCAAAACACGAGCTTTTCTAGATGTTTTTACGCCTGCGTGATTAAAAAAGTCGTTTTCGATTTCTGGAGAGCCGAAACCGACACAAATGATGGTTCCGGCACGATTTTGACATCAAAAACCACGATACTACTTAGAGAAACTGGACTGTGGACGGGTCGAGCCCAACACTAAAAAGCCGGTGCAGGCACGTACCGCCGCTGCCGCTTGGCTTTCTTGCAGAAGTCGGGGGTGCAGCACCTTAAGATTCCGCCCGCCCATCAGCACGCCGTTCATCGAATCCTGGGCCAGCTGGGCGGCCTCGGGCACGTCGAACTCGAGGAACGCGTAGCCCTTGTGGTGCTGAAAAAAAGAGTTTAGTCTAAAACAGAAAATCGTTGGAGCTTTGGGGTTATCCGGGAAAATTCTAAAATAAAAAAGCAAGCGTTTTAGAACCTTTTTACAATTGCCACGCAATAACTATAGCTTTTTATTAGCAACAACCAAAAAAACAAGATGTCGACCAAAATTTCAATGTTTAAAACACCTTTTCTAAGCTTTCTAGATAGTTTTGCGCCAAATTTTACTAAATACACCAAGATACTCCGGTTTACGTTATTAGGTGTATTTGGAAAAAAAAGCTCGGCCATCCGATAATGCGAAAGGAACAAAGCGAAATCGTTCCCTTACCCCTGTACTCGTATCCCAGCTCATGTTCAGCGTCTTGATCGGCCCGAACGGGCTCATGATTTGGCGCAGCTTGTCTTCGGTTACCTAAAAAGAGGAATTTCTATCCAGTTTTTCAAAAACCCACCTCAAAAGAAATCGAGCCAACATACACTCGGGCCATCAGCGCCAACGCTTGTGCGTACATGTGCTGCTTTTGTTGCTGAAAAAAAGTATGAATAAAGCCAAAAGACAAAAAATTACATTCTGCTGATGGGCCTGCTGTTGCTGGAGCATAATCTGTCGAATCGAAATGTCCATGGCGTATCGCTTGGCCTCGTAGAGTCGATCCTTGTCCCTGGAACGCAGCTTCTTTAGACCCAAGCCAACCAGGGCGGCTTCTTTCTCCCCGCCCACGCCGACGAATACCTAAAATTAACCATTAATTTAATTAAACCTAATTAGATATAGAAAAATATTAAAAAGTGAAAATTTCCGCTCACCTCGCCAGACTGTTGAAGTAGGGGCATCGGGATGGAGACGGGCTTTATGTCGACGATGGTTGGGTGAGCTGAGGTTGACTGTGGGGCGCTGGACGCGCTGGCGACTTCTTCCTTGATATCAATGTCGGCTTCGACTGGAAAGAAAGTATTAGAAACACGGTTTTCATATATTAATTAAAAACGATAAAATAAGATAGAAGACTTTTCCAAAAAGCTGTTTTTCTTGTTTTAGGAAATTGTAAATAGCCTTACCTTTGACCTCAACGCCGGAAAAACCCTCATCTTGCGGCTCGGTTTTGATGGAGACTTCGGCACCTTCCATCACCAAAATGCTGCAAAAAAGTTGATAGTGTTGAGCCAAAAAACGGAAGTATCAGAATGAAAACAAAACGCTAAAAGGAAGAGCTGGAAACGATCAGGCATATTTTTATGAAATATGTGGCAGAATTTTCGTAGAATCAGGATAAAAAACACCAGCCCAACGTGTCAAAAAGGCACAAATGAGACAGAACGTTCTTGCTATCAAACCGATATCGATCGCGCTATGGGGTTGCAAATCAGGCACGCACTTTTGAACGTATTTTGTATAACCGCGTACGCATTAAGGAGATTATAACGAACAGAATAACAGAAAAGCAAAGTTATGAATCGGAGCATAACAAGCTGGTCTAACCGAATTCCGAAAATCAGCGAAAGGTGCTCTTTACAATGCTATACTGGCACAGTATGTGCTTCCCAAAGGGCCGAGCTTCGCGTATTAGTATTGTCTGAATTTCGGAGAAGCCAAAGCGGGATTTTGCAACGAATCAAGCGCAGCGCGCGGGCGCGTCGCTAAGGTGCTTTATGCCACAAAAATGGGCCGCGCTACGTGCCCGGGCGTCGCGGCAGTGCAGCGGCGGGAAGAGAGCCAGAGGCGGGCGAGCGATTCAAAAGACGACCGCCGGAATTTGAAGCAGGGTTAGAAATACGCCAACTCAAAAGAAATGTTTGTACAAAGGGTTGAAAAGAAAATTTCCAAGAAGAACCAAAAAACTAGAACACCTTTCATGGATTTCCGATTCGCTACATTGACGGACCCGCGTGTACAGTTGCGTACTGTACGTTCCAAGGTGTTACGGTATTCGGGCAAAGGATCATGTCGTACGATAAGAAAAGCTTTTTTCTTCCGGAAAATGATACTGTATTTTCGTACTGTATCTGGGGCTAATCTACGATATTTAGATGCCGTTGACCAGACCACATAAAGCGGAGATCTCCTAAATTTATCAGACAACCTTTATCAAACCCTCAAAAATGATCAATTTTTGCGAAAATTAAACTGTAATTAAAAATCATTAAAGTTAAACTAAACTGGTGTTCAAACATTTATCACGCAAAAAAATTCTCAATGCATCGAGTCGTTTGAGGCCACTGTGTACGCTTCGGGGATCGGCTTCGTATTCCGGTTAAGCGCAAAGTACATCGCGTGCAGCTCCTCCGCAAGATTCTTGTAGCAGCGTGGATCGACCGGACCTTTTTGAGGCCAGTTCGCATAGAATGTCGCCTGGAACGGCCATGATACTTTGAGATTAAAGGGTATTTCCTTCCTTTAGACCGATATTTTAGTGCTCACCTCATTAATCATGGCGCGGACAGTGATGTGCTGCGCCTCGCTCTCGTCAGGGCAATCACGAACGACCCGGTCAAAATACATGCTGTAGAGTAAGGGTGCAATGCTAAAATCTTTAATTAAAAGCCGCTATCTCCTGCTTTTTTATCCAATTGGTTCCGAATATTCAGCTCATCCTGGCCAAGGCTTTTTAGTTTTCGAGATATAAACTGTTTTCTGTAACTTCCTTGAAATATTTAAATGACTATCGAGTTTTGGGGAATCCGATGCAATCAAAATCAAGTTTTATTTCCGACAATAAATCGTTATTTTTGATTTGTTAAGAAAATTCTAAAGAAAATTGTTGGCCCAAAACTCGTTGTTTGCAACGGTTCAAGGAGCTTAACTCGAAAACCAAAAGGCCCTGGCAAAAATGAGCTGAAAATACGGAATCAGCATAAAAAACTGCACGAGATGAACTATCTCACTAACTAAGTTCCAACTTCGGGCCGCTGGGTTTCCTTGTGAGTTCTGATGCTCCCCGATCCACTATTTTACCTGCATTTAATTTTTGGCAAAGCCTTCTCCAGTTGATTATCAGGACGTCCGCCCGCAAAGCAGGTTTTGATATTGGCATCTGTAGTAAAAGTTACTGATGATGGCGTTTGAATAAATTACAATGCGGCTTGAGGGCACGGCCCTCACACATCTCTCTCTGGAAAACCTCAAGTGCCCGTCCCCATGTAGTTGTGCCATTGTTGATCCTAAAAATAATCGTTTGGCTTTGGTAAAAACGCTACATGCAGATTCGTTCGGCGTAAATGAACACGTTGTTGGCCTAAAATTTAGAGGTGAATAAGCAGTGTGAGTGATTAGAGTCATGATTCAGAATATAGGAACCTACCTGAAAAGGCATTTCAGTTTCCTCGAGTGTTCCGGGCGGCGGTGCCGGTGGCGCTGCTAAATTGCAGAGGTCGCATCATCATCAGAGGTTTGGGACAGGGTGTCCCAAACCCCCCTCCTAGCCGGCCACAGCCGTGTCCGATTTTTACGATTTAGGTATCGAAAGCTCTCGGAAAGGCCAGTCCAGCACGTCTTGCCGATTTTCGAAATTTCGGAATTTTCTGCTCGATTTTCGGCATTTTTCATCCAATTTTTGTCCAAAACTCGCTTTTTTTGTCGAATTTAACCGGTTGATACGCTGTGTTTTCGCAACCTGCCTTCAAAAAACTGTCCTGGGCAGCCAGCAAAAGGCGTAAAAAATCGCGACAGCCAGTTTTGCAAAAAAAAACATTAGTAAATGATAGAAAAATTTCAAAATTTTGAAAACGGCAAGACGTGCTGGACTCGCCTTTCCGAGAGCTTTCGATAGATACCTCATCCTAAAAATCGGACACGACTAGGGGGCTAGGGGGGGATTTTTTGGGACACTGTATGGATTTGTTGCATCCACGAAAACTATGTGAAAAACTACTGCGACTCATAAATTTCAAATTATTTTTAGGGCTCTAATCAGCTTACCAAGGCTGATCCCAATAAGGACGAGCAGGGGTGGAAATAACTGCAGCATCCCGGAATAACCTTTTGCTAGATTGGCAAACACACGAGAAAATGGTGGTTTGCAGGCGGTGATACTCCCACAAACGGGCAGTATCTTTTAAGGCGAAAGCCCAGCCAAAACACTGATTCATTTTCAAACAGAGAAGTCAATTTAGACCCCCTAGTAACCACATAAACTTGCGTTGGGAGTGCCGATGAATGGACAAACCGAAACAAAGACCCAAATCGGGCAAAACACAGGGCTAAGTTGTTCAGGGTATGCGCTGATCCGAGCCTGTTTTCAAAATCTGCGAAATGATAAGATAAGGAATCCCTGCTAGCTTGCCAGATCCCGCCAGATCCAAAATCCTTCTGCCGATGATATCTCCAAAACTAGCTCGGAAGCACCTTTATACCTCTGTAGTTTGTGGTCTGTATTTGTAGCTTGTATTTTTGCGCTTTTTAATACCGTACCAGGGTTGAAAAGCCGCTTCGCGACTTTTCAACCCTGGCCCCGTCTCGGACCCCATACTATCCGCCCTTTGCATACTTGTCCTTCATTCAGAAGACAAAAATAATGAAAAACAACCCCTTCTGCCTCTTTATATAGACGACCACCCACTTCCGGTCTATGCTAATTATTCCTAACAAAGAGGTTTTTACAAAAACCTAAATTTAATAGCGAAAATGGCTAATTTTTAAAAATCTGATATGTGTGCAGTCATCCCTAGACCATTACGCACCTAATGACGTGTCATACGTAGCCTAATACCCGTCCCTTCTTGAGATATCCTCCGGACAGACAGACGGAAGTGGATGCAAAGTGGCACACACACACAAACACACACACAGACACTATTTTTTTATATATAGTAGGATCCATGCCGCCAATACCAATCAAATGCACAAAACCATTTATTACACACCAAATAGGTTTGATTTTCATAAAACAAAAGGAGCCGCGGGATTTGTTCGGGTTTTTAACAAGCCGATGTGGTGGGGGGTGCTTAATCGTTTGGACGTCTTCTGGTCGTCGACCGGCTAGCAGTCGGAGTGGCGACGATGGCGCAGCGTCACATTCGGAGTGTTGACCTTCTCGAAGTCGATGTCGGCGGCTAGCTCGGCGACGGCCGGGCTGACGGCAGGGCTGACCACGTCGACCTTCGTCACCGGCACGTCACTGGGCAGCGGGGCGGCGTCCCTGGAAAAAATTGTCCAAAAGATATTGTCCCCCCCTCGGTAATACACAAGAACCCAAAAAGTCCGTACCACTCCATGGAGTCGCGCGACGGCTCGAGCTGGGGCGGCGGGAAGTTGAAGGAGGAGCGGGCGCGCACGCGGCTGAGCAGCGGCGAGTCCTTCAGCCGTTCCCAATCGGGGACACGAACCCGCGTCGGAGTCGGAGGCGGGGCGGGCGTCGTGCCCGACGTGTTCAGCTTGATGCCCTGGAACAGGGTCGTCAGCGACTCCTGCTCGTCAGCGCCAGCTGAAACACATCAAGTTCAACAAGTACAAGGAAAATGGCAAACTAAGTTTTAACCGCCATCAGCTTCAACACGTACAGTTGGTGACGTCACCGCGGTGGAGGATGGCGTCGCGGAACCAGCTGGGGGAAAGCGGCGGCTCGGTGTAGAGCGGGAGCTCAGTGTCGGAGTCTCGGGGCGGCGTGCAAACTACGTCGGCCACAGCGCGGAACTCGCCTAAAAGAGGCAGGGGAAGTTCAAGCAGCTCAGCTGAGACAGACAGAGAACCGACATTTAAAGCGCCGACAAGTCCAGAAGCCACGTTCAACTACCCACCCATCTTGCCGGTGTCAATGTTGGTGTCCTCCTCGGAGTTCTCCTGCATGAAGGCGACGTTGAGCAGCGACTCGTTGCTGGCGGTGTTCCCGGTGAAGGTCTTGTTGTTGTAGTTGTGCTGGATGGCGCTCACGTCGAGGGCGGGCAGCTCCTGCGGCAGCTGCTCCTTGACGTCGGCTTTCGGCTGGATGAAGGCTTTGTTGAGAAGCGACTCGTCGGTGTTGTCCTTGCTCTGCTTCTGAGGCTCCTCCTTGGCATCAACTTTCGGCTGGATGAATGCGTCGTTGAACAGCGTCGTGTCGTTGTTGTTCTTCTGCAGCTCGCTGGTGTCGAACGTCTCGAACTCGGGGTGCTTCTCCTGGCCGGTGGATTTCGGGGTGGAGGACAAGGGGGCGAGCAGAATGCCTTCCGGATCTTCGGAAGCCGTGTCGTAGTCGGAGCCTGAATATTTGAGATTACTGAGAGAGAGAGAGCGAGAGAGAGAGCGAGAGAGAGCGAGAGAGAGAGAGCGAGAGCGAGAGACAGAGAGAGAGACAGAGAGAGAGCGAGAGAGCGAGAGACAGAGAGAGCGAACCAAACTAGCAGAGATTTCTTGAGAAAGCCACCATGAATGCTGTCATCCTCTTCATTCTCCTCTTCCTCTTCCTCCTCGCTGTCGTACGACTTGCTGACGACGTCGTCCTCCTCCTCCCACTTCATCTGCGGCACCGGCTTCTCCGACGACACCGAGAAGGACACCGCCGACTTGGCCAGGGTGCCCTCTTCCACGACCGGCTCGAGCATGTCGTTCTTCGACATTCGGCGCTGCTTGATCAGCACCAGCGAGTCAATCTAGAGACCCTTTTAAAGGCGCATTCAAGGCAAATATCTACGGGCTGGGCCAGCGAGCCGAACGTGCCGATGTCGGCCTCCTCGAAATCGAGCTCCTGCTGCTGCTGTTGCTGCTCTTCCTCCTGCTGCTGCTCTTCCTCCTGCTGCTGCTCTTCCTCCTGCTGCTGCTCTTCCGGCTCGGCGCCCTTCGGGGTGCTGCTGATCGGCTAAAAAGTGTGCTTTTTTTCTAGAAAAGCGATAGAGGGTGACAGAGGGAGCGAGAGAGTGGCAGAGAGAGAGAGAGAGAGAGAGATAGAGAGTGACAGAGGGAGAGAGAAAGAATTTCTTACCCCAGTGCGCAACACATCGAACTCGCTGGGCGTGACGGGCCCGAACAGCTCCTCGGCCGTGACGGTCGGCTCGGACATGGACATCGACTGAAAATCGGCCATTTTTGAGGGCATAATCCCCCGACCTTGTTGCCAAAATCGGCGGCGGTGACGTCGAGCTGCCCCTGAGATTCCCGGGTGCTGACGTCGGAGTGGCTGGTGTTGATGGACGCCTTGCTGAAGAGGCGACCAGTCCGGGCGCTCCTATCCAGATCCATCTAAAAATAAGGGTATGTCATCGCAATTAGAGGCCGATGACCTTGCTGCCTTCGTCGGCGAGCGTGACGTCGAGCCGGGCCTCAGATTCCTTACTGCTGATGTCGTGCTCCCCGCCGATCGGAACGCGTGTCTTCGCGGGCTGCTCCAGCATCTGGAAGATGCGGTTGAACCGGGCTTTCGTGGCTTCTCGTGCAGTTTATGGGGACAGACAAGGCAAAGAATTGAAATGTTCCTACCCCGGAATGCTCGACCTCGGTGTCGGTGTAGGAGAGGGCGGTGCGCGAGAGGTCAGCCGGGTGGTTGTCGTAGCCGCTCAAGCCGGTGCTGAACGACGACGTCGACAAGGCCGCGCAGCCGGCCAGCACATCGGCGATGTAGGCGGTTGGACCCTGAAAAAGGTGGACTCTTTGCAGTCTTTCGACCGCTGACCTCGCTGATGTCGTTCTGCGACTTGGCGGTGACGTCGAGCTGTTCGTCGGATCCTTCCTGGGTGATGTCGCCCGCCTGGGTGACGCTGGCCTTGTCGTTCGTCGCACGACAAGTGGAAGCGGCCGGGGAGGCCACCTAAGAAGAGGTGTACTCCTTGAAAAGCCCGGGGCTGCTGACCTCCTTGATGACGCCGTTGCTGACGAAGTCGAGCTGTTCGAGCAGTTCATCCGGTATCTGCCTCGCGGTCCGGCAGTCGCCGATCGACACGGCCGATAGCTGGCGGGCGGTCGGGCAGGCCGACGAGGCCAAGGAGGGCGAGGAGGGGGTACGGTCGGTCGGCCCTGCCGATGACGTCGCGGACTGCTCTTGCTTCTGAGGATGATGTTGCTTTAGATCGCTCAAAGCTGCGTGTACCTTGTCGATGACGTCGCCAGTGATGTGAATGACCGGGACGACAGGTTCCCCGTCCTTGGCGGCGAACTTGTCGAACTCGTTGGCCGTCTCGGTGGCGACGACGCGCCGGCTGATGTGCCACCACATCTCTACCTGGGACGGCTCTGAGGCGCGCGTCTCCTCCATCAACGGCCCCATGGTCATGTGCGCCAGGGCGTCGGCCTGGAGATGAACATGAGAGAGGTAGAGAGAGAGAGAGAGAGAGAGAGAGAGAGAGAGAGAGAGAAGCAGACGACCAACCCAAAGCAGCCTGCGGCGATCGTTGAACTTGTTGGTGTTGTCGGCGCGGGCGAGGTTCTCGTTGGAGGCGACCGTCGACGCCGAGTCGTCCAGGTCCAGCTTCATGCTGGTCAGGGAGTGGACCGGCTCACGGGGCAGGAGGAGGCCTAAAAACGAATTTTTGTATATCCAGAAGAATCTCTGCTAGATTGCCCCGAATTTTGTTGCAAAGGCAGGCTAGCAGAGAGCATTTAGGAAACCCCTAAAAATTATACCTTCCGGATACAGCTCATCAAGGCGAGCGTGGCCGGCTTGCTCGGCAAGGGTGGCGCGGCGCGGCGAGGCGAACCCGCTGAAGACGGCCGGGTGACGGGCGGCGTTGCGCTGAAAAAAGCAGATTTGAAAAGAGAGCGTGAGAGTATGGGAGCGAGAGAGAGAGACAGAGAGAGAGAGAGAGAGAGAGAGAGAGAGAGAAATAGGCAAATTTGCAAACGTACCGGCACGCGGACGCAGTACTTGTTTGGCGAAGACATCTGGAGCTCCATCGAAGACGAAGTGATGGTTTTTTTTGGAGAAATCGCCGCTTTTTGTACTCGGAAAACCGGAAGTGTATTCGGTGCATAAAATATGGAAATTTGCTATTTTAAGATTTATGCAAATTTGGGATCATGTTAGCACAAAAGAAGGGAGTAAGCTATGGTGGTGAGAGAGAGAGAGCGAGAGAGAGAGAGAGGGGGAGAGAGAGGGAGAGAGCGCGCGGGAGAGAGGGGGTGGTGGCAAAACTACGGTTATCTGTCACTTGTTTCCATAGAAAACAATTTATTTCCAGTTGCAATAAAAATATGGCAATTCCAAACTGTCGGCTCAAAAATTCTGCGACGAGTGCTGACAGTAGGAGCTGAGCGTAGCCGGCATTTGCGTCGAGTACGCGGCGTGGCGGCCTGACGTCTCTAAAAGTGTTTGGATATGGCAAGTTGTGATGGCTGCCAGGCTCAGGCTGAAATTTTTTGAAAGCGCTAGAAAATCCAAGCTTCCAGTACCTATCTTCTGGCCCAGCACCCGATGGTGGAATTCCTTGTTGAAGATGATGGCGATGAGCCTGGGATAAAATTATCTAAATGCGCTCGAAAACAACGCTTCGGTTTAAAAGTTAAACCGTCCTTTAAAGGACCAGAAACCCGAGAATCTACCCTCCCTCCCACTAGGCCTAGACAGCTACGCGCAGCTCCCAACGACGCTTGGAAAGAGCATCCAAGTTTCTGCTTTGGCGTAACGCCGCAAGCCGGGATTTCGTTTTAAAGGGACAATCAAGCGCAGAAATCGACCCCTTCGAGGCACTACAGGGTGTCCCAAAAAATCCCCCCCTAGCCGGCCGCAGACCTATCCGATTTTTACGATTTAGGTATCTATCGAAAGCTCTTGGAAAGGCGAGTCCAGCACGTCTTGCCAATTTTCGAAATCTCGAAATTTTTTGCTCGTTTTCCAGCATTTTTCATGCTAAAAGGACACGCTTTTTTAACCAAAACGCAATTTAACCGGTTTAAGCGCTATCCAAGCTCTGTTCTTGCGAAGGGCTTGCAAAAAGCCGTTATTGAGCTGCCCGAAAAGGCATTAAAATTTTTAAATTGTGATTTTTGTAAAAAACGCGGAGGTCAGAAAAACCAGAAAATCCGCCCGTCCTGCAAAAACATTAGTAAACGACAGAAAAATGTCGAGATTTTGAAAATTGGCAAGACGTGCTGGACTCGCCTTTCCGAGAGCTTTCGATAGATACCTCATCGTAAAAATCGGACACGACTAGGGGGCTAGGGGGGGATTTTTTGGGACACTGTATGGATTTGTTGCATTCACAAAATCTACGCGATCTTAGCCCTACGACACATAAATTCCGAATTATTTTTAGGGCTCTAATCAGCTTACCAAGGCTGATCCCAATAAGGACGAGCAGGGTTGGAAGTAACTGCAGCATCCTGGAATAACCTTTTGCTAGAATGGCAAACACACGAGAAAATGGTTGTTTGCAGGCGGTGATACTCCCACAAACGGGCAGTATCTTTTAAGGCGAAAGCCCAGCCAAAACACTGATTCATTTTCAAACACAGAAGTCAATTTCGACCCCCGAGTAACCACATAAACTTCCGTTGGGAGTGCCGATGAATGGACAAACCGAAACAAAGACCCAAATCGGGCAAAACACAGGGCTAAGTTGTTCAGGGTTCAGGTCCTGTTTTCAAAATCCGCGAAATTATAAGGTTAAAAAAATTATGAAGGTTTTAAGTGGGGGAAAAAGGCCCTATATGGCCCAATTTCGGCAAATTTTTGCAAGATAGGCCTGTGATTTGCTGTTTTTAATGCAAAAAACTTGTATTTTTTTGTAAATTTGTCATGACTGTTTTGAATTTGCGGCAAAACAACTCAAATAAATATATTTATCCGTGGGAGCGGTTGGGAAGGCGCACACACAAAACAAAATAAAAATATAGAACTCAAAATATATATAGAATTCTCTGTCTGCAATTATCATAGATACTTTCTGCAAGAAAAACCGGGGGTATACATTCACGCGAAAAAATTTCGAAAATAACCGGCTACGGCATCGTCCTGTGTACATTGTTCCAATTTGTTTGTTTGGGTCATCATCGGGAAATGAAAGGGTGTGGGGTAGGGGTTAAAGGGACAGTGGCACTTTCGAAAATGGCATTTTCTATTTTCTACCACTTATAAATAAGCAACTACACGCCGCTCCTACATACGCCATAGTAAAACGTCCAAAATTTGAATTTTGCGTCTTTTCTAACGTCGAAAATGCCTTGATTACGTATCGCTTCTCTATACCAGCCTGTAATATTTCGAAAATTTGAATTTTATGATTTTTCTAGCGTGAGATAAACTTCGACTACGTATCGCTTCTATAAACTAGGCAGTAAGCCCCTCAGATTTTGAGTTTTTTCAGTTTCTCAATGCCGAAAAAAGCTCGGCTACACGACGCTCCTATATCCCAGACCGTAGCGCCTGAAAATTTAAATTTAGCCCGCTTTCTAAGGCTGAAAAAGCCCGAATACGCGATGCTCCTATAAACGTGAGGGCGCAATAAAAAATGATTTCATGCGCATATCAAAATTTGTTAACTACACGATGCCCCTCCAAACAACCGTGTTTTGTGCTAAGATCTTCGTAGCGCCATAAATTTCCTAGTGTCACCGTCCCTTTAACGGGACGCGCAAGGCAACCTTATGAATTTTAGTCGCTCAAGATTCCACCGCGATAGATTTAACCGTCCCGCGACCCACAACGCGCACACCTTTCCGTGGCGTAGTCGATTACGGCACCTTAAGGGAAGCCAGGCGACGAGTCGCGTTGGGGTTCGCGGGTTTAACAAAATCCATAGACTATCCGCAGCGAAAAAAATCCATAGTCCTGCCTTGCCCGTCCCTTTAATGATAATTTCATGGGGCAGTGGCATGGATATCTTCTTCTGGTAATCGTTCATAGGCATATCCCTCATCTTCTGGCGCTTCTTCCACGTCTACTTCCGTTACCGTATCCCGAGGGGGTTTGGTCTGGACAGGCTCGACCTCGGCTTCATCATCGCTTGATGCTTCAGAGTCTGGAAACGAGGTTGAGCTCATGCTCCTTCCCTTTCTCTCGCTCTCTCTCTATCTCTCTCACTTTCCCTCTCTATCGCTCTCTCTCTCCACTCACCAGATACATCCGAATGTTCTTCCTGTGAACTACTCTCCGGAATACTCCTCGTCTTCTGCTTCAACGTCGTCTTCTTCTCTCGTGATGATTCTCGCTGTGGCCGGACCGGGATCCCGTTTTGGAGTTTGGGTTTTGAAGCCAGAGGCTTCCAATCGTCTCCCTGAAAAAAAACATAAGTTAATTAAGTCTTTTAAAGGGACCAACAAGGTAAAGAAAAAAATGCCAAAGCGTACCAAAATGGTGCCGAAAATCTCTAAAGAGCCATTGTGTTAGATGCTTTTTATTCAGTAGATAAAGTCAGAACTTTTTGGCCTTTACTGAGAAAGTCTGCGGCTTGCTGTCTCACTCCCTTTAAACGCCAAAACCTCCAAAAACGCACCAGCTCTTCCTCATCTTCGCTCATTTTGTAGTAGATTTCCGCTTCATCTTCACTGGAAGACCATTCCTCTTCATTCTGCTTGTTTTCTAAAAACTGATCATAATTTTTTTCTTCATTTCCGTTTCTCTCTCGCGCGCGCTCTCTCTCCCCCTCTCTCCCTCATCTCTCTACCCCCTACCTTTTTCTAGATGGCTAGGCAACGGGATGCCGCTCGGCTTCTCCATGCTCTCCCTTCGTTCCCGCATGTCCAGGATTTCATCTGAATCGCGATTAGTTCAAAGATGCGCATTCTCAAAAACGTTCCCCCTGTAGTCTAGAGCCCAGCGGATAGCGCCTAGGCTACAGACTACAAGACTTGACGATTTCTGATTCGAAACGATTTTTGGGAATTGTTAGGGAAAAGAAAGGAGGGAAAAACGAGGGACAGTGCAGGGAAGGCTCTTATCGGCTGATCTTTATAGGAGAAGCTAGGTAAGCCAGATTCCTGATTCTGCTAATTCAAGCAACATGGACACAGAGGCCACGGCAGACACGTCATCGACAAGGGAACGGCCAATTTCGAATCAAAATGGTTATTAGGAATTTAAGGCATCTTTCTCGTTCTCTCCCTCTCACTCTCGCACACACTCTCTCTCTCTCAACACTCACTCCCTCTCTCGCTCTCTCGCTTGTGAGTTTCATGCTCACTAGCTATAAATAGCTTACCCGTTCTCTCTCGCTCTCACTGTCTCTCTTTCTCTCAACTCTCTCTCGCTCTCTTTCTCTCAACTCTCTTGCTCTCTCTCCCAACTCTCTCTCTCTCTCTCTCTCTCTCTCTCTCGTCTCGCACCTTTCTAAGCTTAAATAGCTTAAACTTTTCTACAAACCCCCCCCGGGCCGTAACGAAGGACAACGAAAGGAACGGAAAGACGCGCAAAGACGCTCAGCAGAGACAGTTACAGTATATAATATCATTGTTTTTTGAAGTTGTCGAAATCACAGTACCGATGTCGATCTCATCCGCGCGGCTTCCACGTCGCGACGCAGGTCGTGCGTATGGGTCGTCGGCCCCGAGAAGACATCCGAATCCTGTAGACGACGAGGCAGATGCTGAAGACCCCGGTCAAAACACGGCTCTCATCACACTTTTTGGTACTTTGCGCAATACAATCAATACCCGGCCCACGCTTTTTGATGGCTAAGGTAAGGCTACGGTATTTGCTACGGCAGATTGTGGTCGATTAACGGGACTAGCAAGGCAAAGATATGGATTTTTTGGCTAAGGACTCCTTATCGGTTTTTTTGACTCCGCGACACGCAACGCAAACAGCATTTATGTCGCGCATGGGGCTATGGGCTGGGCTGTGCGTCCATTGCGCGTTCCTTGTCTCGGCGCGGCAAGAACCGTGGGAATTCATTGGCAATAAATCCATAGCAATGCCTTCAATGACCGTTTAATTTGCCTAAACTTATGCACCTATTTAGGTACTTTTTTGCGCAGCTACAGTGCCGTACTAATTACGATGACGCAAATACGTAATTTTTGCGGATACGGTACTTATTTTCAAGGGTTTTTTTTTAGTGAATTTTAGTGCTTAAAATTATATTATTTAAAGAAAGCCAAACGTAAATCGTGATTCTCGACAACAAATTTGAGTTACAAAATTTGTGTAAATTCCAAGCGCTTTGCAACCTAGAAAAAGATAAATTTGCGCAATTGTAAGCGGTCCTGTTTTCGTGGCGCTTCAAGAGTTGCTAAGGATAGAAGCCTTTTTAAGCCACCTTTGGCTAGATTTGAACGTACATTTTTCATAGTTTGCTGTGATTTATGACAATGACGCCTAGGACAAGCTTTGTGACTAAGGTAGCAGTTTTTTGTGTGCATTCCCAGCCACCACGCATGCGCTACTATGGAATTTGCAAGGGGGGAGAAGGTAGCAGGGGGCTGGAGGAGATTAAGCTGTTTTGAATACGGCCTAATTTATTATTTTTGAAAATTGTTAATTTAGTACTGACAACGCGAAATTTCATTTTTTGAATAAACTATTTTTGGAAATTTCCGACGCAAGTGTACTACTTATATTTTATGCATTTTTAGGACAAGCAGCAAGCAACAAAAGGGAGGGCAAACCGACTGCAAAAATTATTTGAAAAACGCAAGAATTTGCATAAACTGAGGGGTTGGTGAATGAGCAAACATGATTTTGCGGTGAGTTAAACGGAATTTGGAACGAAACCTTTGAGTGGTGCGATCGACTTTGAGGGAATTTTTTAAGGTTAAAACGTGCCTATTTCTGAAAGCTACCGTACCTGGGTTGTGGTCGGGAAGCTGTGAGGTTTCGAAGAGAGAATTAGACGACGGCTGCATCACCAGGATTGGGACCGGTGGTGCCATCTAAAAATCGGGAACTATGTTGTTACGGAAAGGTGCGAAATAGGCGAGCTAACTACTGTAAAAGCGCGCATAATCTTTGTCAATACAAAGTTTAAAATACCTACCATATTCGTCTGCGTGACAGCGTCAAGCGTAGGCGTGAGACTACGCGAGAATTCTGCGGACGCGTCTGTCGGAGTGACGGCCGAGCTAGGGGCGCGGGCTTCTGAATTGAGGGTTGATTAAAGGATTGGATCTGGGCAGATGATGGTAGAAATTGAAATATCTCTTTCTTCACGCTCACTCTCTCACTCTTTCTCTCTCTCTCTCTCTCTCTCTCTCTCTCTCGCTCTCTCTCTCACTCTCAACAAGAAGCGGGAACTGGATCCAGGTCGGATACCTTGATTTCCGTTTCCAATTCTGAATAAATCACGGGAGACCTGGTTTCTCATGCCTGCCCGGTTTCTCAATGAATTCTGGATACGAATGTCGATTTTTTTCAGTTCTTTTTTTTTAGGACATTTCTCTCTCTCTCTCTCTCTCTCTCTCTCCCTGTGCTTCTCTCTCTATATCGATCTCCGCCTCTTGCTCCTTATTTCTCTCTCTCTCGCGCTCTCTCTCTCTCTCTCTCTCTCTCTCTCTATCTCTCGCTCGCTCGCTCGCTCGCTCTTTCTCTCTATTGCCCTACCCACCTATAATATATTGAGCATCAGTGTCCGCTCCTCGGCTGTCCGGCGTCACTCGATCCGAGACTGGCAGCTGGGTTTCGCTGAAGGTAAAATTACTGTGGATAGGCAATGCGGTATGGCGATGATTCTGTTAATGAGTAGCCAACAATACTAAGTAAGCCCCTTTAAAATAAGACTCACTCATACACATCGAACGACATCTCCTTCGGCAGTTGTGAGGGATCACAGGCGAACATTTGTCGGGCGGCTCGGTCGTCTATCCGAGGGCCAGATGGTGTTTTTGATACTGTAGGACGATAAATTTACCATTTTATTAATTTTTTGTTGTAAAATTTGGGAATCCAGGTCTAGAGTGATCAAAATAAATCACAAAAAACCGACCAGGCTCGTCAATTTCTGTATATCCGCCCACGATTATCGCCGCCGGTCGCTCGTCTTTGCAGCTGCCGTTGGGCTTGATTATCTAAAAAAGGATCATAAAATTTTTATAGTAAAATATGCGCGAATATTACAATTAGAAATAGCTAATTTTAAAGGGGCTAAGGACACCTAAAAATACTCAATGTTTTGCCGATTTTCAAATTTTTTAAAGGTTTCTCAGTATTTCAGTCAGAGAAATGACTTCAAGAAAAACAACCAACATTTTAAATAATTTCAATATTTTGAATTCTATAATTTCTATATTTTAAAAATGCCTATCATTTAGATTATATGTTTATTTTATCTGAATCTTCAAATTGCTTTGAAATATTGAAATTCAACTAAATTTAGCAATCTTAAAAATTTTTGAAGCCGAATATTTAGAAACTAGCTGGCATTTTATTTGTATTAGCATATTTTAATCATTTCATACATCTTTTATTCACAACTATAGTAAATATTTACGTAATACGCGACTTAATTTAATAAACCCACCTGGTTTTTCTCGGCGCTCTTCCCCCGCTCGCTCTTGCTGTGGCTCCTGCTCCGCTGCTCCGGGGCAATGCTGCCTAAAAAAAAAGAGATACAGATTTTCTAGCGTCTTTCAAAGGTTTAGATGTCATTTAATCCACGTCAAAAATTTTTTAACGTTTAGGTCTTAATTATGCAAATTTCCGCCCTGGACTTTTTGCCAATCCCCCCGCCCACACACCATAATCGTTGACGGGCTTTCGCGCAATCGCATTCTCCTCGCTGGCCTTCTTCTCACGGGCACGACGCTTCTTCTCCTCGCGATTTCTGGAAATGATTCGCTTATCTTCACTCCTTCTCTTTCCCCCCAAGAGAGTCCCTTAGGGCCCGAAAAGGGCCCAGAAACAGACGCCAGAGAGGGCCCCCGATAGCACGGGGAAACATGGAAAACATGGACCCACGCAACGCGCGTCATATCTTTCTGTCTTTCTCTCTCTCGCTCTCGCTCTCTCTCTCTCTCTCTCTCTCTCTTTCTCTCGCTCTCTCTCTTACCTATAGATCTTGATGGCTCCGATCGTCCAGCAAATCACGAAAAATGCGGCAACCCCATAGAGCAGCCACAACAGCTTCGAGTTGTCGGTATCTGCCTTCGACAGCACCCGGCGGATACTGTAATTGAGTACCATAAGAGCTCGAATTTGCCTAATTTTTACCGCCAAGCTCCCTTAAAAATAACTCACTGGCTGACCCGGACGCTGTCGATCCGAATCCCGCCGAGTATCCGTGAAAGTGGGCCGACCTGGGAGCCGAGGATGTATTTGATCTAAAAATGCGCTTTTTAATCTCTAAATTTTCCTCGAGGATTGCTACTAGCCTGCCCAAGGCCTGAAGGGATTCCTTAGGCACTCTGGAATATCTGCTAGCCCCCGTCGTGGTACGCTCGTCTAGCTTCCATAATAATCTCTGATAGCCAGCCCGTCCCCTAAAAACATACCTTAACCGGATCGATGAGCGTCTTGTCGTTGAGCTTGAAAAATACGCCATGTTTCGCTACCGCAAACTGTATCCTCGTGTAGTTTCGAGGCTCCGGTACGACTCGGACGATGATCACGTTTTCCTGAAAAATGGTGCTTGACAGAAGCTATACAAAATCAGGGAATAACACAAATATGATAATTCAAATAGGACCATGTTTTTCATGGCGAAAGAGGGGTTATACGTAGTCATTTACCGCCTATCTCACCTACACTTACGTCACAGTTCTGCTGGCTTATATTCAGACTGACTTTATACTGTAGGAGTACGCTTTTTACGCTGGACGATGTACGGGGGGCAACTATGGGCAACACACGACGACATGCCATTAGGGGCCAGGACTAGCGGGACAAGCGACATTTAGAGGAGTTTAGCATCTTTTAACATTTTAAAGCGACAGATAAGGCAGAGAAGCACTGGAAGTTTTTCGAGATTTTTGAATGCTTGTTCACATGTTTAATTTTTTTAGTCTCAGGATTTTGATTGAAAATAAATTAAATACGGTAGTTTAAATGGAACTAGACAGGACGCATTAATAGGCTAATTTATAAGCTTTAAAATCCGTCAAAAAATTGCCAGCGCTTCCGGTTTTTTTGACATTTATGCTTTTTTTTCGGTAAAAATAATAAAAACTAAACAAAACACATATTTTAATTACAAGAATGGTTATTAAACAAGGACGTAATTTAATGATGTCGCCGAATAAACATTTGCGATTTTTAGATTTTAATATTTTTATACAAACCTGCGTAATGACCGGCTCGGACGGGTCGATGTTGTACAGTACACCGTCGGGGGACATCATCTCCTCCTAAAGCCGGCCCAATTTTTCAATTGTTTTTTATCGTTTCTTTTTGGTATTTTGATTCGGCCGTTTTAGGGACAAGAAGCATAACAGCACGCACGCACGCACGCACAGGCTCTTGCTCAAGGTGCTCATTTGCATAATTTTATCTTCTGGATTTTTTAGGCCTAGGAGGGCAGAATTCATGTAAAGTTCCGGTTTCTTTGCCTAAGCTAATTTCTGGAAAATTTTGGCAATTAAAAAGCTCAAATAAGCGAAAAAAATAAAATTGGAAGCGGAATTAACCGACATTTCAAATATTTTAACGTTTAAAAATCAGCAAAATCGAATTTGCTAGCCTTCCCGGCCCCTTTAAAAAGACTTGGGGCCACGGTAATTAGAGATTTTTTAGCTTAAAACAATAATTTTGCCTTCCGCCTTCCTTTAACCCCACAAAACTTTGAAAAAATCCGGGAAATTCGAGAAATTCCAAGGTAGGGGACACTTCACATGCCACGCACGCACGCACAGGAAGCAAAAAGAGAAGTATGATACAGTATATCGTTTTTATCGAGCCAATTAAGGAAATAAGCGATTAATCCGAAGCGTATGTAGTATTAAAACGGAAAAAGTTAGGTTGAAACCGTCATTAAGATTCTTTGTTAAGCCAAAAACCGCAGAAAAACACGCCCTTTCTGTTGATACCTCAGAAAACGTATTTCCCTAAAAACTTGTGCAAATTATAGCGATTTTGCTAGAGAAACTAGGTAATTAATTGATTTTTGTCAATGCAATCGATTACGTCATGTAAAACTCGCTAAATAAGGTATTTAATTTAGTTAAATTTGATTAGGGAAAAAAAGAAATTTTTGAAAAGTTCTTTTTTTTTTGTTTTGGATTGATTACGCCATGTAAAACTGGTTAAATTCATGAATCTAATTAGGTTTGATTTTATAATTAAACTCTTGGTCTAAATCGATTTTGTATTGCCGCATTTTACAACATTTTATCCATAATAACTTAATCAAAAACTGACCTTGGTGAGCCGCAAGCTGACCCCGGGGCACTCGTTCGCCCGGTGCTCACAGTAGGCCGAGATGATCGATGCGATCCGCCGTTTAAAGTACACCTCGTAGCTCTCGGAGCCCTAAATAGATGTTTTCAATTTTCGACTTCAATTTAGCTAGACTAGTGTAGAGTTAAGCGCTCTTTGAATGTTAGCTCGGCTTGACTTGACTTACCTTGACGATCGTTTGCAGATTTACATGCCGTAATCGCATGTCGACGACGGGGAGGTCTTTGATCTGAAAAATGGAGTTTCGACTTTGTGCATTTAACTCATATCCAAGGCCTGTTCCGCATAGGATCTCTGCTAGATTGTACAATACTCATTTCCCCGCTATCCGCAAGAATCTCTGCTAGTTTACCCGCGATTTTATAGGTAGTTTTTTCTCGAAAATTCCGCATTACGGCTGCATACGTCGTATTTTTGCTGTAATTCCTCCAAAATTATCCTCAAAATCCCTCAAATTTGCTGGCTTGCCCTAGTTTTGAAAAATGACAATAACGAGAGTTAACAATACTGACAATGAGTAATTTTTCAGAAATTCCGCATTACTACTCTTTACGTAATGATTCTTTTGATATCTTTTCACAATTTTCGATTGCAATTTCTCTAAAACATATTCATTGTCTGGCAGGTCCCCATTTTTTGCCCCGAGACAAAAGCGGGGGATCTCCCTTCCCAGAGTTCCATTTCAGTGGTTTTCGTTTCGGGACCTGTCAACGCGTCTTTTCCGAGTCTTTTCTTCACTGCTTCTGGCGCTTTGGGCCCCTTCCGAGGCCAGGGGGGATTTATTTACTCGGCTATGTGGCCCAACCGGGGGTCCTAGTCTGGGGCCCAGCAAGGGGTAGACAATCTAGAGCGGTGGACCACTGGTTTGGGCGGATGGGCTGCCCACTGATAAATAGCTAAACCGCCAGCGCCACTTTTGCCTGGTTTCCGGAACTTCGGGATGCGGAATCAGCTTTCCGGCAGGACACAGGGTCTCCGGAATCGGAATTTATGCCAAACAACCATGAAAATTCGAGATTTTTCGGAATTATGTCTGGTTTGGATAAAGAGTTTGGCCTTGATTTATTATTTAAGCTTTTCAGGATTTCGGTAGCTGGATTTTGAACAATAAAACCCTCTAGAGGAGCGTTGAGGAGCATTTAAAGGGAGTGTGACAGCTAGCAGACCTTGTCCAAAACCAAATTGTCAGAGAAATGAAATGCCTACGATTTTTTAAGAGGTATTGGGGTCTGCAAAACTTGTCTTAAACGGGCAGCGACCCTAGGAAAACTCTGTAAACCGTGACAAACATGTCAGAAGGAAACGCGTTGCCCGGAGCGTAGCGCACCTACCTCTCCTTTAAACACCCTAATTTATTTAGCGTGTTTTTCTAGTTGGAGACTTTCGAAATCTGCATTGTTAGCATTCTGTTGTTTTTTTGAAAGGAGTAGGAAGCTCGAGAATCGACCCCTTCTACCAGCTGGGTCTCGACAGGTGCACGACGATCCAAAATATGGGAAAACCATAGCAAGTGGCAAAAATGGAACAGCGCTGGAGTTGGAGTAAAACCAAACTGTTTTTTACGTTCGATTTCGAGCAAAGCATAGCTGTCAAGGGGTTTTGCGACCCTTTAAAAACATAACATCGAATTATATACTTCAATTTCCGGCTAGCTTCCGGGCACTATCCCTTTAAAACACGCCAGTCTGATTTTTAGCCTTAGTTTTTCTAGATTATCGCAAAAATCCACAAGTGACGCCAAATTCCTGCCTTTCCAGTCCCTTTAAACCCCAAATCCCCCTCTCACAAGGAGTGTCCTTTTGGTGTCATCGGCAAAACGATTCGAGACCCAGCTCATTCGATAGAGAATTGAATTCTTGATAAGACTGTGTTGTTCATTTTTGCGGAATGGTTGTCCCTGATTTTATTGAATTAAAAAACCAAGCGCGAAACCTTAACAACTCGCTCCCCAAGCACCAATGTATGGGCGTCGCCGGCAGTTTTTTAATTTTAAAAAATCAGGGATAGCCATTCCGCAAAAATGAACAACACAGTCTTGTTCAGAATTCAATTCTCTATCGAATGAGTTGGGTCTCGAATCGATTTGCCGATGACACCAAAAGGACACTCCTGGTCAGTAATCAATGTATCCCCGGACCCCGCAAAGAATCCCTACATATCTTCAGTTTTTTTTGCCTGGGCCATAGAATGGAATCGCAGGGTGCTGATGGGGGGAACGGATTACCACGCATTTTTAGGTGTGTGTTTGTGGGCCGTTTTTTATTGAGGGGAAAGAAGATGGGATTAACGGGGGGGGGTCGATCAGACAACCCCCCAAGGGGACTACGTAACGATACGGAGGATTGCAGCGGATTTTCGGGGGTGAATTCTCGGGGATTATTAACTTGGGGGAAGTAGCGTTTGGCTACACAAATAATTGGGCTATTAATCATCGCATTACTGCGATTATTTTGTTGTGGAAAGTAGTGTAGCGGAAAATTGAAGGTGTTTTGAAGGGATGTTGAATATGTTCGACAGAGAGAGGGATAGAGAGAGAGCAACTGAGAGAGAAAGTGAGCTCGAGAGAGCGTAAGAGAGATAGAGAGGGAGAGAAAGAGAGTGAGAATGATAGAGCGACAGAGCGAGAGAGAGAGAGAGATGGAGAGACAGAGCGAGGGAGTGAGAGAGAGCGAGAGAGAGAGAGAGAGAGAGAGAGAGAGAGAGAGAAGGAGCGGAGATAGCGAGCGAGATAGAGAGCGATAGAACCGTCGCCAACTATTTATGAAAATCGGAAAATACGCGCAAAATTAAAATCTACTCGCCTCCATAAACGTCTCACATCGAGGGATCTGGGATTTTGCCGACTTTTTCGAGGTGGACGACCGTTTGAAACGGGCAACTAAAAAGGAGACTTTGCACGATTTAAAAACATTGAAGATACCGTTCCAGCGAAATTTTGGCTATGTTAAGGCAGCAGAATTTTACAAAAATGAGCTTCGAAAACTATGCAGAAAAACCTATCCAATCTCGAAATTTTAAAGATGATATAGTTGACGAATAAACACACTTTTCTTTATCTTCGGCTCGTCAAGCTCGGCCGGGTCGCCGGCGCAGACGCATTGAAAATCGGTGTTGTTATTGCATAGCATTACGGGGACGTGGAGTGGGACTGTTGGGTCGTCATCCAATGAGCTAAACATGTTAAATTTACGCATTCTCCTCTCTCACTCTCTCTCTCTCTCTCTCTCTCTCTCTCTTTCTCTCGCTCTCCCCTCTAAAAAATTCCGATACCCAATTAACGGGCACGGTAGCGGTGCAATTTGACTAATTCGCAGCTGGCTTAGCCTGGCATTCCCCAATTCTAGATGGCTTTCTCCCAGAGGGAATTCCGATTTTTTTTTGCCTGGCGCATACGGCGGCGTTCCCGCTAATTGCAAATTGGCATTTTTATCTGGGGTTTGAAAAAACGGGGACACGCAACTTCAGATGGCCCTTGCTCGCTCTATCGCTCTCAGCGCCTCTCTCACTCTCTGTCTTTGTCTCGCTATTTCTTTCTCTCTCTCTATCGCTCTCTCTCTTTCCTCTCATTTTCACCCTTTTCCCCTCTCTCTCCCTCTCAATGACACTCACTCTCGCTCTCTCCTTTTATGCAAACTTCGTCGCTCTCCGATGGGAAAATTTTTCTTCAATGTATTTGTCATTTTTACGTTTTTTCCACTCCATTACCTTCCAATTAACATACCTGTGCTCGTGTTGTTGTGCTGCTACAGTACTACTACGGTGAAAGCCCATAAGGGTGGCAAGTGAAAGGAGGGCCCAACCGGGCCGAGGCTGCATTTTAGAGTGGTCGCTGAAACAGGGGAATGAGGTAACTTTCGAGAACACCGAAACGTAATAGGAGCCCTTTGGAACTTGAGGAGGTCAAAAGTACCAAATACAACAAATGACGGGGTTGAAAAATTCAAACAAAAACGGAAGATAAGCGCAAAAAAATTCTTAAGAAGCGGGCTGCAGGCCGTCCATATCTTTGGAATTTAAAGTATGCAGGGCAAGCTAGCAGAGCTTTTTTATGGCACTTAGGAAGAATAATGTGGCGTTAAAATTCAGGATTGACACATTTTGAACCTCCGAACCCCTTGAAAACGCTTAAAAATGCATAGCTGTTCTGCAAATTGATCAGCTTACGGTTGGATGGAGCCGCGAGGGGGCACAAAAATTAGAATTATAAGAAGCCGGTGCCCTTTCGGGGCGGGACCATAAATATCTTCAGGCGAATATGAACGGGAAATTGGCACGGAAATGTGTCGCCCCCCTATTCGGCGAGAGAGAGAAAGAGAGAGAGAGAGAGAGAGAGAGAGAGAGAGAGAGAGAGAGAGAGAGAGAAAATTAAGTCAGGGCGAGAGAGCGAGAGAGAAGCGAGACACAGAGAGAGAGAGAGAGAGAGAGAGAGAGAGAGAGAGAGAGAGAGAGAGTCAGAGAGAACTTCTTAAGGATTTAGAGTAACGGGAACAGATGGGCAAAAAATAGAAACCGACACGTCAGTGAGGGATTAGAAATAGGCATAGCATTGGATCAGCATGGCGCAATTTGGAGAATGGAGTTTGGGCGATAGTTCGGAGGCCTTGCCTCCTGGAGCCCCTCTTTGGCCCGGCTACGACGCGATACAGGCGCCAAGGACAGAGCGCGCGCGCACCGACCCCAGAGGCGCACGATTTTCCCCCTTGCCCAGCGAGAGGGTTGGAATTTCCCCGAATCCCTGTCTCTTCCCCCGACCCCGTGACTTTTGCCCCTTCTTTTCCCCTTATTTTGACTATTAGAGTTTCCTGTAGATTCTACCCCTTTTGCCTCCTAAAATCTCTATTTTCATTCTCCTAATCTCTCCCATTTTCATCCCCCTCTAATACTTTTCCTTTTAATAATTTTCCCTCCCCTTTTCTGTAAATTCTAGTTCTTTTCTCTCATCTCTAATCTATCCCACATCATTCGTAATAAATTCCTTAACTCTTAACCGTGTTTTCGTCTACTAATTAGGCTTGAGAGTGGTTTGCGGGGCTAGCTCCCCATTCTTCTTGGTTGGCCGTTTGAGCCGTTGTTCTTGAATTGCCGTTGTGCAATTTTGTGCGTTTCGTTTCTGCTAGGCGCTACCCTTAGGGGTCAGCTAACCTAACTCGATGTGTGAAGCCGAAATTGAGCTTTTTAAAGAAGCGTGACACACAATTCCTAAAATTTTAAATTTCTAAATATCTAAATATTCCTGATCTTTGAACAAGGACAAAAGCAAGCTTTTTTGGGCCTTTCGGGCTCATTTTTCGGAAGTGCGTGCGCATGGTTCAAAAATCGGTGGCTCAAAATCGCAGCAGCTAGATTGTAGGAGAAGATAAGGCAAAAAGCTACATTTTTAGATTTTCTAGGTGCCTGGGTAAACCTTGCCAGAGTGAGAGAGGGACAGAGCGAGTGAGAGAGCGAGAAAGGAGAGAGAAGGAGAGAGACAGATCTAGAAAAAGAGTGAGAGCCAGAGAGAGAGAGCGGGAAATAAAGAAATCGATCATGACAGAGAGTATGTGACAGAGAAAGCGCGTGATAGAGAGAGCGCGAGTGAGAGTGAGAATGAGAGAGAGAGAGAGAGAAAGACCGAGAGAGTAAACCTCCGAAAAATCCAGCCAAAACCAACAAAAACTCACTGAATCCTTCTGTCTCAGCGGCAAGGTGCCAATAAGCAATTCCATCAAGCAGAAAAACCGCCAGCCGGAAAACTACTGCCCCGCTTTTTGGGGTTTGGCGGATGAAATCGGAGAAGATGGCAGACCGAAAGAATCCCTCAGCCGCTAGTTGTGCTCTGGGGGCTATGCTAGGGGTTTGTTTATCCTTGGTGGTTGGGTGGTGTTGGGGGTAGAATGAATATTCCATCAACACCCACCAACGAGGAATGATCTGTCGGATTTGATCTGATTTTTAGGGTTCAAGGAGGACGTAGAGATCTACGTCTACGTCGATTTAAAGATTCAGACATCTATTCAGACATTAAGCTACGTTACGCTCCAAAACCGACCGAGATTCAAAATTTCACAAGAAAAGCAGGAAAGGAAAGTTACTTGAAGAATTCCGCTACGCTAGGCTGCAAAATCAGAATTTTAAAGATTCCGAATAATGGTGTAAACACGGCTCCAAACTTCATAAAAAATTCGAAAAGCCAGATACTTCCATAGTTCCGCTACGCTATGCAACAAAACATGCGAAGCTCTCCAGAAAAGACGCTAGATTCCGCTACGCTAAGCTGCAAAAACGCCTCGATCCTCGCAAGAAAAGCAATTGCCGAGATTGCGGTGGGCAGATTTCATTCCAAGCGGGTGCAGGGGGCACAAATTCAAAGCGCGCTAGGAAAAGCAGAAGAAGAAGACGAAGAAGAAGAAGATGGCAAAGAAGGAAGAGGAGATGGGATTCAAGGGATTCGAGAAGGCTCCTGACGGGTTGAGTGAGAAAATTGGACGCTTTTCGGGTCGACATTTCAGAAAAGGAGGAGAAGGAGGAGGAGCGGAAAAAAGAGGGGGAAGAAGAGGAACGGATGGAAGGAGCTCCAGACTCCAGAAGCGCTCAAATCAAGGAGGGGACCCGGATTTGAATGGAAACCCGTTGAGGAACTTGTTAAAACTACAAGATACTCCGATGGATGCTTCTCCTTCCCCTTGAAAAGCTGAAAAATTCCCCTGATGACCTCTGCCAGTTTGCCTTCTCACATTTAGGCGATAAGGGGGAGACAAAAAAGAGATATAGATAACGAGGGAGAGAGAGAGAGAAAGAGAGGGAGAGAGTGTGAGAGAGTGAGAGAGAGGAAACGAAAGCGAGCAAAAGCGGTTTTCTGAATTCGAGTTCAACGCGATCCTATGATATCGCCTATTTTCCCAAAGGACCTCTGCCAGCTTGCCCTGACGCTCAGTTCATAACCAAAATAAGAGAGAGAGAGAGAGAGAGAGAGAGAGAGAGAGAGAGAGGGATAGATATAGAGAGCAAGTTAATTTTTGTTTAATTTCAACTCCCCAGCATAATTAATTCAAAAACCATTTAAATTAATCGGCAAAAAACGTAGCCTAATAGCCAATTAATCTCCAATTTCCGAGGGATGTTTGTTGGGCCGTGTATTTCGATGTGTCTATGTGCACATGCGAGTAGATGGCCTGCGGGCCTTTCAGAGAAGAAGAAGGGAAGGGGCGGGGCTACCCCTTCTCCGGCTTTTCCCTATCTCTCTCTCTCTCTCTCTCCAGCCGTCAAAAAAGGGGCCCAACCCCGGGATCGATGGCCACAACTCTTTTGGCGGTTTGGAATGGCCAGAGAGAAGGGGGCCCAAAAAAGGGCCCCAAAGGGGGGGGGGATGGATAGATAGATGGACGGATGGATGAAGGCATCCCCTTCAGCCAGAAGAAGGAGAAGGAGAAGAGCCGCTTTTCCGGGGGAATACACACTCGCTATCTCTCTCTCTCTCCCTCTCTCTCTCTCTCTCTTGCTCAGACTGACGCTATGCTCCTTGCCTTTTGACGGCTTGATGTTGTGTTGGAAAATCGGAGATACGCCCGGTTTTGCTTTTTGAAGGACGGGATTTGACGAATTTTGACGGGTTCTAATGCGGTTGGTGAAATTGGGAGCACCAGAAACCAAAAAACTACAACAAAGAAGCGGAAAACTTCTGCATGTCAAAAATTCCGATGAAACGAGCGGGGTCGTTTAAATTCCGGCCCTTTCTAGGTTTCATGAGATTCTACAGGAATGGTGAGACCTTGGCGTCCGCGTGCTTGACAAAGGGAATCCAAAGAATTTAGATTCCAGTCTCCTTCCATCCATCTACCTAAGGTTCAAAGAGTTTTTAAAAGGATGGCGACATTTGTGCTTTCGAGTAGCCAGCATACAAAACTCGCAGGAATGTGACAAATTCAAGGCCCAATCGCTTTGGATTTAAGTGGGAGCTGGCACCTGGGAGCTATCAGAATCGAATTCAGAATATATTTTCGTCAGCCAAACATCGACTTAGTTTTGTGTTAGCACCTCTAGCTTTTGGCAGCTCCCAGCTCCCGGCCTAGCCAGCGAAGTAGAGTTTTTTTCAGAGGGATTGTGAGAGACCCTTTATGAGCCTGGAGCTGGGAGCTGGGAGCTGGAATCAGGGAGCTAGCTAACGACAAAATACCAAGTCGACGCCTCATATGGCTGGAATGCGTGTTCATCAAAATATGATAGTTAAGTCCAGATCGGAACCAATTCAATGCAGCTCCAGGTAGCAGCTCCCGGATTTCAGATCAGAGCTGATGCTTCCGGCTCCTAAATCCCATGTTGGAGCTCCCGCTCCTAGCTCCCAAATCCCAAAGCAGCTCCCAAATCCCAGATTAGATTTTTTATTTGGAACTCCCGAAGCACAACTCGCAGCTCCCAATAAAAATTTTTTTTCCCGAAAATAAACGGCAAAATCAATTTGATTTAGCGCGTATTATACTAATTCATAAACTACCGTTTTTAAAAAATTACCGTAACCATATCAAGCCAAAAAAACAAACAAAGGTACGGATTCCCCCGCTAAACTCTGACCCCCTGCCGCTCGTCCCACTTTTTTTCAGCCCACTCTGCCCACCACCCAAATTCAAGCGGAAAATCGGCCAGCTTTTCCGCGCGTTTGGCGGGCTTTTTCAGCGCGGGGGGGGGGCTAGAGGGCCCATTGGGGCCATTCTTTCGGCTTGGCGAAGAGGAGGATCCGCCGTGGCCTTAGGGCTCAGGGCCCCACCAGGGCCAAACGCCTTGGCCAAAATGGGGCCAAGAAGATGGAGAAGGAGAAGAAGAAAAGGAGGTGTGGAAGTAGTGCTTCTTTATTCCGTTCCTCCAACAGCAGCGCCCGGGCGGGGGGAGGCCATCGTTTAGCCCTGGCTGGCTGGCTGGTTCAGGGGAGTCTTGGGGCCCAGAAAAAGGCCCAAAAAAGGACCAGAGAGCCCAACCGGGCCCCAACCAGCCCCAGGAACTGATTAGCATTGGATTGTGTTGTGGCCTGAAGCCAAACCAGGGTGAGCCAGGTTGTTGCTAGTTGTTAAACGGAATCAGGGGGAACTGCGGGGGTGCATAGTATCGAAGCGGAATTTTTCCATCCCGGTTTGGTTAAAAGATACCATAACCCTCTATACCTGTGGTTATAGGTGTAGTTAGTAGCTTAATTTTTTCAAAGAGTCTGTTTTGAAAGTACGTAATCCAATTTTTGAAAGTGTTGCTAGTTGTTAAGCGGAATCTGCGGAATTTTTGGGTAGCCGGCCCCTTTAAGCGCTGCTTTATGGAAAACTGCATACCTTTGTGGTGTAATTTGAAGCTTTTTGGACACTTTAACTGTTTACTAGGCAGTTATTCATTTATTATAGCATTCCTGGGATACGGTGGAGGTGTAGTTTGTAGTTTAAGGTGTATTATGTCATTTTTATCTGTTTTTAGAGGTATATTCCGGTGAGAGCGTAGCATAAAATGCCTGAATTTGTAGGTATTGTTCACCCCTTTCGGGATGTGCGCCGATCCCCGCGCTACGTGCAATACGGGGCCGACGCTATTCGGCGAGAAGCAAGCTTCTGCTAACCGAACCATTTCCAAAAATATGTTAATCTCGTTGTACACAATAGTGTACGTATCGGAGATTAAGCCGATAAGAACAGAAACTACAAATTGATCTAAGCCAGGGGCCAGAAGCGATACTTTCGAAGTAATGGCACGGGTGATACCCGGGCACAGTGGGCCAGGGGGGTGGCGAGTGGGTGGATAACATCATGCACGCCTGGGGAATGCCGATAAGTAAGCAACCCAGCAAATCGGCTGATAGGAGACAAGCCAGCAGGAATCTCTTAGGAATTTTGTAGACGCATGGCTTGGGTCGTTAAAATCCGGAAAATGGCATAAGTCGTTAGAGGGTTCGGGCCATAACTTTTGAAAGTTATAACTGACCCCATTAGTCAAGCAGCTGCATGAACCCGTTAACTTTAGGTGGGAGAGAAGAGCGAGAGAGCGGGGCGAGAGAGAGCGAGAGACAGAGAGAGACAGAGAGAGCGAGAGATAGCGAGAGATAGAGGGAGAGAGAGTGAGAAAGAAAGAAAGAGAGAGAGAGAGAGAGAGAGAGAGAGAGAGAGAGAGAGAGAGAGAGAGAGAGAGAGAGAGCTGTAGCGAGTTTCACACTTAAGGCCGTAATTTCGACTTCAAGCTCAACTAGGAAAACCACAAAGTGAGCGCCACTGGACAGGGAGCGAGACAAAGCGACAGACCTCCGACAAATCTTTGAAATCACCGGCTCACAGCTGTGAATTTTGCCGATGAGTCCTTGGAAAGGTGGTTGTCTAGATTGTTTTCTGTGGCTGGCTGGGGCTCCTCTTCCCGTCTCTTTTTGAGGTCCAACTTCCTGCTCAGCCCCTCTCATATGTCACAGTTGTTCGTCTTTTTGTGGAGTGAAAGGGGGCTTCACCCGCAAAAATATAAGGCTCAGGAATCGGAGCCACGGGAGAGGGCAAATTCCAGACGGACTCCTTGCTCTTTCTAGTTTGTACTGCTCTGTCTGCTTGTAGGAAATCATTGAGTCTCTCTCTCTCCCTCGCTCTCTCCCTCTCTCTCTTTTACGCTCTCTCTGTCTCTCGCTCTCTCTCAGTCTATCCTCTCCTATCGCCGGTCATCAACCACGATTTTTTCCATGCCCGACCCTCATCTGTTTCTGTCCAACTTTTCCTGTAATAAACCCCCTCGAGGAGGCCGGAGATGAGAACATCTGCCGGCCCACAAAACGACCCTGGAAACACCGCTTTTTCCGGCGGTTGGAACAAACAGCAGCAAGAATCATAAAAACTCAAGCTCAAAAATTATTGCGGGCTGTAACTTACAGCTGTCCGAGACGAGAGAGAGAGCGAGAGAGAGAGCAAGCGAGCAGAGATCTTTTCGACGTTCGTTGCACACAAATCAACCGCTTATTACGCACCATAATTTTATTGAGTCAAATTCCATTTCCTAATAAACTCGTCGCATAGGTCGATGACGCCGCGCAGTTTTTCGAAGAGCTCGACCTTCACTGCTTCTTTTTCGGATTCTGAAAATTTACGGTGATCGAGAGAACGGTAGAAATATTGCCAAATTAGCAAAAATCTTATAAGAAAATTTTTCGAGCCGTACCTGGGCAAGTCCTGAGCATCAACGGGACAAAGGGGACGAGCAGCGAAGTGACGGACACCATTTCGAGGGGGAAGATTTGCTCGAAGGCATCGACGACCTAAAGCTTGTGATGGGTGTCTCCTGAAAAACACCCACTTCATCTCCATTTTTCCAGGGTGTCGCCTCCCCAGCGTGCGTCTTGAACTCGTTGTAGTAGATGTGGAGGTAGTGGTTGCGGCTAAAGGATAATGGTTAAGAGAGAGAGAGAGAGAGAGAGAGAGAGAGAGACCTACCGATTTTGCAGCAATTCCGGCGCCAAGCTCAACGCCATCAACCTGGAGAGGTCCATGAACGGGTTGCCGACGTGGCATGTCTGAAAATGCGTGTTTTTAGGTTCAAAGCACCATTGAAAATTAGAGAGCGAGAATAGTGAGAGAGCGAGAGACCAAGAGAGAGAGAGAGAGAGAGAGAGAGAAAGAGAGAGAGAGAGAGACAGCGCGCACCTGCCAATCATGCAACGCCGTCAAGTCCAAGCCTTTTTCCCCATGCTTCTGCCACAGCACGTTGGCCAGCGAGGTGTCGCCATGAGCGAGAAGTTCGATTGGGCCTATAAGAAGCCATTGCGATTTTTGACTTTCATTTTCGACGATTTTCGTTGCTAAAAACTCACAAGTCTTTTTCCTAATCGCCTGCTCCCTGTCATAATCGCTGTAGATCTTCGCGTACTCCTTCATGTTGTTGATCTTCTCCGCGGCCTCCGGGTATTGCTCGAGCACTTTTTCGAGGTGGCTGGCGGTCGAGGCGTACGTTACGTACTTGCTGTTCAGCAGCTTTCGAACGTTAGAAGGGAAATCGGATGCGAAGCTTTGGTTCGCGAGTGCTAAAAAATAATAAAGCTTATAGTCTAGTTAAATTTACAATTATTTTCGAAATACATCTATTTTTCAAGACTTCAATATTGCAAAGAAAAACTGACTGGTGCCGTGTACTTTGGCCATAACTTTCAAAAATTGAATGAAGCTCTCCTCGGGAATAGTATTGTAGAGGAATCGTGCCGTCATCCCTTCTTTGTATTCCAGGGCAATGTAGCCTAGAAAATTGAAGATTTATTTTTTATTTTGGAAAATGATATTATACAGAAGTTGTTGCTTTTACATTAACGGGGGGGGGGGGCGCCACCGCACAAGTTTAATCGAAGATTTTAATTCAATTCAATCACCCGATCCAAAAATTAAACTTAAACCTTGAAAAAATCTCTGCAATTTTTCTATAGTAATTATTAGCTGCTTTCCCAAAACTAACCAATAGCTGATCCAGCTTCAACGTCTCGGCCAGCCAGGAATTTGACAACCGGCAGATCGCCCAGGCCCCATTTGTGCCAATGGCGGTAGAAGTTCAGCTCATTATTGCTAAATTTTTGTTGCTTAAGGATTCTAAAAAAATCATACTTTAGCATAGCCGGGACGTCCATCTCCCCATCTTCCGTCGATCCTTCCACGGTTAGGTTTTTGATGTCCTAGAAAATTAGATGGCGTAATCGATTCGCTCGTGCAATTGATAATCTTCGGAGCGCTTTTAAAATTCGCTGCATTAATGACAGTATCGGCAAGCTAGTAGACAGTATTTAGGAAATATTTTGATGCCATTTTCACACCTTTAACGTCTGCGAGCTGACAATTTTGAGGACGGCTTTTCCGGGAAGCTCGGCGGCTCCTTCACCGATCCAGTCGAGGGTAACGAAGACGACTTGCGAGGTGAAGCCCTATTTTTAAGTTTTTTAAAAAGCTAGATTTTTCGAACCCCGCTCTCCTCCTTGATCTCGGCCAGCTTGCCGGGGCCCACACGGGCCGTCGTCTTGTAAGCGGCTTGGAAATCGGATTCCAGCAACTCCCAGGTGAGGTCGCCCCACAGCGTTGTCATGATTCTGGAAGGAAGATTCGAAATTTCGCTCCCAAATGCTCAAAATCAGCAAAAATAGCATCGATAAAGAATTGAATGTTTTGTTTTCAAATTAATTTGCAAATTTGAAAATATCCAGCTATAAAAATCTTTAGAAATTTTCGGATTTTCGAGATTCATTAATTTGGCATTTTACAAAATAGAGCCAATCTTACATGCTAATAAATCAATTATGGCCTCCTACCGAAATAGAATAAACAGCATTAAAAAACATATTTTTTTTTATTTTGATAATGGAAAAAGTCAATTTTTGCTTCCAAAAATGCACGAGATTGTACAGCCCCAAAATGCGAACATCAAAATGTCCTAATAAATTTTTATTAAACTGCTACATTGATTTCAATCAATATCTATTTTATCTTTCTGGTTCCGATTCAAATAGCGCACCGGGAATGGATTACGACATGAAATTCCCAGGAACGTTGACCAAAATGGTCCTTCAAACAAAAGATTCCGCTTCAGAGAAAACCCGCAGAAAACCCTTCGAAATGACCTAGAACGACATCGTCCTTGGTCGAGAAATTAACTTGGGAATCAATTACGACATGAAATTTCTAGTCAAACCCGGGGAAAAGTTTATTTAAGCCGAAAAATTTGCTTTTAAGCTGAAAGTTGCTTAAAAGGCTAGAAGGTGTAGAACGAGTTAGTTCTGGTTCCAGAATTCGAGTGAAGTCCAATCTAGGCGCGTTTTATTTATAGACCGGCTGGGGGCTTTTTCCTCTTTTGCCGAAAAGCGATTGCACAACATTGGCCAGGCAGGGAGGGGTAGGTGCAATGCGCTGATACGGGCCCCGGAATCGAGCAGAGAGACCTGCGAAACGCGAAAGTTGATCTTGGAATTGACGTAATTTTTCCACTAGATTTAACGAGCATTTTCTGAACATAAATTACAAAAAACACAGAAAATTGCAGAAAAATGCAGAAAAAGCCCGCCAAAAGGTTTTTTGAGTCCGGCGAACATGCTTTTATTTTTATCTGATGCGAAAATTTGATAAAAATACGTTTAGAAATTTAAGGCATCAAAAAAAAAAATCAAGAAAATTTAATTTAACGGGTAGTTAAGCTTTGCTGCTTGAAGAACTTATTATTCTCCACGTTTTAAGGTCCTTCCGCTCAACAAACTTTTTTAAGGCATTGCATGCTATGAAATAAATGTTTTATTTTTATTTAATGCAAAAGTAAACTGTTGCGGAAGCAAGAGAAGAAAGTCTTTTGATTCAATTACGCGATGCCTGTACGGCGCACCCCCTTTGCACCGCGCCCTGTGTGCGCCCTCCCCGTCCCCCGGCACAAACCCCTTTTTTGTGCGTGTCTTTTTCATTCTTTCCACTCCGCCCGTCTTGTCTGGCTGCTTGTATTATTTTAGGCTATTGCCGTTATCGTAAATAAACTTTGTTCTCTCTTCTTTCGTCCATATCAATTCAGGTGTCAAACGACTCTCTCGCAAGGTATCCCCTTGGATTGAGCCAGCACTCAAGAACTCACGCACAGCCACACCTATAACAATTGGCGATCAAGGATTCGAGCCCGAATTGAAGAATGGCCGACGACCCCGAGCTCAAGGACGTGCTCAAGCAGCTCGCCGCCGCGAACCAGCAGATGACCGCTGTCATGGTCGCCGGGCAAGAGCGAGAAGCCAAGCTCATGGCTGAGCTCGAGCGGATCCGCGCCGAGGTCCAAACGCACACGGACTCGGTTAGCGAAGATTCAAGCCAAATCCAAAGGCCTCTGAATGCAGTCGAGTTGGGCGCTCTAGCCACTCGCGTAAGTCGATTCGAGTATGACCCATCCCAGGGGATTACGTTCGAAAAATGGCATGAGCGGTTCACAAACCTCATCGCCACCGAATCGCGCATCTCGGAGGAGAACAAAAAGCATCTTGTTCTCGGGATGTTGGATGCCAAATCCTATGGCTTGCTAGCGGATCATGCTCGACCCAAAGAGCTGGCCTCCATCGCATACGACGACATCGTCAAGCATTTGACTGAGATGTTTGGAGAAAAGCTGTCGCTTTTCAGTCGACGTTTCCTCGCCTTTCGCGTAGCGAAAGAGCACGATGAGGATATGCGATCCTACGCCGCTCGCGTCAACAAACTATCCGAGCAAGGTCGCGTCAAGGAAATGAAGGAAGATGAAGAAAAGTGTTTACTTTTCGTTGCTGGACTGTCAGACCAGGCACATCGCGACATCCGCAAGAAATTGATCCGTATTCTTGAGTCAAAGAATGACGTGAAATTGGATGATCTGCTGCGCGAGTGTGACCTGCAGACGAGCCTGAACATGGATGTTGTGGTCGAACAGCATGCCAATGTGAACCGTATCCAGCAGTCGGGATACCGAAAGAATTGGAACAAGGGCCCAAAGCCTACCTCTAGCAATGGTGGCCCAAAGCCTTGTGATACCAATGATCGGCCCCGTGGAGACAAGCGAAATGATGTGTGTCATCATTGTGGAAAGCGAGGACACTGGGCAAAAGAGTGTCGCTCAGATTCTGGAAACCGTGGAGGTAATTTTTCCAAGCAAGGAAAACAAAACCGAAACAAGGACTGGAAACCGAAGGTGAACCAGGTTGTGCAAATCAATGCTATTGATTCAACGCGCAAGGACGTTGAGATCTCAATCGGAAGCACTCATTTTACGCTGCAATTAGATACTGGCGCCGCCGTAACTATTATTGACGAGGCTGTGTGGCATCAGTTGAGCTGCCCACCACTTACGCCGTCGGATATTCAACTACGAGCTGCCAACGGTAGTCGAATTGACGTGAAAGGATTGTTTGAAACCCGCTTTCAAGTGAAAGGCATTGAGGGACATGGCCGTTGTTTTGTCACCAAAGACATTCGGTTGATGGGGCTTGATTGGATCAATCAGCTGCCACAATTCGCATCCTGTTTCGATGAATTGTGTGTCAATAAGGTTCAAGCGAAGCAATCAAAGCTGGAAAAGGAACTTGTTGAAAAATACCCAAGTGTATTTACGGATGGTCTAGGCTTATGCACTGTTGCTAAGGCTGAGTTACAGCTCAAAGCCGATGCACAACCAATTTTTCTGCCATTCCGACGCGTCGCATTTTCTATGGAATCAGCCATTGAAAAGGAAATTGAACGTCTTGTTGGTTTGACTGTGTTGAAACCAGTCACGTACAGCGAATGGGCGGCTCCGGTCGTTCCCGTCAAGAAGAAGGACGGTTCATTGCGACTTTGCGGTGATTTTTCTACCGGCTTGAATGATGCGTTGCAAGATTACCATCATCCTCTTCCCACAGCGGAAGAAATTTTCACCAAGCTCAACGGTGGACAAGTGTTTTCCCAGATTGACTTGAAAGATGCTTATTTACAAGTCGAGGTTGAGGCTTCTAGCCAAGAATACCTGACAATCAACACACACAAGGGACTTTATCAGTATCAACGACTGATATTTGGTGTGAAAACAGCCCCCGGTATTTTCCAGAAAATTGTGGATAATTTGATCGCAGGCTTGGACGGTACCGCTGCCTACCTGGATGATCTGTTGATCACCGGCCGGAACCGGGAGGAGCATGACGACAGGGTACGTCAGTTGTTTGAGCGAATCGAAAAGTTCGGATTGCGCGTCAAAATGGAAAAGTGCACGTTCGGCCAGGCTTCGGTAAAATATCTTGGCTTCATTCTCGATGCCCAAGGCCGAAGACCCGATGGCGAACGCACGGCTGCGATAGCAAATATGCCACGACCTACCTGCCTCAAAGAAGTTGAAAGCTTTTTGGGCATGGTTTCGTTCTACCAGTCTTTTATTCCTCGTATGCGACAGTTGCGCGCCCCGCTTGACGAGTTGAAGAGAAAAGACGCAAAGTTCCTCTGGCGTGAGGACTGCGAACGAGCGTTCCAGTCGCTCAAGGAAATTGTTATTTCCGATTTGTTACTCTGTCACTATGACGCCAAGTTGCCGATCGTCGTCGCCGCTGATGCCAGTGAGCAAGGCCTTGGGGCAGTCATTACCCACCGATTCGCTGATGGAACTGAAAAAGCAATCGCACATGCTAGCAGAGCATTGACTGTGGCAGAAAAGAACTATAGCCAGATTGAAAAAGAAGGCTTAGCCCTCGTATTCGCAATTCGGCGCTTCCACAGATACATCTACGGAAGGCGTTTTGTATTACTGACGGATCATAAGCCCCTTTTACCGATATACGGGTCGAAAAAAGGAATCCCACAACACACCGCAAACCGTTTGCAAAGGTGGTGTTTGCAATTGAACAACTACGATTTTTCTATTGAATATCGTAACACGACCAAGTTTGGTCAAGCGGATGCCCTTTCCCGTCTGATTCCGCCAAAATCGGATCCTGAAGAAGATGTCGTGATTTCGCAGATAGAAATCGACATTTCAGCCGTTTTTGAGGATAAATTGAGCCAAATCCCAGTTTCACACAAGGAAATTGCTGAGCAAACTGAACAGGATTATTCACTCAGCGACGTGATTGACTCTCTGAAAAGTGGTTCTTTTCCAGACTGTTTGCCAGGCTCGTCGTTGTACGCCTACAAAAGTCTTGTAAATAACTTGTCAATTCACCAAGGCTGTTTGTTTCTGAAAGAGCGAGTTGTTGTGCCGAAAAGGCTGCAATCGCGAATCCTGAAAATGCTTCACGAAGGCCACCCGGGCCAAACGAGAATGAAATTGCTCGCAAAGCAATACGTGTACTGGATTGGCATGGATTCAGACATCGATCGCATAGTGAAAGAATGCGAAGGCTGTCAGAAAGCCCAAAAGATGCCTGTAAAAAGTGAATTGACTCCCTGGCCTACCCCAAATCGTCCAATGGAGCGCGTGCATATTGATTATGCCGGTCCGATTGATCACAAAATGTATTTGATCGTTGTCGACGCTTACTCAAGATGGCCTGAAATCTTTGAGTGTAAGGTGGCAACAAGCAGAGTGACGATTGCCCAGTTGAGAGATGTTTTCTCGAGGTTCGGAGATCCGGAAACGCTCGTTTCGGATAACGGAACTCAATTCACTTCCAAGGAGTTTGAAGATTTCTGTAAGGAACGTGGAATTACCCATATTCGCACGCCGCCGTTCCATCCCCAGTCGAACGGATTGGCCGAACGTTTCGTCGATACCTTCAAGCGCGCTTTGAGCAAAGCCGCTGGTTCGACTAACGCTGAAACTTTGCAAATATTTCTGCGAACTTATCGGTCCACCCCTTGCCCATCTTCACCAGAACAGCTATCTCCGGCTGAAAGGTTTATCGGGAGAAAGCTCGTTACTCCCATTGCTCGCTTGCGTCTGCCTCAGAGCAACAGCAATTCTCGTGCGAATCTCATCTTTCCGAAGGGGGAGAAGATGAAGATGGTTGAACAGTACAACCGGAAGCACGGCGCAAAGAAGCGTTCCTACGAAATCGACCAGACCGTCTGGGTTCGAGATTATAAAATACCTAGCAAACCTATCTGGGTAGAAGGACGTATTTCTAAATTATGTGGAAAGTCCATGTACGAGGTTGAAATTACCTCTGGAGTCGTTTGGCGTCGACATGCCAACCAGCTACGTGCTCGATTCGTTCGAGACGTACTCGATGATATCCTGGAAGAGTTCGATCTTGCCAGCGATGATAAAGTCAATGTGCAGGACACCGCTCCACCTCTTGACAAGCCTCTCGAGAAGCCAGCTGCATCATCCGCCACAACTCCTACATTGATTCCCCTTGCACCTGTTCCGAATGTTCCCCATCCCACTGCTCACCGGTCGACAACACCAACCAAGTCGCCACCGAAGTCGCATCCACGATCACCGGCAAGATCACCAGCCGTGCCGCGACGACCTCAAGTTGAACTGCCCGAAATCGTTGCTCAACAACCGCAAATTGACCAACTCGATGACGTTGTTCAACAACCACAAGGACGCGACGACGAACCTGAAGTTCGTCAACAAGATCAAGCACAACCTGTGAAGAAGACGAAGAAGACTGATGCCCTTGGACCGATCCTTCACCACAAGCGCATCCGGAAGCCGCCGTCGCGATATCAAGATTGAAGTGCCGTCAACGTCGTCTCCATCAAGCTCAACTTCATCACGAGTCAAGCTCTTCATTCAAGGAGGAAGATGTTGCGGAAGCAAGAGAAGAAAGTCTTTTGATTCAATTACGCGATGCCTGTACGGCGCACCCCTTTGCACCGCGCCCTGTGTGCGCCCTCCCCGTCCCCCGGCACAAACCCCTTTTTTGTGCGTGTCTTTTTCATTCTTTCCACTCCGCCCGTCTTGTCTGGCTGCTTGTATTATTTTAGGCTATTGCCGTTATCGTAAATAAACTTTGTTCTCTCTTCTTTCGTCCATATCAATTCAGGTGTCAAACGACTCTCTCGCAAGGTATCCCCTTGGATTGAGCCAGCACTCAAGAACTCACGCACAGCCACATCTACAACATAAACAATGCGTCTATAGTTTTAAAACTTTATTGCATCATCATATAAGTTAAATTAAAAGCAAAGTCGTACTTTAGAGCCTGAACTTCCTGCGCTTCTTCAGGATCTGCTCAACGTCAGCTTGGGCAGATGGGATGAGGAAATGGCACCCAATCTAGAGATTTGTGATTGCTTAATGGTTTTGTTTAGGTTTGCGTTTTCAAACGCTACGATTTTCCGACTTTAAAAGATCGTTCTATACCTCAAAAGTCATCTCCTGGTCCAAGCATTCCCCAGTGCGCCAAAAGTACCAGTCTCCGTTGCGGTTGATGGACTAAAATTGTTAATATTCTTGAAATAAAGACCAAAAGGTATATTTATGGCATATTTATAAGATTAAGCGTTGGAATCTATATACTTTAAATAAGCTAAGTTTCCGAATAAACTTTAAGACCTACCCTGTACGTGCCCAGATTCGTGCACTTGTGGTTGTTCGACGGGGTCTTCCAAATCGAGTACGCCGCTCCGGTTTCCGGGCAGTACAGCGGGCAAATGACGGCCCTTCCGGTTGTGCCGGTCTCCTGAAAAAATATTTTTAATCGTCGTAATCGTTTCTTCAAAGGTTGCTCCATTTTATTACCATAAAAAACTAATTAAAAGTATGATTTTCACGCCAAATTCCTAAAATAATTTACCTTTTAAAAAAATTTTTTTTTTTTTTTTTTTTAAATGTTTACAATTTTAACTTAGGAAATACGGGTAAAAAATAAAATAATGATTAATCAAAAATTTAGATAATTAACGCACCTCAAAGCACTCCTGATTTGTGGCCGCCCGAAATTCTTGGCTGTCATCGTCGCGCTTTTTCTTCAGGAATAGCGTGCAATCGGTGCCGTTGCCCGACGGTTTTTTCGTGCACTCATAACGACGGTATTCTAGAAAAAGACTTCTACAAGATTAAAACAGCTTTTAAAAGAGAAAAATAGACTTTAAAAAGCTCGAAAAAACCCTCCGAACTCGCTCACCATGATGATGGCCGCCTTGGGCAAAAACAGTAGCGATGAGGGCAGAAATGAGCAAGTAGCTCTGCATGTCCGGAGGCTTGATGGGGATGATGTCCGACATTCTCGAGGAGCACTGTTTCTTTATATATTCTCGCGAGTCTCGAGACGGTTCCGCTAAACACCTCTGCCCACCTCCATCTCGGGATTTTTAGCCAGCCAAACGTGGTAACCGGTTTTTTCCTTGGTTCTCACTTTGTCCGAGATGTCGCTAGCCAGCCCCCGGGGGCAACAAATAGCAACAAAGAACAGAAACGGTTCAGCATCTAATTGTTTCCAATCTAAATGGCAGCGTTTTCAAACCTTTTTTACTATTCCTGGACGTCAAAAATAATACAAAAAGTAATAAAACAAAAGCCTCGATCTTTAAAAAAATCAAAATTTTAACTTATTCTTGCGTAAGCGTAAAACTATAAAAATTCAATGAATAGATACGAGACATCCATTTCTCGACCAACATTATAAACATTTAAGTTTTCGAAATAGTTTTCCTAGCATAAAAGAATCTAAAATTCGGGAAGAGATAAAACAAAATATTACTATTACATCAATAGGTACAGAGTTGTGGAAACAAATTCAGATTATTACAAAACATAAAATTTCGATTACAAGAAACGCAAAAAATCTCGATTTACGTCTGAAATTACCATTTTTTAGCGAATTTTATTAGGTTTGCTAAAAGTCTTCCAAGTTGAATAACAATAAAATTTACTAAAACACTATTCAAAAAATTGCTATTACGTTCCTACGCATATCTGATTAGAAAAAATGTCGGATCAAGAATACCGGAAAACAATTCGCAAGAAAGTTCCAAAAGAATCCTTCCTGCATGCCCAGCTCACAAAATTCATGAAATTCTCGGTCAAAACAGTTTATACAACAAAATTCGCGAAAATTCCAAAATTCATGGGTCAGGTCTAATGAAACGAGATCAATGGTGAGCGACGAGAGAGGGCTTCAAAGGGAGGGCTACGTTACGCTACGCAGCGCGGCCAATATTCTCGGGGGTTTTCATGAACAAGGGGGAAAATGAGAGTGCTACAGATTAAATGTAAGAATAGCGTCAATAAGGGCCAGCGGGGCGGGGGAATTTAATGATTGGCGGCCGGGGGCCGAACGTGGCCGGCGGCTTGGACGCCAGGCTGGCGCCAGTAGGCCAGGTACTGCGCGAGGAGGGCCATGAACGCCTGGAAAAAAACGTAGATTTTGGCAATAGAAATTTCGAGGATGTGCGTTAAAACTTCGAAAAGTGACTGTTTTTAATAAAAATCTGCCTACTGGCATCATTTTCAAAATTATCAATTCGAAAATTCATAGTCATTATTTCTAAAAAACGTTGCTTCGAAAAGTTACTAACTTTATTGAATTTTTTTTGACGTATTTGTTTTGATAAATATTTTATTTTGTTTTCATAGATTTTGATGGCCTGATTTGATCCAAAAAAGCAATTTGAGCCATTTTCTAAAAATCGTCGTCCCGAAATCATCTGCAAAAAAACAAAGCCATCCAAAGGTCCGTCACAAAGGATTTTGAAAAGTTTAAAAAGTGAAAAAGAGTTCATTTAGCTACGTCCCTTAAGATTTTTATATTTTCGCAATTTTTTCGACGTGGATTTTCGAAGTAATGACGTTTACCAAGATCTAAGGATACCTCAATAATTTCCGGCGTCATTCCGGGCGGCGGGACGACCGGCTGAATCGGCGGTGGTTGTGGCACGGGGGCTGGCATAGGCATCACCGGCGGAGGAACGGGGGCGGCTGGCACCGGGTTCTTCATGGCCGTCATGGGCGGTGGCTTCTTCGGATTCTGGCCCGACCGCAGCTGTGGCGTGCGCATCGTCGACATCGGCGGCGGCCTCTTTGGGTTCTGAAAAAAAATGTAACACTTTGGAAAATAATGAATAACTAATAAATAATAAATTTTTAAACTTTTAACAAATCAAAAAAAAACAGAAAATACGTTTTAATAATAATTTTATAACCAAAACAAGCCTTTTAAAAAACTTAGAAAACCAATAAATACCTGATCTTTATTGCTCTTATTGTTGGAAGCCAGCGACGTGCGGTCCTTGGTCCTCGGCCTGCCGCGGGGCTAAAAAGTGTCGAATCTCCGAAACCCTAAAAAACCCACCCTAGGCGCTGACGGGGCAGTGGACGTGCTCGGGGCGTCGGCCGGTGGCAAGAATTGGACAAGCGCCGGGCGACCGTCGATGATCACGGACGTGGCGGACGAGCTGGGCTGGCACTAAAAATATGAATAAATAGTACTTACTAAGTTTATGCTTAATAATCAAAAAACCAACATTTAATTCTTTTAATTTTTTAAACGTTACAATACAACTTTACATTTTAATTTTTACTGACCACCAAGGCGTCCTCGAGGCAGCGCGGGTAGCCGGCGTGGGGGGTTGGTGGTTGTTTGGCGTTCTTGCTAGCCTTGCTGGGACGTCCGCTGCGCCGTGGTGGTGTTTTCTGAATGGAAATCAAGTTTAATAAACCTAGCAGGATCATCGATGTATTTTTATTCATTTTCCTGATACTGTTTTCAGCTTTTAAATAAAAAACGCAATTATTGAGGTTCCTTAACCCCTTGTGCATTATCGGGGGAGGAGGTGGGTTTTTTTCTAAAGTTTTTATTCAATTCGAGATCTATGTATATAGAAAATAAATAATATGAGTTTCGGCAGCCAAATTTCGTCCTATTTCAAACGTAAAATTCTTAAAAAGCTCCAAATTTTGAAATCTTGAAATTTTCGCCGGAAAAGTTTATCCCCTTGATATTGCAAACGAACCCAAAAGCTTTTCAAAAAGCACGAAACTCTCACCATCGTTTTCTCCACCGGAGGCGCAATGTTCAGCGACTTAGAAACGGGAGTAGCCGGCCTCTAACACGCAAATTTTAGGTCCATAAAAATCCAGCAAACCTGCTGTGCCTGAGCGACTGGCTGACTGTGATCGAGGCCCCAACTGCCGTCACCTCGGTTGGCCAGATCAAAGGCAGACCGCGCTGGTTGTGGAATCTAAAAAAAACACAGATAATTTAAAAACATAATCCCGACATTCCACATCCTGTCGAAAGACTGAGTGGCTTGTGGCTGACCCATTCCTTGGTTTCCGGCGAATCGCTAAAAATAAAATTAAGAAAAGGGGAGAAAAGCTGACATGATCTGGCACTGACTGCGAGCCGAACGAGCGGTTGGGCTAAACAACCGGATATGAGGAGAAAAAGAGAGGCTACCTGAGACTGGGGCTGCAGATTCTGGCTCGGCAAGCACCAGCCATAGGGGGCCAAGGGGCGTCCGGGGGTGAAGAACTGGAAAAAGGGATGAGTAAATGCTAGAATTTAGTTTGGCGTGTCTTAACGCTTTAACGCTTATCTAAAACATGCTTTATTCGTTCCCCTATACTTTCTGATGTTAGTAAAAACCAAAAGCGCCAGGAAATTACCCCAAATTGAAAATGAAATTATAATTTCTACAAAAATGTCTTACAGGCCAACGTTTTTTTTAGGCCCACAAAAATTTTTAGGGTTTCGACTTTTTCAAACACCGTTTTAAACCTAAGATAAAAGTTTTTCAAACTTCTAAAAACGATGTTTTTGGCTTTTCAGGAAACAGACATTGTCAGTTTTAAAGTTTGCCCCCACCCCCGATAAAGAAATTAATTGTATCATTTTTCTAGAAAAATAGCAAGAAAAAACCGAGTTCAGGTGCGGCTCGGGCACCGGGTTCAAGCGCACCGGGTAGGCGGGCGGGACAGCCGACTGCTGTTGCTGGTCCTGCAACTGCCTCAACCGAGCGCGCTAAAAAAAGAGTCTAAAGTAAGTTGAAATCCGCTTTCAAGGAGTATAAAAGTTCTAAAAAAATTTCCCACCTTCAGTGCGGACCCAATGTCCACGTAGGGCGCGTAGCGGGCGGGCGGGTGGATGTTACGAACCGGGCGCTGAAAAAAAGACATAAAACTCAAATTTACCGCAGTTTTAAAATACACTGCTTAGATAAAGTGAAATCTATACAAATAGCGTTTACTTTTCACGTTCTGATCTTTCACCTATCTAGACAAGAAGCTATTTGTATGTTTTGAGATTAACCTTTGTTGAAAGTTAAACTTGCTATGTGTTCTAAAAACTTGAAAATGCTCTAAAACTTTCAAAATAAACCAGGAACAGTGTGAAAGATAAAGATTTTAAAAAAAACAGACATAACGCTAGGGAAAAACCATTTTCTGTAAAGTTTTACGGCTGTTCTTTTTCAAAATAAACTTTTAGCGTTAAAAATCTGCAGGAAAACACCGAGAATTGACTACGCAACTACAAAATATATAAAGTAAATCGATAAAACGACAAATTCTATCTTTTTTAGAAATACAAGAGAACCTTACATGCACGCCGATGAACTGCACCGAGCTCGACGAGCTGTCGCTGTGCTGGCTGGTGTTGAGATCGTCCGACTGTTGGTTGTTATTTGTTTCGCTCTAAAAAATGAAATTAGTCGACTTTGAAAAGATATAAAAGTCCGGTAATCAATATAAAACGTACCCTTTCAATCTGCTCCTCACACGATGCGAGTAGGAGCTCGAGGTTGGAAGCTGCAAAAAATAGTGTAAAAAACCTTAGAAAATGTACCAGTCTGGTCATGGGCCATTGTTATTGCGAGTTCCAAGCAGTGCGAAATGTTTCAAGCTTGACGGAGCTTCAAAAGCCGTGCTAAAAAGGATTTATTGTTGAGAAAAAACGCGGAATAAGTAGAACTTGGAAAATGGGAAATTAGCTCAAAATTTGAGTTTGTCTCAAAACCAAATTCCGGCAAAAATCGAAAAGAAATAAGGAATTTAGATAATTTGCAAAAAAAATTTCCTAGCTAAACTAAAATTAAAATAAAGATCCGTTAAGAGTTGTCATTCGACCTGAGTCGAGATGGCCGAAACTTTTGTAGGCTCCCGCAGCGCAAACTTTGTAAAATCGATAACTTTTTTTCTAGCGTAGAATTCCGTTATTTCGTTTTCATTTTTGATCCTGTGAGACTATTTCCCACATTTTGAGTGATTAAACTATGGGTTTTCAAGCTAGAATGATAAAGAACGGCCTGCTTGCCCTGTTCCGTGCGCGGAAATTCTTCGGAGCATCTTCCCTCCTGCCATTGTGATTCTAGCATGAGAATTTTGCATTGCCTAAAAAGTCTAAGAAAGTTTTCTGATGCCATTTTAAAAAAATGAAGAAAAATAAACTCTTTTTTCCACCAAAATATGCATTTTCTTTGTTTTTTTATGGTTTTACCAGGTGATTCCCAGCTTTACACCGGCGGCGGCCGTGTTTCGCCCTGTCTTTCCCGTTTCTGGAGATTGCCTAGAACGCGAAAAAGTGATTTTTACTTAACTTTTCAGCCTAGATTAAAGCGATAATTTAAGGTTCTATGATTTTATGGTCTTCTTTACTTTTTCTGGCTCTTCCAGCTGATGCCCAGCTGTGCGCGTGGCGCGGGCACCGTTTCGGGGTGCCTTTCCAAATCGCGGCTCGGAGCATTGTGCCCCCTTCAAACGCTAATCCACAAATCCCGCTGTGGCTCCTCACAGTTCGTGCTCACAGTTCGGGTACTCAATCCTTATATAGTGACTGCAGGCATGGTTTTGTTCGGTTCACTGGTCAGCATAGGGTTTTTGGTAAGGGTGGGGTCATTTTTCAGGGTTGAGCTCAAGGTTTTTTGCTTTTCGAGCGGAAATGTCGTTTTTTCAGGCTAGTTTTTCAAACTGTCTTGTTCTAGTTTCTGGTCTTTTAAAAAAAGATAACAGCCAGAAAGATCAGAGTTTTTGAAGGCAAAAAAGAAAAAGCTTGTTCCTCCTAATATATATTTACTTTTAGTGCTTTTAATGGCGATTTAGCAAGTGCTTTTCCGCCGGCAAAGGCTTTTTTTTGGCTGGGAAAGCAATTGGATAGTTTTTTTTCAATGAATTTGATCTGCGTTGGAAGCTTTATAAAATTTATCATAACTTTTGTAAACTTAACTCTTTAACTTATCTTTTTAGACCTGAAAATTTAGAGAACTTAGCTTAAATCGCGACATAAATTTTGTATAAGTGTTATTTTTATTAATATGATTTTTAAAACGGTTTCCTAGGTCCGCTTAAAATGCCCCATTTTGTAGTTTTGTGCCAGTTTGTCAACCCAAATCTGTAGCTGCTCACTCAGTACAAACCATACCTTTACGGCTTCTTCGTAATCACGCAGTTGCTGAGCTTTTTCTCTTGCTTTTTCCTCGTTCCTTGCCTACCTTCGCGATTAGCTCTTTTTGTAGTGTTGTCGCGCTGTGTGATAACGCGGGGCCCAAGCGGCTAGAGGGCGAGAGAGAGCGAGAGAGAGAGAGAGAGAGAGAGCGAGATAGAGAGCGAACGAGAACGAGATACAGTGAAAAAGAACGTGCCCTGGGTTTGCCTCCCTCAAATAAGGGCTCCATCACTGTCGGTCAACAACCAGGAGCCAGGCCCTTGGCTGGAAGAAAGTGTCCAAGTGACTGACCACTACCCTATTCATTTCTGGCATCAAACTTCCGCATTTTAGTGTGAATTTTGTGTAGCTTGCAGCTCGACGTTGACATAACCTTACTATTTACGCATTTATGGAGCTTGTAGTTGGGTTTGTCTGCTATTTAAAGCCGGATTCCGGAAGCTGGATATCCCATTCTAATCACGCACCTCTTCTGATTTTGACACCAGCATACCAGACCCCAATTCGCGCGAATTGGTTACTAGCCTTTTGACGTTTATTGGTATTTGACACTCCGAGCTAATTTTATTTTTTAACAAAAAATTATGAATTTTTTTACACGTCTAAATCAGATTTATTACAAAAACTTCTTTCGAAATCTTTCTCTCTCTCTCTCTCTCTCTTTCTCGCTCTCTCTCTCTCTCTCTCTCTCTCTCTTTCTGGCCAGAAAAAGAATATCCGGACCATCAAAAGCTCAAAGCTTCACATTTTTCGTTATCGTTTCCCGTCAGGTTTCCAGAATTTCCTCATGTCCCGCCCCGTTCCTCGCGTTTTGTTGTGTTTATTTCTGTGCGTTCTAAAAGGTGTCCGGGTGGAAGGGGCGGGTGGGCGAATCAATCGGGCACTTTCCGGGATGGAAGTCCCTCTCTGGAGGGCATGGTTATCAGATGGGCCAGTGTCGATTTGTGTACCCAAAACAATTCACCCGCCTTTTGTCTTTGAAGAGCCATTCACAGTCTTTTTGCTTACCCGGCTTTGGTTTTTGCTTTACAAAAGGACAGCTATTTTTGGGTCTAGCTCTTAAATTTTGCCAGTCCATCGTGACAATAAGCTAACCGAATTTTTGCAAAAATTATTCTATTTTTTTCGTGAATTCGGAAAATTGACGCGATCAGTCAGCACGGAATACAAAGTGCAAAACTTTTTAAAAATGTAAATAAAATTTAGCATAGATCTGGAAAACCTGATCTTTTCCTGATTCCTGTTCCGGAATTCGCATAAACTGCCGTATTTTTGCCATGTTCTACAGTTTTCTGGCCGGTTTGTCTTGCCAATCCCCTTAAAATAGAAAAATCGTTCTTTTTCCGGTTTTTTTGAGTCGACCGGAAGTTTGGAAGAACAGAAAAAGCTCCAAAATTTTCAGATGAGCTCCAGAAAACGCGTATGTATCATTGGAGCAGGGGCCAGCGGGTTGCCGAGTATACGGTAGGTTTTTTGGGTTCTAAGCCAAGCCTAGCCAAACCTGAGACATGCCTAAACCACGCCTAAATCAGCCAGCTCTGATCGTCGCTTTAATTCCAGCCACGCCGTCCTGTACGACTGCGACGTGGTCTGCTTCGAGGCGTCGCATGCCATCGGCGGGTTGTGGCGCTATAAGCCCGAAGATACGGATGGTACGTTTTCGTAGTTTTCGTAGTTTTCGTAGTTTTCCGTACACATTCGTACTTTATTAGTACGTTTTTGTACGTTTTCCTAAACTTTTATCAGATCTTAGTACGTTTAAGTACGTTTTCGACCGTTTTCCACTGTTCCCATGCGTAAACCGTCAAAAAATTCCCGTTTTAGAGGGTACCGTGATGAAGACGACCGTCATCAACACGAGCAAGGAAATGACGGCCTACTCGGATTTCCCGCCCCAGCCCGAGGCGGCGAATTTCATGCACAACGCACAGTTGTTGAAGTTTGTAGTTTTGAGCGTTTCAAGGATTTAGCAAGGCAAAAACTAGGCCTTGAAGGAGATGTAACAAAAAAGGCGTGGAAATTCCGTCCTCGTCAGGTATTTTAACGACTACGCCGACGAGTTCAACCTCCGTAAATACATCAAATTCCACCACAAGGTGCTGAACGTCGAGCGCGCTTCAGATTATGTGAAGACCGGGAAGTGGAAGGTCACCTACAAGGACAAGTAGGTCTCTCTCTCTCTCTCTCGTTCTTTCGCTCCCTCTTCTTGCTCTTAATTACTATTACTTTCAGCGAGGGCCAACAGAAGGAAGAAATCTTCGACGGTGTCCTCTGCTGTACCGGACATCACACAACTCCATGGTTGCCGGAAAAATGGCCCGGTCAAGATACGTAAGTCGTAGACGAGATTGAGAGAGAGAGAGAGAGAGAGAGAGAGAGAAGGGAGGGGGCTTGCAGACTAGAGACGAGATAGAGGGCGAGGGAGAGAGAGATAATTTTTCAGATTCCCCGGAAAATGCGTTCACTCACACTCCTACAAAGACCACCGCGGCTATGAGGACCATACCGTAGTCGTCGTTGGGGTCGGGAATTCGGGTGGTGACATCGCCGTCGAGCTGTCCAGGATCGCCAAGCAGGTTTGTAGTTCGTACTTGTATAATCGAGTTTTTTGGGTCTTTGCTACCTCGTGCTCCAACATCTAAATCTCCTTCAGGTCTACCTCGTCACCCGGCGCGGCACCTGGGTGTTCAACCGAATTTTCGACTACGGCGAACCGTTCGATTTTGTGGTTGGAACGAGGTAATGGTCTAAAATGAAATATGATGTTAAGAATACAAATTTAGAGCGGCGAACTACCTCCGCGGTGTCGTCCCGACGAAAATGTCCACCTGGTTTTTGGAGAGCAAGTTGCAGGTAAAATCACGCGTTTTTACGCACAAATCATAGAATCAGTCAGCGTCCAGAACATTGCGAAAAGGATTAATTATATCCACAAAAACTTGATAATTAAGAGGCATTCCAAACGGAATGGTTTTTCAGCACCGTTTCGACCACGAGAAGTACGGTCTGCGGCCAGCACACCATGTATTCGGGTAGGTTTTGCGAATTATCTGGTTCTCTCACTCTCTCCGCCCCCTGCTCACGAACTCACCTGGAGCTCTGCTAGCTTGCCCTTGCCAAACTTTAATGTTGTAGTGCCCACCCTACTGTAAATGACGAGCTCCCGAATCGAATCGCGTGCGGCATGGTGCGGATCAAGCCGAATATTTCCGAGTTTAAGGGAAATACCCTGGTGTTTGAAGATGGCAGCCGAGTGGAGAATGTGGACGATGTGGGTCGAAAAAGACTCTTGCTCTGTTTCTCTCCCTCTCTCTCTCTCGCTCTCTCTTTAAAAATTTTTTTTCAGGTGGTCCTAGCTACCGGATACTCCTTTTCCTTCCCGACATTGGAAAAAGGCAATCTCATCCCTGTCAAGGACAATGAGGTATTGAATTAGTTTGTTGTTCATACCTTAAGACTTTAAAGGGATGGTGACATCAGTTTTAGACGGGCGAATACTGTTGCTGAACCTTAGAGTTGAAATTGCTAAATTCAGAACTTTTCCGACGCAATGAAAAACTTGACTTTCGCGTCCCTTTATTCATCGTGTTTTGAAAATTCCGCTACGATACGGCTTTTCAGGTCTCCCTCTACAAATACATGTATCCGATGGACATTGAGCACAACACTCTGGCGGTGATTGGATTGATTCAGGTGTGGAAAATTTGGAGTACAGTAGTCTCGTAACCTGCTCTAAACGCTTCAGTTAAAAATATACACTGTACTTTTACAAGCTTTTTACAATTGGTCCTCAATAATGCCAATTTCTGTAAAAAAACTAAAAAATAAAGGTTATTCCCCTTTTTCAGCCCCTCGGCTCGATCATGCCAATCTCCGAGATGCAGGCGCGCGTCTTTTTGTCGGTGCTGACAGGAGGTAGCTTTGGAGAGTGAGGATCTTACCGTAACCGTCTCTAGAATCAAAACTTCCCAGCCGTGATGAAATGAAAAAGGACTCCGAGATGAAGCGCCGGATGATGGCTGGGAGATTTGTGAAGAGCAGGAGGCATACTATTCAGGTACACAAACACACACACTCTCTCTCTCTTTCTCTCTCTCTCTCTCTCTCTCCTCTTCTTACTCTCTCTCACTCTCTCTTGTCTCTCTCTCTTTATATCGTTCTCTATCTCTCTCCCTCTCTTTTCTCTCTCTCTCTCTCTCTCTCTCTCTCTCTCTCTCTCTCTCCTTCTCTTACTCTCTCACTCTCTCTCTGTCTCTCTCTCTTTATATCGTTCTCTATCTCTCTCCCTCTCTTTCTCTCGCCATCTCTTTCTCTCGCTCTCTCTCTCTCTCGCCCTATCTCTCTCTCTCTCACCTCCACTTTTCCAGGTCGACTTCACTCCCTACATGGACGAGCTGGCCGACCTGATCGGCTGCCGCCTCGACATGAAGCAGTTATTCATGAGCGATTTCTCGCTGGGGATGAGGGTACGGTATCGTTTACCGTATTAAGGGTATTAAGACGTCTAAAACGCCGATTTACTTACCGCAACCGCTTTCCGCTTTCAGGCTCTTTTCGGCCCGAACGTCGCGTACACCTACCGCCTGCAGGGACCGCACAAATGGGCTGGTGCTCGCGAGGCGATCATGAGCGCGGCTGACAGGGTTGCCAAGGTATGGACAATTTTCTAAGGTTTTTCGAGTATGCCTTTGTTAAATTTAAATGTCTTATTTTTCGTGTTACGATGGTTTATTGGCTTCAGAGTCAAGTTACAAATTACTTTTTATTTTAATTAATTTCTTGCGAGTCATAGTGCTCTAAAATATGTATCCTAATTTAACTCTATTAACTTACTTTTTGAAATTTAGTCATATTAAGGCATTTTATAATTTATTAGAGGTTACTATTAATTTTTTAGGCGACCAATATAAAATACAAGCACCCGACGACGATGGAAACTTGGAGAAATTCGCTGATCATTATCGTAATTTTTGCCATTTTCATCTACCTTCTCCGCTATTGTTAAAAGCTTATTTATCATGTCTGTTTTTTTTGTATTTTGTGATGCATTTGTGATATCGGATTACGCGCAATATTATTACGTACATGGCTTTATGCTCGTGCAATGATTAGTGAGAGAAAGAGAGAGCGAGAGAGCGAGAGATGACATGTTTTACTCAATAAATTAAAAATACAATTTGTATTGGCAAGACATTTAAAGTTTGGCACAATCACATGCGAATCAAAGGAATCGAATTCAATTTAAATTCAGATTTTAACCGATATTACTACATAGGTACTGAAAAGAAGAATGGCATTTCAGAGCAAATTCCAAGTCACTACCCTCTAAGAAAAACCAGAGGAAAATTCAGGGCCAGCCCATGCTCATCGATAGAAAAAACTGATGAGAACACGATAGAAAGTACAGTACAAAAAGATGCAAAGTACAACATTGAAAATACTCAACCGGGCTGCGCGCCCGGAATTAAATGCATTCCAACTCAAACGTGGGAGCTGGATTTTTTCGAGGAAGAACTGAAGCACAGAATGAACAAACGAACAAATGCGATAAAAATTTACGCCAGGTAAGAAAAATTAGGTCGCGTAAGCGGTTGGCAAATTGCCACTTGTCGAAAAGCTTGATTGTATATTACTTTTAGGCGCTAAAAAAGTTCAAAACTGAACCTTTAAGAGAGGTTAAGCAATCGAAAATCCTCCATCCGGCTCCATCGTCACTTCCGGAATCTTTGGCCCCTTGATGTCGGGCATCTTGAAGTTGAACACGGGGTTTTGAGCCGGCTGCGCTACCCACGCTTTGGCGTCTTTGTCATCGTCAGAATCCTGATTTTCTTCCTCATCTTCTGTGACCTCCCGCTTCTTCTGCGAGTTCTGCATCCCAGAGACTGCCTGGTCTGAGGTGATGGCGAACGCCTTGGGGATGCTGTCGCCGTAGTAGATCTTGTTGTTCTCCTTGATCGCGTCGATTTTCTTCAGCTCGATGAATTGGCTGAAATAAGGGAGATAATACGAGAATTTGGATACTATGAAATTTTATACAATTCTGAGAGTGACGAATTTCAAAAAAGGCAAAAATTCTTTTTTTTTTGCCAGTTGTTAATCAGAGTATCTATTAATGCGATTACCAGCCTATAGTTCTCAAAATTTAGTCTTAAATTAAAGTTTTAAATACACTCTACCCAAATCTTGAATCTAACTCACGGCGATAGTAGCTTCGCGTTACCCTCGGCTTGCTTCTGCGCATTGTAGAAAGCGGCATCGGCGTTGGCTTTTTCTTTAGCTAAAATCGACGATGTTTCTTTTTAATACATCGATTAAAATCTGCGTATCTTGTTGGAGATTTTTTTAAAAATTTAAATTATAGAGTTTAAGGTTAAAACTGACCCGTATGAATCTCGTCCTCCAGCTTTTGGACCGTCTTTTGCATCTCCTTTTCGGCGATGAAGCGCTTGTGCTCCACGGCAGCCACTTGGGCCTTTTTCTCGGCTTCTAAAGACGTAATTAATTCAATTTAATGTTTTAATATATGGCAATAGAATAGAAGTTAGACAGAAATTTGACATACCAATAATAGCGCGTTTTCGATCGGTTTCCGCCTCTTTTTCGACGACCTTCTGGTGCTCAACAGCGACGAGGAGTTTGGTCTAAAAATTGCTACTATTTTCAAATTGTTTTCAGGTTATTTTAAGGTATAAAAATTCCGGATTACGCTCCAATACAACTTACAAAGGCTTTTGAACCTGTGGCAAATTTAATTTAGGCCTCAAAACCCCAAATTTTCCACCAACGGTTCGCTTTCCCACCAATTTTTATGTAAGCGCTTTTAAGCAAAATATTTAGTAAAAAAATGATACCTTCTCCGCTTCCATTTGCTCGTAGTTCTGGCGTACTTCAGCCGGAATTTTCGGCTTTGTCACTCGGACAGACTGGACATACAGTCCAGGGGCCAAAATCTGCAGCTCCGCTTGAAGCGCACTTTTTAGGTTCTCATCGATTTTGTCTGGAAACATAGGGTTGATTCCATAGCTCCACAAAACGCCACAAAAACTCACCGAATAAATCGATGTACACCTCCTGGATGGTGTGCTTGCTGCAGAACTGGTTGATCTCGTGGTGTACTTTCTGGTAGATGAGCGGCTTGTCGTAGTCTGTAGTGTAGCGGCGTACTGTGTCAATCACTGAAAATAGCGATCTATTTTGAACACTAAATTTAACCGATTTTTCTGCAGGGGCGACCGGCCCTAGTACGCCACGATACGTACGTACCGCTACCATACGCTACTCCTACTCTTCGCAAAATACATTATGACGCGACGTTACCACGAAGCCGTACGCTATTCCCCTACGCCTAGCTACGCCATCTAGGAGGATAACTCAAGATCACGACGGCTACTCAAGGTACGGTGAGAAACATAGGACTACGCTGCGCTACTACGTTACGCTATCAGTGATAGGCGATGAAAAGCTATACATAATCGACAACTAATGTTGTTTCATCGCTTAGAATCGAGAGTCGTAGAACTTCAGCCTTGACAAGCCCTTTAAAATCGACTGACCCGCATCCTCGTTGAGGATGTTGATGACTTCGATGCGATCAAAGTAGATCATGACACCACCCTGGGTCCCGCACGGAACATCGCTCACTTCGTCGGTTTGGATGGTGATCTGGAATTGCCGGTTTTTACGAGAGTCGCTTGCGGTAAAAGTTTTTTTGATCCGATCTGACTACCGCCTCCCCAATTTGTAAAACAGAATTCCTTACCTGAACCAACTTAGCATCGGTGAATATCGGCATTTTCAGATGGTAACCGGGTCCCAGGGTTTCGTTTTGTAGGGCACCACCCTAAAATATGGATATAGCAGGATTTGTTGATTTGTTGTATTTGTCATATACTATTTCCTAGGTCTTTCTTACCTTAAGATTCGAATTTAGAGGACTTTTCTACAGTATCTGCAGCTAAATTATGGAAGATTTAACTTTTAGAAAAAATGGTGAAGCGGAAAAACTTCTAGAGTAATTTTTTCCAAAGCTTACAAAGCACAAAAAAACTACATTTAGCAGCGATAAATGAGACTTATAAGAGTTACGAACACGATTACAGTACCCTGAATAACACAGCGACATGTCCTTCCTGCACGTGGAATATAGCCGAGTAGATGATGCAGCAGACAAGGAACAGCAAAGCAGATGTTGCGAACCCGGTCGCAATCCACGTCTTGTTGATCGGGACGCCCCGATTCGGTCTGGCGGTGTTGCTGGCTGAAAGGGCCGCTTGAAACGACGGTCGACGGGTGGTCTCCAGCCCTGAACCCGCTTATCGGTGAGACTAGGCTTGGCTTAGGCTTGGCTTAGGCTTAGCTTAGGCCTGGCTTAGGCTTGGCTTACAAGGGAACCTCAAGTTGGCACGGTGGAATTTCGAAAAACGCTCGCGGCTACCCCTAGGTTTTCGGCTATGGCGATTCCAACGCTCTAGTCAGAATTTCCTTAATGGGCCTCTGGACAGAGATACAGCACTACTGTTGGGCAGAAAGTTCCGGTCAAAAAGCAAAATAAAAAATCGTGAGCGGATTCGAACCCTCGTCAGCATTCTATCAAGCGAGTCGCTTACCACTCGACCATTCCACTGGTGATTCCACAGTGACGGGAAAGCCTCATAAACCTATCGCTAATGCTAATTTTTCGGATGTTAAAGAGCATTTTCCGGAAGTGCTGTATCTCTGTCCAGAGGCCCATTAAGGAAATTCTGACTAGAGCGTTGGAATCGCCATAGCCGAAAACCTAGGGGTAGCCGCGAGCGTTTTTCGAAATTCCACCGTGCCAACTTGAGGTTCCCTTGTTAGCTTTCGGATAGACATGTTTCAGCCTGAGCAGGCTTTCGGAGCTCCCTAACTAACCATTATTCTCCTGAATCTGCCGCAGGGTGCTATGGATTCGTTGGATGTTTCCGTTCTCGAAGTCGATATTCGAGAAATCCTTCAAATCCGGGTTCTCCAGCCCTTCCGGCGGATGATGTGTTATTTCGTGATGGTGGTCCATCTGGGAGGAGATCGAATGCACCCGGTAGTGGCGGCCTATTGGACTAAAAACGTTAAAAGCTCCACATTTATCAGAATTGAATGTCCTGAAGAATATCCATAAGAAATCTGAGTTTTTAAAGGAACTAGGAAGCGACAGAATCGACGCCATAAAAGCGCGCATTTTATCGTGGAGCGTGGCTGTCGAGACCTAGCCATGGAAAGCGTCGATTATTGCGTTTTGTAGTACCTTTAAAATAATTACCAAGTAGCAGAATTTATGGCGATAAGCTCATGCCAAAATGTCAAATGCCAAAAAGCAAACCGTGTCGGTTCCCGCGCTTCCCAGTCTCTTTAAGAATAGCAAATATCGGAATTCATTACAATACTCTCATAAAAAATAAAACACAGTAAATCGTGTCTTAAAAGGATTTGGCTGGGTTTTGCCCAATTCATCAAGAAGCGTATTCAAGCAAGGCGCGTAGCCCACGAGACCTAGCAAACGGCAGGGGTAGGTTCTCGCGCTTCCCAGTACCTTAAAAAATAATAAGTATTAGCATTCATGGCGCTAAGTTCATAAATATTATAAATGCGAAAAAGATAACCGTAAGGGTCGGGTTTTCGCGCTTCCCAGTGGAATCATCATGTATCAGGATTCATGGTGACACCTTCTTTAATACAATAAAATTCCAATAAATCAAGCCCTAAAAGTTTTAGCTAACCGTTGGCCAGGTGAAAATGAGAGAGCCAAAACCCGAGTTGGTGGGAGATAAATACATTTTCGCGCTCGCCCTCATTTATTTCACAGCATCACCTAGGCGACGTTCGGAAAATGGCAAGAGCACCGCTGGCCAAACTGGGAACAAAAGACGCGCGGGGATTACGCATGTCATAATTAATACTACGCGAGAGTTGGGTTCTAATACCTCTGGAGGGGCTATTTTTGGCCCTGGGAATTGCAGGTATCGTTTGAAAAACGTAGGAAAAGCCCTGAAATAAACGGCACCTTCCAAAAATCATGATTTTGAAATGTTTGTGACGCAAATAGCGGTCGGGCTGACGGTCTTGGGGATATTTTTAGGGACGTTTCATTAATTACTTTTTTCGAGCAGGTGTTTTATGGCTTTCAAAGACCTGCTAGCCTGCCTGTCGAGTAGTAATAAGAACCATTTTTATAGTCTATTCATTTTTTATTTTTCGCAATTTATTTCCCTACTTTGCTTTTCTTCTTTCTTTGTACCGGAAAATAATACATTCTCGCCAGGATCGCGTCAAAAATAACTAAAAATACGCTTAATTATCTCCGCTCGTTTGCCAAGCTAAAGTTTGTACAAATTAAAGCATTATATTGCAATCAAAATAAATATTTTGAGAACTACGGCTTCAGAACTGTAAAAAAAAATATAATTTTCTTATGTTCTCGCTTACCCAATAATTTCCACACGCAAAGCCTTTTATTCTCATCGGGCTAGCTGGAGAATCGGATAAATGAACCTAAAAACCTTTTAAAAACTCAAAGTCCGATAAAAAGCGCATTTCCAAACAATTTCAGTATAGCTCTTTATTGCATGGTCACCGATACACACAAAAGACAACCCGTATCGTCGAGGGAGAGCACAGGCAAAGAAAGGGGAAGACACGAAGGGCACAACATAAAATTAATTCTCAAAACCGGGGAAACACACACAAAACTTTAGAGATCTCTACCTCGTAATACGGTGTGCCAAAAAAGGACGAATTAGCTAACGGGGCTTCTAGGGAAATCAATAAAATCAGTCATGGGATACTAACTAGTGCCTAACGAGGGGCTGCTCTTATAATTTGTCCTTCTTCGTCTTGTCGTCGTCGGCAGAGCTCGTGGCGAAGAAGGTGACACCGGCGACGAGTGCTGTCACGGTAAAGAATTGGGCCATGATACGGTACCTGAAAAATAATAATTAATATAATCAAAGATAAGAAAACTTATATTTAATGTTTTTAATGAAGAAAGTAATAGATTTTCAAAGTTATCACCAATTTAACTAGATGAAATCGGTATTTTTGTATTTATTAGGCAAAAATTTGCGGTTTTAAGGTTAAAAATTCCAACTTTCAGAATTTTTAGCTGCAGTTTTGGGACCAAAATATAAGTAAACGTGTTTTTAAAAAGCAAAAATAAACTTTTTAATAACAAAACGTACTGCATATAGCGCTGGGCGCCCATCCGATCGCCGGCCATCGACTTCTTGAACATGCCGAGCAGCGCGAGCACCGTCAGCCCCATGCCGATGGGCACCGTCGGGTTGCCGGTCAGGTGCGACAGGATACCGCTCTCTTTCTAAAACATAAAGAGTTTGATTCAGCCAGAAAAAGTATACCTTTCCGCCAATATCCTTGCTCGCGTGGTAGCCAATGTCGGTGGGGATGGCGGGGACCTGGAAATGAAAAATTATCAAGTACATCGAAAATCTTGGATCTAAAACGTTCTTTTCAACGCTAAAAAAGTGCTTTATAAACAAGGAATCAAGTGAAACCCCAGCAAAAGCTGTAAAATGTTTCTAAAATCCTAAAATACATAAAAAACGTGAATTTTCTAAAATTCCTAGCATCCATTAAGTATTTTCTAGCCGCTTTTGACGAAATTTAGCTGTATTTCAGTTGGGAACACATGTAGAAAACTTATAAAAAGGTAAAATCTAGGTAGAAAATGAATATTCTCAATTTTGTAAGCAAAACTTGCTGGTTTTTCCTTCTAGAAATAGAAAGAAAATTTATACAAACGCTAGGAGCCACTAAAAACCCGTTTTACATCAAAAAAATTAAAAACTATTAAATATACAAGAGAATTACGCCTAAAAACCCACCCCACTGTACCGCGCATTGTCGGGTGTCCTCGCTAGTTGTTCGGGCGTCAGGTGGGCCTTTTTCCACTCGTAGGACCCCTTCTTCGGGTCTTGTTGGGCCTAAAAACCAATAAAAACACTGGCAAACACTCCAACCTCTTCCAATTTCGTGGTCTCGGCGGCGTGGACGACAAACTGGTTGAAGAGCTGGCGAATCATTTCAGCTTATCTGGAAGCTTTACTATGAATACGATCTCGTCGGAGCCTAGAGAGCACAGTTAGCGGAAAACAACTATACGAAAGGAAAAAACGAAATGGTAGACCCGTGTAGGTGGAGTATCACAAGCGATTAGGCAGCCGGGAAAGTACGTATTGCGAGAGTTCGAAAAATATAGAGAAATGAGAGAAACTAACAGGCCGAATCTAATGCTTTGGTGGGTGGTCGGGCTCTTTGACGCCGTATGGTTTCAATGCCGGGAATTTCTCCTTCAGCCAGCGTACCTGAAAAGAAGAAATGATAAATAAACGATCAACACGTTACTAAAACGTTAAAAACGACGGCTCAGATTTCAGAATTTTTGCCAAACCCTCCAAAAATTTAAAAAAAAAAAACGCCGGAAATCGTCTCAAAACTCACATAGAAAAGCTCTTGTCGTGCATCCGGGTGGACCATTGAGGAGTTTTGGATGGTGTAGTAGGAGATGTGCATCATTCCGAGCAGCCCGATGAATGCGGCTATTTCCTTGGCGCTTTTGCCGCTCAGCTTGAAGGCCATGATGGTGAGGGATTTCACTGAAAACATAAAATTAGTTGCGCAGCTGAAACGATAGCAAAAAAATAGGTAAAGGATAGAAAGGAATAAATAAAAGAAGCAGTGTAAAAAGTTTTCTGTATTTATTACGAATCGCTACGGGTTACAACGGGTCAGTACGCCATTCCGTCCAGTGGAGTGTAGCGTACCACAGAATAATGCAACATTTTCGAAAATGCTTGAAACATCCCGTTTAAAGTTTTTCGGCTCTTAAAAGTCTAAGATTTTGTTTAATTTCGAAAATATAACCAGCTTTAGCCAATTTTTTAATTCAGAAGCCCGGACTTTTCCTTTGAGCAAAATAAAACAAGCAGAAGCTACTTAGGCCATTTTTTAGCAAATTTTCAACCCAAAATCCATTTTTAGCAACAAAGTCTCAATTTGACCGGCTCAAAACACGGAAAGCGCGGTGCAATCCGCAGGGGGGGGGGGGAAATAGCGACGTCTCGTCTGCCCGGCCTTCGCGTCCCCGGCTTGGAACGTGCAAAAACCGAGTAAACAGGCGGAGCAAAGGGCACTTTTTCGAGGGCGGTGGTGTCTCGGTGGCCAGCTTATCGATTTTGAATGGGGGATGATGATGCAAAATGACTGTTTGGACTTATTGGGTTTCGTAAAGGTTTTCGCAGCGCAAGAAATGTGAATTTTTGGCGCTAGAATCCTAAAAATTCTTATTACTAGCGAAAAAGGGGATTTAGCCGGTAATCTGTAAAATTACACAATAGCTGGCGCGTTGTTGATTCAAAGCTTTTTGGTTCTATTTGTTCTCTAGCTATTTAGTCGATTTCGAGAATTTTTAGCTAACACTATGCTAGATTTGCTATTTTGATAAAAACCTTGTCTTTTTGAGTTTTCGATCGGAAAAATACGCAATTTCTGGTGCGTTTTTCGCTAAAAAAAACTAGAATATATTTACGTAATGTCGTTACTAATATCTGGCAGGTGTTAATTTACAGCTGCTTATGACCAGCCGAAAATGAAAAGCTGGTAGGTAAATAGATAATATGGAAAATGAACGCTAATTCGAAGTTTTAGAAATCTAGGGACTAGAAGTAATTAGAAAGGGAGTACTTATAGATAAGTTAATATCTAAGGGTAGAATCTGTTGTCTCGTTGAACCCGGAAAATCCCAGTCTTTATATACTTTTCGGGGGTAGAGGCGGGCGGGGTTTCGAGCACAGAGACGACTCCGACGGACACAATGTCTGCTTCTCGCATTTTTCAGCCACTCTCGCCCCGTTCTGCCGTGTGCGAATTGTGGTTGGAGGGGTGGAGGGGTTGTGTCCGCACACCAACTACCTCCCGCAGCAGCAGTGAACGACCAAGATGTGTATTCGGGGGCGTCTGGAGAGGATTTTGAACTTGGGCACGTGGGTAAGGGGTTTGAATACATCTGGGGGTTTAAAGTACGATCACTGTCGCCCAGGACGATTTGTTTCAACCTGAATTTTCTAGTTTAGCTACTGTAATTCCTCAAATCATCTTTGCTAGCTGCCTTCTAGATCTGGGGAACTAAAGCGTTTTTTTTTCAAATCATGCTGATAGCCGCTGATTTCGAAAATTAAAATAGGTATACTGCTTAAAAATTTTTTTTTCTGTCCTTAATTCTTTCAAGGGTTACTGTAATCCCTCAAGTTGTCGGCCAGCTGTCTCGCCAGATCTTCGTACCTAAATTCCACAACCATCTTTTCTAGGTTCCCTCGAACCATGGAAACCCGTATTTTTCCGGAATTCCTGTTTTTTTACCCTTTTTGTATTCCAATTCCCTAAGTTTCTTTGCCAGCTTGCCCTTGAAAACGGATGCTGGTATCAGATTGCCGTTATTTTAATTTCTAGACCGTATGCCCGAAGATCCTTTGCTAGCTTTCCTAGACCAATTGATTGTTTTCTAATTCTGCATATTGCAGTTTCATTGTATCTTGGCAAGTTTACTACGTGAATTTAATGCTATTTAACCCGAAAAAGTCAAGAAAAACCCGTTTATTCAGCAGAATCATGTCAAAGTGCCATTTTCTTGCACAAATACATTTTTTATTCATTCTGCGTGGTCTCCTCCCCATCGAGCACCATCACTTTTTCCTTAGAGCACTGATCACAGGCCGGGATCCTGATGACAATGTGCGCGGGGCGTTTTTGATAGATCTGGAAGTCAGGGTATTGCTTCGGAGCTGAAACCCAGCTGTCACCGTCCCTTTAAAACCGATTATCGGCGAAGGTTGTTAAAACCCGGTTATTTTCAGTTAGTTTTTTTTAATTGAAAAACTTAGGATCCTACTTTTTTCGTACAAATCGGACACGTGAAATTGGCTTCTTTTTCGACGACTCTCACTTTTGGGCCGCATCCCGAGAAATCGGAGTAGCTAAAAAAGCAGTAATGAAGATTTTGAGCCGGGAAAATTCGGAAAATCGAATCCGGAAGCTCCGTAAACGAAGCTAGCTTGAAAATTTAGCTTAAAAAGCTAGAAAGTCTAGCTTCTACCGAGCATGATCTCCAACTCACCGCTGATGATCCCCGGTATCGATCAGATTCTGCTGCAAAATATCGCACTCGTCGATCCATTCGAAATGGCCGTCATCGAACTGTACTTTGTAGCCGGTTTGGGCGCGGATGTAGCTAAAAACTGCGAAATCTAAGTTTAAATATCATTTAAAATCGCTGCCGCACCTAAAAATGATGTTTTAATGTACTGTAAGGCCCGTGAATCCCCGTAGCAATCGTAAAGAGTACAAAAAACCTACCGCACCGACGCTTTCAGCAACTTCCCTGCTCTTCTAAATTGCACCTCATCCCCGACTTCAGCCACGTTTGCTAAAAAATGGAAGATTATCGCTGGTTTTCGATAGCTGATTTACCTGGCGTCATCTCACGTCCCGGGAACTCGTTGTTCAGCTGAAAATTAAAATGGACGAAGATTTAATAGAACCGGGGTCATTAAAACAATTAAAATAAATCTATAAAATTAAAAAAAAATAAATTCTAAAAATAAATCGGTTTCGAATGCTTCGAAAACTTACCCCAGATCCGCTCGGCTCATCAGAATGGCCGTGCGCCGTCTTCTTCGAGTATTGGGCGGAATCGCTGCAATTTTTGTGGTTTAATAAGATTCGTAGTATGTTTAAAGATTGTTAAAATTCACCAAAAACATCGAAGAATACCATTTAAAAGAGCGCTGCTAATCGTCAAGCTACACAAAGCTTCGTTCTGTGCACCTGCTTTGGGTACGTAGGCCGCGAAATATCGCCGGATTTGGTTCCTAGTGCTTTACTGAATTCGAGCTGCCCTCATCCATTGCTTTCAAGTTTATAGCTTCAGCATACCCCTGTAGTACAGCTCCTTGTTGTACAGCGAGGGCAACGACTTGCATCACAGCATAATGCTCACTCGTTAATTGGGGTAGGTGGATGTTTCTTTGGGATAGTTGAGCCGGATCGAACTGAAATATAACTACTCGAGATAAATTAAAAAAATTGTCTATTCATTTTGACTCAATCCGCGATAATTTCTGTACCCTCATATTTAATACGTATTTAATAATACGCTTTATACGATTTTGCAAGTCTCTAAACCCACATCAAAAACGCTGCCATTCCTGTCGATCAAGCGGATGCCCTGGTTCGTTTCGAGGAGGGAAAATGGCGGGTTTTCGGCCGGTTCAGCATAGTGGCGCTTGCCTGAAAGTCGCCAGAAAATTAATTTTATACTTTTAGAAATTTTAGATTCATCAGAAACTCACGATTCTGGTCGGCTTGTGGCCCGTCGTTGACCATACTCAACAAAAGTTCGACCTAGGAAAATTTTAATAAATTTAGTAGGCACAAAAAAGTATATTAATCGCATAAAGCTTAGTAATGTACTGCATATATATTCTTATAAATATAAATATCAGGCATAAGCGCCTGTCTTTGCAAAACATACCTGCTCCGCCGTTACGGCTTGATTATTTCGTATATTAATTCCAGCAGCTTCGAGCATCGATGACGGGAACTAAAACGTTGTAATAAACCATACTTCTGGCATTTTTTACGTTTTCATCCCTATTTCTATAACCGCTCTATAACTTTTTAGCTCTAAAAACCATACCGTAAGAACATTCCCATCATTGCCCTCGATTTGGACGAGTTCCTCATTCGGGTTTTGTACTTGTTGCTGTCGGGCCATAGCGTTAACTTCTTTTTTAGAAAATTTCAATTCAAAGGCCGAGTTCGGGGAATTAGAGGGCGTAATGGTTGGCCGGTTGCCAGGGCGCCGGGCAGCTGGAGGGGTACGGTGACTAGGGCGCAGTTTAGGAAACGGCGCCAAAAGGCGGATTTTTAGGTTTCAGGGCCATTAAAAATCTAACAATATTTTGCTAAGGTGATAGCAATAATTTATTCGCGGTTTTAATATTGCACACCGAAAGCCCGGTTTTTATTACAATTTTCAATTCACCATCAGAAACCGGCCTTATAACGTATTAAAAATCGTCAGTTTATTAAATTGCATTCAGTAAGCTTTATTAAATTGCTGATATTACAACGAGTTTAATACCGTATACCGGGAGGTCCCGGAACGGGAGATTCCGAGCCAGAATCAAAGCCAGACTCCGAGTTCCCGGGGCTCATATAGCCCCCGGAGACCGGATCTTTGCGTAGCTTCAACTTTGGAAAGTAGGAATCCTCGGATCTGGGTGTAGCACAAAGGGAAGAAATGTCGGAATAGGGAGGACTATAGGCCGGGTCAAGTACATAGGAGTCTCGGGGATTTCCGATGGTTCTTGGCGAAGTTGGGGAGGAGGGAGGCGATTCGAAGCCGATTCCGATGCGGTCGATTATAGGGCGTTCTTTGTTCTGAAAACGTAAAGCTTTTTTGTAATTTTTAGTTTATCGTAGTACTACTGTGCTTACTTGCTGGACGAAATTCCCGAGTTCTGAAGGTAAAATTAATCCATTTTGAGCGTTTACGTTTTTTTTGCGTTTTACACTTCTAAGAAGACTCAGTAAAACTGTAAATAGCCAAATAGAAGCCTCCGTTTCGCAGTAAATAAATTTCACTTCACTTTTTCGAAAAAAAACACGAAAAGCACGATTATTAAATTGTCTGTTTTCTGACCTGAACTGCGCTACGTGTACGCGTCGATACTCTTGGCTTGGGTGGCGTGGCTTGGGCACGGATTGCCAGAGTACGTTTTTTGGTAGGCCGGCCCAGCTTCTTTCGCTCGACGTGGGTCGTGGAGAGGTGTTGTTGGAGGGATTCCCAGAAGTTTTGCCGCTGGACACAGCCTTGATTGAGGCACTCGAGGAAAGCCTAAAAATCAAAATATCTCACGCTCGCGCTCTCCCTCTCCCTCTCCCTCTCTCTCTCTCTCTCTCTCTCTCTCTCGCTCTCTCTCTCTGCCTACCTTCACAATCACAGCTTTGCCCAGTCGCTTCCCAGCAAGCGACTTTGTGTTTAGCAAATTGGGATGTAGACAATTGTATGTTTTCTTGTTGCTCCTGACGTCTCCAGTGGTGTGAGGACGTGTACGTGTTTTTTCAACACTCTTTGAATGCGCTCGAGGAGTAGCTAAATGTTTGAGAGATTTGCGTTTTGAGCCAGCAGAGAATGAGTCGTACCTTATCCGTAACGCGGCGTCTTCGTCTCTGTTTTGGCTTTTGTTTCTTCTGAGTCTCTGATTCTGGCTCGGACATGATTTTCCTTTTTCTTGGTTCCCGACCCTCAACGACTTCTTCAGAAGGTACCTAAAATTAACGCAATCGTCAAGGCGCAGATGGGTCTCACGGCTTCTCTGTAGCACCGTCGGTTGTAACTACAGAGCTTATATATTGATCCCTTTAATTGAGCAGTATTATAACGTTCAGTGTAATATTATATGAGGAGATTCTATAGATATTAGGTTTATTTGTATAAGGCAATTCTATAAATATAAGAGAATACAATTACTACATAATGAGAGACTTACATAATACTAAAATAACAAGAGCAGAAGGGTTAGAATCCCTATTTCATAATGTATCCATCTAAGATGGGGAGCAGATAGGGGAGAGCGAGTGTCCTGGGAGAGCTGATTCGATCCCATTATATAGGACCACTCACCGGCTCCGGATAGGCCGGAAGCCGGGGCACTGAAGGGATGGCGTGATGCCACACTCCCAACAACGCAAAAAGATTTGAATACCAGAGTAAAAATCCGATACTGTTATGATGATACGACAGGGCAATTTCTGGCGTGATGCCACGCTCACGACAACGCAAAAAGAAGATAATGGCAGAAGAAATATTGAGAAATTTGGGATATTGACGTAAGCAACCTGGGGAAACAAAACCAAGTTGGTAGCAAGGAGCGAACAAAGCACATTGAAAAAACAGATCAAGCGATGTGAAAATATTGGCTTATTGTCAGCAGCGAAGCATCGTATTCAAGCGGCGGAGGCGGCGGCAAAGTACCGAAGGCGATTGAGAGCAACGGATATTCAAATGCGTGGCAATGCCCGAACGATGCGGATCATGGAGCAATATGAACAGTATCGGCATGGAGGGCATGGGCGTGCTGGTATTATTCAGGATGCCAGTGACAGCAGGGCTTGAATTCGACATTTCACTCACAAGCAATAGCAGGGATTGGCACGGCGCGATGCTAAGCGCGCAAATTGAGATAGTCAACTTGCAAGGTAGACCGATAAGCGTGGCAAATTCCGTCACTTGAGATGAGAAAAGCCAGCATGAGGAAAAATTTCTCCACTTGAGAAGAGAAAAATTAGCATGAGGGCAAACTGGTCGCCATGAGCACTATTGCAGAGCGCTCCTGTGGAACGCTTCAGAAGAACGCTTTTCAGTAGAAGACCAGATTTCAGGAAATTGTTGCGCAATGAGGATGGTTAACATTCCAAAAAGGTGGATCGTGTACAGAGAGCAGAGGGCGATAAGGCCACCCAATGAATGCAGATTGAAAAACAAATCCAGGGGCGCGGGGCGCCGACGGCATCGCGAAAGCACAGTGAACGGTCGAATAGACCGAAGCAACCAACAGGGATGCAGTTGGCTCTGTGGATGGACAAAATTGAGGGAAGGAAAGCAACCTTACGTGTCTGGGTATGCCAGCCACATTTGGTTGATGCATGGCGGGGAGTTGCAGAATCAGAGCAGGACTAGCACGCTAGTGAAACGCTGTTTTGAGCCAGAGAAGCCGGGAGAACGAGCATGGACAGGACCAGAGAAGCCGAAGCAGGAGGGAAGAGACTGATAACTCTCAAGCGGTGCAGGGGTAGCGCACAGAGCAGAGCTTCGAACAGCTTGTCGAAGTGCATCGGCGACTTCCAGAGCAGGCAAGGCCGACGCCGCGGGCTGCATCCAAGGCAGGGACTCGCAACTAGCGACATCGATGCTAATTGTAAGAGCAGAGATTCCACGCGATGGCCTCATTCAATTGATGGCCGGAGGGCCGGGAACGGCATCCATGAGGAAGAAGCCGAAAGGGTTGGTAGTAGCAGAAGAAGAAAATTGACGGGTAATGTGAGAACATTGCGAAAAGGATTAGTATGAAATGAGAAGAGAAGGCATGATTACGTTATAGGGTAGGATGAGCAGAGTATTCATCTTCACGGGTGGAGATCACTTCATTAAGGGTCGTAAAAAATTGAGCAACAGAGTAGGCATCTTCATTTCGGAGGCGATCACGATTAATTTTTGCTTGCACCCAGCTGGGGTATTTATGGAGCAATCGGAAAATAAGTCCAGAATTGTCGTAATGCTGGTCAATGTATTTAAGTCGATTTACAAGAGCAAGAGTCGTATGGTAAGTCTTGCGAATTTCGCTCAGGGAATCACGAGCAGGGAGAAGCGAGTCAAGTTCGAGATGGATGTGAAAGGCACATTGCATCCGTTTTGCATATTTTTGATCTAATTGGGCAAGGGCATCCTTAATAAATCCTTCTTTCAAAGGGTATGCCTGGACAATGATTTCATCGGAAGTACCGTGCAATGCTTCACGAAGAGCCTTTAACTGATCAATCTCACTAAGGGCATAATCGGTGCAATGCTGTTTAAAGCATTCCATAAAATAAGAAAAATCAGCTTCTTTTCCGTTAAAAGTAGGAATAGGAGGCTTTAATTGCAGAAGGCGGAGGTGCTGCTCGAGGCTGCTCATTTCTGGGGTGGGGACGGGAGCGCTAGGGGCAGAGTCGGAGGAATACGGTAGCAGACGGGTGAGGGGCAAGGCGCACTTGGTTTTCAGTGTCTAACCGAATGCCAGGCCAGCTAGTTCTCAAGCAGTTCAGAAGCGGAAGCGTGCAGAGCAAGGGCTTTCTCTTGCATAGAGTCGAGAAATTCGACTGCGCTGGCCACCACTGGGGCATCCACGTCGTCGGGGAGCTCAGTGACGCAGGTATCAAGTCGACAAATTTTTTCATCGACTTTGAGCACGGCGTTTTGAAGCGCCTCAATCGCACTGAGCAGTTGGGTGTGACTGGTCAGGTAAAACTTGTTCCAATCGCTGTCAGGGTCGAACTTTAGATTGGTAAGGGCACGATGTTTGTTCACGCTCTTGTCGAGCCAGGTAATAGCTAGAGTTACTTGCCCCTTAGGGTAGGCAAGGGCCCTGGCGTTGGCCATGTCAAGAGCAGGAGAGGGCGAGAGAGGCAGGGGCAGAAAAGGGAAGAGTTAAAAAGGGGGGAAAGGTCGAAGCAAAAGTAAGTAGAGGAAAAGTAAGCGAAAAAAATCGAGCACGAATCGGGCCGACTTAAAAAATAAAAAAAGGGTACGGTAGCAAACGAAAGTCGTGAAGCGGCGCGAACAACTGGGCTGCTCGGTGGTGAATGATGAGAAGGGGAGGCTTGTTGTAAAGGAGAAGATGGTGAGGGAGCTTCCGGCGGGCCCGCAAGGAGCGAGGCACGGGCAGCCGCTAAAAGGGATATGTTGATGCGGGGGCCGGCGAGGGCTCGGACGGTGCTGAAAGCCGAGCGAGGGTGTCGAAAGCCTGAGGAATGCGTCTGGAAAGATTAGGAAACTGAAGGAATTTGGTCTTATTTGGTAGTGTCCCATTGACATACTACGGGCGATAGAAAATACTAGGAGAATGGGCGCCTCTGAAATTTCATCCAGGATATCCACCTAGCTCCGCTGACCCTTGCTTGGGCAGCCACAGCGCCTTGGGCTGCGTCTATCTATGCCAAATTTACCATTCAAGTTATGTCCCGGCGTTAGTCCGCAAAAGGAAAAAACGTCATGGGCTCAGAAGCATTTCTAGGCAAGGAGACCGGGCAGGGGGCGGCCGCACTCAACTTTACTAAGGTGGTTGAAAATAGGGACGAGTGCAGGAGGGGAAAGCGCATAAAACGAGCATGCTGCAGGAAGAGCAGCAATACGGATCGGCACTGGAAGCCAGAAGCTCACAGTAAAGCATATGTGGATATTATTGCCACATTTAGACCCGGGGGATCCTTGCGACGCACCATTTCTGTAGCACCGTCGGTTGTAACTACAGAGCTTATATATTGATCCCTTTAATTGAGCAGTATTATAACGTTCAGTGTAATATTATATGAGGAGATTCTATAGATATTAGGTTTATTTGTATAAGGCAATTCTATAAATATAAGAGAATACAATTACTACATAATGAGAGACTTACATAATACTAAAATAACAAGAGCAGAAGGGTTAGAATCCCTATTTCATAATGTATCCATCTAAGATGGGGGGAGCAGATAGGGGAGAGCGAGTGTCCTGGGAGAGCTGATTCGATCCCATTATATAGGACCACTCACCGGCTCCGGATAGGCCGGAAGCCGGGGCACTGAAGGGATGGCGTGATGCCACATTCTCCTAGAGCTTCCAGAGCTGATTCTTCTGTGTTTTCAGCATGCTCGTTCTCCAGACTTCCCTCATAAAGTTGCGTTCCATGTTTTCGGAGCGGATAGCGCGCTTCTTGGCGGCCCGGCTGTATTTCCTGAAACTTGCTTTATTGGTCCGTAAGAAGCTGACCTGAACCCGAGCCTGCTTCGACGCCACACGTATTTTCGTTGCGCATTTCGCCGGTCGTCCTCGTTTCTTGCCTGACGGCGAATAGCCTACAACCATTTCTTCCGCCTCAGCCGGTTGCTGCTGGTATTCCGACGCACAACGTTCGCAGCAGATTGGTTCCATTGTCTGAAAACGCAGTTCTTGTGTTCCTCGACAACCTGACCAACCAAAAACCTACCTTAGGTCCCGGATTAGCTATATGGACGAGGATAGCCAACTAACCGCTGACTCATCTCAGTTTTCAAGCTCGCTTACCTGCGTTCCTTGCGTAACTTTTGTCGGAAGTACAGGCTGCATCATGGTAAAATCAGTCTGCACCAAAATTCGCGTCGACGTGCCGTTAAGGTTGGATTCTTGCAGTGAAGCCCCAAAGTTGGTATTCCTAGGTTGAGGGGCCACGCCATACTCCTAGAACAAAGGCCTCAGCTGAGTTTTCCAACCTCACGGGCATTCCGAGGCATTGCATGTCAACAGGCGATAATTGCGGCGTGTTGACGACGTCCAACATTATTTGCGGATCGGCGTTTTCATCAGTAAAACCGGATTGCTGAACCGGATAAGCTTGAGTGGTCGCCGGAACCGCCTGAAGATAGAAAAAATCTTAATTCGTAGATCTAGCAATTGCCTGTCCATTTTGGTGCAGTGTCGACGACTGGAAAAGATCAGGAGTTTTTAGGTTGGCGAAGTAGCGATCAAGTGCTTCTTCTTGTGGAGGAATTTGGGGTGGGCAGGGTTGGACAAATTGTTGCTGGATCTGAAAGCACAGTCGTTAATGTTCTTGCTCTCTCTCTCTCTCTCTCTCTCTCTCTCCCTCTCCCTCTCTCCCTCTCTCGCTCTCTCTCGCTCTCTCTCGCGCTCTCTCTCCATCCCCCTCTCTCTCTCTCTCACTCTCTCCCTCTCTTCCCCCCTCTCTCTCTCCCTCTCTCCGGCTCTCTCCCCCTCTCTCTATCTCTCGCTCTCTCCCGCGCTCTCCTCCCTCTCTCTCCCTCTCTCCCTCTCTCTTCCCTCTCTCTCTCGCTCTCTCTCTCTCTCGCTACTCACCTCTACCGGTTCACCATTTGGATGGCTATTCAAAATATTCATAGCCCAGGTTCTCGGGCTATGTTCAGCGATAATATGGAGGCTACGAGCTTCCGGATCACGGTAGAAGCGTCCACAACCTTCCGATGGGCAACAATACCACTAAAAACAAGCAATGTCAACAAGCTCTAACCGCGTACGCACGAAAAGAGTCGCGTACCTTGACTACTAACTGGCCGGAAGTTGGAGAATAGTATTCTTGCGGCATCATGTTGCCTATTAACTTTGTGGTGCGGTGGGTTCACAGTAACCTCGAAGTAAAAGTCACCTAAAATTGAGCATTGGCTATAGAAATGGAGAAATAAACGGAAACAAACATAGAGAGGCGTAAAAACGGTCTGTCCCGGAGATACGGTATGCAAGAACGAGAAAAGGCCGCTACCGGAGGATAGCCCCCCAAATGAGCACACGTTTCACGCCTTGCTTTGGTCCGGTTTGACAGATTGTCCCGCCTATCATGCTTTTTGGCCACCGGTTTCCATCCGGTGGAACGGCTTTTTAGGGCAACATCAAGATAAGTCCAAGACAAGCGAATCGGGCTTGATACATGAAGCTCCCAGAGGTGATCGACCGCTTACGGTCCTGAAGCGATCCTGTTTCAGGGCACCAGGCTTGTAGGTGCCTTGCAAAGTTCGAGGGTTACCGTAAGTGTCAAAGCTTCTCAGGGCCTATCAGGATGAAATTTTCCTGTCGCCGCCAACCCTTCTGCGTGATGGCGGGCAAGGGATTTTTCACCGTAGCCATCGATGATGCGAAAATTAAAGGGATGCCGACGGCATAGTCAATCGATTACGCGCGGAAGTTCTCTGCGCCTCCCTGGGCCGCTCTCTGTTGGCTACCTGCCAATTTGTTGATGAGGGGGTATCGACACATGCCGTCGGCAGCCCTTTAAGAAAATGCGTCCGAATACCGTATGACCGGGCAGGCTTTTTCTTGAGCCTCAGGTCCGGTTTTCTGATCCGGCCGATCCACGATACAACCCTTCTATACCATACAAAAAGAGCCGTGCCAACCGGCTCCCAAAAACCGGGGCGGTTCTGACCATCTTTCCAAGCTTATTAAGAACGATTCAGTACTGGCTTTTTGTTTTTTTTCTGACCTTTCCAGCTTATTATGAACTATTTATTCTCTTTTTATAAACCTGTCCATTGAGACCGTTAGTACAGTAATGGCTTATTTCTAAAGAAGCAAAGCACTAACTGACCCTGAAATTACAGTACCCTCACCACCACGAATTAGACGGGCCAGGTATGGGAGATACTGAGGCTGAATTCCCAGGGCTCATATAGCCCCCAGAGACTGGGTCTTTTCTTAGGACCAATTTTTGGATGTAATCATCTCCATCAGGTGAGGCACAAGCGGAAATATCGACGTTCGGGTCCCCATACTGGGTTCGTACGTATTCGAGAGCACGACTGAGGGAAACCGTCGAGTTTGAAGAGATGCTGCTGCTGCGGTAGATCCGGTGAGGAGTTTTTGCCTGAAAAATTATTTAGTTTAAGGAAACTGTGAAATGCGAGATTCTACCCCCTTAAATAGGCTGGGTATCGACTGCAACTCGCCGGGCATGGTTTACGGTAACGGCCGAAATTCGATCTTAAAGGTGCTTGGAAGAGCGAAAATCGAATCTGCGAACACCTAGGGCTAGACAGCTACGAGCCACTCCTAATGACGCGTTCTATCAGGGCTTAAAAGACAAAGTTAAGGCTCTTAAAGGGCGGTTGAAGACCCGACCATGGGTTTGTCGGCTATGAATTACACTATGGCTTTTTTCAAAGGAACAGGTAGGCGCCAACATCGGCCACTTCTTCCGCCTAGGCCTAGACAGCTACGCGCGGCCCTAAACTACGCCATAAATTACTCGCAAAGAAAATTTCGGTCCAAAGCGGCTGTGCGTCGGCATTTCCAATGGTGCCCTACTGTCGGCATTTTGGGTGTCGGTATTTTAGCTGTCGGTATTTTAACGGTCGGTATTTTTCATGGCGAATTCCACATCTTCAACTTTTTGCTAACCTCTTTCCTGCCCACACGTTGAGCGCCTCAGCGTAGGCTTGGCAGGCAATTGTGGGGTTAAGGAATGGCGGGGTTTTCTTGATTTTCCGGGCTGACGGACGACATGGCTGGATAGGAGATGCTTTTTGAGGGCTGCCCAGAAATTCTGACGTTCAGCACAGCCTTGTTTGAGACACTCTTGGAAGGCCTGAAAAATGGTAGTGAAATCTCTCGATATCTCTCTCTCTCGCTCTCACTCACGCTCTCGCTCCCTCTATATCTCTCTCACCTTTATGACCACAGTTGGGCGTAGCCGCTTCGAGCCGGGTGAAGACAGCTGGGCCTGGTCTGCGTGGGAGCAGCTTCCATGCGTCAATTTTTCCTGCGGCATCATCATGGCGTTTCCGCAGCACTCGCTTCAGTTGTTCCAGCATCCTCTTAAAGCTCCATTGTTTGTAGGACCAGAAAAAAGAAGAAGACAGATGGAGAGCTAGAGAGAGAGAGAGAGAGAGAGACTGAGAGAAAAGAGAGCAAGAGAGGCAACAAGAAAAATTTTTAAAGCAACGTACCGTATCCGGGCTCAATTTCCGCTTCGGCTTCACCCCTGCGTTCTTTTTGGTGCTTTTCGGGATCACGAATTGGGAGGTGGGCTTCCGGGAGCGTACCTTTCGGATGGTAAGGACTCCGTCGGAGACAACCTAAAATTAATCAGGATCAGCGGTAGAGAGAGGGAGAGCGAGAGAGAGAGAGAAGAGAGAGAAAGAGAGAGAGAGAGAGAGAGAGAGAGAGAGAGAGAGAGAGAGAGAGAGAGAGAGAGAGAAAAGAGGACAGAATAAAAGGCCGTCTAACCTTCGATGAAAAGTTGGTTTCCGCCTCTTTTCCTGCCGGTCTCTCATACGTCTTCGCTATATCTGACTGTTTCTCCAACTGCTTACTACTCGAACGGGCGGGGTATCGCTTCGCCTGGTTCGCCCTTGCTTCCTTTAGTTCGCCGACGGTTTTGAGCACGAGCTAATAAGACATTTTTCGATTCTGGCTCGAATTCAAACCGGTGGTCTCGGTGTGAGGCATATTTGGCGCCGTTGTTTAGACTTGGCGCGCATCGGGGGCATCGGCGGGATGTTTTTCTTCGTGGGGTGAAGCCCGACGTTTTTAATGTAGCAACGTGGGCAGTAGAGGTCCTCGTCAGTCTAGAAGAATTCTAGCGATAATCACGAAAATTCAAAATCCCGACAGAGAAAAATCCAGAAAGGTCAAAATCCCGACAGGGCAAAAGGTCTATAGCTAAATAGGCAATAATAAGGTAGCCAAAACCCCGACAGGCAGAATACCGACAGACAAAATCTCGATAGCCGAAATTCGGACAACCAACATGCCGACAGTCATCACCCCGATGGTCAAAATCCCGACATGCAAAATTCCGATACCCAAAATACCGACAACCAGAATCCCGACAGACTAGTATCGCGAGAGCGTAATTACCCACAGGGAGACACCGGCAGCCAAAATACCGATATCTTTTGACGCCCATTTGAATGATAGTTTGACAACGATTTTGAATGTCGGGGTTTTTGGCTAGCGGAATTTTTCCTTGTCTAAGATGACCTAAAAATAAGATAAAGTCGTACTTACCTGCGTCCCACGTGAGACCAGCGTCGGAGCGACAGGCGACAACATGGTAAGCACGGTAATTTCAGGTGAGCCCTCGGTGGCCGTGCTTCGTTGCTCCTCTTTTGGCGATTCGCGGCCGCGGAACAGTTCGGTTTGCGAGTTTGTCGAATGCGGTGAACGCTGAAAAGAATTTGCTTCCAAGGCTCTTGAAATATCGAAAAGAAAAATATCATAGACGAACGTTGCATACCATATCCTCATCATCCAACCTGGCCCAGGTGCGCGGCGTGTGAATGGCCATCACGTGACTTCGACGGGCGTCGGGGTTACTGAAAAATTCCGGGCAGCCTTCCGCTGGGCAGCCGTACCACTAAAAACGTACGGTTGGGTTGGAAAAGAAGAAGAAAAGACTCACCGCAAGAAAAAAAATTCCCAGGAAACAACCCCGACAAAATGGCCAGGAAGATCGGAAATCGGCCACTTAAATTCACTAGGCCTCGACAGCTACACGGTACCTCAGAAAGCAACGTTAGCAAGCACCAATGCATGTTAGCTTCAAAGTCGGAACCTCAGGTTTTAGCCAAGATTCCCCGTGATTTGTAGCATCTCGTAACTTTCTAGATTTACGTAACTTGTTAGTATAGCCTTTTGGTAAAGGGGTTGACTCTGGCGATTGCTTGGCCCTTTAAAAGCCGCGCTTCAGTTACCGTACCTTCAAAATCAGCTGCCCTGACGTAGGTGAATATTGGTGAGACATGTTGTTAATCTAGGAAGCTGGCGGAATACGGTAGCTGCTCCTGAAAACCCGATCCCTGAAATCAGGTCACGAATGTTGCATTTTGTAGCGTTTAGAGGGTGGAAGCGTCTCATCTCCGCCCCTCGACCTACCGTACACCCGGCGGTAGGTGGATGGTGGGAGGAGAGCGCGGTAAATCAGGAGTGGGGAGAGAGAGAGAGAGAGAGAGAGAGAGAGAGATGGAGGGAGCGAGAAATGGAAGGTATCTGTTGAAGGCGGGTATCTCATTCATTCCCGCTTCTCTCTCTCGCTCGCTGTCTCTCTCTTTCGCTTTCTATCGCTCTCCCTCTCGCTCTTTCCCTCTCTCCCTCTCGTTCTCCGACGCGGCAAATTGACAGATCACCATCTCCCACGGGTTCTGCCCTATTGCCTGTGTCTGTTTTAGACGGGCTAGGGCAGCTTTTTTTGCACATAAACGGGTCATGGCCGTTTTTTGTTCCAGTAGTGCATTTCGGGGGTGATGAAGTGCTGGTTTTTCCGGGGGACTATCGCAACATTGGAGAAGCTGAAAAGTTCACGTACGGGTGAGAAATTGGCTGACCGATGAGGGGAACTGGATATATGGGGGACACCGGGGCGTAACCTTGCTAAAATGTACTCAATTTTAAAGCTTTGAGGGGCTAACTGTATCTATTTTTCAAGAACTATGGAATGGCGCTTTCAAAACAACCTGAAAACTATCTGTAATTAAGATAAAATGCAGAAAAAATTCCAGGCGTCAACAAAAGGCCTTTTATAGGGCATTTTTGTACGCACCAATTTGAAAATAGAATTAGTTTTTTCAAGTATTAAACACAAACTTCAAGAAAATTTTTCTAAGGGATCATACAGACCATTCCTGCCAATTTTTGGGAACGTTTGTTCGCCACAAAACGCCATCAAATCGGGACAAAACGGCTCTTATCAACCGTTTATCGTACTGGCCCCAGGGACAGGACGAGATGGATGAACGGCGAAATTGGTATGGTTTTTTGGTTCTTTTTAGGGAACCACCGGACCTTTCTGAAGGTTTTTTTGGGAAATTCTGCAACTGCTTCTCTGCCGGGGGCCGGGTTTTTTATTTTTTATTCACAATAAAACTCTGCATCGCACACCCGCGTCTGGCAGACATATTTGGCTCCTGCCTTTTCGCCGATGGTGGCGAAGCCCCAGGCTTGGGCCGGTGCCTCGCCTAAAATGCCTTCATATTACCGTATACCCTTTCAGTAATTCACCTTTTATAGGGCCGTACGTCGCGTGGATGTCGTTTACGTTGGTCACGTTTATTTCTCCGTTCTAAATTTGCAATTTTTAAGCGTTTTGTTAAGTTTTCATTTATGAATTTTAATGTTAGCCCTTCGAATGATAATAAAGATAGAGGTATGGTAATGAATAAATAACCATCTAAACGTCAAACCCCAAAAACTTACAAATTCCACCCCATCAAACCAGATCCACTTCCCGTGCTCCAGCTGCATGGCGGCAAACGTTGCACCGGGGTCGTCTTTGTGGGCTGAAAATCGAGAATTTAAAAAAAAATGTACGCGAATAAGCTACGCGGCCGCGATGCGTCACGTCGAGGCATGCGAAGTTGAGGCTTATCCAGAAAAAGGAATTTATAAAAACATTCAATAGTAATAAAATCGAAATGGTTGGGCTGTCTTCTTGGCGCGTTGCAGTAACGTTGCGTTCTCGTTGCGCGTACAGATAAATCAGGCTTGTTCAAGTCCTTACTTTCCCGTATCCACGCCATCTGCTCCGGCTCTCTGTAGATGGCCATTTCTGTCCGATGCTCGGCGCTACCCAAACCTTTGCAAGCCTGTTCGGCCAGCGTTTCCAGGGCTGGAAGATCGGATCTCTGAAAAAGATGCCTTCCTTGGTGCCTTTCTGATAATAACTTTCTCATCAAAACTTGATGTTCAGAATTCTATGATTCGTTGGCTGCTCAGGAACGGCTTCACTTTTATGCGGAAAAATTCATCTCGACGAGCCGCTACGCTTGATCGAATCGAATCGAAAAATCGAGATGTTTTTAGAAATTTTACTACACTACGTTTACTCTGGACAGGTTTAAAGATGCTCTGTTGACGTGTTTCATTTCTTGCGTGTCGCCCTTGCGTTTTGGGAAGTGCACAATTTACTTCTTGTCGGCAGCTGCATTTTTTTTGGCGCCTCGAAATTAATCCGCTTATCAAGCGCTTCATATCTCGCCCTCTCTCTAGCTCCCCCTCTATCTCTCCTCTCTCTCTCTCTCTCTATCTCTCTCTCTCTCGCTCTCTCTCGCGCTCTGTCTATCTCTCTCCCTCTCATTCTCACTCCCTCTCTCTCTCTGTCTATTTTCAGCTCACCCAGAAGCATCCAAAGGTCGGTACCCGCTGATACGGGCCACTTATCGGCTCAAAGATCGTTCCGCCGCTAAGCTCGACCTGACCCGGGCAGAAGCAGTTCGCTGAACATGGGTTTTTGACAAAGCGCCGTGACGCGAGCCATGCCGCGGCGTCCGTCCCGTACCTTGGCATAACAACGTATTCAACTGCTCGATGAAGGAGGTCCAATCGTTGCTGAACTTCATGTAAAAGCCGCCGCTGGAAATCTTGCGGAACAGGGCCTCGTATTCATGGTCTTGGCCAAAATCTAACAAAAATAAAAATGCGATTTGAAAAGGCATACCAATGACGATGATGATACCCTCGTTGTCCTTGAATGTCTTGACGTCTTCTAGAAATTCTTCGACGTCACCTTGTTTTCTAAAAATAAAAAATGTTCTTTGCTGCGGTTTCCTACATGACGTTAAACTACGTTACGCCACGTTAGGGAATGCGTGAAACAATGTGATAAACGTAATAAATTATGCGTAAAGCTCGTTCTTACTCTGCTCCAGTACGCTGCACCCCGGCACGCTACGCTACGATACGCCACGCTCCGGTACTCTACGCTCAGATATGCTACGCTCCGGTACGCTACGCTCCGGTAGGCTACGCTCCGGTACGGGTACTCTACGCAGCATTCCGCTTCGAGCGGGTACGCTACGCCCGGTACTTGACGCTCCGTGGTGCGATGCAACGTGTCGTACCGGAGAGCCTGACGTAGTGCAAGAGGAAGTGCGTACTCGACGACAACGCCATTTTTTTGAGAGCTACCTGAAGTACGCTACGCTCAGATAGGTAACGCTCCGATACGCTACCTTCATGCCCACCGCGCCTCGGTACCCTACGCTCCGGTAGTCATGCAACGTATCGTACTGGAGCAGCACTTAGTGCAAGAGTGAGCGCGCGCACAACGTACGTTTGAACTGTGTTTGTAACTGTTTTTTTGTTGGTTTTATCATTACCTGTTTTAGCTGATCCTTTAAAAACTACCTGAAGTTCTCAGCAGCAAAGATGATGACCGATCGAGCGTTGGTGCGCCGAAATCGGGACGTGTCCATTTCGTCATTCGCTGTTCGGAATGCTCTAAAATTTGAGGAATACGATAGTCTTTCGTGTCAGTAATTACGCTTCCATATCCGTTCCGTCCGTACCCAAATATTGCCAGCGATTGAACTGAAATTCGATGGGGCTACGATAGTCTCCAAGTTGGCCCATCCACTTTATCTAAAAAAAAAAGCAAGTTTTCATCGGTTCAACCTGCAAACTACAGCCAGCTTCCGGACTTCGCTACTGTAACCCAAAAATTACCGTATCTGCGTACACGGCGACCGCAACGCGCGTCTCGTTGCGACGGGATAAGCCGATTGGCAGCTGTTCGAAGGCGGATTTTAGGAGTGCTTCGATCTAAAAACATGGATTTCTCTCTCGTGCTCTCTCCCTCGCTCTCTCTCTGTCTCTTTCTCTCTTTCCCTCTCTCTATCACTTTATCTATCGCTCACTCTCTCACTCTCTCGCTCTCTCGCTCTCTCTCACTCTCTCTCTGTCTCCCTCTCCCTCGCTCGCTCACTCCTTCTCGCCCTCTCCCTCCACCCCTCTCTCGCAGACTCTCTCCCTCTCGCTCTCGCTCTCTCTGTCTCTGTCTCTCTCTCTCTCCGTACCTCTATAAACGTCGAATTCCCAACGGCATCTGATGCCTCAACCAGTAGAATCACATCTAGCCACAGGCTTCCTGGATTTTGGCTACACTTCGAGGGGCTGGGCGGAGGTGTCGGGTCTCCGGTCGGGCCTTCGGTCGTGGTCGAGGTTGAAGACGTCGTTACGATGGTCGTAGATGTTGTCGTAAGTGATTCAACCGTGGTAGTTGTAGTTTGTTGCTGAGGAATTGTGGTATTGTGGGTCGATGTCTTCGATGTCGTTAGGAAAGTAGCGGCTGATGTCGTAAACAGTTGAACGGTGGTAGGTGTAGTTTCTCGCTCAGGAGTGGTGGTTTCGGGGGTCCCAGAAGTCCAAGGAGCGCTTGCCGTTGAAGCGGTAGATGAATTGTTGAGCGGACACCGGAAGGGCTCTAGACGTCCAAGTTGGATCTCGTAACTGTGCAAAAAGTCTTGTTGGTGGTCCAAATTTTGGGATTCAAGATTTTGGCGTTTCTCTCCTAGCTTGCGCTTACATATTGCCAAGATCACGATCAACTTCCGCAAGGAACTCTGCTAGCCTGCCCTGTCACACCTACCAGCCACCTCTTTCCCACAAATGATATCGATCAGTGCCGTCATTAGGGAGTCTTGCGTAATTCCCGTGGAGCAAATCACCTTTCCATCCGGCTTTCTCCAATCTCTAGACCGGCATTTAACGCGCTTTGATGCAAAAACGAGGACCTACGTTAAATCCGGAAAATCTTGGCGTAAATTGACGACGTGTAGGGCTTTCATCCAAGATACTTCCTTCAGGGCGTGCGTTTGGAAATCGGCAGGATCGCTAAAAAATAGAGCCAAGCCTAAGCTTAGCCCAAGCCTAAGCCAAGCCTAAGCCTAGCCTAAGCCAAACCTAAGCCATGCCTAAGCCAAGCCTCAGCCAAGCTTCAGCCAAGCCTAAGCCACGCCTGAGTCAAGCCTAAGCCACGCCTAAGCCAAGCCTAAGCCAAGCCTAAGCCAAGCCTAAGCCAAGCCTAAGCCAAGCCTAAGCCAAGCCTAAGCCAAGCCTAAGCCAAGCCTAAGCCAAGCCTAAGCCAAGCCTAAGCCAAGCCTAAGCCAAGCCTAAGCCAAGCCTAAGTCAAGGCTAAGCCGAGCCTCAGCCGAGCTTCAGCCAAGCCTAAGCCAAGCCGTAGCCAAGCCTAAGCTAAGCCTGACCCAGACCTAAGTCAAACCCAAGCCTACCAAGATGTATAAGGTACCCACTTGTTAGTAGTGAACAAAATCAGGATTACGTTTCTGTGCTTTTGATCACCGCCCCAGATGAGAATATCATGGATGAAGCTGAAAATCGATTAAAAATCGACCGTTTTCGGTTCTGGGGCGTTAGCGGGGGGGGGGGAGGAGGTCGGGGTGTTTATCAGGCTGGGGATCCCCCACCCCTGCTAACGAACCAGAACCGATTTTCGTGGGCCTTACTCTGCAATGTTTCCTGGCCGCTGTGCATCCGTTCGAAATTTGCTAAAATAAGAGAAAAGCCTAAATTAATGCCAAATCCTACCCAAATTCATCGACAATCCGCTGGCACGAGTCTTGCTTCTTGCCGCATATTTTTGAGGATTCATGGGCGATGCTGAGGCTCTGCAGAACTAAAGCAGTAATCAAGGAAGAAATTAAAGGAGCGTTAAAGCCTAGCCCTCTGGATTATAATCTTTGATTAAGCTAAAGGGGTCTGAACTCACAAGTGGCACTCAGCGTAAAGTAGTCCAACCACCTCGCCACCGTGGTATTTGCGACGTGTTTTGCATTTTTGATAAAATCCTTTGCTTGGCAGCGGACGGGTTGCACATAGGATGTATTCGTCCAATCCGTTTGACACTTTGATTTTGCGAACGGCTCACCGTTCTCATCTCCCCGGTAATGGCAGTCTGAAAAAAATGTCGTGACAGGTCGGTAAGCGTGCAGAGATTCTTGGGGACGGGAGAGAGATAGGGAGAGAGACAGAGAAGCGAGAGAGAGAGCGAGCGAAAGAGAGAGGTAGAGCGATGAGGAGTGAGAGAGAGTGATAGAGAGAGAATGACAGAGAGACCAGAGAGAGCCACAGAGAGAGAGGCGGAGAGGGAGAAAGAAAGAGAGCGAGAGAGAGAAAGAGAGAGAGAGAAGCGAGTGAGGGAGGTAGCGGGAGTTAGAAAGGGACAGATAGTGTGAGTGTGAGAGTAAGGGAGCGGGAGACAGCGAGAGAGAGTGAGAGAGTCAGCGAGAGTGAGAGAGAACTAGGGTGAGTGAGGCAGTGTGAGGGAGAAATGAGAAATGGCTTACCTCTCCAAGCAATCGTAAAATTAGCCTCCCCTTGTTTATAGGCAGGTAAAAAGTCGTGGACTATGAAGTTTTGCATCTAGATTTTTGCCTTTGGCCTTCATCTATTAATTCTTCTGCTCCCCGGCCCCTTTAAAAATTCGGAACAATGCAAGCCACCACGCCCTAAAAATTTCGCAATCTTAGCGCGTAAATTTCTAGGGCGATTTATGGCCCCGGCTTGGCTGCGCCTGATGGAACTGATAACGCAGCTAGTTTACCGAGTTTTGGTTAGAAAATTCCGAGTTTCGGGGGCAGAAAACAAGTGATTTATTGGGTTTTGGAATGACTTTTCCGCTAAAAATCTATGCACAAAAAAAACCTCGAGAAAATCGCAGGACAGTCAAGTATAAATGAAAAAACTCTCACGTCCTGCGCCTCTTCGCGCGTATAATTCGCATCGTCAATGGCGATTAGTATCTCCACATCGTCGGCACACGTGATATTTTGGTACAGGAAAGCCGTGCAGCTTTCTAAAATTATTTCATTAATAGCTAGGAATCAAGCTGATTAAAATTACGCAAAAAAACCTACTTTTCGCATTGACGATGAGAATTTCGAAAAATACAAATATCCAGAGTAATATGCTCATTTCCACGGCATTCCGGTTTGATTACCTAAAAGCGCACATTTATTTCGAAATCTAAATGATAAAAATGATAAGTATTGGTAGGGCCGGGGAAATTTTCTAAAAAGCGTTCGGCCGAACTTCGGATGCGATTAGAGGCGCCGGCTTAGAACCCCTGGCGCAGTAAGGCGGCCAATCATCCCTTATCGGCTCCATCACAAGAGTGATTATTCAATATTTTTTTCTTCGGGAAATCATGGAGGTGCTTGAAATATAGAAAACACATGGCCGGTGAAAGTGGGGCACCGCTATTCGTTTTACAGCAAATTTCTTGAACCGAAGCGAACAGTTGTTTAAAACAATTCCCAGAACCTAACTTTGTGAGATTTTCTAAGATTTTAAGGTTGCAAGTGACTAAGTTTATAAGCGTTTTCTAATTGCGCAAGGGTTCGAGAAATTGCTTCAAGATTTGAAATAGCAAATCAATTTTGATTCGTATATGAATTTTTTAGTGTACGTTTTTTAGCCGTTTTTCATCTCGGGGCTGCGCCCATTAAACTATCAGTTGAGTGACCGGCCGGCCGATCTGCCCTCCCGACTCGTCCCCCACCTGGCTCACTATGACATGGTAATACAATTGATGTTGCTTCATGGGCATCGCTTCTGGCCCCTGGCTTAGATCAATTTGTAGTTTATGTTCTTATCGGCTTAATCTCCGATACGTACACTATTGTGTACAACGAGATTAACATATTTTTGGAAATGGTTCGGTTAGCAGAAGCTTGCTTCTCGCCGAATAGCGTCGGCCCCGCATTGCACGTAGCGCGGGGATCGGCGCACTTCCAGAAAGGGGTGAACACTACTCTCAAAATTCAAAAAATTAGATTCTTTACTTAATTATAGATTTTTTACTCGAGACTCGATTAAGCGACGTAAAACTTCTAGCCAAAAACCGAACATCTTTTCTCTGGTATCCTGCCAATTTTTTACTGCAACCGTAAGACCCCAGCCTGTGATTTTTTTTACATACCGTACTCCATTTCCTAACGGTTCTGCTGGACTCCGGTTCCCGGTACGATCCGGTGTTTCCGAATTTCTGCGCCGACCCGATCCTATTTGCAGAATGTGCTTTTGAGGTGTCTTTAAATATATTTTTTGAGAGTTTTGAATACCGTAATCCCTTAATTCTTGTAGAGGTTGAATTGAGCTCGGTTTTCCCTTAAGCTACGGTCTTTCCGGAATGTTTAAGCCTACTCCATCCTACAGCCAGGGCGTATTGTCCAGGTTTCTCTCAATAACTTTTGAGGGTTCAGGATTTGCCCCTCACCCCCGATAATGCACAAGCACCCGAAATCCCAATTCCTAACTGGTACGGTTTTTCCCCAACCGTAATCCCTCTATTTTGTAGCAATTCCATTGCTTCCTTTTTCCGGTAAGCTACGGTTTTTCTGAGCTTCTTAAGCTGACCTAATCCCCTGCTAGCGATGGTGTTTTCGAGGTTTCCGTGAATGAGGCGTGAGAATGCTTTGAGAGGGGAGCAAGAGGGGGGCTTGGCCCGGCGTTTCTTGGAATCCAGCGTATTCCCAGAATTCCCGGGGTGCTCCTCTGAAAAAGGGGAGTGGAGGGAGAAGCCTTTTGAGGGGAGGAATGGAAGAAATAGAGGTGGAAAAGAGAGAGAGGAGCGCCAATCCCTATATAACCCCACTACCAGCGGGTATAAAAGTACCCAAATGGATCTCATAAGGTCCGGTTTCCGGTGTGAATTTCGAAATTTTACAATGCTATAGTTTGTTGCAAGAGGTAATGTTTTTGTATTTCAATCGTTTTTTCTACGATTTTCACACTAAATCCAGATTTTCTAAACTACAGATGCTTAAGTTTGCTTTTTTCTCTCGCTCGCTACCTCTCTCTCACTCTTTGGACTCTCGCGTTTTCTCTCACTCTCTCTCTCTCTCGCACTCCTTCGACTCTCTCGTTCTCTCTCGCCCCTCACTCTCCTTGCAGAAAAAAGCTAAATTCGACCCGGAACTCACTCTTTTCTTCGAATCCGAACCCCCGCCCGCCCAGTACAAATCTCACGTAAATTACCTGACCGTAAATTACCTGTCTTACTTGCTCTCTCTCTCTCTCTCTCTCTCTCTCTCTCACTCTCCTCCTCACTCTCTCTCTCTCTCTCTCTGGCTTTCTATGGCTCTCCCTCTCACTCTCTCTCCCTGTCCATCTCTCACTCTTCACCGGTACCCCGGAATTCGAATCAGGCGCCACGTCGTGTCGCGTTCGCTTTGAATTTCTGATTATTTTTGGGATTGGCATTGCGGCTTTCTCGACGTGGCAGGCAGGGGGCAACGAATTAGGTTGGTTGATTGCCCCTGGCTTCCGGTTGTCAGCGATGACCGTCTGTTTTTGGAGACGGGTGTTCCTGGATCTGGTCGTCAGTGGAATTCTCTGGTCAGTTACGTTTTCCATTTCAATTGCGGCTTCAATATTTCTTCATTCTTAAAGGTTCGGACAAGGCGCGGCTATGGATTTTTTTCGCCATTCATTTTCTAAGAATACCTACGAAATTTGCTGTGTTGGGCGACGTGCATCCTGCTTGACTTCTTTGAGACCCAACCCATTACACAAAGAAAATAGCAATATCACTGGCTAGCCCCTTAAAAACGCTGAGATCCACCCTGATCTAGGTGTGCTTTGACCCCTAAGCCATAAGTCTTAAAATAGACCTTCGATCCACTTCTCTTTCACTTTCTCTCACTCTCTCTCTCTCTCTCTCTCTCTCTCTCAGTGCGTCAAAAGATTTATAAGATTCTCTTGTCGAATTTTCATTTAAGCTGTCAAAATGGAGGAAAGATTCCACCGGCTTTAGACGCTTCATTTGGCATGGCGTGTAGCTGCGGTTGATTTACAAGCATACAGTCGAAGTTTTTTGCATCGTATTTTGGGGATGTGCTCATGCAGATTTCGACACTTTGACAAACCGGCAGCCTAAATCTTACAAGGAGACGTTTTTAAGTGTCGTCGGGACTTTGGCGTGAGACCAAGCCTATCTTGTGCAGAATTTTACGCTGATTCCGAATATGGTAACCGTTTTTGCGGAATAGCCATTTCTCGAAAGTTATGAACGATTTAAACCTCAAAACAGCCCAAAATCGGCTACTTTCGATAGTCATAAAAGGCTTCGGAATAGGTTTTAGACAAAACCAGATAGTACATCATGTTCAGAAAAAAAATTCTCTATAAAATGTACCATTGAAAAGTTGGAAACCTATTCCGAAGCCTTTTATGACTATCGAAAGTAGCCGATTTTGGGGTGGTTTGATGTTTAAATCGTTCATAACTTTTGAGAAATGGCTATTCCGCAAAAACGGTTACCATATTCGGAATCAGCGTAAAATTCTGCACAAGATAGGCTTGGTCCCATGCCAAAGTCCCGACGACACTTAAAAACGTCTCCTTGTTAGCATGATGAAATTTTGACATTAAGAACATTGAAAATGTACATAAACATTATGAACATTCTGAATTTTGATGGGATAGATAGAATAGCTATCGAATTTTGCCGCTTGAACCCAGCCTTAGTACGCTAAATTACGCCCCACGATGGGTTATGTATGCAAAATCGTTGCTCATTATTGGGTGGGTAAGCACTGGATATAGGCTGAGGTCATAATTAGTGGGTGTAGGTTAGGGCGAAAGGGGGCAGCTGCCCCTTGCCCCCTTAATATCCCGGATTCGCGGGTCCGGGCCGCTACCATGGTGACGACGATGTTTATGGGTTTCTGGTTGCCAGTTTCTCCGGCATAAGCCGTTTCTAAGTTATAATCGGCAACTGAATTTGCTAGTAGCTGGATGTATTAATTCTTTTTGCGATCTTTACTGACATATTCCAGATTTTGAAACGTTTTTATGGTTTTCGATTTTTTAATCGAATTTTATTGCTTTTTCCATTATTTGCTGCAAGGTTTTCGGCTTTTCCTTAGGTATTTTTCAAATTTGATGTTTTTACTATTGCTTACGCCATCTTTATCAGTTTTTTTTTATTTCTCAAAATGGTTTTGTTATTTCTCATTTGTTTGCTTTCAGAATCTCATTGTCAAAATGAGCTCCACAGTCGTCGTAACCAGAAAATTTGAACCGAACGAGCAGCCGTCGACCAGCATGGAGAAGCGTAGTGCATCTCCGGAAATTCGCGAAAAACCGGGAGCAGCAGCAGATGAATCCGGAGAGCCAGGGATCGCCTGCAACTGGGCCTTAATAGGTAGGCTTGAGAAAACCAACCTGAGAAACCGGCCGATCGGGCTGGGACTCGTAGTTTGATTGGGCGCGTGGCCATCGATACCTAGTGAAACGTGGGGGTCCATTCTCGGCTTCGTTGGGTTTTTAAAGGGATAGGAACGGCAAGACTACAGATTTTCTGGCTCGTGGCTTCCTTTCCATTGCGTAATGGATTACGGCCGGTTAATAGCCGTGGTCTGGCTTGCGCGTCACATGCCGCTGGCGCCAGTAAAGCCCCAGAAAATCCATAACTTTGTCTTGTCCCTCCCTTTAGTCGGATTTTTCTAAAAACGTAGGGTTTTCAGATGCTAAAAACTGACCTAATACCGTATACCGTAGCTACCATCACCACATTGCATTTTCAGACGAAATCAGCATCCCGCTCCTCGAGAGTGGCGTCTGCACTTTCCCGATTCTTCAGGTATTTTTTGTGCGAATTTTTTTTCCGGATTTCGTGATAGGAGGTGGGGATCTTGGGAATCTTTTTCCGAGAAACGAATGGACTACGCAGCGTACGCAAATTACGCAAATCACGCTGATTACGTAGGAAAGGGCATTCTGAGCAAGATTGACGCGATTTCCCTTTATCATCCCGCTTCTTTTTCCAATTTCTGCTGAAACGAGGAAATGGAATTAGGGATGCCTTGTTGAGAAAGTGCAAGCCGGGGCAGCCCACAGCAATTTCCGGGGAAGTACGGAATTTTTGCGGGGGTTGTATGGTATTTAAGATGACTCACAAGGAGTGGAAAATGAGACGGTAAAGATGTGAAAATGCTTCAATTTGAAAGCGGTTTTTAAATAAATTCATTAATCCAGAATCTAAGGTACTGGACTTTTAGCGGGGGGGTTGGGCGTAAAGAAACAAATTTTCCCCAGTAATTCCACACCTTCAACGAAAAAAATAGACCATTTTTATAGCCTTTTAAACAGTTTTTAGATATCAAAAGTGTATGAAAAAATCGGAAATCATTGACTTTTACGTAAAAATGAAGAAAAATCACCAAAAAGGGCGTAATTTTCAATTTCAAAAATTTTATAGATGCTGTCTAAAATTTGCTAGCAAACAAAAACTTGTTAAAACCGTATAAAACTTATTTATGCATTTATTAATACATTACAGACAAAAAAAATAATAAACTGAAATATTTTAGGCCGTGCTCCCATCAATCCTCCTTATGGACTCCAAAGAAGAGAAAGTCGTGGAAAACCTGCCAAAACTCTTCCGGATCGCCCAAATGGAAATTGAACATTTGCTGGTAAGTTCGTTACCTTGACGCCTATTCCCAAAAATTTATAGAACTTTTATTTTTAGGTGCAAAAGCCTAGAACACCTAACATTGGGAATTCATTCGTGTGCAGCTGAAAGTGCAAGAAAACAATTTCATAGCTCTAGAAAAATTGGAGAGCCAAAAGTAAAGCTTCGGAAATCTGAAATTTGAAAGCGTTTACATTTAGCGTTATCGAAAATAAAAAAAATAAAAGTATCGTTTAGAAATCCCAAAACGAGATGCTCCGGCAGCTGGCAGCGTTCCAGAGCGAGGCAGCGGCGACAAAGCTGCTGCGCGGACTCCAAAATGACAAGACGGCACCGATCTATGAGGTAAGAACCAAAAAACATAAGAAGTCTGTTTACCTATTTAAAATTCCGGGTCTGTAGTCTCCTTACTAATTGACATGTTTAAATCGGGCCATAATTACTCATGACATTGTTTTTCAGTGCGCCACCTGCAAGAAGACGTTCGTGTCGAGCTCATTTTTAGAGAGCCATCTGAAGCGGCGGCATCAGAAGAAGCCATGGCCATAATGTTTTATAACGCTATTTGGTGTCATGTCTAGCGTATTAATTCTGGTAGACCTGATTGAATTTGGTGTTGCAATATTTCCTCAGTGTCCTGTGATCTCGAAAAGTCTCTTGCATGCATTTTTTATAGACCAGGGTTGAAAAGCCGCTTCGCGACTTTTCAACCCTGGCCCCGTCTGACCCCATTTTATCCTTCACTTTGCATAATTGTCCTAAATTCAGATGACCAAAAATGAAAAACATCCTCTTCTACCTCTTTATATAGTCGAATCCCCACTTCCGGTCTAAGCTAATTATTCCTAACAAAGAAGTTTTCACAAAAACTTAAATTGAATGTCGAAAATAGGTAATTTTGTTAAATCTCATATGCGTGCAGTCATCTATAGGCCACTACGCGCCTAATGACGTATCATACATACCTTAAAATTCATCCCTTATCGAGATATCCTCCGGACAGACAGACGGAAGTGGATGCAAAGTGGCACACACACACAGACACACAGACACTATTTTTTTATATATATTATATAGAATATAGATAAGTTAATAATATAAAATGCTGTTCGAAATTAGTGTATAACGGCGTTGAAAACCATGCTGAAAACTTCATAGAATCAAGTTTCCAAGAACTACAAATAAGTCAGGCAAATTAAGCCGTAAAACTCAAACAGGACAATCGCTTGCTCCACCCAAGAAAACAAGAAGATTATCCCGCCCTGAACGGCATATCATCCTTTATTCTTCTAAGAAAATGGGACAAGGGGAATCACAGGAAAATTACAGTACTGAAAAAAGATAGTATAAATCACAGCGGAAAGCCTGGAAATTGAAACGATAAATATAGAGAGTTCAATTTTCTCTCGACGGCATCACTTTCATGCGTTTGAAGGCTTCTTTCTCTAGCGATTCCCGGTCGTCGGGATGTGCGATGTTGATCAGGTCGTAGGCACGTTGTCTAAAAAGGTTTTTCGAACAGTCAAAGCTTTGTGCAATCCTGAAATTTAATATTCTAAAAATTCTAAAGTATCTTTCAAATATTTCGACTTTAGGGCCCTCTAAAGAACCTGAGAAGTGCGAGAATCGCCCCTTCCATCGACTGGGTATCGACAGCTACTTGGCACGCCAAAATATGCTCATGATCAGCTGAATTTTGATGCTAAAGTTAGAACCGAAATTAATAGACGATCGCACCGCTGTTTTGAGGCGGCACGCAGCTCTAGATCCCGAGTCTACGGAATGGGTCGATTCGCGCGTTTTCTAGAACGTTAATAAGATAATTTCTGCCTTTTCCAGAGTTTCTATCGTTAAAAATGGCTTGCTTACCTCACAGACTTTCCAAAAAGACTGGCGATACCGTACTCGGTGACGAGGTGGTGGGTGTGGGCACGGGTGCACACCACGCCGGCTCCCTAAAAACAAAAGTTTTAAGGGGACGGAGAAGAGATGACTATGGATAGTATTGGCTGTGGATCAGGGTTGGTCATTTTCGGATCGGACTGGATCCGGATCTGGATCTGGATCGGATCCGGATCCGGATCCGCCATAGGATCCGGATCCGGATCCAGATCCAGGGCGGATCCGATCCGATCCGGATCCAAGGAAATGGATCATGCAACCGAGTTAAGGGCTAATTCTTAGATGCAAAGAAGAGTTCTGCCTCTGGGCTATGTATTTTTGCGATTAACATGACCGGATCAGCATCAGAATCGAGAATATTACTTCCGGTCCCTTTTTTCCTCGGATCCGCATTGGATCCGGATCCGAGCGGATCCGGATCTGGATCTGGATCCGGATCCTACTGCGGATCCGATCCGGATCCGGATCCAGACCCGATCCGGATCCTTACCGATCCGGGTCCATCGGTGAACAACCCTGCTGTGGATCCAAAAATTCCAGAGGTATTCGTTTCTAGTCCTTTTAAACCTCATCTACCCACCTGCGCAATTGTGGGCACAATTTTCGGCCGTCCCTTCTCGGTCCGGGAGGTCATCGCCAGGATGGACTTTCCCCGTCCGTCGTACCCCTTGCAGGCGTTGGTGATGAAGTCGACTTGGCCTCCAAAGCCTGAAAACGACCAAATTAAGGATTTAATTGCTGAAAAATTAAAGTCATTAAAATAATCTAATAATAAGCTGGGATTTAAAAGATTTCCTGGGTTGCCAACCTGAATAAAATCGCTCGCCGATCGAATCCGAGACGACCTGGCCGGTGAGATCAACCTAAACGTCATTTGGTTCGTAACGGAATTTTTATTTTGTTTCTTTGAGTAGTGCTAAATAAATTTACTAATGTTTAAACACATACCTCAATACACGCATTAATGGCCGTCATTTTGGAATTTCGGCGGATGATGTCCTGGTGGTTCGTCCATCCGCAAGAGGCGAAATCTAAAAGTAATCAGTTTGCGATACCCGGAGGACTACGACATGTAATTCAGCTTCCGAAACTCGAAAAACATCACAAAAAAAGTCACAGAAATATGTCGGAAACTTACGGAAAAGCGGGTTATTGTTGACGTGCTGGAAGAAGCGCATCGAACCATAGGCGAATGAGGCGACGTTCTAAAAATTGTCAGAGTTAGCTTCGTTATCATAAAAGCACTTAATACGTATCTATAACTTGTAAATTAGCCTAAATTACAATTTTTCTGACCTTTCCGGGCATAAACGCCTTCGCCTGGTTGTTGATGACGTTCGACTCGAGCAGGTCCAGAATCCCGTCGCACATCATTTCCGTGTGGATGCCGAGGTCCTAAAAACGATGAGACTGGCTCAAAAAATTTTCATAAGGGGATCAAGCGCTCAAACTACAGTAAGCTTACCTTGTGATTCTTCATCGACGCCAACGTTGAATCCGGAATCCCGCCAATACCTAGCAAAAATTTAATGAAATACGAGCCGCTTCCAAGCTACCAGCCTGCAAGCGGCTGGACTTCGGGCTACTCCCCTGCGCTCCCTCCCCCTCGCCGAAACGCGCGCGACCTGGCTCACTATGTCCAAAATCACCCCAATCTCCGTCTCCAACCCCTTTTACTAAAGAGAAACTTTCAAAGTTAATTTTAATAATTTAAACTAAAACTTTTTTATAATTTTTTTTATCAGTTTGGGGGTTTCTGACCACGCTCTATCCGAATCCGAAGAGGCCTAAGCTCTAGCTCCTTGCCCTTTCGAGTTGAATTCGGCTTCGGACAGACGCCTCAAGAAAATTATTATAGTTGATATTTGCTCAAGCTTGAAGCCGAGCATTACTAGAGAATGCTAAAAGCTAGATGTTGTTGGCCAAGGTCCAAGATTCCGGAGCGGAACACTGATGAGACATAGTATATTTTGACTTGCCAGTCCCTTCAATCCTTTGAGAAACTTCAAATCTTACCCAGCTGTAGCGTAGCCCCATTCTCAACGAGGTTTTCGGCGATCAACTTGCCGATTTTCTGCTCGGCCTCGCCAATTTGTTCGGGCACGGCTTTGTGGTAAATCTGAAAAAAATATAGAGTTCGGCCTCTGAGTCACATTTTTAAAGGTGTGGTCGCTCCTGAGAACGCTTTGAGCCTGAAAAACAGTGGCAATGAGCACGAGCACTAAGAATTAGCTAGCACACTTTCTTGAAATGATCCAAGGTCGAATTTTTAGTTTTTCGTTGTTGAGTCAAGGTACTGTAAGATACCGTAACCCACCAGTCGATCCGTTTTAACCATGGCCGAGAAGTGGGAGCTGTGGACGGCGCCGTCGCCGAAGGTGCGTGGCATTGATGGGTTGACGAGGGCTGGAAGAATCGTAAATTGAAACTCCAAACGTGGGTTCGCCGTCCCTTTAAAATCGCGGCTTGTCTACTGTACTTACCAATAATATGTTTGGCACTGTTGATAGCAGCACTCGTACAGTCCACATCAACTCCCAAGCTACAGTAACCGTGCTCGTCTGGTGGGGATACCTAGAAGGGTAACGATTGAGAGAGAGAGAGAGAGTGAGAGTGAGAGAGAGAGCTGAGAGTGAAAGAGTGAGGGAGAGAGAGTGAGGGAGAGAGAGAGAGCGAGAGAGAGAAAGATAGCGATAGAGGGGGAAAGAGAGAGAGAGAGAGAGAGAGAGAGATTGAAAGCAAACTACCAACCGATACAAGCGCATAATCCACAGGCACAATTTTGTCATAGTACAGCGCCGGAATGTCGACGAGAAAAACTGGAGTATAATCGGCCGCTCCGTCGAGGACGGCTTGTCGCATCGACCCACAGATAAACAGGCAGTTCGACCGGATTTTTCCTGCAAAAAAAATTAAATATTTGGTTTTATGTAGCATACCGTACAGTTCCTTCTTGCCCCATCTGACGTTGCCAGAGAGGATGATGTGCGAGAAGTTGTACCTGGAAATGAGGGGATAGACAAGAGATGGGAGAAAAGGGCGAGATGGAAAGAGAGCAAAAGAGTGAGAACGAGAGAGAGAGAGAGCGAGAGAGAGAGAGAGAGAGAGAGAGAGAGAGAGAGAGAGAGGAAAGAAATAGAGAGAGACGGTGTGAGCGGAAGAGAGAACAATACAGAGGGGTGTTAGAAAGGTTCTATATTTTTGGATTTTTGTAATATTTTTTTATTCTTTCGATCTCCTCAAATTTTATCCCTATTTTTTGCCTCGTTTTTTTGATCTCCTGAACCCCACGGCTCCTCCACCAACCGACGGCTCGTAGCTTCCGGTCACGTCTGTTATCATTTACAACCCCGATAAGGCCTTCCCCGAATTCGTAAATCGAGTGACCCATCCTGCAAAAAAACGAGGAAAGGCCCCTTTCTGGATCAGCCGATTCCGCCCTACCCCGTTTGTGGCAAGGTACAACAAGATTTAGGGCTAGATAACCCCACGCACGTTTCGATCGTCTGACCCGTTTGGAGGGGTGGATAGGAGGGTTGTGGAAAATATAATCTTGTGAATTCTGTTGATTAAAGGGCCGGATGATACAACTTAAAAAATATATTAAAAAAGCAAAAATACGGTTTGAGGCGAATTCAACAACGTCTAAAACAAGGGAAAGTTTCTACGATAAAAAGCAGCTTTTGAGAAAGTTACCAACGTCTAATTTTGCATGATCTCTGCCAGCCTGCCCAGTGTTTTTTTGTTAGCAAAATGGCTTACTTATATCCATCGCTCAGCGCCCGGTCACATAGCGCATCGCAAAGTTCGGTGGGTGTGGCTGCGTGGCCGTGGATGTATATGTGGGCGCCTAAAAATATAAGAAAAATTAAAAAAAATGTTTTTAGAAATTAGCTTATTAATATAAAAATGATTCTAACGGCTGACCCGACGGTATTGAAGACACGGCCTCCTCAGCACTCACAAATCTCGGCGCCGACTGTCCGGCAATCGGAAATGCCCGCGTGTTCTTGGCGAAAGGAACTCCGTGGCTGTTTCGCTGTTCTTTTAACACTAAAATAAATATAGAAAAGCAGCTTAACTTTGCTTTTTCTTGAAAAACTTATTCTTTAAACCTCCTCCTGCAATATTAATTAGCATTCTCGCTGTTACGCATCGAAAACCGAAGTTTCCGGCCCAAAAAAACTCACACGGCAAAAATGCCCTCCGCAGATGCCGGGTGAACATTACTGGAGCGTCGGAATAAATAGGTAAAAAATGTGAATATGCAAATCGTCACCAGGCCTACCCAAAATTCCAGCTGCAAATTGCGTTTTTTTTTCGACGCGTGGAGGTGATTTTGGACAATAATCAAAAATGAGGATAGACATAATAATTCAGTACGCTGTTAGAGTAGTTATCTTTCTTTTGAAAAGCAAAACAAATTTTTTTAAAGGTACAAAAATGTGAATTAAATCGAAACCCTATGGGAGTCAGCGCTGTCAGGGTATCTTGGCTAGGCAAAACGAAATTTCTATTTTGGATTTTTTGGACTATTTCGTAATCAGCTCGCTATTTCGAAATCAAATAAATAAATATAAAAACGGAAGCTCGCTAGAACAAAGGTTGAATGAGGGCAGTAGATGGATAGAAAGGAAGGGGGATGGGTCGAGAAGAAGGGGGAGGGATCGGGGCGGCTGATTGCCTTCGGAGATATGGAACGGGCAGAGAGGGTTGAAGAGGGACAAGAAGGACTCCTAGATAGTTATCCTGCTAATACAATGTCCAAAGGTAGTTTATTTACGATCACTTTCTAGAAATGAAAAATTGGCCAGTCAGCGAGCTAAAAACAAAGGTTAGGCAACCAGCATCCCGCCGAAACCACCAAATTTTGGGTACCTAAAGCCAGACAATCGGGATCATTCTGGCCCAAAAAACAACCATATTTTTAGCAATTTAGAAAAGGCCGTCGCCAAAATTCGGGCACAGATTAAAAAAAATCTCAAAAAGTTCCTAAAAAATTACAAAAATACCATCTTTCCGGCGCGATTTTGGCTTGTCTTATTTTTGATACATCTTAGAGTTAGTTTCTAGGATTTAGAAATTCGAAAACCATGCCCGAAATTCCGCGTGGACTCGGAGAAATTGAGCCAATCGGCCGCCGGGCGACGTTTTGCTCGGAATCCATAGCCGGCCGCCCGATCACCAGGGGCACTCAATCAGCCACTCAAAAACGAGACAATCCCCCCCGCACAACTAACAACGGAGAACACCCGATGAACGCACTTTGACACCCATAGATATGATCGACGCCGGATCATAGGGGTGGATAGTTCGTTTGGCCTTGTTATTTGGATCTATGCGTACTTTTCGAATTTTCCGGTAGTTAGGCGAGGATATTCCGAAACTCCACAAGTTGCGCGGGTTGTAGTGGTAGTTAGGGTTGCGTTGGGCTACTTTGAAAGCTGTAGCGCTGCGAATGTAGGCAAACCCCAGCCGCTCTGGGTCGTAAACCTCTTTTCAATTAGCTTACCCATTCGAAACCCGACTCTAACATAAAGGCTTTCTTTAAACAAATAAATAGTTTTCCTTATCTTTCCCTATCTATGCCTTATTCCTTCTTTTTTTTTATAGTAAACATCGGAAAACTTTATTCAAAAAGATAAGATAAAAGTATTGAGCGGCCAGATAGATACAGTTTCTATTTCTTGATACATTGCGAGCGGCCATTCCAGGTGCCAGAGCTCATGTCGCGCACCTCGGTGGTCGCCTAAATAATCCTGATTTAGAGGGAAACCTAATTATGAATGACACTATAGGACTAACTATAAAAAACAAGGTTATGAACATTACATTATTGTTCCAGAGCTGAATATTTCCCAGCTTGTAGTCGCCGCCCTTTTGGTAGGAGTCGGGGAGCAGGAAGGTGATCACGGATTTGCAGTTTTGCTAAATAGATAGACTTTTTATCTTTTTTGCTCCCTCTCTCTCTCTCTCTCTCTCTCTCTCTCACTCGCTCTCTAACTCACCGGGTCCTTATTGCAGATATGGCCGATCTGAACCCAGAGTTGGTATTTTCCTTTCGGGAACTTCTTGACGGTATTCTGAAAATACATAATCTCTCTCACTCTCTCTCTCTCTCTCGCTCTCTCGCTCCCTCTCTCTCTCTCTCTCTTCGCGATAAAGGCTCACCTCAACGGCCCATCCCTCGATTTTGAATCCGCCATTCGTGTTGGTCAACACGTCAGCAAATTGTTGATCCTCCTGATTTTTGCCCGGGGCCACGCTGCTCCACACCCACGCTTCAACCCCGGCGACGGCCGAATTGTTGCATCGGACTTGACCCTAAAATGACATTAGACTACTTTATTGTAGTTTGCTGATATATAATGAACCCCTGATAGTTGACAATGAGCGAGAGAGAGAAAGAGAGAGAGAGAGGACCAAACACGCTAAAACTTACCGTAATAGCCCCGAAGCCTCCCAACACCATAACCGGAAGAGCCAAGCAGAGCAGAATCTTGGAAATCATTTTCCACAATGACATCCAAGGGTCAAGCCCGGCCTTTTATAGAATATTTTCTATTTGATGTTGATGATAGGCCACCGGGATCGTTCCCATGTTCTTTTAATGTGCATGTCATCTCGAATCGAATTTGTTTTTCGAGGGAAGAGATAAAGAGAGAGAGAGAGAGAGAGAGAGAGAGAGAGCGTCGCGCATACGCGTGAGTCATCCGGTCAATGCTTTATGAAATTGGTCTGTGAGCCAGAAGGTGTGGATCAAAAGCTCGGCATTTTCAGGATCGTCATCTGAGGATGAGTAGGCGATATTAACGGGATTCGGAAGTCGGAATTATTGGGTGAAACCTGCGTTGGTAGATACGCCTACGCACCGCCGTATTGACGTCGATATTCAAAACTAGCTGGCGATGTTTTTTCATATTTTAGTGTCTGTAGACGGGTTTGAAGTTTGAATTTAACGGATTTGACCTATTGTAGAGATAAATTTTAAATTCCCAAAGCGTCTCTGCTAGCTTGCCGGTTACGTTTGGATAACCGAATTTTCCAAAAAAAAAACCATTTTATTGAGCACACAGAGTTTCGAGGGCAGATTTTCGGGACGAGGTGAAGATGACGAATCAAATTCGGATAAGGCCATTGACAAAGAGAGGGACCCATAGGTTTTTCAAAGTAATTTCTGTTGAAAGCATAAAAATATGCAAAGTAGGATCTGGATCTAAAAATGATGCATTAAATTCGAATCTAAAAATGGTGAATAAAATGATAAGATACTGGGAACGAATACAAAGTATAATAACAACGGGCAATGAATGACTAGCGATGTGTGGATGTAAAAAGTTGATCTTATTCTTTTTATTGATCCGAATTGAAGAGGAGCTGCGTGGAGAGACGATCGAATTCGACAATGTTGAATAGGCGCATTACCTAAAAATACAAAATATACTAATTTTGGATAAAGCGAGAGAAAGAGAGAGAGAGAGAGAGAGTGAGAGAGCGAGAGAGAGCGAGAGGGCCGGAGAGCACAAATAAACCCTAACTCAAGTCTTGTTGATTAAACGACAGTACCTGCAAGCTCTCCAGCATGGCCGACGCGGCCGTCTTGATACCGGCGATCAGCAGCACGAGATTCCCGAAGCGTTCTAGACAAAAAGATGCTTGAACGCTGATCAGTAAAAAATACCTTCATAACCATCCCAATGCAGGTTCTTGTAGTAGCGAAATAGGGCCTGGATCACGTGGTTTTTGTAGGCGAGGCACATCTTGCGGGACTCCTCGCTAATCTCGTCGTCATCTAGAAAGAATTTTTCGGAACAGAATCGGAAACGCGAGGGAGAGAGAGAGCAAGAGAAAGGGAGAGCGACGAAGTAAAAATTCTCACCTCCATGCGGCATTACGCAATGCAAAAATAGGATGATCTTCAGCGTCACGAGCTCTTCTGGCCATACTTCGAGAGTGGCGAGTGGGATCGCGACCTGGAAAACCATAGGGTTTTAAAGGGATGGCGCCACAAATTAAGTCATTACGACAGCAAAATCGTAGCCGTAAGCGGATGTCACCGCCAATAAAAATAAACTTTTAAAAACCGTAAAAAAAACTGCACCGCGCACTCGTTCCTAATAAGACTTGCGAGCTAATTAATGACTAATCCATGAACCAGCCACCCCACTAGATAGATCGTCAACCCCCATTCGTCAAAGAGCCACCCCAGCCCATCTCATTGACCCGATAAAACGGATGGGATTTCCGGGGGGTGGTGGGTTTTTCCTTGGTTTTCCATATCAACACCCCCTGCAATATGGCCCTAAAAAGTTATCTGTTATTTTTGCTATTCATCGGCATTTCTTGCGGCTTTTCAAGTAGCAGGTAGGTCAAAAAAGCTTTTAAAAAACAGAAAAATTTTGAAAAATAGCCCAAGCTCAAAAAAATAAACTATTCCCAAATTACGACGCTAGCTGGCTGACTCCCTGTAAAAACCATTCATTTCAATTTTGCTGTGGAGAATCCGTGATTTTCTGTCGAAAAAGCCATTGAATGCATTGAACCAAAAAAAAATCAGAAACTTTCGGTAAAAACGTATTTCTAGAAAAAAAGAAGAATTTTTATAAATTTCGTAAATTGTGAGGTTAGCTGTCCGCTCCCTTTAACGATAAATAAATCGAGTTTGCTTTGCCAGGTGGATTTGCAGCTATCTTTCGAATTTTTAAAACGACGCAAGCTGTGGCGCTCTATTTAATAAGGTCAATCCAAGTTTTTGGCAAAAAAGTAGCACCCCGAAAATGTCGATGCTAATGTCGTGTCGTGTAATGATGTCGATGCTAGATGAAAATGATTAAAAATAGACTTTAGATTTAAACGTGGCTACGGTTACGGTAGCCGATCTCAAGCCGCTCCCGTAAATTATGACAACAACTACAACCCCAACTATTTCCAACAACAACAAAATTTGGGTGACTACGGCTGGGGCGGGAAAGGTTACGGAAACTTCAATCAGAACCAATTCGGTTCTGCCGGATATTACGGGCTACAAAACCAACACTATAATCCGCAACCGGCCTATGGACAGCAGAGGACCGGTGGATACGGTGGCGGCTATAGCCAGCAACAACAACCGTCCAGTTACGGACAGCAACGGCAACAAGGTTACGGTGGTGGCTACGGTAATGGTCAAGGTAACGCGCATTAATTCTTAATTTTAAAATTAAATTTAGCGGCTTATGGCGAGAATCGGAATGCGTATGCGGGAAATGGATACAGCGGCCAGGGCCAATATTCCGGACCTCAAAATGGTGCCGGATTTAGCCGAAATCAATTTGCAGGAGCTGTAATGCCCCCGCAAAACCCTGGACTACAGCCTCCAAATCCGAATTTCGGGTTTTCACCGGATGTCAGCTCGAATCAAGGAGTTGTAGCGCAGGTCAGTTTTCCGGAAGGTACCGGAATTTTTTGATTAAAAACATCCAAGCAACGCTTAGCATTTTAAGGCTATTTTCAAGATTCCCAAGCCCCCGGGCTTAAAAAAAGCTTTCGAAAAATCATTACATTGTAAACGTTGGAAAATTGACACCTCAGATTCCAAGCTTCCCGAACCCGGGTTCCGTTCCTACAGTACCAGCGGTGAGAAGCGAGCTCGTTACAAGACCAAAATTTAGGTGCCACTAGCACCTAGCCCACCAATCGCACCATCAGTTCCTGAAATGCCATCGGTAAAAGACGCTAAATTCCGAAAGAATTTTAAAAATTCCAAAAATCAATGAAAAATTTCTCTAGTCATCGTATTTCTCATTCTAGGTTGCCCAAATAACCTAGACCTCAAAATTTCAGATACCACTAGCCCCAAGCCCGCCAATTCCGCCGGCAGTTCCGGATATTGTACCACAAGCAAGTTTTATTACAGCTTTAAAGGGGCTACGAAAACAGCAGCATGTCAAAAGCTTGTACTCAAAGTTGACAAACGCTGAATTGATTAATTTTTCTGATCCTTTAGCCCCCTACGTCCGTCGGAACTTCCGCATTTGCACCTATTGCCCCGGCCCCGTCTACCGTAAAAAATCTATTAAATTTTACAAAATAACTCCAATTTTAGCCCGTGATCGCGCCGCCACCTCCAGGAACATCCGGTTTTGCCCCAGTCGCCCCAGAGGTACTTAAAAATATTTTTTTAACGTTTTTTTGTTTAATTTTCTTCGATTTTTCTACTAGGAACAATTATTTTTAAGGTACCCTCCTCCACTGACCTAGGACGATCTGAACCGATGCCCGTGGCCCCGCCAATCGTAAATCTCCTTGCAAAAATATAAAAAATTTTTTAGCCCCTTCCAAACCTCACGGGCTTTGCTGCTGATTTGAACCCGACGTTTACAACTACGCAAAAAGCCATAGAATCCACGGGAACTACGCAAACATCTACGACGGAAGCTGCGACATCGAGTGCTGTAGCGCCAGAAGAAACTACAGAAGCAGCGGGAACTAACACCGAAAATACTGGTCGATCGCTTGCGCGTAAACGTTAAAAATTGAGTATTGGAAACTCGTGGTAGGGCAGGCTAGCAAGGATTCTTTAGGAACTTCCATGTCATGCGAGGGGTTAGTCCAATCCTGAACAGCTACAATGAAAAAAGCGTTACCCTAAAACCTCGTGTATAGGTCCGGTACAATTTGGTTCCGTACCAATACAAATGACACCAAATAATGTGCGTAGGGTACAATTCGGCCCAAAAGCTATGTAAGACAAAAGAGCCGGTTCACAGGGCCTCGTGCAGCAATTTCTTTCATTAAACCACTCAAATTGTTGGAAATAGTCGAAATACGAACAAATATTCCATCAAAATTGTAAAAATACCATTCGTGAGCGGCGTTATTTGCAAGAAACCGAAAAACGAAACACACCTAATGACGGTCATACGGAATTACGGACGCTCCGTACACATGAAAATTTTCATCCGGAACTATACACGGGGAGGACCTATACACGAGGTTTTAGGGTAATTTTAGCGTGGATTCGATTATTAGAAAAATCCATCCGATTTGCGCGGCTTCGTTAGGAAAAACGGGTTTTTTTTCCACTAAACTACGATTTATCAAATTTTTAGGCCTAATCATCAGCCCCACCAAAATCCCGACAGTTACTACTTCCCCGATTATCGTCGGTGAGAGCACAACTGCAATTATTCAAGGAGGAGCCCCGGAAGAGGCGTCGACAGAACTCTCCTGGACCGATACTCAAGACAGTCCAAGCACTATCAAACCGCAATAATAATATTCGTTAAAGTTGAACGTGTGTAAAAATTAATAAATTAATTCTACGGAAATTAGGATATTACCTCATCAATGCACGTGGCCGTCATCTCTTTGTACAGCTTCTCTTGGCGCCATTTCCGGTCTTCGGGGATTTGTTCCTAAATTCGATCAGAATTTTGAGAGTTTCACAAATTCGATAAAATTGTTTAAAATAATGGAAATTGACTGTTTTGCAATTTCACAAAAATTTATACATAAAATAAATTAAAGATGTTTGTGAATGCTTAAGCCTTTTAAAAAAATACTTCTGGGAAGATAACTAAAATTAAACTCAATAAACATGTAGAGGCTAACTTTCAAAGATAATTAAAATTACAAAACTCTACGATTTTTCAACCCTACGAAAACGCAAAAATCAAATTTTCAATATTTTTGAATTTTTAACGAATTACCTGATTACTCAACGCGCCCATATTTCGCGGCATACAGCTGCCATTCGGGTACAACCACGCATCCTTCACGCCCGATTTTGCCGTAAAGTAGCCGTGCTCGAGGATCTGGTACGGCATGGCAAAACGCTAAAAACGATTTTTTTTCTTGATTTTCCAACTTTTAACTACATACCTTGCATAACACTTCCTTCTCTGCATCTTTCAGCTTGCTAAACACCGGAATCGATTTCACCCAGTCGAGCATTGACTGAAATAACGATAAAAACTATAAAAAATTATATTTTTACATGAACATCGAATCCGGTGATGATACGCACGTCTACGGCCAGGATGATGCGACGCCCGACAGCTTCCTGGAAGGAAAATATAGCCTTGGACGCGTAATTAGTTACGCAATGGAAAAACGTCAATATTCACTTACATTCATCTCGATATAGTCCATGTCGCCTTCGCGGTGGGCGAGCTTCCGAGCTTCATCCCAAGAACGGATCCAATCTGCCTAAAACCCGGAAATTACAGGAAATAAAAAGCCTGAAATTTAAGCATCCAATTTCTAGCTCTATTCCTACAAAATTTAACGTTTTTATCTGCCTAAAAGCTTTTATAAATAACGTTAAAGCGGAAATAGACTTTTGGCTTAATTCAACCCTCTTTATCCACGTTAAAAACTCAGGTATTAGCAATGAATAGTTAGCTTAAAGACCGAAAATCATACAAATAGTTATTTTACAGTAATTGGACGAGTTTTACGCTTTGTGATGTCGAAGTTAACGAGCGTATAAACTACTATTTCAGTCTGCTCCTCGTTTTTCGAATTTCTCCAACCTTCTGCTGTCTACATTGCGTATCAATCGTCGTCAAGCGTTGCATCAGCTCGAGCAGCGTATCACTTTCGAATTTCATATCCTCGAGGGGTGTTGGCGTGCTGCTTCCTGGTGATGGGCCATCTTCTTCAAGAGCAGCTTCGCCGCTAACGCTTGGTTTTGTCTGAAAATTGAGTGTTTTTACCCGGTTTTCAGTATCTTTTTGCATCATTTGAAATTACAAAAAAACAATCCGTTAATTTTGTTATACTACTACCAAAATCTCGAGCGTTTTATGAAAACACATACCTCTCCCATTTCTCTAGTGAACACGACACGTTTCATCGGTTTTCTAGTATAAACGCGCAGGCTGGTGTGGTCGCGGCGAGGTTGGAGAGCTAAAAAAAGGATTTTTAGGCTTTTTAGATAATTAAACTACCTTCCAGCTTCATCCCAGCTGCAAAACAACGCATCAGCCGGCATCCACGACAAATTCGCTTGACCTTGGTCTCGGTGTTGCACTGGCCCTCGCGCTGGCATTCCTGGTTGGTGCGCTGGACGATAGCTCTAAAAGAGGATGTTTTTAATACATAAAATAGGTTTAATAATGACTCAAAATCTAGTTAATAAGATGTATAAAAGCAGTTAATAAAGACTAGAAACAAACCTGCGAAAAAACGTCTTGCAGCCGAGGCACGCGATGACGCCGTAGTGTTTTCCATAGGACGGCTCGCAGCAGATCAAGCACGGGCCCATGTACGCTAAAAAAGCAATTAGCCGTCGTAGACTGGTTCAATTGTGTATTTTTACCGTATTTTACTATCCATAAACCTCGAAAATTCAAGCGGAAACACGTAAAGTATCGATTTGTTCGACGAAATGTTTTCGGCATTTCGATTTTTGCCCAAAACTTGAAAATTTTCACGCTCTTCTAGCTTTTAGCCTTTCTAATTAGTTTGTTTCGCTTTATAGGCGTTTCGCTTTGCAAATTCTGCTTCTGGTTCGACGGGAACAAAATTCTGTTCCCCCCATTTCAGTAAGACAAAAGATTATTGTCTTTTTTCTAACTTTAGAAGCATGTTTTTCTCGTTAACTTCTCCAAAAGAACGAACGTTTCCCATGCTTGCTCGCGGGGCCGGCCGCCGATTCGAACGGGTCGGTCTGGTAGATGGCCGTCATCTAAACTTCATAGGTTAGGGGCGCCGAAAAATGAGTGTTCTTTGGAGCCGGAGAACGCACAACGAGCGAGGAAAACGGTGAAAACAAGGAAAGGGCCAGTGTAAATATAGCGCCCCAGGATTTGATACATAAAGGCTGGGCAATGGGAAGTTTTCCCCTTCGTTTCTTCGAAAGCACTATATTTCACAAAATACCAGGAATTTATGGCTTTTCTTGGAAAGTTTGGGTTTTTATTACTCGTAAGCTATCGAAAGCTATTAGCTAGTGAAAAGCTATACCTTTTGTTAAAAGGCCGACGTATTTATAGAAAGTTAACCTTCCTATTTAAGCCATAAACTTTTCAGAATTCATTACTTTCCTAGGAAAGTTTAGGTTTTATTACGCGTAACTTCCAAAAGACGTCATTAAAAAGTTACCCCTCGCTAAAAAGCCTATAGATTTTAGAAACGTAATTTTCTTTTGAAAAAACTTTAAAGCATTTATAGCTTAGAGTTAGGGTTTTTATTACTCATAAAATATCAAAGGTTCCAGTAAAAGGGTCATAATTTTCACTAAAAAGCCCAGGAACCACTATAAACCCTATTCACGATATGTTTTCCAAAATTCACGATGTTTACTTGAAAATCTTACTAATTCTCTATATAACCTGCTTATCAGTACCTATGGCAACTTATTCATAGAACGTTTAGGGATTTGGTACTCGTGAATCATCAAAGCAGACTATTGTATAGCCCTACCTTACATTAAAACTCCTAGAATTCGCTGACCGAGTTTTATTTCGTGACGTTTGGTTAAAATTAGCAAAATTCCCCCCTAAATTTGTTCAATTCTCGAGCTAGCGACTGATTTTAGCCTCTAAAAACCCGGTTGAAAACACAACCGGAAACGCCGGCTTTCGTAGCTGATCACCGGCATTGAACCCGCATTTTCCAAGCTTCTCCCCCCACATAAAAATATGCAAAAACGCGCGAAAAACGCGAATCGACTTCGAGCAGGTGGGGTGAGCGGAGAACGCGCAGAGTGCACCCAGACTACAAACTATAAGGGCGGAAGAGGCGGGAGGGTGGGGTCAGCTGCCCAGGGAAAAAGCGATTCTTTTGCGATTATTCATCTTGATTTTCGGAGCAACAAGTTCAGCGATAACGATAGCGTTTAATAAGATCACATGTCGCTTTTTGCAAACGTAATACTAGAAAGGTGCACTCAAAATTCGGGAAGAAAATGAGAGAAATTAGACCAAAAAACTTATTAATGCGCCTAGAACAATGATAAAAAAACGGCTTGATAGAAATTTTAGGTACATCAGGGAAACAGCGGTTTAGTTTTCAAAATAAATAAAATTGGTAGCTAACAATTTTTAATGCTGAATTAGAATTATTATTAAAGCTCATGGAAAGGTAATCAGTAGTAGTAGAAAAAAATACGAGAATAGTTTTCATAATCTTCTTTGTATGTCTTTTAAATTTTGTATCTTAAAATAAAATACATTTATTCAAATCACAGCCTTTTTTACACATTCGGCCCCTGGGCGATCAACGCCTGGCGTGCCAGGTATTTTTCGCGTTGTTGCTGGATGACGATTTTTGCCGGGACATCCGGGATTAAATAGGCTATTATTAATTTGAGGAGGTAGACGAGGTGCTGAAAATATAAAAAAGTTAACGAATTTAAAAACAGGAGATTTGCTTAAATAAATGGTATAGTGCGGACCTCAAAAATAACCACGAAAAGCAGCCGAAAAGCCAGAATATGCCACCAATCCTCATTGTGCTCTAGTTGATCGTTGTAGTATCCGCGGTAACTGAAAAATACGGTCCTGGTGAGTTAACGGGGGGGGGGGGGTAACTGGATCCGATGTATACCCCCGCTAATGAATCAGTTCCAAAAATACATCGTAAGAACAGACGTTCAAGTTAGCTTACCTGCAAGTAGTGACATTTTTCCCCTGGAAAAATTTTCGGTCCTCCTCAGCGGGCATATTTTTGATGGTATAATTGGAAAGCGAGAAGTCGACATAGCTAAAAACGAATAGAATAAAGGTTTAATGAACTTAATGAATTTAATAATAATTAATTCCGCCCATTAATTAATTTCTATACATATTCTAATTTGATAAATAAAATATCTAAAAATGCATACCCCTTCAGCGTTTTGTCGTGCGTAAAATAATAGTAGGCTCGTGGGATGAATTCTGATGTAAAGGCGATGACGAGAGCCTGAAATTGGTGTTACCATCCCTTTAAAATAGCCTGCTAAACTTAAATTATTAGTTAACTCACATTAATAGTCACGCTTAACTTCGAAATTTTGTCTAATATCGGCAGCCAAATCCCAATATTTTTCGCGAGCGCGGGCAGTGGGCGCTGGACTTGGGCGACAAACTACAAGGTTAAAATTAGCAAAAACCTTGATCAATTTATTTATTAAAAAATAAGCATTTAATTTATGATAAAATATACCTTATAAGCATCCAATCGAATTTCCAAAATATTATTGAGAAGCGCAAAAAGTGGCGCTAGGGGAAAAGCGGCGACGAAGAGCGTGACGAACCCGAATTGGAGCACTAAAATTAAAGTTTTACAGTGATTTATATTTCTAAATAATAGTCTATTCAATAAATAACAATGCAAATTTAGTCAGAATGTTCTAAACAGAATTACCCATTTCCAAATATTCCTCGAACAAAAATTGATCGGTTACCGGCTTTAGGTAGTAATCGGATTCCCACCTAAAATCAGGAGCTTAAGATTGCATTTCTTTTCTTTTGGCTAAAATACGTTTAACACGCTTAATAAAAATACAAAAATCTGATTAAAACTTTTTAATTTGTCTAATTTTATTGAACTTTAAAATATACCGTAATTCCGATTTTTCCTCGCTCAAAACATCGCCATCCGTTTTCTTCCCCTTCCTCGCCAGCCGCCGTTTTCGAATTTCCTTGGCGATTTTTCTAAAAATATTCAAATGGAGATCGATAAAGTTTAATTGCTATCACCAAAAAATTTTCCTTAACCCTGTAATTCGTTTGATTCAAATTAAAAAAAAATTTTCGGTACGATATTTTTATCCTTACGGTCCCAGCGTTTCCATGATCGCCGAGATGAACTGCTTGCCACACATGATAATCGCTAATTGGATCACCAGCTCCATGAAGCAGCCGGTCGAATTGCAGGTCTAAACACTACATACAAAAAAAATATTAAAACGCTGACTTCTAGCATGAAGCTCAATCCGCTTTTCGCGTCCGGTCGAGGCTCGAATCTACAAAAGTAATCGGTTTAATGGTCTTTAGAATACTTGAAAAATGCAATGTAGAACAGGGACGAGTAGTAGTTGACAAATTGGAAGAGGAAGACCTAAAAAAAGATACTTTGGTCTACAAAATACTGTGGGACTGTTTTAAGTATATTGCATAGATATTACAACTAGTTTAAAAAAAAAGTCAGTCCCGTTAAAGATACCTTAAAGGTGTATTGATTGTCGAAATCGTGTTGTGTTCGTGGGCATTCCCAGACTGTAAGACGGTGGGCTAGCTTGTTGTAGAGCTAAAATATGAAAATTACTCACTCTCTCACTCTATCTCACTATCTACCTCTCTCTCTCTCTCTCTCTCTCTCTCTCTCTCTCTCGATCTCGCTCGCTCTCTCTCTCTCTCTCTCTCTCTCTCTCTCTCTCTCTCGATCTCTCTCGCCCCTCTCTCTATCTCGCTCTCTTTCTCTTTCTCTCTCTCTCTCTCTCTCTCTCTCTCTCTCTATCTCTCTCTCTTTCTCTCTCTCTCCCTCGCTCCCCACCCACCGAACTCATCAAGACGATGACGACCATGTTGATGGTGGCGGCCGTGACGGAGACGAGCACAAAACCGTATTGACTGTCTCCGGTCGACATTAATAGTCCTCTGACAAGCACGCGGTAGACGATCATGCCAAAGACAAAGGCGACGACGAGGAAGATCTGAAAAAAATAGTATTTCTTCTCGCTCTCACTCTCTCCGTCGCTCTGCCTCTCTCTCTCTCTCTCTCTCTCTCTCTCTCTCGCTGTCTCTCTCCTTCCAATCGCTGTTCAAAACCTACAAAAAACAATACAGTAGCCCCACTGGCCAATATATTGACAGTCTTCTTCTTCACCGACAGGTACGGCTCCTCTTTTTGGGTTATAGGATTGTACCGTCGGGTTTTGATACGATAGAGGAAATCAGGGCGGATGGTTTTCTATACGAAATACAGTACTGGAGCTACGAAACCCACCTCCTCACACACGAAATCCATCAACCCCCATCGGTGAGCAACAGCTGAGTGGTACCGTTTCCAGCCTTCCAAGAACAGCGTAGCCCATAACGACATACAGACGGAAAAGATTACGGTAGACCAGTTGTCGAATAGGTAGGAGAGCTGAAAATAGTAAAGGCGATAGAGAACTGGAGAGAGGGAGAGAGACCGAAAGAGACAGATAGGGAGAGAAAGCGAGGGAGAGCGAGGGAGAGAGACATCGATTTACTTTGGCGTAGTCGCATCCGCTTTTCAATGACTTTTGATCGCACAGGTACGCTTTTTTGTGGTTAATTTTCCCTTCGCAGATTTCGGAACTAAATATACAGATTCCCATGATATATGCAGATAAATAACAATTAAAAAAGACGCAATCGAAAACCTCATAAAAATAAAAGGTTTTTCAAACTGTTGAATTAATTCTTTAATTATCTAACAAGTGTGTTGTAAGAATAGATTGTCAAAAACTTACCTCACCGGATCCCCCGCCATTGTCACCAGCCCAAAGAATATGGCCAGAATCCCGACGATCGACGCTGGGAGCAGGGCTTTTGTGTAGAAACCGAGCCACGCAAAGTAGAGGGCGACTTTTGAGCCAAAGTAGCGTCTAAATCAATAAAAAAAATCGGAAGTGTTTCTTACTTGACTAGGTCGAGGGGCTGGTTTTTGTAAAAATTCCACACATTGGCCCAATGGTCGCGAAGTAACTCTCTTTGGGTTGGTTCATTAATTTGGGCGTCTTTGGGGCGAAGTTCCTGAAGCTATGTATTTAAACGAATTTTTTGGAAGAGAGAGGGCGCGAGAGAGAAAGAGAGAGATTGAGAGACAGAGAGAGTGAGAGAGAGAGGGAGAAAGAGCAATATGGGAAAATAAACTATGCGCGAATTCTTACCTGATGAATCGGAAATGCGGCGCTGAACGTGCCGTTTGCTAAAAGGCGCTCGATTCCTACGCGGAAATCCGTTCCTTCTGCCTTCTGGTCACTTTGTGCGGCGTCATACCTGTCACATACAGAATTTGACCATAGTTTCCTCTCTCTCTCTCTCTCTCTCTCTCTCTCGCTCTCTCTCGCTATCGCTCTCTCTCTTACTCTCTTTCTCTCCTGCTTTACCTTGCCCTCATCAACAAGTCATACACCATTCGACACCTTTCGGCGTTCGGAAAGAGCTGCTCTGGGTGCTTTCCGAGCAGAAATCTAAGGATTATACATACTAGCGTTTTTAGGCTATACGATTTACTGTTTTCTCCGTTTTGCCGAATATGGGGCTCGAAAATACGGCGGATCCTCTAATTGCGCTTTTGTCTCGGCGTTGAAGTCGAAAAATCGGAAGATTTTGAGGAATCGTTGGAGGAACTGAGGGAGGATGGAGTCCTAAATGTAAGAATTCGAGAGACAGAGAAAGACAGAGAGAGATAGAGATAGGGAAATGTACCTTCTCCTCGACGTCACTGATTCGGACTGGCAACTTGACGAGCATCAACTTTGCCTGCTTTTCCAGGAGCTCGAATGGGGCATGGATTAGGATAAAGGTGGAGTTGCCCTGCTAAAAATGTTACTATTTCTCTCTCTCTCTCTCTCTCTCTCTCTCTCTCTCTCTTCATCTCTCTCTCTCACCTGTGCAATATGTGTTTCCGTCTGCAACCCCATCGCTTTCAAATTTTTCAGGAAGCAATCACGTTTTATTCCGCGATTTTTCTGAGACCCACTCGGGTGAGAAATTTTTGGGTCCGATTTAGTTGCTTTCGTTTCCGCCATATCATCAGCCTCATAAACCAGGACGTAATCGACCTAGGAAACTGGCGGTTTCTCTCTCTCTCTCTCTCTCTCTCCTCTCTCTTTTCTCCCTTTTCTCCTTTTTCTCTGTCTCTCTGACTGTCTATTTATCTCGCTCGCTCTCTCTCGCGCTCTCTCTCGCTCACTTCTCTCTCTCGCTCTCGCTCTCTCTCTCTCTCTCTCTCTCTCTCTTTCGGGGAAGACTGCTCACTTTCTTATGTCCATCGCTGAAGCAAACGAATTTCTCGAACATAAAGTTTTAACCAACAAATAATTCTAGGAATAAAAGCAGAAAATGTGGAAGTGTATTAATTTTGGTGGGTGGTGGGCTGGGAGGGGAGCAATCGTCGGCATTCTGAATCATTTCTCTCCACACTTCCAGTCATCACATTCATCAAATCATCGATGGTGGAAAAGGAGAAAGCGGCAACGAAAGGCTTGTCGAAACGTTCTAACATGACTCCAGTCGAAGGGACCATTTAAAGCATATTTAAAATACGGATTTTTTAGAATTTTATGAAAAGCGAAGACCTGAGTGGACAGGGGTCAGCTTTTATGATAATGGATGGAAAAATCAGAGTGAAGCAAGATGGCTTTGTCGTAAAGACCACAGAAAAGCAAAAAAAAAACGTGTATTATCGGTGTGAAGATGTGATTTCTTCGAAATCGAACTTGCGAAAAAACCATGCGCTGATGACGGACTGTCATAATGTGTCTGTCTGTCACAACGGCAGCTGATCTCCTCGGGTCTGGAGCATCGTAAATTAAGCTTCAAGTATGTCACGCCTTAGATTTTCCTAGTTTTCTCGGCTTAGAGAGTCGATGACGCCTTCCGCCAGCTTTAAAGCCGACTTTTTAACGGCTTTTTCCCTTCAGCTTGCCATTTCAAACTGTATATTCTTTTCAATCTCCGCAGTCCCGATTCTTCCCGGAAAACCATCCGATCCCCCGGCCCCTTCCATTCTTTGTTGATATTTTTCCGGTAGAGCGAAACATGGCCATTGGGGGGCCAGTAGAGGCGAGGCTGCTGCTTGTTTACATTCCGTGCCGAACCGATCGACGGTGAGGGCCATCAATTTGCGCCCCAACAGGGCATGGGCCTCCCGGTTACGGTGTCGTGAAACAGCTGCTGCCACAGGGCAATTGAGAGGAGGAGGACCATGGACCTTTGAAGACACCAAACACACCACCAAACACCCTAAGTAGTCGCTATTTTTGGAACAAAGGAAAAGAGAGAGCGGGAAAGAGAGAGAGCGAGAGAGCGAAAGAGAGAGAGGGAGAAGAGAGAGAGAGAGAGAGAGAGAGAGAGAGAGAGAGAGAGAGAAAGAGAGAAAGTTGAAGCGTGTAAGCACTTTTTCGAGCCAAAAATCATTGTCCTATCACGATTTTTGGTTTTTTTATCTATGCGCCAGTGGTATTTTTAATTTTATTTATTTTTGGTTTTTAGTAAAAATCGGTACATCACATTCGGGCAAAATACAAAATACAGAATCATGGATTCATATTAAATTTTTAGCAGACTTCCGTCTCTCCCGCCACCTTGATGTCGAGCGTCAAGAAGGTCATGTCGTAGACGTCTAAAAAATTTGAATGTCGCCGAGGTTTATAATTTTGTACGGTAACAAATATTTTAGTACGATTTGAAAAAGTTTTTAGACTATTTAGATTGATACCAGGGTTGAAAAGCCGCTACGCGGCTTTTCACCCCTGGCCTTTGCGCAGGGATCTTGAAAAGTTGGGCTTTGCATAATTCGGGCCAGAGCTAGAGCGAACCCTAAAAATAGCAAAAGCAACCGCCCGCGAGCGCGACAAAAGCCAGAATGAGGCTCCTAGCGCCTCATATGCAAATTAGTCTATTTCCATATGTTTTTAAACCGTTAAAATAAGGTATAAAACAAAATTTTAGTAAAAATCTGATAAGCGTGCAGTAATCTACGCCCTCAACTACCCCTAACTACCTTATTTCTGGACCAAAAAATTCTTTTCCCTTCGAGTTATGGCTGGAACCCGGGTTTTTATGCAAAGTGTCTACACACACAGACACTATTTTTTTATATATAGTAGGATATCTTCTGAGTTTCAAATCTTACCTCCAAGGGCCGACTGCGGGATCTGGTACTCGGCGATGCGGGCGCAGTTCTGAAATACAAAAATGGCTTGGGACCTCAGGCGCAGAAAACACAATTTTTTTGGATTACAAAATACGAAGAACAAAACTTCTTGATACTAGAATGTTTAGACTAGAATGTATAAATACTAGAATGTTAGACCCACCGGCTTGGCGTGGCAGTTGTGTCGGACACGGAGGTACGGCCTGATGTAGCCGGCCTGGAAAGGGGTTTTGATTAGGCCTCTAAAGGCACAAATAGGCTTTTAACTTTTTCATCGTCTAGAATTTTGGCACATCACATTGCCAAATTTCCTAAATCATGGCAGGCGCCAAATATGAGTTGGACTAAAAAGCCGCTCAATTCTAGATTTAAAATTTGCTTAAATTTGCTTTTCAAATTTTGTTAAGCGTTGACTTCCATATATGTCGCAGCTTACCTCGTCGTGCTCACCATACAGCTGGAATTCGCCGTTGGCGTTGGTGTGGATGTGGGCGAGGAGATCGTCGGGATTCACTAAACAAAGTTGCTGATTTTTTTTGTCTAAAGAGAGAGAGAGCGAGAGAGAGATAGAGCGAGAGAGCGAGAGAGAGGTAGAGAGAGAGAGGGAGAGAGAGAAGGAGAGAACCAGAAAAAGTTATGCTAAATAAAACTTGCTGGTATCCTTCTCATACAACTCCACGAGGACGTTATGAAGAACCTTCTTATCACAGACGGCTACTCCCTAAAACTCCGTTTTTTAAACGTTTCAAGATCTATTCTACTACGGTATAACCCATTACCGTAGTATTACCACGTGCAAAGTATGGAAATCGTACCTTAACAGTAACATTTTGCATCTCAGCGTAAGTGGCCATGGCCAGGCAGGCGGCGACAGCAAGGCTCAAAGCGTTCATCTTCAAGGGTTCTGAAAAGTCGCTATCTATATTAAGGTATATTTAACGAGTAATACAAAAAGAAGGTCTATACTGTATACAGTGTAAAGAGTAAACACTCGGAATCTGGGCTATTTTCATGCTAAAGTGTATATTCTGGTGTTCCAAGGGCCAAGCTGCAACAGGCGCCAAGTGCCCCCGAGGGCTATAAATCCCGCGACCTAGCCAAAAAGGACTTGAGAGAGAGAGAGAGAGAGAGAGAGCGAGAGAGAGAGAGGGAGAGAGAGAGTGAGTTTCTCCCTTTCTGAAACATCCAACACACATTTTCACTCCACCCCCCATGTGATCGTCGGACTCTGCTGATTGGGGCCAACTGACGCCCTGGATGGGGCACGTTTTCCGGTGCCGCCTGAAAATAGCACATACCCTGGAGCGTTTCTGGTATAAACACAGGGATACACAAAACGAAGCTGCCACTCAATTCGGGCGACCGGATGCGGAGGTGACAGTGAGAACAATGGAGCAGGCATGAGTCAGCTTTGTGACGACTCGAGGAGCCAAGAATATCGGGTGAAGGAGATGTGCTAACCAGAAAGCCATGTCGGCAGCAAGCAACTTAAGGGGTTCTTTTCCGCCTTCATCTCGAATACCTGGATCTGAATTTAAAGGGTCTGTTAAGCCGAAGAATTGACCGCGGAATAACTGGGCCTCGACAACTGCGAGTTTTGACAATTTCGCTTTACATGGAAGTTTGGTAACTCCAGGAACCTCACTTTATATTACTATAGCTTGGCGCGTAACTTTCGAACACGATCAAACGTACATGTCTCTCCATCTCTCTTCACTGACTTTCTCACTCTCTCTCTCTCTCTCTCTCTCCCTCTCTCTCTCTCTCTCTCTCTCTCTCTCTCTGTCTCTCTCTCTCTCTCCCTCACGCTTTTTCCCTCTCTCCTCTCTCTCTCTCTCTCTCTCTCTCTCTGTCTCTCTCTCGCTTGCTAACGTTTTCGAGTGTGATCGTCCTCCTATCCTCGTCGACCCTTTGAACAACAGCCAATTATCCTCCGCCCCTATCGAAAACTCGACCGTTGAATAACATCGACAGCTGACGATAGGGCACCGATTTGCGGAGTACACTAAAAATTTTGAGCCAAATATTTTGATGCGTTGCAGGAATGGGAATACAAAAGCGTTTGCAAGTCTGCATCTTGAGGGCTGTAGCTACCTTAAAGCCGGCAGCTCTCTGCAATACTTTGAAAGAAGACATTCCGAGCGTTCCTGTTTTTCTCTTCGATTTTTTTAGGATTCTGACGCTCATAAGCTAATTTTTTCGCAGAATTACTAAGATTTACCTTGACTAAATGATCCGTCTAGGCTAATAATCGATTTCAATAGCGTCCTTTGTTCAGAATAGTCCTCCAGACCATGATTCGTCATGCTTGTTTTGCATCTGGGTGCGCGACCGATCCGTCGGTTGGTTAAAAAAGGGATTTGGCCGGTCTGCCGGCGAGTACAAACTTTTGGCCGTATACTGGCAGGATAAAAGCGCACATTTGGCAACGGTCCTCACATTCCAGACCGGTTTTGAAGCCTGCCCCAAGATCAGTTTTTCACTTCAAAGCTCTTTTTCTGGTTACTCGTTTAGCCTTTGTTTTTTACTAAACCTATCCAAAGATATACAGTCGTGGTAGTGTTTTGTGATTTGCAATAGGTCAAAATTGAGATTTGCAAATAAAATATCGACACAATAGATATCAAACAGAAACTTCGACAAAGTGAATTTTCACCAGGAGCAAGTCAGCTCTCAAGCATTTTTCACTAGTTTTTTTTCTACCTTCAACTATTGCCTCCACCACCGCCGCACCTACATTTCTTCTCTCATTCCTCAACTTAATTGATCTAAATTAAACGTATCCGTCGTCACCTAGTCAAGCTTCATATCGATACTTTGGTTTCTTAGTCCCTTTAAACCCGATTTAGCGTGCGTGCCGGCAAGCCGATCTAGCTGTTTCCTCAGCTTCCTAAAGAGTCCAGTGACCTCACTGCCCTATTTTTCCACTCCCAATTTCCGAATTTCATCCATCATCTACCTCAAGCCCCTAACAACTGCCACCTCACCACCGGGATTTGTAAACTTTGGTCGATGAGTCAACCCAACAAATAAACGAAAAGTGCCCAAAGACAGTTGGGTTGTTTATATTTTCGCGAAAGTCGCCCTGGGGGTCTAAGGGGGAGGAGTTTGTTCGGTGTTTTCGAGGCTTTTCGGTGTTTGTCTGAAGAGAGAGAGAGAGAGAGAGAGAGAGAAAGCGGTAATTTATGGGATTGGCCCATTCAAAAGGCCCCTGGGTCCCCAGATCCGCGGCCATTTATCGGGCCGGCTGTAATCAGGGTCCTGGTGTCTTGACGACAGGGCAGGGAGGCTCATTCTCACACCTTCGAGCTCGAGCTTTTATCTACCGTACACTAAATTTCTTGTATTTTTAGTTTTTAGTTTCCCAGGCCGAGAATAACCTAAAAACAAAACTTAATAAGGATAGAAATTTTTAGCAATTTTAGCGGGAGTGATAAAGCTTATAAAATATAACATTTAATTCAGATTTATTATGTTTTTTAATTTATAATGATTTTATATATTCGATTTTTGAGGGTTTAGCTCATTTTTACAATTTTTTAACTTCTTATTAAGGTATAAAATAGCATGAAAAATAGTGTTAGGTGTTTAGGCGTTTCTAAAAATCGAAAAAATTTCTTTAAGGACTTTAAAGCTTGCCGATACCTACCGTAATCCCAGTAATATGCGTTTTTGGATTTTTTATGTTTGGACCACTCTCTTTCTCTCTCTCTTTTTCTCTCTCTCCCTCACTCCCGCTCTCCTCTCAATTTTTGATCACAATTTTAATAGCTCCTCCTCGTGACTTCCGACTCCCCACTCCCCCATCCATATGCCAGACATAACAATTTCCCCCGATCCAACGATTTCTAAACAATTTATGAAGGCTGCCCGAATTCTTTGTCGGATCCTGAGTGCCCCACAGGCTCCACTCTCCGATTTTTGCCCTCCACTTCCCCGTTTCCATCAACTGTTTATCGTACAGTCTCGCAGCCATTTTCCGGCGCCAAAACAACTCCGTATTTATAGCCCAAAAATGATGAAGCTGCTGTTGACGCTGTGCCTCCTCGCCGCCGCGCTCCTGGAAGTGTCGGCCCGCATGCAAAATGTTACGGTTACGGTAGGTGTTTAGGGTGCCCTTTCCTGCTACATTACTGTTGCTAGGAAGATACGCAAACTGTAAGAAAACTATTTACAGTAATCTTGAGCCCAGATTTTTCATAGTTTTAGGGAATCGCCGTTTGCCAAAAGAAGCGCCTCTCCAACGTGAAGATTGAGCTGTGGGACCGTGATACCCGTAAGTAGAAAGAGAGAGAGAGAGAAACGAGAGAGAGGGGAGCGAGAAAAGTATCAATGAGTAGAAAATGGTGATTCTATTGTAGTTGACCCGAACGACCTCCTCTCAACCGTGTTCACCAACGGCGACGGCGAGTTCACGATCACTGGTGGAGAGGACGAGGTCGGAAAGATTGAGCCCTTCATCCGCGTCACCCACAACTGCAAGACCAAGCCTGTAAGTTTTCTGAGATGCGAGAAAGAGAGACGGCAAGTGAGGTAGAGAGTGACAGAAAGTGAGAGAGAGAGAGAGAGTGAGAGAGAGAGAGAGCGCGGGAAGCTTGAAGCATCCTTAAAGGTACACTAAAATCTCGCTTAAAAAGTAGTTCGTGGTCGGGAATTTGGTCCCTTTGTCGTTGGATGGACCGACCCTTCATATCCCCTCTCCGCCTCCCCTCCCCTGTCTCTCCCATGGCCTATTGGTCTATGGCGCTTGCCCCACGCGAGTGGTCCGGTTTCGGTTTTGCTCCGCGGCAAGCGCCTACCGTAACCCTGTTTGCTATCCCGCGGACGGTTACCGGCCGGTAACCAAACCAACGAGACGTTAGTGTACCTTTAAGCGAATGGCTCCAGAAGTATACGGACAACCTAGCCACGTGCTTTTTTCGCCCAGCCGGCTTCCTTGGGTTTTTGGGAAAACAATATCTTAAATCGTATTTCGTGCAGCTAAAACTAAATTTTATGTAGATACCAGTCTAAACTATTAAATTTTACTAGCCTGCAAATTTTATTAAAGTCAAATTAGAGGTATAGTGAAAGGGAGAGAGGGAGAGAGCGAGAGAGATAGAGAGAGAGAGGGAGAGAGAGAGAGCGATGAGAGACATAGTGAGATAGGGAGATAGAGAGAGAGAGCGAGAGAGTAAGAGAAAGAGGAAGAGAGAGATAGATAGAGAGAGAGAGAGAGAGAGAGAGAGACGAGAGAGCCATAGTGAGATAGGGAAAGAGCTCGAAAAATGCTATTAGATCTGCACGTTACCCTCCATTTCAGTACTGCCAACGTATCGGTGACTTCGAGGTTCCGCAAGAGAAGATCGACGGCACCTACGACATGACGTACCTCACCCTCGATATTGCGGTATTCAAATCCAAAATCCACTTAATAATTTGGATACGTTTAGGTGTCCGGCGAGAAGGAGAAGTGCATGTAAACCCGAATTTGTTCGGGATTCTCCTAAATTCCGAGACTTTCCTCCCTCCACCCCCAGCTGTACCATATTGCTGTACCTTTGGTGCTTCAGAATTCTATACAATATGTGCCATTTCGTTGTTTTCCATGCATTCTCGTTGACAGATTTCTATTGAAAAACCCGTTGAAAAAGAATAAAATTGCAGATAGAAAGATGCGTGCCCTTCTGCCGATCTTCGTGCTGGCTGCCGCCCTGTGCCTGATTGAGGCCAAGATGCAGAGCGTCTCCGTTAAGGTATCGATTTATTAAAAATAATATTTGATTAGATTAAGCATTAACTAAATAAATGTGCTTTACAAACATAATTTTTATAATACATTTTGAGGGACTTTTACAGGGCTTGGGACCAAAATTTGATTCCTGAAAATTCCTTATGCGTATTAAATTTAGAATGAAATAGTATTTTAAGCGATATTGATAAATTTATTTTTTTGGGGTACTGTAGGATTAAAAACTTAAACAGCGTATTTTCCACATTTTTGAAAGCGTCCTTTTTAATGTTTTGAACTATGCTGATTTCTTAAAATCTCTGTAGTTGTTTAATCCTTAGAATATTTAGGTTAGTGTAAATGAATACACTAAAAGCCATCTGATTTAACTTAGAAGAAAAGTTATTCATCTGGTTTTTTTTCAGGGAGTCACCATCTGCAACAAGAAGCGCCTCGCCAACGTCAAGGTCGAGCTGTTCGACCGTGACACCCGTAAGTTTTTAGCTGGAGAGAGAGCGAGAGAGAGAGAGCGAGAGTGAGAGAGCGAGAGAGAGAGGAGAGATATGTAGATATGCATTTACATCTTTTAGTTGACCCGAACGACCTCCTGTCCACTGTCACCACCAACAGCGAGGGCGAGTTCGAGATCACCGGAGGAGAGGACGAGGTCGGCAAGATCGAGCCCTTCATCAGGATCACCCACAACTGCAACACCAAGGAGGTATGCTTGCCTTCCTAACTCCCTTAAAATGAAGGAATTTTTGCGCAGATTTTTGCCTTCACTAGGCTTTTAAAGGGGCCGGAAAAGCGGTGATATGGATAAAGTTATAGGTATCTTTTAAGCAATATCAAAATTTATATTCACAAAATTCGATGGTGTAAAACTATGCATAGTGATTTTAAAAAGTTTTTCTAAGCAATCCATAAGAGTTTTTGCCTTGATGGTTCCTTTAAAAGCTGTGTAAAGGAGCTTCAACCTCCGCTTGAAGTTAAAAAGTTATTAAATGTGTTAAAAAAGCAGTATTTAAATCAAAATTTTAGGGCTGCGCCCGCATCGGCGAGTACGAGGTCCCCCAGACGCACATTGACGCCGCCCCCTACGACATGACCTACGTCAACCTCGACATCTACGTAGGTTTTGCAGAATTTGGAGAATTCGACGTTAAATAAATATATTTGAAAACTTTGTTTTCAAGTTCAAAAAGTAACTAGAAACCTCGTTTTTCAGGTCAAGGGCGAGAAGGAGAAGTGCTAAACACGACAGCCACCTCCACGTGCAACAACTAGTCCTGCCAATCAGCCTTATCACTTTTGCAATTTTCTAATAATATTATGGCTATTGCGTAATGAATTTTTTGAATGATACTTTGTGTACTGCTTTGACACACCAATGGTAAAACTCGCAAAAAAACCAGCTAAAAATTTGAGAAAATTGGTTCCATTGAACAACGAAATTAAGGTCCAAAAACATCCGATTTAAAAAACCAGGGCATGGCATCCATTCAAGGCATGCAATGCCTCTGCCTCGCTCGTTCTCCCTCTTCCTCTCTCTCTTTCTCACTCTCTCTGACTCTCTCTCCCTCGCTCTCTCCTACGCTCTCTCTCACTATCCTCTCCCTCACTCCCAAGTTTTCATAGAGTAATCGGTTGGATTTTTGCCAACCATATGATACATAGATCCAGCCAGATACCTCGGCTCTTTATCCTTGTATTTGTAGATGGTATCTACCGAATTTTCAAATACCGTTCTAGTGCGTCTACGTGATTAAATCCATACTTTATCAGGTATCATTAATGCTGATTCCCATGGCTATCCTCGAACAGCGAGCCCATCCTGGCGGTCCGGATGGCGCCATCAGCGGCCACGATCACGCTCTCGTTGCAGCCCACCGGATGCCCAAGCGCCACCGTTCTAAACAAATGACAAAATAAGCCTTCCACGAAACCGAACCTCGGCATCCCGTCACCGTCGTATCGATATATCGTGACATATTTCGAGTCGGCGCATTTCATGACGAACGCTTGGGAGACCCTCGGCGGCACGGCCGTGAAATGGGTGACGGTGTCCAGGGGTGTCTGGGTTGTCTTCACTGGAATTCAAATGGTATAGGAATATACGGTAGTTTTTCGAATCTTCCGCCTACCGTGCATGTTAAGTGGTTATGAGGGACTCACAGTAGTGGGGAAACCCTCTAGGTTTTTGTGATAATGGCGTTATCGTTTTGATTTAGCAAACGTACCCCGATGCGTGTAGCCAGCGCTGACAGCCCGCTCGATGGCAATCTTGATCTCGTCAACCACCTAAAAACCGGAAAATTGGTTTCAAGAGGCACAAGACATTCCAGAGCTACACCGAGATCCACCTACCTCCTTCGTCTCAACCACATCCCTGGTAACCTTGGCAAAGACCCAAGTGTGATACGCGTTTGAGGCGTGGGTGCGAGACGGGCAGAAGATGTTGAACTTGTGCAGAGTTGGCCACTGCCCGTTGGCCATCTGTTAAAGTGGATAGATTCCACGCGGCGGTTGATAAGTCAACCCAATATTAACAGAGAGCCAAAAGAAAGTCACCAAAAATTCTTATTACCTTATTTCAGCAGTCAGGTTGAGCAGACCAAATAGGCGAGCAAAGCGCTAATCATCCACCGGGTGGCCCTTATATTACCAGGGTTATTTTCTGGCGCAAAATATTCGATGGGACGTGGAATACCCTGGTCTACTCGCCAGCCCTGTTGAGAGGCAGTTCTCGAAGCTTCTTATCAGACTCTTTATCATTTTTCATGGTATACAACCTCAATTTTCTTGCCGTTGCTTTCGTGGCCGATACAGAGATGCTGCAACCTAATATTCAGGGAGTAGCGTTCCGGGCGATTCAAAAAGGCAGAAGGACCAGTTCATCCTCTCTACAACCTGTCTAAAAAAAGAGGCCCAACTTTTGCCAAAACAAGCAAAAGGCCAAAGTCGAGTGGTTGCCGACGGGGGATTTGAACGGATAACCCGCCGACTCCGGACCATTGACCGAGAGAGGAGGGCTCGCTTGGGGGTTATATAGGACCCCTTGTTCAGTGGGCCAGGTGGGGCGCGTGTCGGGCGAATGACGGGGCAAGCAGCTGTAGCTGGCAAATCGAGGTTGCGGGTCAGAATTTCTCGGGGAAAATGTCGCAGCCCATAATAATAGAAATTATCATATTTTGTTAATGACCAAAGGACTCTCGTTAAACTTTCAACTACAGGCCTCCAAAACTCCAGTCCAAGTCCCGGCTTTTCAGGAAATACACCTGGCAGTTGAGCAATTCTTGGTCAGGGTTCCGCTACAATACTAGAACCGCACTGATCACAAAGCGGCACAAATTACAAATGGTTTTTCCTTCCATTTCCTTCAACCTTTTGCTTGTTTCCCTGCTCTCTCTCGGTATCTCTGGGTCAATATAGCGGGTGCCCAGTCCAGCGGTCTGCCCGCTAATCATTTCGTGTTCCGTTCGACCTTGCGCGGTATCTGCCAGTCAAAAGACCTATATTTTTTATTTTCCATGTTTTTATTAATATTTACTGCCGTAATTCTTGGATTTTTGTTTTATGAACTTTATTGGAAGCGGAGGAATTTGCCACCAGGTAAGCAGTGGGAATATATTTACTAAAAATAGCTATTTTCGGAAATTTCATACATTTACTTACCGCAAACGCCTTAAAATCATTTTGTACACTCTAAAATAAAGTATATTATTTCTTGATTATGTTAAAAATCTCAGAACCTAGATGTTATTATTTAACTTGTGATTTTTGAATGTGAAAGTTGTAAAAATTCAAATTTTCATGTTTAATACCAAACGAAAAAAGCTAAAAATAACGGATATAATCAATTCTAGCAACCAAATTGTATTAAATCTAAAGATTAGCATACTGTTTTTCAGGCCCAATTCCACTACCATTCATCGGCAACTTGCTGGAGGTTATGCGAAACGAGCCCGGCTATGAGGCTTATAGGAAATGGACAAACCAATACGGACCAGTCCACACTTATTGGCTAGGTATGGAAACGATACCTTACAACAAATTTAGGTTATTTTGTTTAACAATTCATTTTATTCATAAAACATCTCGGACCCTTCTTTAACTTCTCAAGCGATTTTAAAATCTTATTTGCCTTCCTCTTGACTCTTCCAAAAGCTATGTTTAAATCAAAATACCGGTAAATGACCTAACAAGGAGTCGCTTTTAGGTGCTTTTGGAGTTTCGGGACGGGACCTAGCTAGTTCGATAGAGAAAAAGATTCTGAGCAACATACCATTTTCAAAAAGTGCTGACCGATAAAGGTGTTTTAGAAAATTGAATTTAATTAAAAATGTTCCCAGTATCGGCACCCTTGTGAGGTGATTTACGGGGGTCGAGCGCCCCTGCCACATGGGGACTTCACGCGTCATGGATCCCGTCCCAGGCATGGCCAAGTGGCTAGTGCGTTGGCCTACGAAGTTTTTTTTTTACCTTTTGCCACAAGTTCGATTCTTATTTATCGTTAACTCTTTGCTTTTTTGCTAATTAAAATTTTAGGCACCGCTAACGGGTTCAAGAAACAAAAATCAAAGGGTTAGCCAGCGCGAAGATTCGAACCCGAGGCAAAAAATGTTAAAAAGTTGGTAAGCAAGCGCGCTACCAATACGCCAATGCAACCTGTGATGGACGCCTTGGCGGAGGGTTATGAATGGTGTCCGGCCAAGCCCCGACAACGACGCGAATCGAGGAAATGGACCCGAAAACTAGAAAAAAATCGCGAACTTTAAATTAAATTTTCTAGAATTCCTTTATCGATCAGCACTTTTTGAAAATGGTATGTTGCTCAGAATTTTTTTTCTCTATCGAACTAGCTAGGTCCCGTCCCGAAACTCCAAAAGCACTTAAAAGCGACTCCTTGTAAGACCTATAGATAGCCTATGCTCTGAATTAACAACTTCAGAACACCATATTTTTTAGGTTCTCGGCCAATGGTTGCCGTGTCGGACTACGCTACGATACAAGCAACCTTTATCCAGGATGCCGACAAATACGCCGGTCGATTTAATAATTTGGAGATGACGAAAATGTATCGAGGTTTGTAGTTTGTAGCATGTAGTCATAGCGTAACGTGCAGTTCTAGAAGTTTTAATATCCTGAGAATATTTTAGGACATAAAATAAGAATTGTCAGAAATTAGATATGCAAATTAGCACCTTTTAGGAGGCAACTACGGTGTCGTCGAGACGGCGGGGGGATTTGTGGAGGGACCAGAGGCGGTGAGAAGAGTTGCAAAATTATTAAATTTGGTTTTTAGCTTTACTCTGCATACTCTTCGAGATTTCGGAATGGGCAAAAATATCATGGAGGAGCGGGTACAAACTATATCCGCTTACAAAAATTAACAAATAGAATTAAATAATGCAAGCACAATTGATCTTACAAATTTCCAGGTAATGCTTGAGGTGGAGTACCTTTTGGAGCGCCTGGAAAAGCAGGTGGATAGCTTCGAAATGCAGGTAATCATCATATCTTGTCTTAAAATAATCGTAGAACAATAGGAAATGTTTTAAAATACGATCAAATTAAATAAAACCACTTTTAGAAAGAATTCGACATCTCCGTTGGCTCCATCATTAACAATATACTTTTCGGGTATCGGTATGACGAGGTAAGTGTTTTAAGCAATTTTTGTAGCTTTTTAAACTCAATTTTTGCTAAAGAATTTATGAGAGTATTAAGTAAATTTATATAATCTTTATATATTTAATGATCCGCTTTTTAGGACAAACTCGAGGAGTTCTTCTTTGTCAAAGGCTCCATTTCACAGCAAATGAAGGAGTTCATGAACCCAAAGCTTTTCTTGCTGATTTTGTATCCATGGCTACGGTATTTGCCGTATTTTAATAGTATGTATCCAATTCTATTTAAGCATATAAGGTATATTTGAAGTATATTTTCCATTTCAGCGGCGTGCCAGCGTCTTTTTGGGTATCGCGACTTGCTGTTCAACTACTTCCGGAAGCAGATCGCGACTAAAGAAAAGGAGTACGATTTGGATGAGGTATTATGACTTTTTTTACTTTTTTGATTAATTAAATTTCTTATTTTAATATATAACGTATCAAAAACAATGAAAAACGATCGCTTAAATCGCTTCTCACCGTAGCGTACTGATTTAATCTACTCTTAGGAGCCGAATGACTTCGTGGAATGCTTCCTGAAAGAACGCTCGAAGCGGAAAGGCACGGAATCGGAGGAGTTTTATAGGTATCTACAAACCTTACGGATTTTTCTACCATGTTTTTTAGTGAAATGCAACTCCTCAACCTTGTGTTTGACCTATGGGTGGCTGGTGAGTTAATATACCTTTTAAAGCCCCTGTATCTCTTCTGCTGCTTCAAATCATCTAAATACCTTAAATTTATTTTTTTATCTAATCGACTACCTTAAAAATGTCTCAAAAATATTTATTTGTCTAAATAGCATAAAAAGTAATTATAAAAACTAGACTTCAGGTATGGAAACCACCGCAAATACCCTCACCTGGGGCGTATGCTATATCGTGAACCACCCCGAGGTCCAGAAAAAGATCTACCAGGAGCTCGATGAAAAGATCAAATCGGACCGGAGGGTGGAGATGAGCGACAAGAATAGCCTGCCGTATTTGAATGCTGTGATATGCGTAAGTTGAGAGAGAGAGAGAGAGAGAGAGAGAGAGAGAGATGGACATTGAGAAAGAGTGAGAGAGATAAGGAGAGTGAGTCGGTGAGTGAGAGAGAGTGACAGAGAGCGATAGAGAGATCGCGAGAGAGAGAGAGAGAGCGCGAGAGAGAGAGATGAAGCTCATAGCTCAAGTTTTCAGGAAGTGCAACGCCTCTGCAACCTACTACCTCAAAACCTATTCCACGCTACTACAGAGGACGTCGTCATTAATGGCTATTCACTCCCCAAAGGCACTTCCATAGTTCCACAGATTTCTTGTGTGATGTATGATGAAAAGGTAAGTACTAGAAACTACTGAAAAATTTTGCGGCTATCATCTATCAATTTTCAGCACTTCCCCGAGCCCTATAAATTCGATCCATCTCGATTCCTAAATGCCGACGGGTCCTTCAGAAGACGTGAAGAATTGATTCCGTTTTCTATCGGAAAACGACAATGTGTTGGGGAGGGGCTGGCAAGGATCGAGTTGTTCCTCTTCCTCGCCAATTTATTCCATCGGTTTGAGGTGAGTTTTGTCGAAATTTCTGAATACTTTCGAAGGAGAGGGAACGAGAGAGCGACAGAGAGAGAGAGAGAGAGCGAGACAGAGAGTGTGAGTGAGTGACAGAGATTGAGTGAGCGAGAAACAAAGAGATAGAGAAAATTAATAAGATTTCTTTTAGATCACGGCTTCTGAAAAGCCGAGCATGAAGAAAACGTTCGGGCAGACGGTCCAAGCAGCACCGTATCGCATTTTTGCCAAGAATCGCTTCGCCCAAAGGCATTGAATCTCTTGGTGCCGGAAATGGTTATAACTACGTAATATTAAGATTTAGACAATAAATTGTACAGCTGACTTCATAAAAAACCTTGAGCTTAGAAACCCATAGTTGAAGTAATCATAAAATAAAAACTTCCGACACGGTTACGCTGTTCCCCTACAAAGATCGCTTTGTGCTTTGAGCTTTTTGGAAATGTGATATTTTCGTACCCAGATATAAATCTCACGGCTTTTTACCTTTTACCACCGAGTAGCTAGGTAGCCACATCGTCACCGGGTGTCTGGAATTTCCAGTCCATTTTTGGCCTCCAAAATTGCTAGGGTCAATGTTCTTGCAAATATTGGGAACCCTGAGCTTTCAAGGCTTGGTTGTAAGCACGCTTCGGCTAATATGAGCTTACGTTTTTGCAGGTTTCCAGCTTTTACAGTCGAGCATACTTTCCAAGTGCTACTGTGAAATTTCCATTTACATTTGATAAAACGATTCTATATCCACCGAGGGGGCTATCGTTTAAGGTATGCAAAGAACACTAAGATATACTTAATTTGTTGCGTTATACAGGGTGTCTCAGGATTATCCGGACAAAACGAAAAAGTCATTTTTTAGCCTTTAACGCTGTTTGCTTCGTACCTAATGTTTTTCATATGAGTTTTTGAGGCGTTTTCAATGTTCTGAGCAAAAAAATCTTTTCGAAGACATTATAATAGCTTCAGAATCAAGCGTAGAACGCGGTAAGATTTTTCATCTCTTAAATACCACGAAACTTGGGGCAAAGATTCAAAAAGTGTTCCGATATTTTTCTGGGCAAGATATGACGTCTTCTGGCAAAACGGACGTGTTTGCGGCAAGGTTTGGTCATGTCAATGATTATTTTCTAATTTAATATCAATTTCCTTAGCATTGCTGATAAGGGTGTTTCGAAGCTTGCTCGTGCTCAAGCTCCTCAGAAATCAAAGCTAACTTGGTCTAAATTGCTTGTACATCATTGTTACTGTAGCTATTTAGGTTTTTATCTTTTGAAAAGTATCTTATCGGATTTTTAGAGTTTCTCCGGGCTAAAACTTGCAAGGTAAATACGGCGGCGCGTGACTTGATTTCATCTTTTTGGCTTGCTGATTTTTTCCTAGAGTAAACCTGGCGTTTTTGGGCCGGACTGAGCATGGACTTATTATTTCCGATCTCTTTTTGTGGTTTCTTTGTTATGCCGGTTATATTGAAGATTTTTATAGCGTCGGAAACAGCATGCGTTTTGAGGCTTTGCCAGATGGGAGAAATTACGTTCAAACTTCTTCGATTTTTTTACGAAGCGATATGTCATAGCCTCGCGAAATTTTCTTTGCCAGTGCCTCAAAAATACCTCAAAGATTGATAGGAGCTACAAGATGTGCGCATAAAACAGGAAAAAAATAGGAAGAAATGGCATTGAAAGTTTGTCCGGATAATCCTGAGACACCCTGTAGAAAGTATTACTTACCTGTAACTCGAGCGCACTGTGCCTTGGAGTCTATTGCTGTACGAATTCGATGCTGGAGACCAACTGTTCGCCCTATCCATCAGCGGATTCAGGGTCAGATCTGGTTTCGCCGCAGAAGCATTACTTTTAAGGGTTCCTGCTCTAACTGAATTTACTAATTGCTTTGTCTATAAGAAAGCAGATGCTTGTGGGACGGCGGCTAAGGGTAATTTTAACAGACATTCAGTCGAGAATTTCCTTACGTTTCGTGCATCAGAAGCTCAAAGACATAAAACAGTCGCACCAACGTGAGAAAATCAGCGGTAAAATGTATCCTTGCCATGCATACTATCGTACCTGTTGGAGCCTGAGGGCTCTAGGAAGGACTTGAGAGACCAGAAAATACTGAAATTGAAGAACCAGTAAAATTTTTTGCGTTGTATCGCGTATTTTTTTACTATCTTTTTAGTACTGTACCGAAAACATGCAAATTCAGCGAGCACGTCCATGACGAGCACAAAACCAATACCGAAAACGGCTCCAACAACACTTACTAGTATGGTGGCTGATTGGGTCGGAGGCCAGCTAGGTAAATTCTAGTTTTCTATTTTAAAAATCACCATAGAAACTACGACGACCCCGAACCTTCAAGACGAAATCATGACAAATCTGGCGACGATCCCCCGATACAAGGGAAAGGCTAAGCCAGTGATGCACTATTGGAAGGAGATGAGCCTGAATGTTGCCACCCCAGAGGACACTTATTGCCAGGGGTGGGTTTTTAGTTTCGGACAATTGACAATTTCGGTCCAACAAAATCACTTTTCTAACGCTTCTCGGCATCACCCCTGTTTTTGTTCAGTAGGTTCAATCCCGTAAACCGCGAATTATGACTTCCGAGCCCCTTTAAGAACGCAATGTTCGGAAAATTCATTTCTCCTAAAGTGATTTCGCCGATCACTCCCTTCTTATGATGGTTTGCAGCTTTGAAGCTTTATGGCAATTAGCTTTTGCCAGTTTTGGGGCTAGGGGATAAGACCGAAAATCCCGTTCTTACAAAGTTCTCGATTGTCACTAAAATAACGTCTCCTTGTTAGATCCTAAATCCATGATTCCAGGCAAATCTGGCGATACCTAGCACAAAAGCCGACGGACGGATGTGACGGCTTGGTGAAATTGTGGGCGAGTAAGGATGGTGGGTGCTGATCGTAGCTCTAACTTTTCTTTTAGGTCTCTCACTCTCAGTCGGCGCGAGCGGTGATCAAAAGCTAGGCTGGGTGGCGAGTGGCAAGGATAATGGATGTTTTGCGACAACGCCCATTGGCGAGATGGTCAAGAAGGCCAACGGGGACAAGATCTATCAATCCACTGGCGCCGGCTACTCTGCCACCATCTACAAGGCGCCCGTGCTCAAGTTTTACGCGTGGACGGCCGGGGGTTGTTTTACGAAAGTTCAAGGCTGCACAAATAGCGATTTACCAAAATGTTAATCTGGTCGATAAAATTTTTTTTGCCAATGTGTCGTTTTTCCGCACGTGACCCAGCCTTTTGTGCAGAATTTTGCGCTTATTTCAAATCGGTTTTCCAAATTCGCGACAACTTTTTTAGTGCGAAAAGCCAAAAATGTCTCCGGTTTGGGCCATTTTGGAGCATTTTCGCATTTCAAAACGGCATAACTTTTAAAATGCAGTCGTTGACACATTCAAAACAGATTCGAACTCAGCGTAAAATTCTGGACGAGATAAGCCTAACTAGATTTTCCCAAAAACATCGAATTGCAAGTTGCTGCGTTCGCCAACGGTTTTATAAATTGGAATAACGATGCATTTGTATAAATCATAACTTGCTTCACTCACAATTTATCCAGCGGTTTTGTTCCTCTACAGATCGAGGTGACAATTCACCAGCCCCTCCGGATTTTGACAGCCAATCCCGGCGACAAAGCATGGACTTCTCGGCGGCCAAGCGTAAAATACGATCACAAGCGAGACGTAGCTTCTCACGCTTGCGATAGCGGCATTTGTGTAGATGCAATCCAGCGTCTTTGGGTGTTGCCAAGCGCGGATCGGGAGTCTGGCACCGCATTTGTTGTTTTTAGTGGTAGCCACCCAACCGACTATCATCCCAGCCATTTCCCGAACGCCTAGATAGGTTCCTAAAAAGACAAGTCCCTGGGTGTAAATGCTACTCCTACCATCCATGCTACTTCTCAACATTGCCTGACCATCACAGGTGATGCCTTGACCCGGTTTTAGGAATTGCCAAGTGGTTCTGGAAAACTGGATTGAGAGAGCGAGAAACAGCGAGAGTAAAGTGTGAGAGAGAGAGGGAGAGAGACTGAGAGCAAGACAGATAGAGAAAGAGAGAGGGAGAGAGAGGGAGAGAGACAGCGAGAGAGAGCGGAAGAGAGAGAGAGACAGAAAAAGAAGAGAGAGTGAAGGAGCAGCGAGATAATAGAGAGAGAGAGAGAGAGACAGCGAGAGAGTGAGCGTGAGTGTGTGGGAGGGTGAGAGAGCGAGAGGACCAGCAAGTTAGATCTCAAACACTACCTACCCTTTACAATATTGGTCGTCTGGCTCGGCAACCGTGCGGACCATACGTCTCCAAAAGTGGATCCCAGATGCATTTACATATTTTGGAATGGGTAGATAGGTGGCGGTGGCGAGGGGGTTGAGTGCTAAAAGAACAACGCATTCGCAACCGAAAAATCTTATACTTGTTGACGACTTGGTTGTCGTTGCAAGCGTCGTTGTTGAAGTCGTCGAACTTATCGCCGCTGTGGTAACCGTGGTCGTAGCAGTCGTTGAGGCTTTACTTGTCGTGCCCCCAGTACAAGTGATAGTCGATATCATTGACGTGGCTGTCTTAGTTGTAATCACAGACGTGGTAGAAGTGATACTTGTTGCTGATGTCCTCGTAGCGGTAGTGCTAGTTAAGTTACTACTCGCTGTCTCTGCCGTCTTCGTAGATGTCTTCATTACTTCGGATGTCTGGCTTGCACGTTCATAGTTAGTGATGCTATCTGAAGGATTACCGGTCAAGATACACGGCAAGTCTGAAAATTACCAAGTTCCAAATGTTTTTGGTATACAAAACAGGAGATTAGAACACCAGCTGAATCGGAGACAGTGCTAAAAATTGAATGACGGAGTATAAGAAGTAAAAGTATCTCACCTTCGTCGCGGTTGTGGATAAGTGGAACATCGTTTGCCAAGAGTCATTCGTACAACAATAGACACCCCGACAAATAGCTGTAACGCAATATTTTAGCGTCTCCTAAAAGACTTCAGCGTTTATGTATTTGACCTTAAGGGTTGGCATATAAATTATTTTATACCTTAAATGATCCACCCGTCGGCGGCTCTAAACTATAACTGTCGAAGTGAAACGGAAAGTCGATAACTCTACTTGGCAATGGGTATCTCAGGAATCTCACGACTTGCTTAAACGACACTATGATAACCACCCGATACCTTACTACCGCCCGGTTTAGAAAGCTTAAAGTTATTAACAACAGATTCTTCGTGAGCATTAGAGCAAGAATTCTCGGGCAGGGTTGAAGGAACTTTGCTGACCAACCATATCGTCGTTGCTATGCGAAAATTAAGAAGGGCTTTAACTCACTCAAATGCGCTGAATCCCGATTGGCAGCTTAGGAGAGAAAGGGCTTATTCTTCCTACTTACCGTACGTAAAACGGCCCGAATAAAAAAATTTCAAACTACCCAGTTACGAGATCAATTTTACGTGTTTTCGAACTCCGATTTCCCACTCCGATTTAAAGACTACCAGAACGATGGAACGCGCACTGTCACCCCGAGGGTGCTGCCCCCAAGAATGCGCGGAGAGATGCGTCATTAGTGGTGCCCCGTACTGGGCAAAGGCCCTCTGGGGTTTGGGGCGTCTCTGACTCCCTTCCCCACTTGGCCCTGTGGTGTAGTGGCTAGCGCTCGGACTGTGGAGCGAACCTTCGGGGTTCGACCCCGCCCGGTGCGCAACTTTCTTGCTCTCGACGGAATTTCATCGTTCTGACGGTCTTTAAGGATCATTTGGCTCTCGACTGATATTTATTTTAGTGAAACTTCCAATTGCATCAAGATGTCACGATAAAATCAGCATACATCTTTTTTTTACACCTTATTTTTTTCTGACAACGCCACAAAAATTGAGGCAAATAGGAATCCGATTTCGATGAACGAGATCATTGATACACCCATCAACACGCCGAGGAGGCCACCGAGAGAGCCGATGAAGCTGTTAAACTGAAAACAAAATGGATTACGTTTTTTCTAGCTCGCTCTCTTCTCTCTCTTCTCTCTCTCTCTCTCTTCAGGAAACATACACTTTCCGCCGCCACTTCAGCGTATAGTTGATAGGTGTAATCGGTCATCGTGACGGCTACCCGTACTGTATCCTGTATCCCAGCCGTACAATTTGCAGCGTTGTTCGTCAAGCTGCACTCTTGGGTTGGCTAAAAAACTTCTTTAACCCTTTTAAAGAGACTGGAAAGTGAACGAATCGACCCTTCCGTGGTCTAGGTGTCGACATTTTGCCAGAACCTAGCGTTGCGTATCTCAACAGACCACTTGGAAATGCCTTAGTCGAGGCCGAGATCGGGAGAAAGTCGGAGCTCGCGGCAGAGAAATAGAGAATGCTGAGCACGATAGTGAGCTGATGCGCGTTAGAGTGAGCATGAGACGATGAGCATGAAAAAGACTGCAAAAATCCTTACACTAATCGAGTAGATAGTCCTCGTAAAAGTATCGACATCATAGACCCGTTGGGTACAGGCTTGAGGGCAGACACAAGATGGCCAAGTCGAAGGGTCGCCCAACGCGTCGATGTCGTTCACGCAGGTTCCTGGAACAATGATGTACAGAGGAGCCTTGCGTTGTCCAACTCATGATGTAATACACGAAATTTCGACAGTAAGCGCCCGAAGACGTCCAAAAACTTACGTTGGGTCAAGCTACAAGCTGTCGCCGTCGCTGCCATCGGATACCGCGGATCCATACAGCCACAACTTTCTTGGACGGCTTCTTGGTAGCACGAGCGGATGCAGCCCTACATTTCGATTTTGATTTACTAAGAAAAAAAGACGTACATCAGTATCATAAGCTCCGGTGTAGTAGTACTGTTTGACCTCGGTGGCGTCATGGACGCAGGTACCGTAGCGACCGCCGAGGCGGGTGTAGGCTGTCTGAAGAGTTGGGTCAGAGAGAGAGAGAGAGAGAGAGAGAGAGAGAGGGAGAGAGTAGAGAGAGAAAGAAGTAGAGAGAATGAGAGAGAGAGAGAGAGAGAGAGAGAGAGAGAGAGAGAAGGAGAAAGTGAGAGAGATAGAGTATGCTAATCACCCACCAACGATGGAAAAAGCTCCGTCTCGCCGACGGGTTGGGCATTGTAGCGTACAGATTCCGAGAAGATGTCTTCTTCAGCAGCGTGAACGAATACCTAGGTAATTCCGGGTTTTTAATAGGTTTAAAAGAATTTTTAACCTAATTCTCGCGTTTCTCTTCTAACCGATTAACTGTAAAGTGTTTATACTCAACTTGGAGTTTCGATTCGGGACCAAGTGCACCTTGTGCAGAATTTTTCGCCGATTCCGAACATGTTTTCCAAATTTGCTACGGACTGTTATTTAAAAAATCATTTTTGGTAACAATTAGGCCGAAAAATGCCAAAAATTCAGACGCTGGCCCACTATTCCTTGTTTGGGGCTATTGTTCCCAGGGGCCCTGAAGTACCCTCTGACAGCACCGTTCCCGGTTGGCAACATGGTGCATTGGCAAAGTACTCGCTTGCCAAGCGCAGGGCGGCGGTTCGAACCCCGCCCTGCATCATTTCTTTCTTTTTGCATAGCTCATTTTTTATATGAAATGCTTGTTTTGAGCTGTAGGATGATTGTCGAGCCAACGTCTAGTCAATTTTGACGTTGAAATTAATGAAGAAAATCGAAAACTATAACGAAACCTTCATTTTGGTGAAAGCTAGGGTCATAATTGCCGTATAACTTTCAGAATAACGGTCCGTAGCAAATTTGGAAAACATATTCGGAATCAGCGAAAAATTCTGCACAAGATGCACTTGGTCCCGAATCGAAACTCCAAGTTGAGTAAAAACACTTTCCAGTAGTTACGTTTTTGACCTCTTACCTGTATTCCAGACGTTTCGATCCACGGACAGTACTCGGCCTGGTTGATTTTGAGCATTGCGTAAAGACCTGAATTTGACTTTAAAGGGCTATTGAAGTGACTGCGACCTCCCGTTCTCCCCGTCATCCTCCCCAAATACTGAGCCTGGGTGTTGTTACGATGGTTGAAGGTGAAACAATTCCCGAGCGTCACGTCGTTCCACATGTACATGTCGCGTCTAAAGCAGCTTATAGGAAGTTAAAATCATCGCGAAAAAAAGTCGCCCTCAACAAAAAATTAAAATATTTTAGCCCGCGAGACTCACTCCAAAGTGAGGGTATGCTCTTCATAAGCGGCCCAGGCGAACATGTCCGTGAAGCTGTAGCTGAACGATTCCCTAAAAAGCAAAATCTATGTATGTCCGTGAAAAATAGAGGGAGATAGCAAGAGAGAGAGAGAGAAAGAGAGAGAGAGAGAGATAGAGCGCGAGAGAGAGATAGAATGAGCGCGAGACGATGAGAGAGCTTTTTCCGTACCTTTCCTCAACGGAGTCACCTCCCAAAATAAACGGCACCATGTCGGCAATGTTGGCCGGGTTGCTCAGCAAGTCGGTGAGAAGCTAAATTAACAACGAATTTTTACTTCGAGTTTTCAAGAAAAGCTAGCAGAGACCATTTAGGAATTATTCGCTGAAGTTTGAAATTTTTAGGGCAAGCTAGCAAGGGACCAGTTCAGGAAGGCCTGAAGAGCTTCGAATTCTTAGGGCGGACTGAGTCTGGTTACCGCCAAGTCTGTTTTGGGGCTGGCTAGCGAAACAATTTAGGAATTACTCGCCGGAGCTTGAATACTGAGGGCAAGCTAGCAGACCATTTAGTAATTTCCGGAAACGATAAACACTTACACTGATCAAATCGCTCCCAACGGTCGCACCCTCGCCAAAAATGATGATCGTGGCGTTCCAGACGATCATGGCTAAAACGTGGATTTACTACCGTAACCTTAGAGGTCACTTACGGATCGTACAATCATCAGAAGTATAGTCAGGACCACAAGAACACGTGTAAGAGTTGAAACCGTCGATGCATTGGCCCTGGAGCCAGATTTTTCGCTTTTTTCTAAGCTACTTTACCTGCTTATCTGTGGTGTTACAGGGGCTGTACTTGATCTTATTTGTCGTGGTGTAGATGCAGTCATCCGGGTCTAAAGGCGCGAAAATAGCTGGTCTCTCTCAGCATTTTCTCTCTCTCTCTCCTTCTCTATTCTCTCTCTCTCTCTCTCTCTCTCTCTCTCTCTCTCCAACTTACTAATTTCACAGCTGGGTCCAGAAGTTCCGGGCTGGCAAACGCAGGTGTACCATGGATCGGCAGGAGGACTCACCTGGAAAAACCGTTTGTCGCTCTCGCCTCTCTCTCTTTCTCGTTCTCTCTCTCCCGCTCTCTCCCTCTCTCTCTCTCTATCACTCTCTCAGTCTGTCTGTCTCACTTTCTCCCCATCACTTACCGTAGTACAGGTGCCCTGGTAGAAGCAAGGTTCGGAGGAGCAAAAGTCGATGGCTAAATTTTCGTATTATAGTTCAAAGTCTAAATCCACTTACCAACATCACAATGCGGTCCTGTCCACCCCTCCTCACATGTGCATTGATAGGTAGAATCGAAGGAGTTCGACACGACCGAGCAGGTACCGTGGACACACGGATTGGAGATGCACATGTTTGGGACTAAATTTAAGCGTAGGGAGAGGGTGAGAGAGAGTGAGAGGGATAGAGTCGCAGAAAGAGTCGATTTAGACTTACTATCACAATTCTGGCCTGTATAAAGGCTCAAGCAGACGCAGGAGTAGCTCGAAAAATCGGCTGAATCGATACAGACGCTACCGTATTGGCATGGGCTAGAGGAGCACTTGATTTTGGCTAAAATTCACATTTAATAGGTATAGGATCGTACGATTGCAGGGTAGCTAGCAAGCTACGCTTACTTTGACATGTAGTTCCAGTATATCCAGCCGGACACGAGCAACCATACGTAAAATCCGTGCCATTCGAGCAGCTGCCACCATTCTGGCACGGGTTCGGGTCGCAGGGATTGTTCTCTGAAGGATTTGCATACCGTATTGGAGCGAAAATACAGAATTTCTAAGGTTTTTTATGGCCTAATTAATTAAAGAATGTTCTGAATCTGAATCCATAGCTAATTTTTCACCTTCCAACCCCTTTAAAACTAACCTATATCACAAAATGTTCCGGAATACGCCACTGGACAAAGGCAAGATGTGGAATTGCCGGCCAGGTCGACGCACTGTCCACCGTTGTCACATGTAGTCGTTGTACAGACGAGTGGATCCACTGAAAACATCATGTAAGCGAGAGAGAGAGAGCGAGAGAGAGAGAGCGAGAGAGAGCGAGAGAGAGAGAGCTAGAGAGAGAGCGGGAGAGCGAGAGAGAGAGGGTGAAAAGGGTAAATTACCGAGGTCCGAATACTCGTAGCAAATAACGCGCTGGTTGCCGTTGCTCGAGCTCCCGCATATTTCCGAGGCTCTAGAATGAATTCATCAATTTAGGAGGTTAGTTTCTTAATAATTTCATTTGAAAATGGCTATTAATTGTCTATAAACAACGTTTAAAGCCATAAAATGTTGATGATAGTCGAGCCTCGTATAGCTTGAGAACCGTGAGCTTTAAAAAGGCATGCGTAAGTTTGACGGGGTCATTAGGTGCGTAATGGTCTTGATATGGTTGGCAAACTATCGGATTTTCACAAATTCGCTGTTTTGCGCTATGAAATTACCCAGAATACGATGTGCTGGTCCCGATTCCACTGACGCTTGCCGAACACTTTGCCGTACAGCCACTTCCCGAGCTCGTGGACACCCCATCGTAAGGGTTGTCATCACAAAAGTAGCACGTGCCGCCGTAGGTGCCTGAAAACGTGCATGGAGAAAATCGGAAAAAATAGTTGAAAACGCTAAAAATTAATGTGAACTTACAGTAATAGCTGAGGCCGTTGTCTTTTCCAGCGGCCGTTTGGAAGTCACTCCGACATCTAAAAACAATGAAACGATTGTTTTTGGGAAATGATGGTTTCTGGTGCTGGGCCGTTAGCGGGGGGGGATTAGCCCCCTCCGCTAACACTCCAGTACCGGGAGTAGCTAACGTGCGTTTCCTTTCTTGATCTTAAACTCCTACGCCGATCAATACCAACTAGTTTTATGACGATTTGAATAGTTTCGGATTAGAACAATTTCTTCCGCTGCCGCTAATCAGCACCGATTCTTACGGTAAATACCGACATTTCATCCAAATTTTGAAAATGAATTACCGGTAATTTCTCCAAACTTTTTAAAGTTACCAAAACAAAACTTACAAATCCACAGACGGCTGCTTATTCGTTTCGCTGCTGCACTTGCTCAACTTGCTCTTCGTGTACGTGTAGCAACCAAGAGACGTGTCGTCGGCTAAAACAAGTATTGTTTCGCGGCAGTGTACTTTCGACTATCATCCGCTTCAAGCATACACAATTTGCTTAAAACCGGCAGAGAAATCGCGGGATTTGAAAGCAAGCGTACTGTGACTTCCATAGTCCTTTAAAGGACTTACCAGTGGTACTACTGACTTCGCAAAGCGCCCCCTGGTATCCGCTAGGGCAGGAGCAATATCTGAAAATTACAGTTATAGGTTTCCAGAAAAATTCCTACGACTGCGCTCCGTTAAACAGCATCTGGCAAGTCCCGCCATTTTTGCAAGGGTTCGAGTTGCATGTGTTTGAATCTGAAATCGCAGAATTTGGTTAATTCTGATGAAGTTTTTTTTAATTAAATAAAAAAGAACAATATATGTTAACGTTGCAATTGAAAATATTACCCAAAATTAAATTTTATTGGCCCTTTTTCCTATGCTTACATTGACAATACGCTCCGGTGTATTTATTGGAGCACGAGCAGGTCGCATTCCCCTTGGAGCTTTTGCAAGTTCCGCCGTTCTAAAACAAAATTTTTAACTTTACAATACTGTTTTTTAAATAGCGAGAAAATTTGATATTTAATTATCTGATTTATTGACTTCCATGATTTCCCAATAAAAAATTATCGAAAAATGTACTTCCCGAAAAATTCTAAACCTACCTGGCAAGGTGAGGAGGAGCAAGGGTCGAAACTGGTGGCTAAATTTTGAAGTAAAAAAAAAACTACGTTTGACCTACCTGTTTCATTACAGTACGCCCCGGTGTACGGGGAGATACATGAGCAGACGTAATAATTTATTGACGGTGAGCAGACACCATTTGAACCGCAAGGGCTCGAGGCGCAGGTATCAGCAACTAAATTCTTGCTGTTAACGGCCCCGTTAAATTTTGATTGCACAACAAAAAACAGCCTATTAGTGCATCGATAAGGGAAAGGCAATTTCTCAAAGAACCTTTGCTAGCCTGCTTTTTCGTTTCTTTTATCTACAAAGGTTTCGTGGATTGAATACCAGTAGAACCCACCCTCCGCGCAATCTCCGGCGGTGCCGAGCGTAGCATTGTTGCTCGTCCCGTTATTGCACTAAATTTGACTTTTAAGGCTTACCGTAAGTTTGGCTTACAAGCTTGTTAGGCTTAGCTTAGGTTTGACTTAGGCTTGGCTTAGGCTTACCAGGCGTAGGTTAAGATTAGCTTAGGCTTAGCTTGGGCCTGACTTAGGCTTAGCTTAGGCTTAGCTCAGGCTTGGCTTAGGCTAGCTGAGGCTTGGCTTAGGCTTAACTTTGGCTTAGCTTGGGCTTGCTTACCTCGCAATACCCGGGTATGCATTGGTAGTAGGTAAGTGAGGTATTGTACATATTACCCGTGCACAGTCCATAATTAGGGCAGCCAACCGGAGAGAGTCCCGCAATAGGGTTTACTGTCATTTGCTAAATACAATTTTTAATTCGTAAAAAACACTGAAGAATATAATTAAATGTTATACAAAACTTAATGTACCCCATCGATCCCCACAAAAATACAGAAAATTAATAAAACAGCTGCCAGTAGCGATATTCGGTCCATAGCATCAAATTAGCGAGAGGAAGAGCTCCAAAAATGGGTTGTTCCCGTTTCTGCCCCCTCTCAACTACCGTATCCGGACTAGGGCGTGAATTAAAAAATCATCGCGCACCTCGTGGACTTTCAATGGGAAGGGGCTGGTGGGGGTGTTTGTTCGGGTGGACCCCCGACGGCTAGTCTAAAAGGTGGGTCATTGCACAAAAAAGCGCTTAAGGACTTGGGGGGATATTGGTGTTTGGTTGAAGGGGATCAGGAAGATCAACGTCAATAAAAAATAAAACTGGATTTAGTCTTAAAATTAGCATAAATAATTTTTAGATAGTGCTTAGATAACCTGTTGGCTTTTTGGCAACTTTAGTTCAGGCTGAAAACCATCAAAGAGCCGAGAAAAAAAGAGAGGGAGAGAGAGAGAGAGAGAGAGAGAGAGAGAGAGAGAGGGGGCATGTAAGTGTGGTTTCAGTAGCCCAACATTTACAAAAAAATGCTCATGCTTATCGTTATCCAGCTCCAGATGGTTCTTGGCCAAAGAAGACATGTGACTTGTGCAAATTTTTTGTGTCTCTCTCTCTCACTCACGCATTTTCTAGCTCTCTCTCGCTCACTCTCTTTCTCTCGCTCCCTTTGACCCTGTCTCTCCTATTTCTCTCTCTCTCTCTCTCTCTCTCTCTCTCTCTCTCTCTCTCTCTCTCTCTCTCTCTCTCTCTCTCTCTCTCTCTCCTCGCTTTGCAACTCTTGACGTATTGATCTATCAGTGAGTCGATTAATGCGCAATCCCTCTTCCATAGCGGCAAAGTTCAGAGTTTCCCTCCTTCTTTCCAAAGAACATTCCCGTACTTCTCGCTTCCTCACGTTGCACTCTGCAATCCCCGGACACAAAACCCCGGTTCGTTTGTCGGGTCTGAGCTGTGCTCGTGGCCGTGCCTTTCGTTGCAAAACATTTCCTTTGTTTCGTCGGCTGGGTGGGGGGGAGGGGTAGACGCAGAAGCCCCCCCTTGAATTCATTGGCCAAAGTCGCAAAACCCGGGCGATGTCTTGGCCAAAAAAGGCAAGAAAGGTGAAGCTTGTGACCGTTTTGGGGATGTCTGAAAAAAAGAAAAGGTTCACGAAAGATAGAAAATTTTTTATTGCCATTTTAAATCAACGACGCAATGAACGAGTCGAGGTTGAGTGTAAACCGTGAAAAATCAAATCACTACAATTTGGAAATTAACTCAGGATAATTAAGGGATTTCTTGCATGGTCTGACAACTATTTAAAAAGACCTACGGGGTATGATACCTGACCTTATTTTCATTTAAAATCAATTCGTTCGATTCGCGAATCTCCATTTAGCGAGCGTTCACAGCACCACGATGCGCTTTGCCGCGCCGCGCCGATTTTCCAGGAGTCTGCTCCAAATCAAGCACGCAGCTGGAAGGCGTACACGTCGAGCGTCGCGTGCCACTAATGATACTTATCTAGAAAAATGAGGAAAAAATATCATTAATATTGTTTAGTCGAGCACCAGAAGGTCGTCGCCGCGGCCAAGGGCACCCCTGACCTCGAGAAGATCACGGATTGTCTGCAGAAGAGTACGTTTTGAAGTATTGATCTCGCCTTGTAAACCTGGTTTCCAGTCGCGTTGCGATTTGCATTGCGGGTCGCGGTGCCAGCCGCCTGTCGCATTGCGTGTCGAGTGGCGTACCGCGTTGCATTTCACAATGGGTGTCGCGCTGCTTGTGGCCATGCGTTTGGCGGTATCGCGTTGCCTATCGCGTTTCTTACAGGGCACGTTCAGGGACTTTTTTTGGGCAAGAAAGCAATGATTTTTGCCGCGGCCGGGGGTCGAACCCGGGCCTCCCGATCGGAAGACGCGGTCGCATACCAGTCAGCCACAGGTGCAACCTGGCGAGGGGCCGAGGGGCGCCCCACCCCGGAAAGAAGGGGAATGACCTCCCACGGCACAGGCCGCGCGCGCGCGGTCCCAACGTCGATAGGGTGTACACGTTGGTACGAGTACACGGCCCCTCCCTGAACGTGCTTCTTAACGCCTGGCGTGCCACGTTGCAACTCGATTTGCCTATCACGTTGCGTATTGCGTGGCGTTTTGCGGGGCGTGTCGCGTGGCATATCGCATTGCACATCGCGTTACCTGTCGCGTTGTGTATCGCGTTGCATGTCGCGCTGCATGTCACATTGCGTTCCGTCTTGTGGGCCGCGTTGCGTTTCACGTACTAGTTGTCAATCGCGTTGCGTACCGCCGTCGTGCATTGGGTTGCGGATCGCGTGGCGTGTCGCGGGACGCGTTTCCTGTAGCGTTGCGTACAGCGTTGCATATCGCGTCACATGTCGCGTTGCGTGTCGCGTTGCAGCGGATCACTTTCCCTTTCACGTTGCGAACGCGTTTCAGTTAGCGTTTCGTATCGCGTTGAATATCGCGTTGCGTGTCGAAGCGCGGTGCGGTAAAAATCAAAGTTGTGACGCGATCCCAAAAAATCCTAAAAACTTCATGTCAATCAAAATTTTCAGTGCTCGACAAGGCGAGGGCCGACGATGGCGAGGCCGGAAAGCTGCCTTTGGGTCCGAACTTAACACGAATCCCTTAAATTTATATGATTTTAGGCAAGGCCCAATTCGAGAAAGTCCGCGATCGATTTCCCGATTCGTATCGATTTCCCGTTGAGTTCAAACTATTGAAATTTCATCAAACTAAAATTAAATTAAGAAAACCAATGATAAGACAGGAGAGCAAAGCTAAATTCTCAATTTCAGCATGCGTCAAGGGCAAATGCGGAAAGTTCTAAATTCCTGTGGCGATGCTCCAAAAATTGCCCAATTATTCACATTAAAAGTCACCAATTCAGTAAATCTTTTTCGCCAATTAACCTAAAGACAAAAAACTAAAAAAAATGCAAACAGGAAAATTCAAAGCTCCTCTAAATTGTCATACTAATGAAATTAAACTAAAACTAAATAAAGGCAAATTTAGTCTAATTTAAAACCAATATAACTAATAAAGTTATAAACATAAACGCCAGTGTAAATTGCAAAGTTGAGCGCCAGAAACACGACACAATTTATTCGCACGCACACGCGCCAACGTTATGATACAATCGACACACCAGAGGGAGAGGGGGCCGCTGCTTGCCAAGAGAAATTCAGGGAATATGTGTAGAGATCAGTGATAACACGGAGAGAGGGAGAGAGAGAGAAAGAGAGAGAGAGAGAGAGAGAGAGATCAGAGAAACAGAGTTAGCGAATTAGCTAATAAAAACATGCAATACAAAAATTATTTCACTTATTTCCTTCCCTTGCCGATGCCCGAGTAGAAGGGGAACACGCGCTCACGGCCGTTGCCGACTGCTGGAAAAAGATTTTGTAGTGTGTAGCTCGTAAATTCAAATTATCTTTTTAAAAACACTAAAAATATTATTAAACACTTTAATAATAGTTGTACTAATCAAAAAATCAAAATCAATGTTATTATTTGTAGCAGCCCATTTTTTTTATAAATATTTAAAATTCTCGTTGAAAAGCACTTAATATTAGTACAAAACTACGAAATATCAATTAAATTGTTTTTTTTTATTTCTCGTTGTTATCGATTTAAATTATGATATGTGAAAAAGTACTGCGAAACCTTTCTACCAAACCTCGAAATACCAAAAAATCATCTTAGTGATTTAGCTGCAAAAATTCACCTGCAACCGCCCGAATCTCGCGCTCCAGCTCGTCGCCATCGCTACCGTAGTACCTAAAAAATTTGTAAAAATAATCAGTTTATCTTTGGCTTGGCTACTGCCTGTAATGCTTTGAAAATTGACAACTGCTTAAAGGGATGCCGACGGCATAGTCAATCGGTTACGCGCTGGAAAGAAAATGTCTCTGCGCCTCTCCCCTGGGCGCCCTCTCGGCCCTGTTGGCTACTTGCCAATTTGTTGATGAGGGGGGGATCGACACATGCCGTCGGCAGCCCTTTAAGAATTCTTGATTTCCATTGCTAAATTTTGGAGTTTTTATTTTGATTAAATTGTTAAATGCGGCGGCTTTTTATTTAGCAACAGCACTTTAATTTAAATTCAATAGTTTTTGTAAGGATTGCTTTTGACTTAAATTAGTCGTTGTTGGCTTTAAATTTTTTAAAAAGTCTGCACTCACTGCTGGTAGTTCGGCTCGACGGGTTGACCCTGGTAGAAGTGGCGGAAACCACTGAAAACACATCATCTTCAAATTTTTGAGATTTTTGTAGCAAATCAACTTAGAAAATCCTAAATCCCTACTTCCTGTAGCGGTGCTCCAAGAATCCAAGCGCTGTGGCGACGAGGGCGAGCAGGACGAGTAGTCGGACCAGCATTCTGTATGCCACCTAGAAATGAACGTCGTGATTTCTAACACCTTCAATTTCTGAAATTTTTTCAAGAAAACGTCACAGAAAAACAAAAATGAACAACGTAAAAATTAAGCTTCGGAAACTTGAAAAATCGAACACGTCGGATTGTTCAAAAAAATTTAGTCCAAAAATCTACGTCTCTTGAAAAACGCCTAAACTTGTTCTTCAATGCTTTACTAGAGTCCTAGAGAGGAAAACGGAACGTTAAAAATTTCTATAACGACCTGAAAACGCCAGAAATTAAGAATGGAACAAGAATTCCCACTTCCAAATTCCAAATTTGCAAAAGTGGTGACGCTGCGCCAGACAAGATTCGTGTCTCGTCCTCTAGATTTTCGGGTTCTGCTTTTTCTGTGCTTGGCAACCGCAGCGAGACGTTGGTTTTTACACCTTTCTCTAGTTTGGATGACGGATGTTTTAAAGGTATCCTGAAGGCCAAAAAGTTATATTTCCGAAATATTCTAAAGCTGCCGCCCACCGGTTAAACATTTTTTGGGAAATCTACCAGGTACGACAGCCTACGAAATATGCCTTCAACGGACTGCCTGCGTCACTTCATTCGTGCCGTCGTATGATTCGCCGTAGCGACATGGCGTAGCGTATCGTAGCGCCGCGTATCGTATCGCAGCGTAGCTTATCGTAGCTTATCGTAGCGTATCGTAACATAGCGTATCGAAGCGGAGCGATTGTGATGTAGCGTAACGTAGCGTAGCGATCGTTGCGTAGCGTAGCGTAAAAAATCACACCGCAGACCTCAGAGAGTTTTCTATGCCTTACGCGCCGAGACTTGCGTAACAAATACGCTTTATCGGAAGATCCTCTCCATATTTTTTATATCGACCAAAGGTTTATGACGTTTTTTACGAGAACCCCTTACAAGGTTTACATACCATTAATGCCTGGTCGCGCCTGGCACTAGCCGGAGGTATTTTATAGCTTGATAGGGTGCATCGCCTGCGGCCAAATGGAGCAATGCACTCGTCTAGTGGGTACTTTCAAATGTTAGGCGTCATTTTGGGGAAAATAGATCTACAGGGTGTCCCAATAAAAAAGGTCACGCTGGCATTTCGCCATTTCAAATCTGTTCGATCTGAAATTTGGAACAGAGCTGCGGAAGGGAATTTAAAATGTTCACAGAAACTTTCAGCCGGATCGGTACAGTAGTTTTCGAGTTATAACCAAAATACTGTTGTTTCAACACTTTTGCTTCATTTTTTTCGGCTATCTTTTTGGACTTTGCATCAATTAACATAAATTTCGGCCCTAAATCCCTCATTCTTCTTAACATCGGGGATGATAACACCTTGTTAAAATGATTTAAACAACCAATTTCCAAAACGAATTTTACGAAATAAAAAATTACCTGGGGTAAAAAAGGGTCGGCGCTTCATTTTTGCCATACATTCCAAGGCTCAATTCCGACGAAATCCAGGTTAAAAACGTAAAATAAAGTTTATTTTTGCTATAACTCGAAACTACTGTACCGATCGGGCTGAAAGTTTCTGTGAACATTTTAAATTCCCTTCCGTACCTCTGTGCAAAATTTCAAGTCGGTCGGATTTGAAATAGCAAAATGCCAGCGTGACCTTTTTTATTGGGACACCCTGTATATCCCATTACCTCCCAGCTTTGTTTGTTATATTTTGATGGTTATTAACGCTCTAGGGCTTTATAAAATCCCCGATCACGCGCATTTCAAGCCAAAACAATCAAAAATTCAAATTAACCCCAAGTGTTTGTTTAATTTTAGCCTTTTCCGTCTGATTTTTAGAACGCTCTTAATTTGTTGCTAATTCCTGCGGAATTTGTTGTTGTTTGGACTCGAAGTGAGCAGGGGGTGTTATTGGTTGTCAAGCGGAGCGGGAGTCATTTCTTGTTTCTGCAAACTCTGCTATCTCGAGCCTTTTGCCCCCATAAAGAAAGAGCGAGAAAGAGAGAGAGAGAGAGAGAGAGAGAGAGAGAGAGAGAGCGATACGCTGTCCGGGTCAGCCTTTTGCTGACCAGCTCCCGAGCCGTGTCTTGTCTTCTTTTCCGCTTTTTCCCAATCCCCCACACAAACGCCACTTTATCCCTTATCAATTCCAGGATAAATGGATTCATCCCCTTATTGCCTGCTTGTTTCTCTGATCCCTCCATGCATTAATGTTTACCTAATCTACCACGTTTTGCCGAGAAAAGTTTCAGACATCATTTAAGCATATTTTAGGTTAATTCTTGTTTAATAAAGTTTTTACCTTGTGGTTGAAATGCTGCGTAGCTTCAAATGTCTATTTAATATCTATTAATCTTGATTATCGATCAAATGCTTAATTTTTTGTCTTTTTTTATATAAATTTTTGGAGTTACGAAACCTTGCGTTTTGAAAATCCGGTATTTTTCACTTATCGGGGGGAGAAAAGATTCCGATTAGCCTTGAATTCTTTATAACAAAATATCAAATCCACAGTTTGTTAGATAAATACGCTTACAAAATCATGAACGTTTCGAAACGTTTTGAATTCTTGAGCGCTCAAAAATCTGTAAATAAACTATAAATTATACTAAATATCATTGCTAAGATGCGGAAGGGGAAATAAAAAAAGGTCTTTTAAAGGAACATAAATGGGGAGCGGTAAAAAATATAAGTTATCTAGCAGAACTGCGGTGTAAAAATCCAAAAACCAAACTCTTAGATGTTTGAAAAGTTTGCTGCGAAAAACGAGCAGCCCAGAATTTACCGAAAATTGTTGTTTTCCATTCTACACCTTAATTACACTGGCCAGTTAATGATTTCCTATTTTTCAGGTGCTTTTCGAAGAAAAAGAAGTGAAAATGACGAAAATCGGTTTTGCCGTCGATCGGGGTGGCACTTTCACTGACGTCTGTGTATTCTATCCGGATGGGAGGACACGGTGAGCGGGGGAGGTTAAAGGGAGCGTGACACCTAGGATTGGTAGCCATTTCATGTCGTAACGTCTCAAGTTGATCAGTAAATCGTTATGTATTTCATGTCGTAATCTAAGAATCGTGGCAATATGAAAGAAAATTTTCACGTCTGTTTAAAATGGTGATGACAGAAAAAACCACCCGCGCAATTTTCGTGTAGCAATAAAATTAATTACGCCACGAAAGGCTACAAAACTTGCGGGTACGCCCTTAAGAAAAGTCATAGGAATTTCATTAATATAGGGTACTGAAATTGCTGAGCGAAGACCCAGACAACTATGCCGATGCCCCGACCGAAGCGATTAGACGAGTCCTGGAAGAGGAGGGAAAACAGAAGATTCCACGCGGGACCCCGATACCTACAGGTTCGAATTTTCTTACGGTTAAAGGGACTGGAAAGTCAATCCGGCTACGGTATTTTTAGCTACGGTATTTGAGTCAGAAAATAATGGGCAATTGCTAGATCCACATTTCATCAACAAAATATTTCTTTGGTGCCGTTAATTAACTTTAATACCGAAATTACTTAAGAACAACCAAAAAACAAAACGGAGGGTTTTTTGAGCCGAATCTAACAAATATTCTTTGCGAAGATTGGGAAAATGCTAAAAATAGCTTTTTTTGCAGAATTATCTGGCGTCTCAGCGAGGACCACCAAAAGCCACCACAAAAAGTGAAAAACAATTCAAAATCTGGCATTTTAAGGGCAAACTAGCAAAGACAATTTGGGAAATTTCGACAGAATAGGGAACCTGGCAATCATATAAGGAAGGGCACCAAACAGGGCTTCCCCGGAATTACCAGACTTCCGGGTGAAAGGTGCGACGAAATTCCCAGGTGCTTTCCAAGTCCTTTTATTAATTGTTTACGCTTTTAAAGGGCTGATTGGTGGTTGTGAGAAAAGTTGGGACAAATATGTTGTTTTTCCAGAGAACATTGCCTGGATTCGGATGGGGACTACGGTGGCCACGAATGCGCTTTTGGAGAGGAAGGGGAGAGCCGACGGCGCTTTTGATTACGAAGGGTTTTAAAGGTATAAATATAGTAGAGTATGATAGAGTGCGGTAGAGTACGAAATACTACCCTCTACAAACTGTACTATTGACGCCACCGTCCTAGTTGCGCATGCCGTTTTCAGTACGAAAAACACCGCTACGACCCATTTCTGAGCTTTACTTCACGAAAATAGAGATTAGAGACCGTAATCAATATCTTCGGACGTCTTTAAAGCTACACTACGCTACTTTACACCTAGCGATTCTTAAAAAGTGCTACGTGCATCGGCCAGCTAACTTAAAATAGGATATTATGCAATTTCCGAGCTTTGCTATTGATGAAAAGCGCACGTTAGCGTTATATAGCGTTTACAAGCACGCATTAGCGCTCTAACGGTTATAGTACGCTACTATCTACCTCACGAATAGCTATCATATCTGAAACAATGCGTAGCCTTATAATCTTTGCGTATCGGCAATTTTAGACTACGCTACAATACGGATGTTTGGGCTCTAGTATTAGCAGTAGTGGTCCATAAGATACCGTAACAAACATCCCATCGAGTACGCTAGACTACATCCAGCTACAGTATTCCGAATTTCGAATTCCTATGGACTGAACAGGTGAATTAGCTAGTGTAACCGGTACCGCGTCAAGTACGCAAGGATATGTCGGCGTACATTCGAGCGTCTAGCGTAGCGCAAAAGGCGTGAAATCTGCTAGGCTACGCTACGATACCACTTGAACCCTCGTAAAAACCGATAAGACTATGAATACAGTAATCCAACATTTTAGATCTGCTCTTCATCGGCAACCAGTCGCGGCCGAAGATTTTCGAGTTTGACATCAAAATCCCAGAGGTAGTTTGCATAATTTGCGATTTATTAATTCAACATAGATTATTTATTTTAATCACAAAAACTAGAGTTCTCTTTAGGTGCTCTATTCTGAAGTTTTTGAAGTCGATGAACGAGTGGTGCCGTCAAACTCAAGATGTCAGATGGAAAACCTCGGTCGCGAAGCCACGGCTACGAACGGGCAAAAGGTGCGGAGTTTGGAGCGTAGCGTAACTGGTTTTTTAGCCTTTTCAAGGCCGAAGATTCAAGAAACAAAAATCAAACATATCGAAAAACAAAGATTTTGTACGTTGAAAAAGGCATCAAGCGGCAGTTTGCTTGAAAATGACGAGATTTGACCCATAACATGTAAATGATATTTTCTGGAGCTGATCTGTTCCGTTGAACTGCTCCGAAAAACGCCAAATTACACCCTCTGGGGCCCTCAAAAATAATAACCTCCTCGAAATTGACCTTTTCCGAGGGGCCCTGACTGGAAATTGGGTTAAGTGCGGCCAAGTGGCGCGGGGGGGGGCAGGTTGGACTTTGCGAAAATGGCAATTAAAAACTAGCGTCTGGTGGGTAATAGATGATTATAGAGCTCAAAGGGAATAAGGGCAAGGTATCGGAAAGCATTGCGGATCCGACAAAACTTAAAAATTATGAATCCTGAACTTATGATTTTGATGAAACGTAAAAAAATTTAGAACTCACAGAAATTTTTAAGTACTTTCGCAATCAAACTTTCGAAAGGGAGAACGACAGGCTAGCAACGATCATTGAGGAATACGAAAACTCGAAAATGCACCAGATTTTAGCAACACTAAACAAGAAAAAGTACAAAATTTCCACGAAATTAGAAAAATGCTGCGCAAAAATTCAAAGAAAAAGGCTTGCTAGGAGAGTTCCTTTCGGACTCTGTCTTAAAGCCCGGAAGAGCTAAAAAATATAGCTATCTGCTAACTTGCAAAAAATCTGCAACTTTCAGATGCTAGTGGAACGGGAGCTAGACGAGGAGTCGGTGCGCGGCTCCCTCGAGGAAATCCGACGCCGCGGATTCGAGAGCGTCGCCGTGCTCTTCTTGCACTCTTATATGTATGTTGGTCTCGGTTTCTTTGGGATGCAAGTGGAAGAAGGGAGAGAGGGAGAGAGAGAGAGAGAGAGAGAGAGAGAGAGAGAGAGAGAGAGAGAGAGAGAGAGAGGGAGGGAGAGAAAGCGAAATGATGCGCGGCCAAATTACAATCTGTCTAGCAGCCGAAAGCGAGCTTTTCCCAGGAACAAAGTGTTTTTTGCGCTCCAAAGAACGAATTTTTCGAATTAGGGAAGGCTGTTTTCGATAACGCTATGATGAGCAGTATTGTAAAAACGAACAAACCGTTTCAACGATTTTGAGCCCAATTTCATACCCATAAAGAGCGATAAATCGCTACTAAATGCTCCAAATGACGCGCAAAATGACGAGCTTTTTCTAGCAAATAGGCCGAGCGGTCGTTTGCAACCCCGGCTCGTTAGCCTTTGGTTTGCATCGAGATAAATGAACATACGTGAAATATGCAACAATAGCGCCGTGCTGAATTGGAGCATAATGAGGGCGTGGGAAACGGGGTGATTTTTTGCGCTTTTTGCACGTTGATACATCCATGGAGCTGAGGAAAATAAAGTTATGAAGTATAACCCGCCAAACCGCTTGGAAATCATTTTAAGGGGGCCTGGAACGCAACAAAAAAAAAACGAAAAAAGCTCGACTCAGAGAATTGCCCATTTCAGCTACCCCGAGCACGAGCTCCAAGTGGCAAAGCTAGCAGAGCCACTGGGCTTCAAGAATGTCTCACTCTCTCACAAAGCCATGCCCATGATCAAGGCGGTTCCGAGAGGATTTACTGGTAAGCGAATTCGACAAGAAAGTTATACAAATTGGCCTCTAAAGCGACAATGATAGTCCTTATCGTTACCTCATTCGCGAAAAGCCAACCGGTTGCTTTATGCAGAAAGGGAGTGGCAGGGGGAGAATGACGAAGAGAGAGAGAGAGAGAGAGAGAGAGAGAGAGAGAGCGAGAGAGGGCGAGTGGGAGAATGAGAGAGTGAGCGATAGAGAGACAGAGGGGGGGAATCGTAGCCCAAGCCAGGTAATTCTGCTAGTTCGCGCTATACCTTAAATAGATCCATCAAAACTGTAATTTCAGTGTGCGCGGACGCCTACCTAACCCCGAAAATTGCCGAATACATCCGCGGGTTTACTTCCGGTTTCTCCGAGCAAATCCAGGACGTCCGCGTCAATTTCATGCAGTCGGACGGTGGGCTGTGCGACGTGCACAAGTAAGTGTTCTTCGGATTATCGGAAGAAGGGACTTGCGATCTTTTTTGGTTTTCCGGTTTGTACCGGAAACGCGGGGGCTGCAAAGTGGTGACCCGAAAAATGATCGGATTCGTATCATTCTGGCAGCGTAAAAAAAGTTGCAAGCGGAACTTTGACCGTAATTTTAATTTAAATCGGGGTGGCTAGAAAAACTAAAATTAAATCACCTAATAAAAATACTGAATAATCTTTGGACCAATAATTATAAAAATTTAGAGAATTGAAAAATTCGTAAAATTGTCAAACTTACTTAAATTGCAAAATAACGATTTATCCTTAGCTTTTTAAATGTTTTTAATTTAAAATTAAATTGACGACCAAGTTTTTTAAGCAATGTAGACTACATCTATCTTTTAAGTAATCCTTTTATTTCGAGTTTAAAACCGGAAAAAACCATGAAAAACCTCTGAATCGAATTTTTAATTGATTGACCAAATTCGGGAAATTGTTTTTGATACAAACTAATTAAAAACCATTTTATAAGCATTGTTAAAATTCCAAAAGTAAAAAATTCTAAAAATGAGCAGTCTAAGCCCGAAAAAAGTAAATTTTTGTTCTGCCCCCTCCCCCTCGTGGTTCGGAGGGCAGACAAATTAACGCCGTTAAACCGGGGCTGGTCCTAAGAACGCAACGAATTAATTAATTCTTTTTTTTATTCCTTCTTTTCCGCTCTAAATCCTTTATTTTCCAGGCAAATAGCGCCAATTCCCTTTGAATTTAATCGCGAAAAACACCCCCATAAAAGTTGGGGGAGGCGTGAAGTTTGGCGGCGTGGATAATTGGATGCTGGTGATCAGAGTTCAGCCTGGAATTTTGCAGAAATTGGCATCAGAAATTTGAGTTTTTGTGCTGAAAAAAGCTAAAGGCTTTGGGTTCTTTTGCATTATGGGGGGGGGCTTTGTCGGGGGTCTAAATCTCCTACAAGTCTAAAAGTGCATCGTAACGTAATAGTAAGTGTTTTTATAGCGAAGATAAAGAATGTTGCAGCAAAAACAATTTTTAGTAAAATTTAAATGGATTTAACGCGCAACACTAACTCGAAAATTTTGAAATTTGGTCGAAAGTGAATATTTTTCTATTTTTTAATAAAAATTCTACGTTTAAGAATAGCAAAAAAATCGCTTAAAACTGCTTTCTGTATTTATTCCAGTACAATTGAATCCTAAAAGCAAACACAAAAAACCTAACCCCCCCGCGATAATGCACAAGGACCGATTGTGCGGGTGAAATTCTTGAATTCCGAAGTACATTTTATGACCCTACGATACATTGAGCTACCGTAGACACTAGGCTACAGTAAGCTACTAATAGTAGCTTACTACGATCTACACCCAAATACAATCAGAACAAAATGTGAGTGTTTTGATGTCCATGGAAAAGTCACATTATTAGGAAACCGAAAAAACAGGCTTTTTCGGGGAAAATTGGTAAACAAACTAATTGGCGCGCGGAAGTGGTCGGGTGCAGATAATTGGAGTTTGGAAAACTCGTGAAAATCTCTATTTTGGTGGAAAACACGGGATAAGTATGCAGGGATTCTTTCGAAAATTCACCAATACCGTAATATCATAACGATTAAAAAAATTACTAAAAGCTGGGAGTGCTTGGGATTAGCTTTAAGGGCCATTGAAGTATAAATTCTAAAAATGTGCAAAATCACTTTTGTAAAGCTTCCTAAATTAAAATTACAAACAAAAACGTTTTTTGACAATCCGAAAAATCATTTTGAAATTCTGGGCTTTTGCAAAACCCGACTCCTCGCGCCGGTTTTTCCCCTTCGAAATCGTGAAAAAAATGCATGGGGCGCTTTCGAAAGTTTTGCAGGCTGTTGTTTAGCCGTTTCCAGGCAGAAATCCGCCCCAAGGCTAGTATAGCCCGAAATAATCCCATTTGACCCCCGCAGTGGGATTACAGGATTGAGAACAATCACTTTTCGCCTGACTAAAAGTAGTTATTTGACTAGGTAACCACTGTAGCATTACTGCACTAGTTCTCATGCAACAAATCATACTATGGATTAGCAACGTTCTATTTTGCGGACAGCTACCGTAGTCAATACTATTAGGCACTGAAGAAACAACAAGAAAAACATCGGGACAGCAAGAGAGAGAGAGAGAGAGAGAGAGAGAGAGAGAGAGAGAGAGAGAGAGAGAGAGAGAGAGAGAGAGAAAGCGCGAAGATAGAGGGAGAGAGGCCAACGACCAACGAAAAATCGTAATTGGCTTAGTTTTGGACTAGCGGAGAGAGTTCCGGGTCGAAGCCTGAGCAAGTATTTAGCCAAATCCTAGCTGAAATGCTCGCTTACAGCAGACAAAAAAAAGAAAATTAACCACAAACGATATCAAGTAAATTCATGAACCCCGACAAATGAACACTGCTGTTCGAAAAGCTGGGCACTGGCTGCTTCTTAGCTTCTTTGCATCGTTATTCTTAAAGAGAGGCATAAGTCAATCAATTACGCGCTGGAAAGAAAATGTCTCTGCGCCTCTCCCCTGGGCGCTCTCTCTCGCCGCGGGACCTGTTGAACCCCCCTCCCCCAAGGGGGGTTGAACAGATGCAGTCCTCATCTCTTTAAGCGTAGGAGTGGAGGAGCTATTTTTGTGTAATCTGCCCGATACTACACTTTAGATTCCATTAAAAGCCTTATATACTTGGAGATCCAAAACATAATTTTTTTTAATAAGTAATAATGATTTTCACTATCCATTCTACTCAAAAACTTTACTTGAAGCTTCTCGTATTCGGGTTCACCGGCCCATTTCAAAGCGATTCCTTCGCAGAAAGCAGCAATGTTTGACTTTGTCCGAAAAAAGCGGAAAAACAAATGAAAAATGACAATGATGATCCATCGAAACCGGAAGAGAAAAGGCGCTGGTTTTGAGTTTTAGCCCCTTCAGAGCCCGGGCTCAACTATTGCGGGAATATTCCGGGAATGCCTCAGGGCATTCCCGCAATGTTCCCGCAATGTTCCGGGAAGCATTCCGGGAAAGGTGGTGCAAATTATTCCCGGAATGCCTTCTCATCTATTGCGGGAATTCCAGGCATGGATTCCCGGAACTCCATTCCGGGAACGGTTCCCGGAATGAGTTCCCGGAATATCGTCTCATGTATTCCGGGAAACTTTTCGAGTTTCCCGGAATGTAGCTCCGGGAATGGTTTTACATAAGGTTTGGTTCCCCGACAAAATCTCGGGGACAGAATTCCGGGAATCGATGTTCCCATTGCTCAATTTTTATGAAATTTTCAGGAGTTGTCTAGAAACTCGTTATTTGCCAGCCCGCAAAATCTCGTAGTGAACAATCGGTTCTGAGGCCGGTTTTGGAGGTCCAAAATAGCATTAAAAATGCGATACATTTTTCTTATCTCCGATGCATGCACACTGCGCCGTTGTGCATGAAATGGACATTAACTTTAGAAAGAATAATTTCTAAATTAGAATTTAGGATTTTAACGCCATCATGATTCCGGGACACTCCGGGACATTCCGGGAACCATTCGGGAAAACATTCCGGGAATGCGCCTCTCATTCCCGGAATGCGTTTCATCTACATTGCGGGAAAACATTCCGGGAACTACTTTCCCGGAATGTAGATGAGACGGCATTGCGGGAAAAAGTGGCTAGTTTCCCGCAATGTTTCCCGGAATATTCCCGCAATGTTCCCGCAATGCGTTCCCGGAATGATTCCCGCAATAGTTGAGCCCGGGCTCTGTTTGTCTCGCCGGGACCACCGCCAATTATTCCACATGTCGAGTCAAGTTTTCCCCCCGGGGACCCGGACGAAAAGAATTTCGGGAGAGAAGCCACTCATTTTCCGGAGGAAGTTTGTGTAGAGGAAATGGACCGTAGCCGGGGGCTCGACTTGACTTTTGGATGATGGCAGTTCGAGTCTCGCCACTTCCGGCTCAGACAGACCCTCGAAAAATTTCAAAACGTGCGCGAAAATTAAACAGGATGTTCTGAATCGCCCCGCGGGGAATTTAGGGGCAATTTAAGGTAATTTCCGGGGGAATTTGGTGATGGACTTTTAAAATGAGAATGAGAGAGAGCGCGAGAGAGAGAGAGAGAGAGAGAGACCATGAGAGACCAAAGAAGAGCTAAGAGACGCCAAGCTTCCAAACTTAAGCTAAAGCTTAAAACGGCTTTTATATGTTGAATAATCGCAATAAGATTAATTTGTTCAGCTTCTGCGGTTCGCGGGCAATCCTGTCGGGCCCGGCTGGAGGTGTAGTTGGTGTGGCTCGTACTGCTTATGACGAAAAGACGAAGAGGCCGGTGATCGGATTCGATATGGGAGGAACGAGTACGGATGTGAGTGAGAGAGAGCAAGATAGAGAGAGAGAGAGAGAGAGAAAGAGAGAGTAAAAAAGAGAAGAAGCATAACAATCCTTTTAGGTTTGTCGCTATTCCGGGGAACTGGAGCATGTAATGGAGACGACGACAGCTGGGGTGACGATCCAGGCACCACAGGTATTTTAACAACTCTTTTAAGGCTTTAATCTATCTGAATCTGCTAAAAATTAATTTCAAAACATCAAAACCACATTTTGCAGCTCGACATCAACACTGTAGCCGCGGGCGGAGGGTCACGATTATTTTTCCGTAACGGCTTGTTCGTGGTGGGGCCCGAGTCGGCTGGGGCTCATCCGGGCCCGGTTTCGTATAAAAAAGTGAGGAGTAACAACAGCAAATTTTAAAGGCACTAGCAAGGTATAGCTTGTCTTCCGTTGTATACCCTTTTTCATTGCTGCTGTATACAATTTAACTTTAGGAATTCATAAAACAAGTCTTTTTTTAAACTTTTTACACTAAACATTAACAAAAAAACAGAAAACCAAAAACACTAACACCGCTAGGTTAGAGTATCCCTTCAAAAATCCGCTTTCAGAACGGCTATCTTGCGGTGACGGACGCGAATCTGGTGCTCGGTCGAATTCAGCCCGATTTCTTCCCGAAGATTTTCGGTGAAAACGCCGATCAGCCGCTAGACAAGTAAGTGCTCTCTCTCTCTTGCTCTCTCTCCATCGCTCTTTCCTCCCTCTCTCTCACTCTTTCTCTCCCGCTCTCTCTCTCTCTCTTTCTCTCGCTCTCTTTCGATCGCTCAAAAAATGGTATTAGAGAGGCAGCTATGGCGGCTTTCAAGGAATTCACCGACAACGTGAACCGACACGTCAAAGAGAACAAGGAGGCGGTTCAGGTGTGATTTTCGAGTAGATCAAAATTAATATGGAGTTAAGCTATAGTTTAATACATGCATAGTTTAACGTATAGTAAGGTATAGTAACGTAATGTTTAATACATGCATAATCCATCTAACTATCATGATTCTAGCGCACCTACACGATTGAAGAGGTGGCACTCGGATGTATATCGGTGGCAAATGAGGAAATGTGCAGGCCTATTCGGGCACTTACGCAGGTGGGAGAGTGAGCGAGAGAGAGAGCGAGTGTGTGAGAGAGAGGGAGAGAGAGAGAGAGAGAGAATAAAGCTATTCCTATTTCCAGGCAAAAGGCTACGACACCTCTGAGCATGTGCTCGCCTGCTTCGGAGGAGCAGGAGCTCAACACGCCTGTGCAGTCGCCCGAACCCTCGGCATTCGTTCTGTCTTTGTCCACAAGTATTCTGGTGTACTCTCCGCCTACGGTATCGCGCTCGCTGACGTCGTGGCCGAGGCGCAGGAGCCCGCGCAGAAGCCGTTCACCAAGGGTACGATTCCTGAGGGTTGTTTTAAAGGGACCGGCAAGGCACGATAACGGCGTCAAAGGGGCGCTGCTGAATTTTGAATTCATGAATGGCTTAGGCACGGAATTCGGGTTCTGTACTGTTAGCGGGGGGATATTAGGAAAAAGCAAATTTTTCCCAGTCATTCTCCACGGCTCTTTTTTAAAATATGAACAAATTTTATCGCATTTTATCCGGTTTTAGGTATAAAAACAGTATAAGAAATAATAAAATTTTCCGAAATTTCTGGCATTTTGTTCAAAAATGCATGAAAAATGACCAAAAAAAGCCAAAATTTCGAATTTTCTATGTTAAAAAAACATTTTACATAAGTTTTTGGCAATCAAAAACTACGAAAAACAATATAAAACTACCAAATAAATCAGCAACAGGTGTTTTTCCCCATGCTAAAATTTCCCCGCTAACAGTCCAGAACCGGATTTTTTAAAGATTATTACGGGAAATACGGACCTTATATTTTATATGCGGGCCATTACGGCGGCATGGACGTCTATAAATAAACTCTCATCCGCTGCAGAGAACTTCTCCCTGTTCGCCGACCGGTTCAAGGAGTTGCGAAGGCAAACCACCGAGCAGCTCAAGTCCCAGGGCTTCAAAGACGAAGCCATCGAAGCCGAGTGCTTCCTCCATATGCGATATGCCAAGACGGACTGCGCCATTATGACGGCTGCCAATTTTGAACCCGCTGATCCCAAAACAATTGAAAAGTTTATGGAGAATTTTAGGTAATATCCGAGGTGTCGGCACTCGAAATTTTTATTTCAGAAGCACGTACAAGCGTGAATTCGGGTTTGTTCTGGACACTCGTGAGGTACAGGTGGATGATATACGGTAGGGTCAGGGTACCGTAACGTTAGGTTGGTGTATTTTAGGGTGCGTGGAATCGGGAAGAGCGGAATTGAGGTGAAGGATCATATCGAGAAAGCTGATGATCCACTTGGAGCACCAAAAATTGGGGAACGAGACTGTTATTTTGAGGTTGGTTTGGGAGGGAGCGGAGAGAGAGAGAGAGAGTGAGAGAGAGAGAGAGAGCGAGAGCGAGAGAGAGTGTAAGAGAAAGCTAGAGATAGAGTGCTAGAGAGAGAAGAAGAGCCTCCATCTCCTTCAAAGAAGTCGAAATCTTTAGGGTGGACCACAGAGCACGAAACTGTACGAGCTAGGAAAGCTAAAATCTGGACATATCGTCAAGGGTCCAGCAATTATTTTGGATGCAAACAGGTGTGTTTCCATCGTGTAACATTCGTCTTTTCTCGTCGCACGTAACTGTCGAGAGCTTGGCGACGAGGGGGTAGATTTTGGCACTTGTTAGTCCCTTTAACCCGATGATTCTTCAGCACTATCGTGATCGAGCCGGGCTGCACGGCGACGATCACCGAGGAGGGGAATGTCAAGATACAAGTCGCTGAAGCTTACGAAAAAGATTCCAGTACAAAGGTATGGCTTACCTAAATTCCGCTATACTACTCACAACGCCTCATCAGAAAACACCCTTTCTTTGGCACGTAGATGGTCTCTTTATCGCTCTCTCTTTCTCGCTCGCCCTCTCCCTCTCTCGCTCCCTCTCTCTCTCTCTCTCTCTCTCTCTCACTGACGTAAATGTATGTGTAATGTCTCACGTATCCAGATCCCGCTAACAATCCGTGGGTTTTTTGGGGTTTTTGGGGTTTTCGACGTGAAATAGCTCATGGATAAAATAGTAAATTTCTGAACATGTCTCACCTTAGACAATTGAGCAGAAATTCCTACTATTTCTCCTACGCCTCCTACTTTGAGGTGGACCCGATCCGTCTGTCCATCTTCTCCAACCGTTTCATGTCGATCGCCGAGCAGATGGGCAGAGTATTGCAGCGGACAGCGATATCCACAAATATCAAGGTACCACGATCTCGTGCGCCCGTTACCGTACCCGTTTTAGGAACGTCCCGATTTCTCCTGTGCCCTTTTCGGACCGGATGGTGGGCTGATCGCGAATGCTCCGCATATTCCGGTGCATTTGGGTAAATTGTTAAATTATTTTGCGGTGGATTGAAGGGACTCGGAAGGTCGAAATTCTGCCCCTTACATCGGCTAGGTCTCGACTCGTAGGCACCGTTTAAGTAACGCGTTTAGTAAAAAAAAATATTTTTTGGAAGCGTAATTTAGTACGTCGCGTAGCTGGTGTGGATACCTAGCTGACCAAAGAGCTTGATTTCTTACGTAACCTAAAGGCTTTTAAACTTATTTTGGTATGCCGCGTGGCTGTCGAGATCTAGTTGAGGAAAGGGGTCGATCCTCGCGCTTTCTTGTCCCTTTAGAGATCTGCAAAAGATTATTTAATGTCCTAATCCTTTAGGCGGCATGCAGTACTCGGTTAAGTATCAGATCAAGACTCTCGGGATAGACGGGATCCACGAGGGCGATGTCATTTTGTCGAATCACCCGAAAGCTGGCGGGAGTCACTTGCCGGATTTGACAGTTATAACACCGGTATGGCCATTTTGCCAAGCATTCCTAACCTAAAAAAGTTCCGAAACTTGTGTGTTGATTTCTAATTTCTAATTTTTTTGGGATAGATTTACTTACCCCTACCCCAGCCGGAATTTCACAAAATTTTCGATAGTTCCGCTATTTTGTCGGGATTTTGGCTATTCCATAAAATAGAGCATCAAAAAATATACTAAGCTATTTTAATGACAGCCGAAAATAATGTAATATAAAAAAGTTATAGCGAAAAACGTTTGGGAATTTCCGTCTGGGGGGTGAAGGAAAGTCTTAACGTTTTTAAAATCACTGTCGGGTATTAAACCAAATCTAGCAAGTTCCGGTATTACCTTTTTATTAAATGTATAATCTGACACTTTGATACGATTTTAGGTGTTCATGCCAGGCAATAAAAACCCCGTGTTCTTCCTGGCCAACCGTGGTCACCACGCGGACATCGGGGGCCTTGTCCCCGGCAGCATGCCCCCCAACGCCACGGAGCTCTTGCAGGTGATATGCCCACCCGCGTGGTCCCGATTCACCGCCGCCATAGCTCAGTTGGTTAGAGCGTGGGTCTAATAAGCCCAAGGTCGCAGGTTCGACCCCTGCTGGCGGCAAACGTTTTGCTTTTTGAGGGCAGGGCCAGTATTTGTGTTTGGAAGTGCTCTAAAATGCTTTTTTTACAGTAGAAAATTCAATTTTATTGTTCAGGAGGGCGCCACGTTCGTCTCGTTCAAAATTGTCGACCGTGGGAATTTCCAAGAGGATGAGCTGACGAAAATGCTGAATGCGCCCTCGAAAATTAAGGGTTTGGAAAAGTTAAATATTTGGTGTATCGTTTACAGGATGCTCGGGTACTCGCCAGCTCAACGACAACATTTCTGACTTGAAAGCACAGATCGCGGCGAATAACAAAGGAATCCAACTTGTACTGGGGCTGATCGGCGAGTATGGTTTAGAGGTTAGTTAGGCTTTACCTAGGCTTGACTTAGGTTTGGCTTACAAGGAGTCGCTTTTAGGTGCTTTTGGAGTTTCGGGACGGGACCTGGCTAGTTCAATAGAGAAAAAAAATTCTGAGCAACATACCATTTTCAAAAAGTGCTGATCGATAAAGGTGTTTTAGAAAATTTAATTTAATTAAAAATGTTCCCGGTATCGGCACCCTTGTGGTGATTTGAGGTGATTTACGGCGGTCGACCGCCCCTGCCACATGGGGACTTCACGCGTCCTGGATCCCGTCCTAGGCATGGCCTACGAGGTTTTTTTTTAACTTTTGCCACAAGTTCGATTCTTATTTATCGTTAACTCTTTGCTTTTTTGCTAATTAAAATTTTATGCACCGATAACGGGTTCAAGAAACAAAAAGCAAAGGGTTAGCCAGCGCGAAGATTCGAACCCGAGGCAAAAAAATGTTAAAAAGTTGGCAGGCCAGCGCGCTACCAATACTCCAATGCAACCTGTGATGGGCGCCTTGGCGGGGGGTTATGAATGGTGCCCGGCCACGCCCCGACAACGACGCGAACCGAGAAAATGGACCCGAAAACTAGAAAAAAATCCCGAACTTTAAATTAAATTTTCTAGAATTTCTTTATCGATCAGCACTTTTTGAAAACGGTATGTTGCTCAAAATTTTTTTCTCTATCGAACTAGCTAGGTCCCGTCCAGAAACTCCAAAAGCACTTAAAAGCGACTCCTTGTTAGCCTTGGCTTAGGCTTGGGTTAGGCTTGGCTTAGGGCCGGTTTAGGCCTGGCTTCGGTCTGGCTTAGGCCTGGATTCGGCTTGACTTAGCTTTAGCTTAAGCTTCGTTGCTTAGCTTTTTATAATACCTTACAGGTCGTCCAAGCTTACATGCAGCACATACAAAAAACGGCCGAGGAGAGCGTCAGGGAATTGTTGAAAAAGGTATGATAATCGGATAAGCGCGCGTATGTATGGCGAATGTGACGTAGTAAAATTTTTACGTAAATTTCCGCATTACTAGGTCGGCCAAAAAGTGTACGATGAGACCGGAAGCACCAGGTTGTCGTCAGAAGATTTTATGGATGATGGCACGATACTGAAGCTGACGGTGGTGATCGACAAGGAAAAGGTGGGCTCAAGGAACTTTGCTAGTCATTCTTCCAAAGCTACTCTCTCTGAATCTGCCATCCAAATCCGCTGGACGGTTTTCCCCCTGAAAACCATTTCGGGGGCCGTCTACCAAGTCATTTGCCATGCTTTTCAGGGCGAAGCCGTGTTCGATTTCGACGGCACCGGCCCAGAGTGCTTGTGGTCGACGAATGCGCCGAATGCAGGTAGAACTCCAGACTACGAACTAAGCCAAATTACCTAGTCACCCTGTCGGCCATCACGTACTGTTTGCGCTGTCTGGTCGATCGGGACATTCCATTGAATAATGGGTGCTTGGTGCCGGTGAAGGTAAGGATTTCCGATGGCGCATCTCATTACCGGTTACCTCCAGTCATTGGACCCAATTTGTATATGCTACCCCGAAAAACGGTAATATCTTACAAATCGGCTTTTAAAATAGCGTCCTTAACTAAACATGGTTTTGAAGAGTGTTGCGAACTCACCGTTTTGAGGGCTTTTGAATGGCGCAACTATCGTTCCGATCCGATACTGCTTCGTCGAGTCAGACGGGGGATGTTTTGTGGGACTCATAGTATACTCTCATTATCATGGTCATTGTCTTCCGGTCCCTAAAATCATGAAAAACTTTCCAGATTGTGATCCCGCCCAACACAATCCTATCCCCGTCGGAGAATGCTCCGGTCGTGGCGGGAAATGTGTTGACAAGCCAACGAATCTGTGACGTCGTCTTCAAGGCGTTCCATGCCGTTGCGGCGAGTCAAGGTAACGGAGAGAGATCCATGTTGAAATTTTTGTTTTTTAATGATGGGTTTCGCTTTTGTCTGTCTCAGTTTTTTTTTATTGCAACCACAGCTTCTAAAAAGTGATAAAAACCGAAGGGAAAGCAAGGGCGGGAATTACTTTCGAATCACCAACTACTTCAGGCTGCATGAACAACGTGACGTTCGGCGACAACGAGTTCGGGTACTACGAGACGATCGCTGGAGGGGCCGGGGCGGGCGAAGGGTTCGATGGGAGGAGCGGTGTCCACACGCATATGACAAACACCAGGATTACGGATCCAGAGATACTCGAAACGAGGTAACTTGGAAACATCTGTACTTTTTGACAGTTTTGAGCCATACCTTTGCAGATACCCGATCATCCTCCGGGAATTCGGGTTGCGCCTCGAGTCTGGCGGTCGGGGTAAGTACCGCGGAGGTGACGGTGTCATCAGAAGGCTCCTCTTCCGCAAGGAGCTTCAACTATCCCTGCTGACCGAGAGGAGGTAAACAAAACTTATCGGTTCGTGAGTGTTAGCGGGGGGGGGGGGGGGGGGGGTTTAGCAGGGGTGGGGGAAACGGCTTCTGTTTCCACCTATTGATGATATATTATGTATTTTTATAGTGTATATTTGGTAGTTTTTGATTGCTAGAAAGTCCTTAAAAAATTTTTTTTTGTTTGTAAATTCGAAAATTTTCAGCTTCTTTGGTCATTTGTCATACATTTTCGACCAAAAATAATTTGGAAAACTTTTACTATTTTTTTGTTATGTTGCTTTATGTCTAAAACCATGTAAAATGCTACTTAAAATGGTTTATATTTTGCTAAAGGGCCGTAGTGAATCACAGGGAAAAATTTGGTTCCCCTCGCAAACAGCCCAGAACCGATTTGCTATCATCCCATCGAATTACATCTAATCGAATTGCATCCCATCAAATTACATCCCATCGAAATTACGACTCATCGAAATTACGACTCATCGAATTACGACTCAGCGAAATTACGACTCATCGAAATTACGACTCATCGAAATTACGACTCATCGAAATTACGACCCATAGAAATGTCAGCTAAGCGAATTTTCAAAAAATACTAATTTTTGCCCGGTCCAATTTTAGTCATTCTTGGCCGAAAAAAATCCGTTTCTCAACTTAAAATTAAATTTTTAATAAAAATCTGTATAGTTTTTATGCTTAGAAATAGTTAAAAACCATTGAGAAACGCATCCGCTATTCATAAAAAAATTTAGGCTTGGACCGAAAAAAATTTGGTTGACAAAAAACCGATATTTCGAGGAGTTGTAATTTCGATGAGTCGTAATTCGATGAGTCGTAATTTCGATGAGTCGTAATTTCGATGGGATGTAATTCGATGGGATGCAATTCGATGGGATGCAATTCGGGCAGTTGTGATTCGATGGGTTAAAAAATGCCCCCAGAACCAAGTTATCTCCGCCTTATCGACCTTCCAGAACCTTTGCCCCCTATGGCCTCTTCGGCGGGGAGCCGGGACGTCGTGGACAGAATTTGCTGCATTGGAAGGGCCGCGTGCTGAACGTCGGCTCGAAGATCACGATTGATGTGCAGGCTGGGGTATGCTGTACAAGAAAATATGACGGGATCTCGAATTTCAGGACGAACTGGAGCTGCTATCCCCGGGTGGAGGCGGCTATGGCAAATCGGAAAAATAAATCGCCGCAAGAGAACTGTAGTCAAAGCTTGATAAATTTTTATTCTCCCTGTCCACAGCAAAACAGGAAAACACACCATCCGTTTTTGTGCATACTGTTTTATTTGACTCTGGGCCTTGGCTACGGCTCTAGATTTACCTTGCCTAGGCCAAGACTGTTGGTGCCGGTGCAACTTCCACTCTCTCTCTCTCTCTCTCTCTCTCTCTCTCTCTCTCTCTCTCTCTCTCTCTCTCTCCCGCCCTCTCTCTCTCGCTCTCTCTCGCTCTCTCGCTCTCTCTCGCTCTAACTCTCTCTCTCTCTATCTCTATCTATCTATCTCTCTCGCTCTTTCCCGCCCTCTCTCGCTCTCTCTCGATCTCGCTCGCTCTCGCTCCCTCTCTCTCGCTCTCTCTCTCGATCCCTCTCGCTCCCTCTCTCTCGCTCTCCTTCTCTCTCTCTCTCTCTCTCAAAGTTCCACTTTAGTACGAGATCTAATTGCAAATGGAGAAAATCAGGACCAGGAAAAGCACCCACCCTCTCGCACCCACCATTCGCCCAACGATTGCGCACTTTGGTGGGCCCACCCGGGTGGCGGCGAGGCATGTAAACGGCGCTAAATTGTTGTCATGCAGTAATTTCTACAACCCTCGCCTACGTCTCGCGATAGTACGCTGCAATAACATAAAAAAACCGCTTTATTTCGTAGAACCGGAAAAGAGGAATTTGATGTGGCAAATGAGGAGAAGAGGGTGGTCTTTGTCGTTGGTCTCGTTGTAGCCGCCGGAATCCTTGTTGTCCTCTCGCTCATCGCCTCAACCCGCTCGCTCATCGAGGTCCTCGTAGCCCAACCCTTGCCAGCAGCGCCATGTGCACACAGTACACCTGTCTAAAATGTCATCGGTCGAAGGGCTTGTCGATAAAATTTACCTTTGCTTTGGCAGGTGCATTTACGATGGGAGCCGTTGAACTTCTCGAGGGCTTTCCTGAGAACGACGGTTCCATTGTGGGATGATTTCAAAAACTCACTTCAGGGCACGTACGCATCCCTTACAAACGGCCGCTCGTTACTCGCATCGCACGTCCTTCAGTCCGGCATCAGGGGTGCATCGGGCGCAGTAGCCTTCCGAATACAGCCCGGGTCGGCCCGTTTTCGAGGCCGTTTCCTGAAAATTGGCGCGTTTTCAAGGCAGCTCTGGATGACAATCTGGAGCTACTGCTACAAAAAATTGCAGGAAAATACGAACTTGACGGAAACGAAGGAGGCGATGCTCGTGGCGCTGGAGGACGAGAGCATGTCGACGCTGTCGAGGCGGGGTTGCGCTGAAAAAAAATACAATTTTAAAGCGGGAGAGGAGCGAGAGAGATAGAGAGAGAGAGAGCGTGAGAGAGAGAGCGAGAGAGCGAGAGAGAGACCAACCGGACGACCAACGGAGTATGGAAGAGCTGCGGGCGGTGGAAAGTGCGCCTGAAACAAAAATTTTATCTCTACCAAAAAATCGCTGCTAGCGTGCTTACAAGTTAGGTAAGCAGAAGAGCGGAAGAAGAAAAAGGGGACGAGAGACAGAGAGAGAGAGAGAGAGAGAGAGAGAGAGAGAGAGAAGAGAGCGAGATAGTGCGGGAAACCTTGCTTTAAATAGCTCCAGTCAGTATCTACCTCATCGGAGATGTCGATGACGGCAGCCGGCTCGTTCTTTCCAGCGTACTTGTCGCCCTCGTTGTAGACGACGCGACAGGTGATGCTTTTGCAACCCATCTCCTCCTGGGATGTCTTGATGGCGCCCGTCTCGTCCGTCGTCGGCCCGACCTTCGTATCGGCCGCGTATTCCTGGAGATGAATATGAGAGGGCGAGAGCGTGAGAGAGAGAGAGAGAGAGAGAGAGAGAGAGAGATTCGGCGTCGATAACACGGAGTGGCAAAATGTAGCCTTGGAAAAGGGTCCTCAGAAAAAAATTGGTCCTCCCTGATAATGCGAAAAAACTAGCAAGTGTTGCACCAACCACTCGGTCCAGGTGCTCCTTCGCCTCTTTCTTTTGGTAGGCGACGAGGGTCTCGAGGGCAAGGGGGCACGCCAGGTCGTCTTGGCCGCCGGGTGTTGAAGCCCAAAGCTGAAAAAAGATCGTTTTACTAGCGATAGCGAGATAGAGAAAGAGAAAGAGAGTGACAGAGAGTGGGACAGAGAGAAGAAAGAAAAAGAAAATCTACCGGTAGGAAATCTGTGCTGCTATTGAGGGTGGGCAGCGAACGTGGAGATAAAGGCTGAACAATGGTGGAGCCCTGGCCCGTCTCGTTTTCCTTGCAGAGCTCCGGCTTGTCCTGAAATTCGGCCAGTTTACCTCTTCCAAAGGCTTGAACCCGAATTTTTTCCCCTGGAATCTAGTAATTTGGATAATTTTTCCCTATTCCTAAGATTTACAAACGTTCGATGATATATGAAAAACATCGGTTTTCGAAGAAATTTTGAACTATTGATTAACCCCGGTCATGATTATGTCACACGGGGAAAAATATGCGAAATTGTGGCCGAGATTCGGTAACTTTTGGTCGAAAAAACTTTTGGATGTTTGCCAAAAAATGTCCAGTTTAGCCCCACGAATAATAACTCTCCAGCATTAACGACAAACCCTTATCGATTTTTTTGCCGTTCTTTCAGCTGGCGCCAATTTTCCGCGATTTGACCAGCTTTTCACCCGTTTGGTAGGTTGTGCTAGCGAGATAGATCGAGAAATAGAGTGGGGTAGAGAGAGAGAGAGAGAGAGAGAGAGAGAGAGAGAGAGATATTCGGCGCCGATAACACGGAGTAGCAAAATGAAGCCTACCTCTGGTGAAGTGGGTGGGGGCTGTTCGGCTGGTGGCGCGGCGGCGGCCAACTCGGGTTGCACGGCGCTGATGAACTCGGGCATCTAATGAAAACGTATTGGAGGTGAAATAAGGCCCTTACCTGCTTTGGGGCTTTGTTCTTAATGGCCCAAATTCCCGTCTTGCAACCAAACTTTGTTAGTGCCGCGCTGTAGGCCAGGTACGCCCCGTCCAATTCGCTGGCGACTTGGCACTATAATCACCAATGAAAGTATATTTTTTTTTGTAAATCTGATGAGAGTTTCCCAAACCTACCTTCTTTTGGAGTAAGACATAGAGCCTCGCAGTGTTTTGTCGCTTGGCGACCCAGTCTTCAGCAAGAAGGAGGCGGATCGTGCCCCCCGTAGTCGGCAGCAACCTGCAAGACCGTCATTAGAAATCGCTAAAAATCTCCCCAAAAAATAACCCGCCCCTTGGCATTTGGCCGTCATCGAGATCAAATTTTCACGAGTGATGGAGGCGCATAAAAACTATGTGCAGCCGAAACTTCTCATCAAAATATTGTAAAACAAAGCCGTTATCGCCAAAAAAATTTTCGGGAAATGCCGTTACTCACTTTTGGCTATGTTTTCGCAAGTAACATGCCGATTTTCGGGTAAATTTTTCGAAAAATGGTCATTTTCGGGTCGGTTTCTGCCAATCCTACCTTATATAATTTTCGCGTGTATCTTTTGTGTGTGCGTGGATGTCAGCTTCGAAGCACGATTTGAGGGCCTTCCCGTCTCCCAAACGCCCCAATTCTCCGTCACTTCGGGGAATCGACCCTAGGGTTGTTATATGAGTTGACTTGCATGCAAGTTTGTTTGCCAGGAACTTTACTTGATCCGGCCAAGCTATTTTGTTGGCAAGTAAACTTGGGATGCAAACTCAACTCGATGGCAAAATAACTTGCCAAGTTTTGACTCGAATGCTGGCAAGTTTTTTTGGTGGCAAGTCAACTTGCCATGCAAACTCAGTTTGATGGCAAGTTAACTTGCCTGCAAAATAACTTGTCGGAAGTCGCGTGATGTTAATTTATGCAAAATCGAAATTGTAAGCTGAAATAGACAGTATGGCAATTGCCAGACATGGATCCTGGTGGAAAATGCCGACAGTGTCCATTAATACCGGGTCCAAAAGGCCGAAATACCGAAAACCACATTAATCCCACATAAACGTGTCGTAAATGGAAAAATTGTTAAAGTTCTCGATCTACCAGGAACACGGCATTATCGATGTTTAAGTTTGGCTAATTGTCGGCATTTTCACTATTTCGCCAGATGGTCAGAATTCCGTAGTCGTTCGGTATTATTTTTTTCTTTTGAGAGGTTTTTCTTCGCGCGGTGCCTTGTTAAAGCATCTGTCGGTATTTCGGTCTTTTAGACACGGTATTTATGGACACTGTCGGCATTTTCCGCCAGGATCCTTGTCTGGGAAATCTTACGATTTCGATTTTGCATAGATTAACATCACGCGACTTCCGGCAAGTTATTTTGCAGGCAAGTTAACTTGCCATCAAACTGAGTTTGCATGGCAAGTTGACTTGCCACCAAAAAACTTGCCAGCACTCGAGTCAAAACTTGGCAAGTTATTTTGCCATCGAGTTGAGTTTGCATCCCAAGTTTACTTGTCTGAAAATAACTTGCACGAAAATGAGCTCAAATCATTCAAGTAAACTCGAAGGCAAGTCGCAGTTTGCATAATTTTTGGCAAGTTAACTTGCATTCAAGTCAACTCATATAACAACCCTAATCGACCCTCTTGTTGCCGATGACATTCTCAGAATTTCGATAAAATGCAAGTTTGCAAAGTTAAAGCCGGCTCTATTCATTTTTGGGTGTCCCTGAAGGCTAATTTGCATAATGTGAAAAAATAGAAATTTCCTCATTCTGGCAAGTTGCACTCGCGTGTGTGGTCGGTGAGGGGGGGGGGGGTCCGAAGAACCCAAGCTAACGGAAAGGGAATTTCTCATGCAAGGGCCGCATTCCAGCGCTCAAGCCCGCGAAGCGGGTTTTTGAGCGCTGGTTGTTTTCATAAAAATTGATTAAAGTCTCGATCTAGACATAATTTTTGCAAATTAAAAATTTCTCGGTGCGGAAAAGTGGCCTCTTCATTTTTGCTAGACATTTCGAAGCCCAAATCCGTCAAAATCCTAGTGACATCGACGAGAGAAGCCTTAATTTGGATGGAACGCTTTTTGTTTTACAAGATTTTGCTGAGAAAACGGCTGCAATAGTTGACGGGCTTTTGACATAGAGGGCGCTTACAACGACTCAAAATCACATTTTCTATAGTCTTTGCGTTTTCTGATTTTCAAATTTGCTTTTTTGATGAAAAAGGCTCGGGCGCGGGCTTATATTTTTCAGTCGCCATGTGGATGGGCGGGAAGACAGTATGGATATAAATATTGTTTCAAATTGTTATTTTGATATAAATATTATTGTCTTGATTTGGATATAAATACCGCTTTGGCGTCGGTCCCGTCCATATTGCGGCCCCCTGCAAGAAAATGGATTGTTTGGAAAAGATCAAAAGCTTTGCCACGAAGGAAAAACTATTAATACTTTGGAGAAAATGTCAAAGTTTTTGCCGATAAATTTTTCCGTCGATAGCGGCCGGCCGGCCGGTCGTTTGTTGCGTACTCCGTTTGGAAAGGGCGGACCGTTGCGCGGGGTAAAGGGCAGACCCGCGCAATTAGTGGCAGGCGGGCCGCGCATTGGCCGAGAGCCGCCCTCAGGCCCGCGCAATCCCGAGAGCCGCGCAACGGTCCGCCCTTTCCAAACCGAGTAGCCCTTCACCGCGGATTTTCGGGATGATGTGTACGCGTCAGTCCTAATAGCAACATAAGAATACATTTATTACGCCAATACACATAGTAAATACACCGTACAGTACATACCACAGTAAATTAAAATGTACAGCCGTGTACATGTCACATTTCGACATGATAATGCGGGAAATGTGTGATTGATGGTTCGGTTTTCTGAAGTAGCGGGGTGGCGGAGGGAGAAGTCGTTGGGTCGTTCAGGCCGTAGTTCAGGTCGTTCAGGTCGTTCAGGCGGCTATTCGAGGGAGAGGCCGTAGTGAAGAGCCCAGCAGACGGGGCAGGAACGCCCTAAATTCGAGTTTTTTTTTCGAAGACCCATTGTGCCTACCAGCGGCGGAGAAGAGGGTGAGCGGGTCAGCATTCCTGTAAATTGAAATGTATAAACATTCGAGCGCCCTTTTGTTCATAATGTACGGAAAACACCGACCCCTTCTTCTGCAGCTGACGAAAGACCACACAATGCATGGTGTGGTCCCGCTCTTCGGTGATGTAGCGCTTGGCGCGTCTGAGATTGAAGCAATTCACTATGTACCGATCGAATGGTCCTACTGGGCGCGGGACGAACAAGTGCTGCACAAGAAGGTGTCCAGGCGTGGGCGGACGTCATCCCCCTCGGCGTGACACGCGGCGCACTGCAGAAATATATTTATCATCGCCCAATGTTGATTTACCTCATTGTCCAGGAGCAAATCCCGGCGGCGGTTATCGTCCCACAGAGGCACGAGCTTAGCCCAAGCCTGGAATTGTCAAATTGTCAATGCAGTTCGCGGCCGGTATGATTTCGGATATAAAATATGGGTTAGAACTAAATTGAATGAAAAGTTGCGAGCTTTTTGGAAAGCTAGCATTTCTATCTAAAATGACAAAATTTTGAAAGTTTCAAAGTTTCTATGCTTGTGACCTCAACCAACCCTAAAAACTTCACAAAAAGGCGTTGTGCTAATTGCTAGGCGAAATAAGCCATGCCAAAAATCAGGTAAACACCTAGGATAATACTCCACAGCACTACCTCGGCCGCAGCCCAGGAGCCGGACTTCAGCTGGGTGCCCTTCAATTTCTCCGGGTCCTTGTGCTCCGTGTTCGATCCTTGGGCCTTCGTCGCCGGCTTCTTTGACTCTTTCTGGCTCTTCGGTTTCAGCTTCTTGTCGTCGTTGGTCCCCGCCTTCGGATCAATCTTCTTCTTCTCTTTCGCCTTGGGCTGGTCGATCACCTTCTGCTTCGGCATCCTTGCGCTAAAATAATAAGAATGATAATAATGGAGAATCGTTCCACAACTTACGTTTACCGGTGAGAATAATTTGATGTAGAAATTGTGAAGCCGATATTACGTTTTATATGTGACCTGACATGCTAATTGACGATACTTCCGGCATGATGCAATCACCTGTATGGAAACACGATCGTGCGATTTTGTGTGGCAGACACAGAATTGAATTATAGAAGCCGATTTTCAGTGTTGAGTTCCAATGGGATACCACAGGTCCGCGAAGCGCCTGACGCCAGCGAAGCTGCCATCGAAGTTGATTGTCTCGTCATTCATAGTCTGTGACATTTTATTCCGGAATTCCACAAAAGGGAAGATCACAACTTACCCGATGATACTACAAAATGGGGGGAATATACACCTTAGAATGGTTAAGGGAAAGGGTGGCGTTATTTCTCGGTGGCCTCGGGGTTCATTTGCTCCATCAGCTCGTCAATCTTGGCCTCAATCGTAGGGACGATGTCCTTGTCGACGATCAGGTGTGTCTCGTCGAGCTCCTGAAAAAAAAAATATAATGAACGGCCCAAATTAGAGCATATGAAGCCTGTCGTTCACTAGCCAAACAGCGAGAAAAAGCAACAAGACCTACGCCCGCTAAAATCTGTACAAATCACCTTTACAATGAATTGGCTGCCGAGCGCTCGCGTCTCATCGAGATGGACGAGCAGCTTTTGCATCGCCGGGTCGCACGTGATCATCACGCCTTTTTTTACGTTTACCATTCTAAAGCAAAGGCCTATAAAAATAATGATAATTCTATTAAATGGATAATCTTGTCGGTCAAGCACCTTTCGCATTATTATAGAAAACACAGAGCAATCCTTTATCATAACTCACTTCATCAGCGTCATTAAAAAATGGGCGGGTGCAGAACATATCACAACTTTGGGAACGAATCACACAAAAATGGCATGCATTGATACAGTTATATCACAGCTAGCGAAAAGATACAATTTTGACGATTTTTGACGGCTAGTCTTTCTTCTGAAGCGTTTTCCGGAGCTCGCTTTGGATCCTCGCATACATAGCCATCTTTGTCTAAAACGATAAGGCGGTGCTGAGAAAGAGAAAGCCTACAGCTTTCTCCAAGTCCCGTCCAACTGAAGTCGGCTGACCATCTTCAAAGTAGAGGCCACTTTTGACGTCTTCGCGAAAAGCCGTATGCAGGGAAAGAATGGCCGCATCCTCAGCGCTCCTGAAAGAGTGAAACGCGACATTTTAGAGTCGAAGTGCAATACCTCGCGATCAACGGCAGCATATACCCAATGGCGAGACGGGTTAACGGATTCGTCTTTCGATACAAGGCGCTCGGCACGACGCCCGGGTGGACGACGCAGAGGGTAGCGCCCGGATGGGTGATGTGCATCGACCTGAGAAGGAAGATTAGGTTACCGCAAAATATGGCAAAACCTTACTGCGCATGCATCTCGCCGTAGACGGCAAGCAGCAACTTCGAGAACGCGTAGGCTTGATACGGACCATGAGCGTCGTAGAGGAAGGAGGAATCTAGAGTTTTTTTTTCTCAAATATTCATAGCAAAACAAAAATACCAGTCTTGATTCGATTCGTCGCCAGGCAGGCATGGCTACAACATGAGCCCATAAGCAACACTCGATGGTCCCGGGCGAGCACTGGGCGCAGTATCTGAAATTTACGCCTAGTGAAAGCCTAGAAAAATAAGCCCACCTCGATTAGCGCAGCATGGGCAACGACGTTCACGTTCATCCCATCAACTGCGGCATGATCGGTCCACTAAAGAAGAGACATAAGGGATGGAGAGGAAGGTTACCGAATCCCTCGGATGCAGCACACCTGCGTTGCCAATGAAAAGATCGATCTGCCGATTCTTGTCCTTGAATGTCTGGGCAAAGTTGGCCACCTGAAAAGCGTAAAGTATAGAGTTTCCAAGAGGAGTTTCTTGCAATAATAGTGGAGATCAATGTAAAAAACCAAGCGCTAGGCTCCTTCCCATTTCCGGGTCACATAAAAACGTGCCGCCTTTAAATCGCGCAAGTCACACTCGTGCAGGGCCAGCTTTGTGTCGCTCGAATGTGGCACTTGGTCGACGATCAGCGCTGTTGTTGCTTTCAATCGATCCGACGTGACGATGTGGATCGTCCAGCCGCGTGCCAAGAGTATTTTGACCAACTGGAATCGGACTTTCATAGGTTAGGCCCGAAAAAACCTCGCGTCCAATCGTCCCGTCACCGCCCGTCAAAAGTGCCACCTTGCTCGCGCGGTTGTTGAAGTAGGATTGGTTGAACTAAACATTCGCTGCTTACTGAATGAATAATCAACTCACTTCTGACCATATACGACACCATCGTCCATAATGCCGGGCCCAGAAGTAGAACTCCTTGACGAGGTAGAGGGCGGCGAGGAAGTGGACCGGAAAACAAGCAATTAGGCTTTCAGCGAAACGCACACACCTGCAACACCACAAAGAACTCGACAAGAAAAGCCGGGTAATCCCCATCTGGTGAGACTCTTTGCAAAAGTGAGGTGAGGAACATGCCTAAAGTTAGGGTTTTTGCGCAGCTGCGGAGCGAAGGCGTTTTGCAAAAGGCAAAGTGGCGGCAAAAGCGAATGGCCGGGCCGGGAAAGGTTTTTCGGTCTTTTGAAGAAAAGTGTGGAAAACAAAAAAAAAATCAAGCATTTCCGGCAAAAGAACGTTTCCCGTCGGCCAAAATGCTGTCCGTCTACGGTTCGATGTATTTTTGGTGTAAAAACTGTATCCGGTAAATTCCTGCACAGCCATCAATCATTTATTAAAGGGTGCAAAGGATCAGTTCGGGGAAAGTCAAAGATACATTGCCGATAAACCGTAGTGAATGCTGGTTCGAAATATTGGGCGTATGGGGGAAGTGGTCCCCATTCTCGAGTGGGGTCCGGGATATGCGAGAAGAAATAAGATACTTGGCGACGGGGCTCCGGCTATCCGGCGTATAAACTAGTATATACAATTAGTTATCGAAATTCGCAAGTGTGGAAATATGCTCATCAGGTTGCAGAAAACAGAGAGGCAGGACGGGGTGGAAATACTGGGCATGGGCGAGGGCATCAAAACGAGAAGGCCAAGACAAGAAAGCAGCTTTTGAAAATATGTAGTCGAGTGAATTAAGCAAAAGTAAAGTATGTTTAATGTTTATTTCTAGAAAGTGATTTTTACTTTAGTATTTTTGAAAGGATTGAACACTATTGCCGGTGCACACGACGAGAGGAAATGTTGGAATGCCGAGCGGGGACAGGGTCAGTGGTGGAGCGAGTAGTCTTATGTCTTCTGCGGTGAGCGAATCGAGGAATTGCTGCTGTGGCGCGAGATTGGGCTCATCTTGTCCTGAAATTTGCGGATAAATTGGCTCGGGTTTGCTCATAAACCGTGGTGAGTTTGGTGTTTTGGAGAATCTATTTGTGGTCGAAAATCGGTCAGATTTGGTCGAAAAATCGGGTTTTTTATATCCTACCTTATATAATTTTGGCGCGTATGTGTGTGTGTGTGTGGATGCCACTTTCGAGGCCCGATTTGAGGGCCTTCCTGTGCATAAAATGCCCTAATTCTTCGTCACCCGGGGGAATCGACCCTTCTGTTTCCGATGGCGTTTTCAGAATTTCGATAAAATACAAGTTTACAAAGTTAAGGCCGGTTTTATTCATTTTTGGGGGTCCCTGAGGGCTAATTTGCATAATGCGCAAAATACAAATTTCCTCATTCTTGCCAGTTGCACTCGCGTGTGTGGCCGGTGGGGGGAAGGGTCCGAAGCACGCGAGTGATCGGAAAGTCAAATTTATCATGCAAAAACCGCATTCCAGCGCCCAAGGCCCTCGAAGCGGGTTTTGGGCGCTGGTTTTTTCAATAAAAATGTCTAAAGTTTTTACATTTGGAAATAGCTAACAACATCCTATAAACATTGCCGCTATTTCTGTACGCTAATAAATTGAATCCGCCCCAATCTTGCCAAAGAACCGGGTATCTTCTTAGTAGCGCTTCTAGTGCAGAAACCTACTACAAAATAAGACAAAAAGCGGTTGCTACAAAAATTTAGCACTGCAAAACGCACCTGGAAGTTCTCCTTCTCCTGCAATCGCTCCCGCATCGCCTTCAGCCTGGCCAGCAAATCCTGCTGCTTGGCGGCGTTGTTCTTCATCGTGAACGAGCGGTACTGGGGCGCCTAAAAATCAGAATAAGTGCTCGTCTTTGCGAAAAAAATTGCTCTGCAAGTTGCGACACCACCGGGTGAGTGCAAAACAAAAACATAAACGCCTATAATTGATGAAGTAAAGCCCCCTTTTAATTTCTGCCAAAGTTTATGGTCATTTTTGTCGCAAGCGCCGCGGAGACGCGGTCAATTCGAACCATAATCCGTAAGATTCCTCAAAACGCGTTCGCGCCGCCCAAAAAATGTGACCGCAACTTTGAAGCGGCTTACAGTCACAACCTGACCATGCGCCCAAAAACTCGATTAGCTAATCGCCGGAACGACGGGGTTAGATATGGGTTCAATGTTGGTTAGGCCAGGACGAAAAACCCTACAAATCAAGTAATTTTCAACGCCCAGCTTTTCCCTATTTGCGTCCAAAAACAATCCACCACACAACAGAAGTCATTCGTGTTATAGCCCGAGACTGGAACGAAAAACTAACAAAATCCGGTTCTTTCGCATTATCGGGTGGACCAGTTGTGTTTTCTTGGGATCAACTTTGCAATAGTGGCAGTGTTTTTCACCGGTTTTTACTAACCCTAAGCTTGAAAACTTTCAAATGAAACAAAAATTCAAATGTTAAAAATATAGATTTTTCCAACCAAAATAGCCGATTAGACGAAAATTTCGACTTTTTCAAAGCTTTCGACAAGTTTTGCTAGTTCTTCTAGTTGAAATACAGGTATCCTACTATATATAAAAAAATAGTGTTTGTGTGTGTGTGTGTGTCTGTGCCACTTTGCATGCAACTTCCGTCATTCTGTCCGGAGGATATCTCAAGAGGGGAAGGGTATTAGGCTACGTACGATACGTCATTAGGTGCGTAATGGCCCTGAGATGACTGCACGCAGATCAGATTTATCAAAATTGTTTATTTTCGACATTAAACTTTAAGTTTTTATTGGAAAATCGTCGATCCTCTTTGTTAGGAAAAAATTAGCATGCGCCGGAGTTCCGGTAGCCTATATAATTGGCTAGCGAGCGCAGTTTTCATTTTTTGTCATCGGAAATGAAAGAATTATGCAAAGTGAAGTATATCATGCGATCAGACGGGGCCAGGGTTGAAAAGTCGCGAAGCGGCTTTTCAACCCTGGTTTTGTTTACTAAAAACACTATTAAAGCACGTCCTAATCAATTACTAGACATTTCTAACATCTACAAAAAAGTTCGATCCCCCACCGATAACGCGAAAGAACCCATAATCCATACACCACAATACTATATGCACGCAGCGTTACCTCATTATTGTTCGTTTGGTAATCGAGGGAAAAGGAAAATTGCTGCAAGGGATTCGGAGGGTTAAAAGATAATGGCAAACGGCTTACCCGGCTCTTGAACTGGTCGAGGTGGGGAGAGACGGGGCGATTCTTGGCCGGATCCTCGGTCGACGACAGATTCTGCATCGACTGCCGAAGGCGCTCCATTGACGGGAAACGCTGAGCGGCCAGGCGGCGAGCTTCCGGCGACATGGAATCCTGAAAAAAACGTTTGGACATTGTATGGGAACATTTTTAAAGCCAAAAAAACCGGCATTACAAAACCGCTTGGCGGCTTTCAGCTCTCGCCCTGACTAGGGCCCATGACCTACACTTTGTGATTTCCAAGGTTTTTGGCTATAACTTTTTTAGATTGCGTTATTTCGGGCTGTAATCACAACCTGTCGCGTATTCTTTGGTGCTCTATCGAATCGCGTAGTCAAACATCAGACAGAAAGCGAAAATCTCAAAAAATTTTGGGGACGTCCAGCTCGGGGGAGGGGGTACAGTAAAGTTATTTTTTCCTACATTTTAACGCCAAAATTTGAGCGCACCTGTCCCTCGGTGGCCTTCGTCACGCCGAGCTCTTCGAGGCGACGGTGGAAGAGTGGCGTGTTCGCTGTCTGCCCGTTGCGGAATCTGCCGAGATGGGCGACGGGTGACTGTGAGATGGAGCATAACTAAAGAGGTATATTAAACGCAAACGGGACTTGGTTGTACCTTCTCGTGCTGCATCGGCTGCACGCATCGGTTCTCGGCATCGCTGTCCTGGATGTTGATCGACGGGATGGAGGGAGAGCGCCTGAAATTGTGATGAAATATACAAAATCTGTGGAATTTTTGCGAAAATTCCGTAAACCTTGTTAGTAACGTTATTTTCGAGCAAAACTTACTGCGATTGGGCTCGGGACGGGCTGGCGCTGCCCGACGACGAGGCGTCGTTGCTGTCGACAGAGCTGAAAAGTAGAGCTCTATAATGGGAGGATTAAAAAGATAAAAATCGTAAGATCGTGCGTAAAAAAGTAGCTACAGTTTTGGCAGCCCGGATAAAATTGAATGTGAAAATTACTCGAAAATTGAACTTATTGAACAAATGGGGAAACTTCGCTATCAGCCCCCGAATTTCGATGCTAGTATCCCTTTGAAAGCGCTCACCCGCGCAACGCGTCCGTCGGCGAAGAGTCGACGCTGACACGCATCCTGTTGCTTCGGCGGACCGGCGTGTAGTTGAAAAGCAGAGAGTTCTGAAAAATAAAACGTATATGGGGCTCAAAAGGTAAATAAAGCTTATCAGCGCGGGAAAACGGTTACGAAAAGCTGAACTATGAAGCTAAACTCATCGCAACTCCGCGAAACTTTTGCATTTGCCGCATTGAAAACCTTCATAAATTTTTTCTAGTCTCGTCGTTTCGCCGATTTTGAAAACATATTCGGAATCAGCGCAAAATTCTGCACAAGAAAGGCTTGGTGATCACAAAAAGTCTCCTTGTAAAAACAAGTTGTTGGCTGAACAAGCGCCCCCTTGGTTCTCCAAAAACAGTGATCGCCCCGCGCTAGCCGTCACGGATCAGGGGGCCTCAAAGTTGAGAGTGCGGTTCGGACGGAGCATCGCCTCGCCATACTGAGAGCGACGCCCATAAATTTGCACATCAAAGGATGTGGAGTGGAGGGGGAGAGCGGCCGTGGCTTGGGAAGATTACCGTCCAGATTGGATCGGGCGGACACGAGAACCAGCGCGCCGGCGAGAACAAGTGGCGCTTGCGTATTCAAGGGCACCGGGTTGGGGTAGCGATGTCAATAGCTAAAGTTTTTGGCAGAATACGGCCGGCCCGACTACGGAGAATACGGCGGGATGACTAAAAGAAGGGAAAAGTTCCATTTTGGAACAAAAGAAACCGGATCGAGATAAAATCAGATTCGAAAAATACACCACCAATAAAACAAAAAAATCCTCTACAATCGAAAGCAGATTTAAATCACTCTACTCTATATTACTACCGTAGGATAACTTTCTGTAAATTGACCCTAGGTTACTAAAGTTACCTACGTGTTCCAGCGCGTCACGCGTGCATGATTACGCTCAGACTTTGGCATTCCACGGGAAACTGCAACTTCAAGGCAAAACGACGGCATAAGTAAGCGATGGCGAGGGAAAGAAAAGGTCTCTGCGTCTCGCCCCTGGGCGCGTTCTCTGCCCTGTTACGTACCAAAAAAGCTGATGAGGACCGATGTCGTCGTGATCTCTTAAAAAAAAATCTGCCAAGCTTTAAAAATAGCTTGGCGTATTGGCCCAATTAGCTTGACGCCGCCATGTGAAAACGAAAATTTGGCCGGTTTCATAAAATTTCCGCGCATATGGCAACGGCGGGCGGCGGGAAGGTTGATGCACCATATGGGCGGAAAAGGGTGGGCGAATCGATTCCGTGGGCCCACGGCACCAAGAAACGACGATACGGATTGTGGGGGAAAAGGACACCACAGAAAAATCAGCCTGAAAAACGGCATCTTCAAGCTCTAGAAAAATGCCTCCAAAAGCCAGGACCAAACGAAGGGAAAAATAAATATTTGTGGGCTTAACAAAGGACATTGTTGTTCGACCGGAAATCGCAAAATCGGCATTCTAGGCGGTTTTAAAGGGACGGGCAAGGGAAGATTATATTGCTAGCACTTGAGCATCGCTGTGGATTGTACGGTAGCACACGCATTTGCGTCACGTACTCGACCAGGGCTTTGGGGCCGCGAAGCGAAGCGTGTCGCAGACGCGGGAAAACCCGTACACTGTCTATTACCCGTTCCTTTAAAGTGTAGAGAGAGAGCGAGAGAGAGAGAGAGAGAGAGAGAGAGAGAGATAGAAAGAGAGACGCAGACGTCATTTGGCGCACCAGTTAGCATACTGAAGGAGCTTGAAGCCTGAACATGCTTTAAAGGGGCTAGTAAGTCAAAATGATCGAACATTTTTGGGTTGGCGTGAATTATATGCCGTAATGCCCTCTAAGGCCTCAGATCAACGAATCAACGGTGAGGGCTGGACGAGACTGCTCACTCCCTTTCAAAACCCAAAATTCCCACAAATATCGAGAGCACCCCCTGGATCCGGACAACGCCCCGGCCAAAAATCCGGCGTGATCAGAATGACGAAAAAGATTCGGGGGTAGGTGATCGGCTAAGCCCGGCCCGGGTGCAGATAACAGCCGGAGCCGCCGGGCGGGTGATCAGATCAGAGCCCCAAGAATGTGCACCCAGAGGGCCCTCATCACAAACAGTGGCACCCCGTAATCACGAACGCGGCGTAATCAAGAAGCCTTCATTCGGTGAGAGTGAGCCACCGAAATCTGCGTCACGCAACAGCGAGTTGCGACGCAGCCCGCAAAAAAAGCTGTGAAGGGCCATTTCGCCGTCACCGCCCAAAATCCCGGGCCGGGCGAGCAAAGCCGTGCTGATAAGGGGTTCAGCTGGGGCGGGGCCAGCAGGAGGAGGAGCAGGAAAAGCAGGAAATCACAAGTTTTAGCTTAATGCTTGTGCAGTTGGCGGCCACCGTTTATGGCCGGAAGGGGGTGATAGCCAAAAAAATTTCGTCATTTGCAGAGGGGCAAACAAAGTCATTAACGTGATTTTTGGATCATTTGGAGTTTGATAAATTTATATTCTCTCAAAAAATCTCCTAGGCGTTAAATTTTTCCGCCTACTTGACAAGCGTTTCTTTAAGATTGAGAAAAATAGAATTTATAGTTAGGAAAAAACTCGTAATTCTCATGGAGATGTCACGTCAAATTCTTCTCCTTTCAAAGATCCTGCAGCCCATTTTTTTTTTGCGAAAAAAAGCTGCGAGGCTTGAAGCAAAAGGAAAACAGCGGCAATGGCATGCGTGATTTGATTATGTGAATTGGTAGCAAGGGCGTTGACAAAAAGTGGCTGCAGGTCGCGCGCAAAACAAAGAGCGAAAAATTAGCCGTCAGCGAATTGGAGCTCAGCAAGAACCACACCTGCAATTTTCGAATTAAAAGCTTGCCTTGACTTTAAAGAGATAGGGGCGGCATACGTCAATCGATTACGCGAGGGAAAGAAAATGTCTCTGCGCCTCTCCTCTGGGAGCCCTCTCTCGCGCGAGATCGCCGCGGGACCTGTTGAACCCCCCCTCCCCAAGGGGGGTTCAACAGATGCCGTCCTCATCTCTTTAAGCTAAAAATTTCAGGGAAAGTGTAAAATAAAGGTGGCTGGGAGCCGGAAAAACGAGATAGTTTCCAAATCTAAATAATTCCGAAAATAGTGCGACTTGCCCAGCAGGATTCGACCAACAAAAGGGAAATCCGATCCCCACCCGCGCGCCGGACATGGATTCCGCACCGCCCAAAAATTTGGCCACATATCTGGGGCCGGGGGAAGGCACACGTTGTGGAGCACTCAAAAATACGCCGACCATCAACGGCGTGTAAACAATGTGGCGGACAGCGCGCGTGGGCCTGCTAGTAAGCTTCTAGGTGATGATCTGGCCAAAAAAGTCTGCAAGTGCAGAACATCCAAAACTTCCCAAAAAAAGAATTTTACAGTCTCCTCCCTCCTCTAGTAAAAAAGGCTGCCCGCGCCTGGATTACCTAAAAATTTCGCCGATATATACTGAAACCTAGAAAACCGCAAAATGCACAAAAAAATGGAATTTTAGCGACTGAAATATCGGCATGGGATACCTGATAAATCCGCGGAAATAAGGCAAAACTTAGAACACTTAAAATACACGAAAAATCCGTTTTTCCAGGATACAATATCGAAGGGCTTCCCAGAAAATTCACTTCAACGCCGAAAAAATTCAAATCTACGGCCGGGGAGCGATTAGAAATTCATGGCGAGGGTGAGAAAGTCGGGCCGCCGGTAGCGGGGGCGTCAATGACCAACAGCCGAGGTGGAGGACCGTTAAAAACAAATAAATGTACAGCTGGAAAATGGTAACAACGGGGTTGAGTCATTTTTGACGGCGGGTTAACCCATACTTTGCAACGAGGGGAATAACGGCCTGTCTGGTGTCGATCCAGCCCCAGATTTGATAAGGAGTTTGTTGAAATTGCTGGAGGGGGAGGAGCTGTCAATTTTCGCATAAAATATCCGTGTTGCGTGGGGTCAGGTGATTTGGAGTCGTAGTATGGGAGAGTTAGTTCCTTAGAAAGTTCTTATTTTAAAATAAAAAAGACCAAAAAACGACGGATTCCCCCGTTTTTGCCTAAATCAGGCGAATTGGAGCCGGGTTTTTGAGGTAATTTGAAAGCTTGCAATATAAATATTGAACTTTAAAGCGTAAATTAACAAATTTATACCGGAAACATTAAGGGCCACAAAAAAACCCCGAGATCAGCTGATTTGCAGCCGGCAGTTTTGAGCTGCTTGTTTGTAAAATTTCTAGCTTACAAATACAGTTTTCATTAGGCTAAGTTTGCTGGAACCGCGTAAACCTATCAGCGCTTTTTGAAAATGGGATCTGCCCCGAATTCTTTTCACTATCAAACTAGCTAGAGACCGGTCCGGAAACTCCAAAAGCACCTAAAAACACTCCGCGTCAGAAAAAAAGCAAGAAATACAGAAAGCTCCAAAACGTTCCGTTTTTAGCCATAGTTCGTATAGGAATAAAACGCATGATCTAATTTACAAATTAAAATTCTCGGCCGAAAAATAGCTCTAAAAAGTTTTCCTAGACATTTTTGGCGCCTAAACCCGCCGGACGGTCCCTTGAATCATGCGTATCCGCCAAAAAAAGCAAAGAAAGGAAATGGAATGCCTAAAGTGCAGAGGCTCAACTTTACGAGGGATAGAGGAACGTAAAAAAGGATGTGTGCATCATCCACGGCCAGGGGTGGACACATCGCCGGAGTGAACAAAGAAACCAGGGATGGATGGGAGAAAGGCTAGGGGTGTTAGTAAGAGGTGGACAAGGGTCGCGGCTCCCTGGGAACAGCCGTGTTTTCGCATCGTAGGTATATTGGAGTAAAAATTGGGCGGTTCCTACTACTACGGCGGCTGTTAGGCCATTTACTAGTTCGGGGCTTCTACTAACTAAAAATCGACTAGTTGAGCTCTTATATGGTCAAAAACATGGTAACGTACGAGCGGTGCACAGCTTCAATTCGTTAATAACGTCAGGCTCTTGACAATGCGAAAAATCGTGTGCTCAGGGTCGTTATTGCCAAAAATCGACATGTAGGAGCGCGATGAATCATCATTTTGGCAAGAAAAGATACGAAAGTAGCGAATGACGCAAACGCCAGTCTCGCAAAACGGTTTCTGCAGGACAGAAAAACAACATTCAAAAATGAAGCTAAAGAAATTACGCCAGCCACGCTTTTTTTAATATTATTTAATATATTCATTTTAAAAAGAATAAAGCTCAGACTACCGTAATCAAGCAAAATTTTAAAAATATGGATTTCTGCCGCTCTCATCGCTCTCTCAAGAAAAATTTCAAGACCTAAAGAAAACGCCAAAAAAAAGCTAAAATCAAACTACCGTAACCAAAAAACATCAGAAAAATCTACATTTATCCCGCCCCCTGCCGGGCCCATGTCCGCCCCGTGAATCATCGTCACCGGCCGTTTTATGCCGGCCGCCTTCCTTTCACAATCCCATACACGCCTTCGGCCGTAAAAATCGACCGTGGCGGGACCCTTTGGGAGCCGATCGGGGCACCGGTGTTCGAAACCGGAAAATGGTCAGATATCACTGGCATTTGGCGGGGGTACCAGTTTAGCGCTTGGTGGCGTGACGACACAAAGCACCGAATGGGGCATTAGCTAAATGCAGCATGCAGGCCAGAAAGAAGTGGTGGGCGTTCCGTTGGACGGCACCCAAACCCAAAAATGGGTCGACTCATGCATGAGCGCGCGTCATTAGTGGGTCTAGGGGAAGCCCAAAAAAAGTGACAGCCAGGGCGATGGGTATCACGTAAACAGGGAGCGTCACGTAGCGGTGGTGTTCGGGGTGTACGGGAAATGGTCTTGCCTGTTGGAGGAAATATTGCTCAAAAATTCCGGAAAGATGGCATTTTGGCTCGTTTAGGCGCGCCACGTAGACTGGCGTTCGCAGGTAAACAAAAATCCTAAAATCAGCAGCCGGAATTTTCGGCCATTTTTAGAGCAAATGAAACCCTAATTTCCGCAAAAACAACATTCGATAGCTCGGAGCCTGATGGAAATTCTACTACCGGCAAAACTACTGGCGATCTTCAAGACGCAAGGCCGCTTTTAACGCATTTTACCAGCGGGAGGTGGTCAAAAATCTGGAATAAAGACTGGGAATTGGGTGGCTTACGACGCCATATTGAAGCTAGTTTCCGGAAAAAAAATTTCTGGAACTCGAAGCCCGCCGGCATCCAAAAAGTTGAAAAATGGATATCGCCAAGACTTCGACAGGTTTTTGGTTGGTGGAATAACCCAAGGCGGAAGTAGTGATTTTAGCTAATTTTTATGCAAATTTAGCGCCCATTTCTGAGGAGACCTGCGTCGTTTAAACGCGTAGAAGCCAATGGTTTTGCAAATTCCCCTGCGCGGAGACTTCGAGGCGGCATTTGATTCGGCGACCAATCCCGGACTTGATTTATTTAAATTCAGAAGGAATTTGAAGCGGAATTTGATTTTTCAAGCTTAAAAATTATCGTGATTCGAATACTGGCTTCGTGAGGGACGTAGAAGATGTAAAAGACGGATATTTTGCAATGCGACGCCCCGATCGCATTGAAATGATCGCCGCTAGCCCGGTTGAGTGACACCGCCGGTCAATCCCCATCTCGCAACACAAAGGGCGGGGGAGCATCGCTTACAGCAAAAAAAACGTGTGCTCATCCCCAGCAATGAAATTCGCAGCCGAGAAAATGGGGGGCGAGGGCATGGTTCAATTCACAAGCCAATTTATCAATGTGGGCCCGGCAAAGACTAGAAATTCCGAGATGCGGCAAAAAACACTGGCCGTGTGTGAAGCGGCGATAATCGGCCGATTCGCGCACGCGTTCGGCTAAGCTGTTTATCAATTGGTGATGCGGATGGGTGGGGCGGAGCCGGGGGGCGGCTGGGGGGAACGGTGTGCAGCTGGGCACACTTTGCACAAACCTCCTCGACAATCACCCTCGAAAAGCCTGTTTTAGCACGGGGGTGGTGAAATCCCGAAGAATCAAAGAAGGAGGGTGGTTTGAATAAACGGGACAGCCGGTCGGGCATTATCATTGCTGACTCGAGAGCGGAGATGCTTGAATTGAGGGGGGAATTGAGGGAAATTTGAGGAGCACTGGGGAAAATATTTTCAGACGGCCAGTTCCAGCGGAATTTGGACGCGTCAAACGCTAAAAATTGCGGTGGAGAAAATGGATAAACACTATTTTTACGTGTAAATGCACTGCAACGAGCGCAAAAATAATATATTTAAATTACGGGGTTAAAACCGTACTAATAGAAAGTGTATATTTTCCTATGATCAACATTTAGATTCTCAAATTTCGATACTTCAATACGAGAGGATGAATTAGGGCGGGCAGGAGTACGACGGAGACCAACTAGCTTTGCTAGTAACTTTGTATTAAACCAGGTTAAAGTATAAAAAAGGTTTATATTGCGGTGAAAACAGCGCCAATTTAACTATTAATTCCTAGGTTATCATTTTTTATTAAGCCATCCAGAAACTCTAAATCGTAACTTCGCGCATTAATGAGGGATAGCAAATTTGGCAAGACCAAAATCTGTCTATAAAAACAAAATGTCAATCGAAGGTTTTCCCATTGCCGCAATCTCCGCCCAGCGACAAATTGCAACAAGTTTTTTGTGGTCTCGTAGGGCTGTGCAGGGGCGGGGGGGAGCAGACTAGTTCTGGGCAGCCCCATTGGTGTCGTCGGCGTCTCAATGGCTAATCAGCAATGCCGACAAAAGACATGAAACGGTGAGAGAACTAGGAGAATAGGAGAAAAAGTTAGAGGAGGGGTATTTTCGAAAATTTCCTAACAGCGATTTTGTTTTTAGGTAAATGTTTTCAGTTTTGCAGGTGAATTTCAAGCTCATCCGATAGAGCTGGAAATTCTGTACCAGTCCTAACTTGTAAAAACTTGAATGATACCGCATTGGAGAAATATCGTTTCTCAAAGCTAATATTTTTGTCAGACGCGGCCAAAAAAGTCGTTAAAACCGCTCTTTTCAGTGTGAATTTTCTCGGAAATCGTCGTCGCACAGCAATTTGAATAAGTTCGGATTCTTGTCGAATGCGGTCAAGAACATCGAGAAAATTACCCGTTTCAGTGAAAAGTTTCTCCAAGATCGTGGTCGTTCAGCAATTTTAGAAATATCATCATTTGCAGAATTTCCAGCTCTATCGAATCAGCTACGTCACCTCGCTAAAGTCCAAAATACCAACCAAAATGACAATCTTTGTAAGCCGAAATTGGTTACGCTCAGTGTGCTAGAGATTTGAAAAAGTGCCCAAATGGACCGCCGCCAGGCGGCGGCTGACTGGGGGTTAGACCAGCGCCGCGGGAGCGGCGCAAATTTTTTTGAAAAGCTATCAGAATTCGGAGAAAAATGAGGAAAATGTATCATCATGGCATGTAAACCCGTACTTTTTCTGTCCTTCCGATAACATTGATCGTCTGTATTGTGAAATAAATATTTTTAATAAATTTTGTGTTGCATGTTATACCGCGAAGCAGTCTAATTAAACTGAAGAGGATGATGGCGAAAACCGATCGAAGAAAGTACATGGACGACAATTCCCTAGAATTGATTCTTGCTAAACTTCCTATATATTCCTACAGTCTACAGACGTATATATTCCTTCCACGTCAACGTCAGCTTCTGATTCATTCCAAATTTTATTCGACGCTTCCGATGGATTTACGCTGCTGCCGATGACGTTCGCACTACAATTCTGGAATAAAGACGGCGGAATACTAAAAATATCACCACATCCCGACTAAACTTCTCGATTCTGCACCTGGAATTATTTTAATCTACCGGCTCAACTGAAAAGGCTACAAAAATTCAGAAATCGTTTGCTACTACTGTTACTAAATTCCAGAAAACATTTGGAGCCGTTTGGAGTATCGTTTCGGAATTCCTAACTCCGGAACCTAACGAAAATCAGTTAAATCCCGTACTCGGCGCTCCTCTGGACGATCGGCTCAAAAATCGTCCTCATGAATATCCATGGTACCGTACACCTTAGGTAAAAATATCTAAACGATCGGATTGGTTTAAGGTACCCTCCGGGACCAGCGAATGTTTACCTTAAAAATCATCGACTTTGGGCATTGGACATGTTTTGGTCCCCGTTGACCCCCTTAACCTGAACCGATCAGGACCAAATTTGGCCTCATGATACTACAGAGTCTGCTTTGTCGGATCCCACAGCTATTTGCCCCATTAGTCTCATAACCTCGGAGCTTGGGACCAGCGAATTTCGAATCTTTTGGGCGGACGTTTCGGTTTTTCCTGCCTAAGTCTCACATTTCGGATTTTCGTCGCCTCTCCTCTCTCATCCATAGAAAGCTTTTATTTCTCTTTATTTTCATATATAAATCATAAAATTCGGCCCCGACTACGCGGAGCTACGGACCGGCGACACTTTGGGCGGGGTCCCGTTTCACACTTTTATTAAGGGTTTGGCACCTAAAAATTCATAACTTTTCAGTTTCTGCATGGATCGCCCCCAAAGTCGTCCTCATGAATGTCCATGGTACCGTACACCTTAGGTAAAAATATCTAAGCCATCCGATTCGTTTAAGGTACCCTCCGGGACCAGCGACTGTTTACCTTTCACACCTTTATCAAGGGTTTAGCACCTCAAAATTCATATCGCTGCGGTCCTTGGCTTTATCGTCACCAAATTTATTAAGCATGATTAGCAGGCTATCGTATACAATGTGTACAGGTTTCTAAACGTTCCGAGCTCTGTAAGCCACTCTTCGGGTCCGTGAAAGGTAGGTGAAAGGAGCCAAATGGGTTATGCCCAAAGTATCGGCGGTCCCTAAGGGTACTTTAAATCGCTCCAACCGCTTAGATATTTTTACCTAAGGTGTACGGTACCATGGACATTCATGAGGACGACTTTGGGAACGATCCATGCAGAAACTGAAAAGTTATGAATTTTTAGGTGCCAAACCCTTAATAAAAGTGTGAAACGGGACCCCGCCCAAAGTGTCGCCGGTCCGTAGCTCCGCGTAGTCGGGGCCGAATTTTATGATTTATATATGAAAATAAAGAGAAATAAAAGCTTTCTATGGATGAGAGAGGAGAGGCGACGAAAATCCGAAATGTGAGACTTAGGCAGGAAAAACCGAAACGTCCGCCCAAAAGATTCGAAATTCGCTGGTCCCAAGCTCCGAGGTTATGAGACTAATGGGGCAAATAGCTGTGGGATCCGACAAAGCAGACTCTGTAGTATCATGAGGCCAAATTTGGTCCTGATCGGTTCAGGTTAAGGGGGTCAACGGGGACCAAAACATGTCCAATGCCCAAAGTCGATGATTTTTAAGGTAAACATTCGCTGGTCCCGGAGGGTACCTTAAACCAATCCGATCGTTTAGATATTTTTACCTAAGGTGTACGGTACCATGGATATTCATGAGGACGATTTTTGAGCCGATCGTCCAGAGGAGCGCCGAGTACGGGATTTAACTGATTTTCGTTAGGTTCCGGAGTTAGGAATTCCGAAACGATACTCCAAACGGCTCCAAATGTTTTCTGGAATTTAGTAACAGTAGTAGCAAACGATTTCTGAATTTTTGTAGCCTTTTCAGTTGAGCCGGTAGATTAAAATAATTCCAGGTGCAGAATCGAGAAGTTTAGTCGGGATGTGGTGATATTTTTAGTATTCCGCCGTCTTTATTCCAGAATTGTAGTGCGAACGTCATCGGCAGCAGCGTAAATCCATCGGAAGCGTCGAATAAAATTTGGAATGAATCAGAAGCTGACGTTGACGTGGAAGGAATATATACGTCTGTAGACTGTAGGAATATATAGGAAGTTTAGCAAGAATCAATTCTAGGGGAATTGTCGTCCATGTACTTTCTTCGATCGGTTTTCGCCATCATCCTCTTCAGTTTAATTAGACTGCTTCGCGGTATAACATGCAACACAAAATTTATTAAAAATATTTATTTCACAATACATCCAAACACATCGAAAATACATAACGTAGGGGCCTTCTTTAATCAGGGGGTGATCAATGGCGCCGAAGGCGCCGAAAAAATGCGACATTACTAGCCCTTAGACCAGCGCTCAGAACCGTTTTTGGGACCAGCGCCCGCCGGTTTTTGCCCAAAGTGGTAGAGGACTGGTTACGCTAACCAAAAAACTAGGGATCCCCGTGTTTCGAATCAGCCCCTCGCCGGGTCCGGGGTTCAACGAACTTCAGATAAGGAAAGGAGCAGGACGGCATAAAAAAGTCACCGGCGCGCAACACAGCAAATATTTTCCTGCCGCCCAACAAAATCGCCGTCCCCTGAAGGTGGAGGGAAATTTTTTGTGCGTTCCGATTGGGGAAAACAAGGCTTAGGGTCTCGGGCTCGCTGCGGGTCAACAAGCCTATTTTGGAGGGGCTTAGCCGTCGCCGAGGTTGACGATCGGCGTCCAGGAAATTTCGTCTCCAATTTGGGAAAACGATCCACACAAACGAACCTGATCGGGAAGTTGGCGAATTTTCGACGAGTGCTTGACTTCGGCGGGTTGGCCGATTGGGGAGAACGGGCTGAAGTCGGGCTTCGGTAGGCTTAAAAAGAATGATTACATCCTGAAATGAATTTTTATACCTCTGCGATCGAGTAAATGTTCTGTTGAGCGGAGAGCCCGCGGGGGAGGCGGTGGGCAGCTTGGAGAGCGATGTCGGCTTCTTCGGGGAAGCTGCGGGAGCTGAAAAATAACTGTTTAAATTAACTAGATTTATTTACTTATAGAATATTTATTTTTGGATCGCTGAATGAATAGCGGTCTTTTTGCAATAAAGACCATCCGGACCAAAGCCATTTTTTCTTGAGAAAACACGCGCCCCGCCGAGCCAGAGCGTACTTTTGAGCCCAAGCTCAAATATTGAAGAGGGCCGTTTTTGGTCATCACGATCCGGGTCAAAACTAGTGCTGCGAGATCAGCCGGACCGCTTTCACAAGACCAGAAAAATAATGGAAAAATGGAAAAATATAAGAGTCAAAATAAGTAATAAATACCGTCAAATTCCATAAAAATCAAGTCCATTTTTTGTTAAAGCCCGGGACGCAAAAAAAGCGTTTTAAAAGTTTACAATGGAACGAAGAACAGTCGGATTTGAACACCAGCCATCTTTATTCATCCAAAACGCACTTGACGTTGTCGGCACCTCGACTTCCACCTCCACCTCGACAGCCATAATGACCGGCTCCGGAAGTTCCGCTCGCGGTGGAGGTGGCGGCTCGACACGCGCCGGCGCAGCAAGCGGAGGCTTCTTCAGAATCGAGGGGCGAACGGGACGAGCCGACGGCTCATCAGTGGCCGAGGAGCTGGGCGGGCGAGAGTTTCTGAAAGTCCGTGTTCAGATGTCATAGAAACGCTCCAGTACCTCTCCGAGCTGTTGCTCCTGCGCACGACCGATGGGCGCTTCTGGGTGGAGGGGGCACGCATCGAGGAGCGGGTGGCTGTGCTCCGCTTGATCGGCTCGCTCGAGTGGTCTCGCAGGTTGGTTGCCGGCCGGATGGGGCGATCATCGGAATGCGCGCTGCGCTCGGACTGAAAAAGGCAATGTTTTGAAAATTCTGAAAACGATACTTTTTCCGCATCTTTCTTCGTCGGTGTCCTTGCTTGAGCGAGCTGCTCGAGGTCGATGTGGCGCTGGCGCTCCATTTGGGATACCTAAAAATGAGGTAATTTAGAAAGAAAAATGGACAAGGAAAAAAAATTTAGTATGCGGAAAAGGCAGACTTGATAGAAAATTTTAATTACATGTTGGTAGAATTTTTTTTAGGTATTTTTGGTATTTTGTGATGGTAAAAGTCTTTGATCGAAAATTCAGTCTTTTTACATGGCAAGTCAATAAAATTGAGTCTGAAGAAAAAAATAATTTTTGTAGAATGATGGACGAACGAAAAATAGTAGATCAAAAATTCGGGTTTTATTTCAAAATTCAATAAGAAATAAATAAAACTAGGCAAATTACCTCTTTGAGATATTTCTCGCCGTCCTCACCAAGCAACGCCCGCTCTTGCTCCGGATTGCCTTCAAGGACGTGCCGGTAAAGCTTGGCCTAAAATTCAGTAGACTTCAAACCCCCTCAAGCCACATACACGCTTCGTCAGCTCGGCCTCCTTCTTCGCCTTTTCGATCGAGAGTTGGAGCTGCAGCTCGGCGCGTTCCTTGTCCCGGAGGCGCTCGCGTTTGGCCTCCTCTTGCTTCGCCTCCCACTGCTGCTGTTCGCGCTCCTTTCGCTCGCGGTCACGCTGAAAAGGCGGGGGTGGATAAGCCTATTGGCAGCAGCAGGGAGGGTAGGCCATGCTCCAGGGGATTTTCCGGCAAACAAAAGCAATGTGGCGTCAGAACGTGCAAAAAGTTGTCAAAACCCACCCGAATGCGCTCCTCCTCTTCTCGGGCTTGCTCTTCGGCTTCTTTTTCGAGCCGCCGTCGGAGTTCGACCTGTTCGGTGATGTAGGCGTCAGACCTGAAACGAGGGGGTCAAGACTAAAATAAAATACGATCAATATTCATAAAACTCCAAAAATAAGGATTTTATAAAATTTTATTTATCAGAAAATCTTGTCAACTGGCGGATCTTGTGCTTGATCAAGCAAATTTAATTAAATTAATTAAAACCCACTGATTCGAGTCAGACGTGGAGGTTCTGGGCCTGGATCCCTCGGTAGTTTGAGGCGCGCTACATTGCACTGGAGACGGCTGGCCGCTCCCTGCAAAGTTTTTTTTCAAAAAAAGTCGTAATTTTACGCGATAATCGCGAATTTCGCCGATTTTCGTCTCGCCGACCGCAGATTACTGTTTATTACCAGCAATTGGGTTTCTTATTTCTTTTATAACTTCCAAAATGTAAAAAAAAAACGAAAGTGCAGAGTAAAAATTGGCGATCCTAGTTTGTAAATCTCCCTTTTAATTTCTTTCATCCTCCTCTGCGGCGTAAATAAAAGTAGCTTGTCAAAAAGGAGTCTTCTAGGTAACAAACAGTCCATTTTGAAAGACATGAGAGTGCCATGTCTCACCAAAACTCTGCTAAAGAAAATTCTGCGAAATCAACGATTTTGCGAAGTTCAACTCCAACAACCTACCCTTCCCATTCTCGGCCGGCAAAATCAGCGCGGTTGTTGGCAAAGTAGCGGCAAGCGGATAGACGACGGCCGTAGCCAAGCGACGCCTGCCAGAATCGGCCGCCGAGGGCGCTTCCGGAATCCCGGTCGACGTTGTAGACATTGACATTGCCGTCGGGATGGCGCCAGGAAGCATCTCCGGTCGCCACATTGGCTGAAAATCACCGGGGATAAAGCGTGATGCATTGGGGGTTTTTACCATCTGACTGTAGTAATGGGCCCAGTAGTCGTGCGGATACCCGGGTGCCGCCTGGTTGGGCTGCTGTGTTGGCGGGGGCCCGTTTTCAGAGGTGGATGAGGTCATCGATGGTGGCTAAACGGGAATGAGTTTCAGAAAAGCTAATTGTTGTCACCGGTATTGGGATGGCCCCCGGTGGGATCATGTGGAACGGCACGGGAATTGGTGGGTAGGCGAGCGGAAGCGGTTGATTTTGATGGCCCTGAAAAATACAAATAGTACTAGAAAATTTGCTTTTTCTGGCGGGCGGTATTTTTGCGGAAAGAAGTCTTTCTCAATAAAACAACTTTTTCAAAAGGCCAGATTTTTCTATTTACGATAACTTTTTTCCAAATTCAAAGAAAACTATTTCCGTAACTCTAACAATGGTTAGCTATGGCATCTAGTAATGCTCGTAATTCTTCCAAGTTCGAAAAGAATTTCTAGAGTGATTTAATTTTCAAAATAGGTACATAAATTGTTTTTCCCAGAGAAAACTATTTTTCTTGACCGCTGGTCTGCCTCACCTGCCAAAATTCCGGGGGCATCATTGGATATCCGTAGGGCATCGGGTACCCGTAGGGATGGCCATACGGAGCTGGGAACACGTTGCGGGCGTCCTAGAAATTCAGGTAAACTTTTTAAATGTAGACGCTTAAACATCACTTTTCTAACAGACTATCGGGCTTTTCCAAAAGATAAAGATAATTCTCTGTACCTTTTCAGGGTCGGCCGTGCTCAGGCGACTCGTCGACGACTCCGCCATCGATGCCGATGCCACTGTCGATGCCGCCGGTTGAGCCGGTTGGGGTGGCTGAAAAATAGCAATTTTTAGGAGCCATTCCCCCAGCAAAAAAATCCACGAATTTTCAGAAACGGAAGGGAGGTCACGCGCGCCCGGTTTCTGGTGTGCTAATCGGGGGTCGTAAACCTCGGGGTTAGATAGCCGTCGTGCAGCCTGCAACCCGCGGGAACAATGGGGCCAAGTTGGCAACAACAAGAAAAACTCTAAAAGTGTCTAGATAAAATTATAAAGTTAAAGACGGTAGAGAGCGGAACAAAAGAATTCGTAAAGATGCATCAAGGTAAAATAAGAAAAGCATTTTTTAAGGTAAAGGAGGACTTTCTCTTTAGCCTAGAAAATTCAAGCAACTGGAAATTTTTCCTCGTGCTATATTGGAGCTTCAAAATCGCTCTAAAAGGAAGACAACTTTGCCCAAGCTAACCAGTCAGTCTGCCAAGAGAAGCGTGGCCAAACAATCCCCTCTGCATGCATTCGACCCAATAAAACAGGGACACCACTCAAGGCCCAAAAAGCCCAAAAAATGCCAGCGATGGCAGCCGCAGCTGTTCGCCGGAAAAAGCCGCACTCGATGAGCTCGACAAATCATGTAAGGTGGCGGCATGTCAACATAGCTGTTAGAAAAATCATTCTTTTCTTCATCCGATTTAGCTTATCTTGTTTTACCTATCAAAAGTATGCCGCTACCAACTTTCCAAAGCTCAAAGCGTACCGAGAGTCATGAAAGTTTATGCCGTCCAGCCTGACAACCGGATATGGAGTTCAGTATCAAAAAGTCAACAAACAGTGCGCTTTTTGAGTCATAGATTTCAGAATGATGAGGCCAGTATTAACGTAGTGAGCTGAACTCGTGAAAAAGTACCCTTTTAAAAAAGGGAGCACCGGCAAAATTTTGGAATGGTTTTTTGGCCCAGTCCCTTTTTACGAAAAGCTACGTCCAGTAAGATTTTTACCAACTCCGTGACATAAGTTAAGTTAAACTAGTTTTAACAGGCGCTAACAATTTTTTAGCTACAGCTCCTTTTAAAGTACAAAACACCGAAAATCAGCTTTACCTTTTCATCCACCCCACAGCTTCACCCATAAAACGGTAGCCCCCCAGCCGTTTGGCCAGACATTTACGACAGACCGTTTCACAAAAAGTGCTACTATCAGCCGGAGAACTGCTTCGGCTGTCAGCTGCGAAAAAAAATACAATTTCCGCATCTGGGGAAGCCCCAGATAAGGTGGAGCGATGGACGGCTTCTGGCTGGGGATGACATTGGGGATTTCCCTGGCGTCGCGCCGGCTGCGTTTCAGGGATTTACAAGTAGCTGTAAATCGGCGAGCGTGCGACAATTGGGCACTTATGTAAGGCGAGCAGGGCGTAGCCAGAAAAAAATTTCGGGGGGGCCCCAAAAAATTTTTCCAAGAAACTCAAAAGATGATCGAGAAAATAGCGCCGCAGGCAAAAATTTTGGAAAAAGAGGTTACATAGCTCTACAAATAGCCGTAGAAACGTGAAAAAATAGCGCCGCAGGCAGCAAAATTTTTGAGAAAATGAAAATCATAAGGGTCCCCCCTTATGAAATTTTCGGGCCCGGCCGATTTCGGGGGGGGGGCCGGGCCCCCGGGGCCGGTATTACGCTACGTCCCTGAATGCGAGAATGATTGATGGGTGGTTGAAAAAACGGTGGTGGCGGTTTTAGAAGTACAGTCAGTCAAGTAATCGAGATCAAAAATTAAAAGACGAGCTTACAAACTCTAAAATTACAAGATCACTTGAGGCCTTAGAATAATATACAACGGTGAATTAACAACTATCAAAATACCACTGGTACGGCTACTTTTTCCCAGCAATCCAGGTTGAACTAGTTATCGAAAGTAAAGTGTTTGAATATGTTTTTGTAAATTTTACCTACAATCAAGATCAAAGTTTTAAAAACATTAGAAACATGTTGAAAAAGTGGCAATTTGGGTCATTTTGAGCCGGAAAAAAACTCATTCTCGTTCCAAACATTACAATAATTTCTATGCTCAGCAAGTAGCTACAAAACAATGTCTAAAAACGCCAGGTATTTCTATAGAAAACGAGGCTGCGTCGAAAAAATCTAGCTTTCTCGGAAGCCTTGAAGAACGTCAACGCCTAAAGTCAGGAAAATCTGTTCAAAAAATCGCGCAAAAAAAAAGCGGATGGTACGGAACTTTTTGGACCCAAAAACGTTCAAGGCACATACACACACGTAGGTGGCGTGTGTTTGTCCCGGCCTAGCGGTACACGCGACAATCAGCCCAAAGACAAACGAGCAAAGTGGCTCAACGACGTGGGGGGGCAAGCCGCCAAAGAAATGGACACTCATGCCTTGCATGCACGCTACGGGGCTGCTGATCATGGGGGACTGGATTTCGACCCGGTCCTTCTTGTTATGTGATGGTGCACGCTGTGATGAATGGAATATCAGGGAAACGGGTGGGAAATGTGGGAATGAGCCGAGAATCGGGGGTTCTCGAGATCAGCGGACCATGCTTGAGGGGAAAAGGCATAAAATTGCTCGGAGAAAATTTGCCGAGTAAAAAAGGTTAGAATGTTGCTAAAAACAGTCCTCCAGTGAGTTACTAAAACCTTCTCGAGCTAAAGTAAAAAACTAAAACACTCCTCTAAAGCAAGGAATGTACGGAAAAGGAATTAATGTTTTGAAAAACCATTCCTCCATTGGCGCAATAATAAGGAGACCATAAACCGGTTGGAAAAGTCATAGATCTAAATGATGCAGGTTCAAAAACAGGTTCGCAAAATGTTCGAAAAAACGTTCGATTAATGTATTTTTCTGGAACTCTATCATTTTCAATTTTTTCTAAATTCGCGTTTCCTAAAACCGAGTTAATTGAACAATTTTATGATCGCCAACTACGCGATGTAGGGCTAAAGAACCGAACGCCTCAGATGCTGGAAAATTTTTACCGCCGAAAATCCAGAAAAATAATAAAACCGACAAAAAAAATCCACGCTACGTTACGAGAAACAGGAAAAAAAGAATGTTGCCAATTTTTCAAACGAAAATGAATTTTCCTTTCTCACGGATACCCAATTGGGAGTTGAATTGAACGGATTGAATTCGCATGAAGAAGAGTTACCACGTCCCATTAATTCATTCTCAAGGACGTCTAATTTTGCAAAATATTGTAAACGTCTTGCTGTCGACTTGTCGGCAACAAAGAACCAACACTTTGCCCATACAAGTAACGGCAAATATTTGCCTTCTATAATTCCGATTCCATGCCGGGCACACAATCGACTCTGTCTTGGCAATACAAGGCGGAAGGGGCGGAAGAGGCACCGCGCGGTAAACAATGGATGGACACACCGGCTGTACCGTTTGCCAGCAGCCCCTGCTCGTCTCGTCGGCCATTCAGCGCATTGTGCCACGCCTTGCCCGCCGCCTCCGGAATATTCATGTTTTTCGGAGTTTTCCCCCGACGAAAAAAGCAGGGATGAGCAACGGTAGTAGTTTCGTTTCGTGGCCCGAAATGATGTGCTGCCTCATGCACGGTGGGGTGATGCACCCGGATGAGTCAAGCTTGACTTGCAGGGTGCCGTTCGGGAAATGGGCACGGAATTTGCAAGCCGGAAATGCTTTTTTTAATGAATTTCTACGATATCTACGATTTTTTACGATAGCCATAAGCCTAAGGACTAATTTAGTGTCTGAATACACCAGTGACATCGGCAGATACCTAAATCTAGGAGCGAATAAAACGGAATTTAGTATGGCTTCGTGCACCTACTAAATTTTGCGAGTAAAGCAGGCATTTTAAGCGTCTTTTAAAGATTTCCGTGGAGTCTCTTCAGTAGCATTTCGTTTATTTAACTGCAAAATGCAAAAATCGGCTTAGAAAACTTTAGAAATTGAAGAAATAATTTAAAAGACCAAAATTTTGGTTGAAAAGAGATTTTTCTGCATTATTAACACATTTTTAACGTTCTTTCTCCTTTAGGGCCAGGAAATATGATTCTTCCGTTCGGAAATACTAAAGAACATTATGTCCCCCAATTCATGGACTTCTCAGAGGGGTCACAGCCACTCGCCGCAAAAGCGTGAAAAGGGTATTATTGGGGAGCATCGCATGACCGCGCTGGGTAAGCACCAACAAACCCGGCGAATGCAAATCAAGTGTTTGCACTCAAATCATGATGAGGAGCTCATTTCAGCAGCCATCAAACGAAACTACGAAAAGCCCCGGCCACTACAACTTAAAAATCGTACCAGTTTTTCCGTATAGCATCCTACCTCCTAGAAAACCAGTTTTTTTGGCTCTACCATCCCGATTAACTTCACCAAAAATTACGACCGTGCGCCGTCATCATAAAACTTCTAACCCCGCCCTAAAAACCCGGTTTATCTAGCCGACCGTTTGGTTGACCCGGGGCCCACCCAAAAAATCCCCGGCACGAAAAAGTCGGCTCAAAAAAGTGGGGAGATAACACGTGTAAGCTGGTGCGCCGCCTGACCTTTTTGGGCAAGTACACGCAAGGAATTTGCAAAAAAAAAGATTGTTCGGTCGGAAAATATTTAGGGGACCGAGCGACAAAAGAAACGGGGGTTTCAGAGGAAATCGCTACAGATGTGTCGGGGAAAATAAAAAAGTGTGCAGCTGCGTGGAACACCTGGGGGTACGGAAACGCCGGGGGCAAAAATGAGCTAGAAACATGGACGAGACGTGAAAGTGCAGCGTATGTGTCCAAGATGATGTCGTAAAGTCAGGATTTCATGCTGAAACTAACGCGAATTTGGACAAAAATTCTGTTACCGACGACGAAAACTGTGTTAAGCTTTTTTCTGTTCAAAGCGCTCTTGTGTTTCGCGTTTGCTAAAAGTTTTTTCGAAAACCTCAAATTCTAGCAAATTTCGTAAAAAGCGTCCTATTAGAGAAAGTAGAAGAAGTAGAAGAACTAGAAGAGAAAAGGCCAAAAATGGTTGCGTACGTTTAACAGAGCCTTTTTACTGCTTAACATCCGCCTTAATCGTGGCAATATTTATTTTGGCAGCTCTTATAACCCCAGGCATCCCAAACCAAACCCTTAAATCAATAGGGTGGCCCCGATTAGGCTCGTACCCTGACACCAGACGGCCAATTCTGCGGGCACCAGCCTAGCGGGATGCCCCCTCGGGCTATTAGCCATATGAGTGCCAATTGCTTGCGGGGAGGCTGTTCTTACCCAATCGGCGTTGGGCTCAAAAATTAATGATATCGCGACTTCGAGTGGTATAGTAGAGACTGATCGCGTCCCACGCGAAAACAAATTTGAAATTGGTGACTACTTTTCTACAGTAATCCCTACGTCTAAACTCCAAAAACAACCCCTAAACAGTCAGAATATCCAGGGACTTTCTATTCCCCGATCCACTTTCGCTGCCTATTCGATTAGCATACTGATCGCCCGGGGGCACACCAGCGCCACCCGCTGTGCCATACGGTTCCCCCTACCAGGGCGTATGGAAGATTAGATGCCCCAGGCTAGGGGAACAGGTCCCCATCCTAAATGTGTATCCCCTTGGCGGCGAGGCTCCCTGAGCGCCAGAAATGGAGCAGCAGCAGAGAGAGAGAGAGAGAGAGAGAGAGAGCACGGCATGCAAATGGCAAGCCATTTCGGGCCTTCACGGCGATTCGGGAAGGGGCTAGACGCTATTGATAGGTGACAGGGGCGAGGGTTGACCTTGCCGGTGATCCCGGGCCTTCAAAAAGTTTAGGGAAATTTTCAGAGTCACGGCGAGGTCATAGGGGGCTCCAATTCTGCGCGCGCGGTTGCACCGGAAAGGTAAACGGAACCGAGACAAGGCGGGTGGTTGGGGAGTGGGAAAAAACACGCTCAGCAAAAAATTTTTCGGACTGTCTTTTTGGAAAGCCGAAGTCACTGGATTAATTTTCACAAAAATTTCAAGGCGGTCTTTGTTAGATTACGGGGGAGAGAAAAAAAAAAAAAAAAAAAAAAAAAAAAAATATTTTTTTTTTTTGGGGGTGGGGAGGAGACCACCCCAAAGGAAGAAAAAAAAAAAAAAAACACAAAAAAATTTAAAATTTTAAAAAATTTTTAAAAAAAAAAAAACCCTCCTTTTTTTTAAAAAAATTTAATTTTTTTTTTTTTTTTTTTAAAAAAAAAAAAAAAAAAAGGGAGCTCAAAAAAACCTACTTTTTTTTATATAAAAAAATTTGATCCTAATCACAAAGTCCCCCCCCCCCGATAATGCGAAAGCACGGTACTAGACTCGAGAAACTCTCGGAAAAGACAAAAACAACCATAAAATTCCAATCGCTAAGTTCCGGCTACCCAACCATAAGCTACGCGCCCTAGACGGAAACCGACAGGTGCCGCCCTATTGTCCCTCTACTCCAAGCGGCCATCGCTTGTGTATGTGTGTACCCAGCCAACAATAACAAGCGCTTCAGGGCCGAGAGCGGACGGAGGGGGTAACCGCGCCCAAATGCCCATCTCACGCTTGACCGCCTGCGGGAGGTTCAGCCGCAGGTTGATGCCTATATGGGACGCGCGCGGAGATCAAAGCCGGTGAGTGGAACGCGAGAAGGGCACGATTCAGCCGTTTTGCGCAAAAAAAAAAGAAAAGAGGATCAATATATACCTCCGGGGTTCGGCTGGGCTCGCGCGATGACGAGGCGACCGGGTGATGGGCTGAAAAAATTCAACTCTCAAAAAATGCAAAGGAGCTCCAAACACTGTACTGGGCCGTTAGCGGGAGGGGGGGGGGGTGGTGTGTGCCCATTTTTAGCCTGTATCGACGACTAAAATGTCTATTATCATGCAAAAAATCAGGTTTTTTATAGTGAACTTGCTGATTAACTCCCCATCCTCCCTCGATAAGAGCCCAGCACCAAAATGGACTAAAAACGCTGCAAAAAATTACGCACAGTAATCGCGTGCTTCATGGCGGCGATTCGGGTTACCGCAGCCGGGGCTTTCGTTGCCGACGAAGGGGAACCATTCGGGCTGTTCGCTCTCTGAAAAAAAGGTAAATTTTAAAGTTTGAAAAACAGACAATTTTTGAGGGAGTGGGTAATACAGAGCCTAGATTTGTTGTCTATGTATTACATATATCATTTCGGCTCGCCCGCGATACGCAACGCGCACACGGCTTGGTCAACGTGTGCGGGTCGTAATCCATTATGAACTGGCCAGCCGTCATGCGCGTTGCGTATCGTGAGTAGCACTAGCTATAAACTCATTAACCGCGCCTTCAAACAGCTCAGGATATCCCTCTGTTTTCCGCCGAATTAGAGTATCCACACGTTTCTGGCGTTCCCACCATCCTCAGTTTCAATTTCACTTTCAATATCCCAGAAGAATTTCATTAGGCTTGTTTTCCCACTTTTTTTTCTGGCCCATCAACGCCCTAACCCATGCCCCAAAAAATTATGAGCCCAATCTCGCACAAGGGCATATTGCAGATTACAGGCCCGATAAGCCGCTAGCAAGCCGCAGCTCGAGTGCCGTGCTTGCTCCTCAACGCAGCGACCTGTGCGAGGTGCGCCCTTGCGAAAAAGAGCCGCCTAGCGCATAAACAGGGGTGAAGGTGTCAAATTGCGACGAAGAGAGGCGCCGACACTTTATAGCGTTTTTTTCGGGGTTGAACTTGATGTGTGGGGAGTAGAAGTTTTACGCGCTTCAGGGCTGGCTGAAACATACGCTTTAAAACAGGAACTAGCGAAGCAATTGTAAAAATCTAAAAAAGCCTGATTATCCCAACTACACACGGAACGCTGATGTTGTAGAAATCTGGTTCTACCGCAGTTTCGGGGGGATCAATTTTTTCTAGATAACTTTTTTATGATATAAAAAGAGAGGAGGTGCTTTTAAACCGTTTTTTACTATCCCTAAAAGTAAAAACGTTACAAACTTTTATTAAAAACTGCAAAAAATATCGATTATGGGACGAAAAATGGCCGATTTGCAACCAAAATTTCAACTAACCACGCTTTCCAGGTTTTTATTGTTTTCTCGACTTAAAATCTAGTTAAATTTCGCTAATCACACTATTAAAACGCCGACTATTATGTTGCTGGGAATTTCTGGAATCCTAGGGAAAAAGTTGATCACCCCAATCATGCGAAAGAACCAGAAATCTTGAGCAGGGGACAGTGAAAAAAAAGCTTTAAAAAATTTCAATAGCGTCGTATCCCTGCGCTTTTCAATTTTGCCAGTTTACTAGAAATCCCTCGAAACCGTATTTTAAAAAATATACCCTAAACACTAAAATCTACGCATTTAAGCAACACTCGTACATCCATCACAAAACCACCCCGTGTCGTGCCCTTCGAACCCATAACCCGGCGCTAAAAAAGCTCGTGAACCGGTTCCGAATGCCGCGGGGCGCAGCCAGGGACATAAAGCCGCCGGGCGATAAGAAGGTATTTGTGTGCCCCGGACCTTTTTTTGAGGATGGCAAATCACAGCGCCGATATTGATAGGGGTCATTAGGCTCGGGAAGCGGGTGGGCAAAAAACTCAACAAAATAAACATGAAAAACCAACCCTTTTCGCGGGCCCATTGTTCCTGTTTTTTCGTCCGAAACGAGTCGTCGCGTGGCATTTCTTGTTGCTGTATTTGACCCAGGGGCATGGAGCCTGAAAATGAGGGAATAGAATTTGAAAACGCGTTTTCTTGCGAGAAAGAAAAAGGAGATTGAAAGGCCAAGTTGCGAAGGCCAAGCCGTTTCCAAAAAAAAATGTATACATTAAAAGTCGATTGGACAATCGATTGCTAGCCAAACGACGGTAAGTAATAGACGGCGAATCGTCTCCGGGGGCGATAAATCCGGATGGGTGCGCGGCCCGGATAATACGGCGATCATCGCCGAGATAATACTTGCTGAGATATGGGCGGTGAGAAGGTAAAAAAATAGTCACCCGCTATACGGATACTAATAGACGGTTCGACCGGATAAAAAGCTTGTTTTCTGGGAAAGGTGTTGGTCAAAAACCCTTGAAAATCCTTCCCCAAAGTTGATCGATACCAAAAAAATCGACTGACCCTGAAAGTCACATGAAAGAAACCGACTAAAGTAGAATTTTACAATTCCAGCCTAAGTCGGCAGCTCAAAATCGAAAAGCCCGATATTTTGCACCCCGAAACATCCCCCGCCGTGCGACGGCAGTTTTGGGCTCGGCGTAGACGCGTGAATCACGTCGTCGAATTGGCATTCAAATCGGCGATACGACAAAATGGCTAGGAGTCTGCAAACAAGAGGAGTGTCGATGGCTTGCCATCTTGAAGCTAAAAAAAAAAATTTTAAAAAAAATATTTTAAATTTTTTAATTTATTTTTAAATTTTTTTATTTTTTTTTTTTTTTTTTAATTAAAATTATAATTTTAAAAATTTTTTTTTTTTAATTTTAAATTTTTTTTTTTTAATAATAAAAAAATTTTAAAAATTTATTTTTTATTTTTTATTTTAATATAAATTTAAAAAAATTAATTAAAAATTTATTTTTTTTAATTTTTATATTTTTTTTAAAAAAAAAAAAATAAAAAAAAAAAAAAAAAAAAAAAAAAAAAAAAATTAAAAACGAGCCCGCTAATAAAAAAATTCTAAATATTAAGATTTATCTACGGCGCTCATAGACCGACATAGACCGGAAAGACAGGCCACAGTATTTCGAAAAGAAAACAAAGTGGTTTCGAAGACATAGAGTTGGTGGCAGGTAAAAACCGGGCGCGGGCCAGCTGTTCGAATTGGTGGGTATCAAGAGGTGAGGAAGAAAGGGTGAGACGGGGGGCGGAGAAACAGCCAGGCAACGATTACGCCCACCTCACCTCACAGACAAACACACACACGTGCACGCACACCAATCCTGCCATTATCTCGTTCACACGCCCCGCTTGCATGGCAGGCGTGCCAAACTCAAGGGGGGGGAAGGATCTGCGCGTCTGAAAATAGTGAAGCTCACGGAAAAAGTCGTCCGGCTCGAAGGTCCGCTAGAATCTCGAAATGGTAATCAACATCGTTTTCCGAGATCTTCGTGTCTTGAGCTTTTGATCGATCCTTCATTCAGATGTTGCTGTTGCGTATCCCGCATCAATCCCCCATCGTCGCGGGTTTCAATCGAGTTTTAGGGGCTGCACGACCTGCTAAAACTTTAGAAGAAATCTACCAAATAACTGCCTCACGATGCTCAAAAAATTTACGGGTGTCGCTGGACGCTTACCATTTCAGACAAACTTTCCGGAAACTGAAACGGACGCCCTTTATGACTTTATGTGCAACGACACCCTCTATAATGTCATTTCCTTGATGGAAACGATCGAAAAACAACTGAAACCTTTCCAGATCACCCAAAACTTTCATCCCAAGCTCGGGCTCGCTGGAGCGAGGGGTTCTCAACTATGAAAAAGCGTTTTGTCCGCTTTCTTTACCTTTGCATTTTTGATTAGCATGACATGACGTGAATCATCGCAAAAAAAAGACCAAAAACCCCCCCCAGATTCTCCTCTGGATTCCCCTCGCAAAAAAAAGACTGATCAACGGTTGATCGGTCGATTTTAGTGCGGAAAAATATTTGGAGCAATGGCAGCAACAGCTTCGGTTTTTTTGTTAATTTAATTTTGTCCAGCATTTTTGTTATTCGAGAGCTTTTCTTCGAAAGGCAATTAGTACACGGTACAGCGGTACAGCGGATAGAAGAGGGGAGAGGAGAGGCAGAATTTTCCTGCGTCGCCCTTCCATACACTCGAAACGGCTGTGGCACGGCTGTACTTAAAACGCTCGAAACATTGTCGGGATTTTTTTTTCGGTACCCGGCGGCCGGGGGCGTTCCGACAAGCTACTATGCACGCGCGATAGCGCACGAACCACCCCTTTTCAAAGCTATCGGAGCTTCCAAAGACTAAAAACGGCAATACATTTTTTCAAAAAATTATTCCTTTCTATTCTACGTTTATTATGATGTTCTCTAGTTTCTTTATTGTATTTTCTTTGCAGGTCCGCCCGCCTCCATGGACAACCTACAAGAAAGTTTCCGGATACTATGCTACAAAGTATGTTTTCTCTTTATAAAACTTTATCCTTTTTCCAGATAGCGGACGAGGCGTTCAAGTCAAAAGATCTGCAGCGGCTGAGCAAATCGAACGGTATGCGATTCTTATTCCTTTGAAATTCCCGATCTAGGATGTAAGGTCGACAAGAAGACCGCCGGCGAAATTCGCGAGCGCCATTTGCAACAGTTTTTGACCGGCGTCATGGACGACTTTTCGAAAACGTGCAGCGGCGAAGAGGTGAATTTTGGATTTTGGATCTTAATTTTTAGTCGGAACGGCGATATGCAAAATTATGGCATGCAGTGCCTAGTCAGCCAGAGTAACAGCTAAATTTTCTGTCGATGCTCCATTTCGAGAGTTTTCAGAGGTTGAAAGGAATTTCTATGTTTTTCTCGCAATGAAAATTCCGCTCTTTTTTCGAAAAATAAAAAGGAATGAAGAATCGTGAATTCGACTTTCGGCATTCTGACTTGTTCCCACGTTTGAGCGATGGGATTGGCGTTAGCTAAATATTTTTAGAACCTGCTATTTTTTTAATATGATCCCCTTTTACAGATTGAAGCGAAGATTGCTCGCCTTGCAGACATCAGGGAAGAAGCTATCGAGAGACACGGAGCTGATGCCCAAGGCTATCGCCCGGTCGGGGTACGACGTCTTTCTTTTTCAAATTGCTTTCTTTCTTTTAGGACCCGAGGTTCGACACGCTGGGCATCCAGATGAAGTGTAAAGAAGCATACTGTGCCCGCTTACAAGAAGAAATTGAAGCACTTGATGAACGAATCGGGGTACATTGTTTCCTTACAGCCAAAATTCATCCCGGTTTCAGGAAAATAAAACCGTAAACGAGCAGAACACCCGAGTCGTCAAGCAGCTAGCCGAAAATATAAAGGAGCGATTGGCGAGGTGGATGGCCTTTTAGCTTTTGTTATTATCTTTTTTTAGCAAATCTCCTCCAACCGACTGATCTCAACGGCACCAAAAATAACCCATTTATTTATGTACCACCATCTTCCACTTGTGATTTAAGAGACTTTTCCTATAAATGCTTTTCGAGTCTATTGGATCTCTGAGATGGTTCAACGACCGCTGTAACAAAATGCATGTATAGGCGGATTGATTACATCGAGAATAGTGTTAGAGGCTGTGGGGGCTCAAAGGGTGGCGGCCGCTCTTTCAGTTGTTGTCCACGGCGGCCTTGTTGGTCAACATTCCAGCGGGCTACTCCCCCCAGACGCCTCGCATGCGCCCAATTCTTTTTAGTCACACCCGATGGCTGGACGGGTCGACAAACAGCTTATGAGGCATACTAATGTGCAAGTTCGATGGGCTTTTCGTCGCTCCCTGGCATTTTTTAGCTAAGAAAAGTTATGGGGGAACGTGTGGACTGGCATGTTGTGCAGGATCTAGCTTTTCGAAGTAGCCAGTCAAATCGAATATTGGGGGGCGTAATAACTAATATGGCTAAGATGCTGCTAGCAACATATGACAGGCATGCTGTTGCGCTTGCTTCTGAGCGTAGCCCCATTTAGAGCCAGCGGCCCGTCGTAAGCACCCCCATCCCCGAGGTAACGGGGTCAATTTGACCAGGTGGCCCGCGTCCGCTGCCCAACATGCGGGCCATGCGCTATGATTTTTTCTGGATAGATAGATGGGCCTACTTTGCTCTAATATTCTTATTTTGTTTAAAAGATTGCATTTTTTTGCGCGTTGGCAGCACATCCGGGGGTCCGAGATGCTTTCTGTGGAATCCTGAAAAAAAAACAATGACACCGGAAAAACCGGTATTTTAATATTCAATTTCTCTCGGTGATTCCGTTCTTCTCTTTCCGTTTTCCTGCTTTCATTTAATACGTTTTGTTTCAGGACCCGGTATAGTCCCCGAACACCGGCAGTCTTTCTTCCATGGCGACTGCCAAGCGGCGCGACGAGCGCCGGATTTTTGAACACTTTGTTATCGCAGGATTAAAGGTCTGTGACACTTAGAAACCATCAAGCCTCGTTCAGAAAGATGCCGAACACATCAGACCGACCGCACAAGAATGTGGGCGGAGAAACACGGAACCGCTGGCGCCGATCACCGACATTTGCGTCATTTTCCCGGATCAAGGGGAGACGGTACGCCAGATTTGTAATGCTGGAAAATATGGGCCTTTTTAGGTTCCCGACGGGTTTGAGATGATCCACTCGACTCCTCTAGCCTACCGTGCCGATCTGAACCACGGGTCTTTTTTGCGAGGCGCTTCATGTTTCCTGTGTTTCCGAAGGGGCTATCATAAGCCGCCATTGATCGACATTGGCGTGCTAGACAAAGGTTGGTAAATGAAAAAGCTTTATCGACCAACTTTCTAAAAAAATATTGCAAATGAAACATTTAGGACGTGGGGAGAAGCCGATGGTCGACTCGACAACCGTTTTGACCACACCATTCGGCCGCACGGCAAACGTCAATAATTCCTCTAATGTAAGCGAAGTTTTTCGTACATCCATTTCTTCTAGGGCATCTTCCTCACCTACCGTCGGGCCCCGGCCAACAGCGCGCCCAGCCAGTTGGTCGTCACGCACATTTCTGTGATCATTGCCAGCAAGGGCGAAATCCCACCTCACACCTACTACAAGATCCCGAAAAATTTGAACAAGGCAAGTAGATAAAGCCATGACAATCAAATTACCTGTTTTTAGGGTTTTGTCGGCTCCGAGGTCTACATTTGCTATAAGAAATCGTTGGGCTCAGCAAAGCGGTTAGCCTACAAGCCCGCCATTCTCGATTACTTCCCGAAAAAGGCGCCTACAGACGATGGTGAGGGTTTCTTATGACTTTTTCATTTTCTTTAGAAGAAGACGGTGAGCGGAATTTGCTGGAAAACGTGCCCCTGTTTTGCCTGCCTATGGGAGCATTAATTGAATGTTGGTCGAGTAAGTTGTAATCACCATTTTAAAACTAATTTTTCTGCAGACAAATGTCAAACTCCCGAGCGTCAATATTCAACGTTTGTGCTCACTGACGAGGTTTTATCGATTTCGATTAATTTAGAGTAAATTTAGATGAATCAAAAATACTACGGCGCTTCCGTGACCTTCTACGAGAAATACACCGGGGATTTGAGTCCGGAGCAGCGGGACAAACTCGGGGTAACTTTTGATTTTCTTATGTTTAATTTTTTTTACAGGTCGAAATTCCGGAAAACGAGGAGGTTGGCGGTGCGATGGACGATACGGCATCGGCAAATGACCCGGCTGAGCAGGTATTAAAATTCGAGATACTGGAAATATAGCACTTTTAGTTTGCCTTCCACACGAACCTGTCAATATGCATCGTCTCGCGCTACCCGTTCTTCCATCCCTTCAAGCGCTTCTTGTTTTACATCCATCGGATGGCCCGCGCAAGTAATACGATACACTCCGTGCCCATTGAGCGGTATATTTCGCATATGGTACGTTTTTTCTGGAAATGAATATACAAAACTTTTATAGAAAGTTTATCGATTTTTTTAGATGTACGAAGTCTCGTTCCCCACCCTGCGAAGACCGCGTGTTTTGATGCAGCTCGGCGCGGAAATGGTTACATTTGAGGCCCAGGACGAGCAGCAGCTGCCTCAGTATGGAGCCGCTCTGTTCGAGGCGCTAAAGGTATCCATTACAGCGATTTTCCGAGAAATGTTGTGTTTTTTAGAGCCTCGGCGTCGAGAACACGTTGTACCTCTTTTTGCTGGCGCTGCTGGAGCAGAAGATTTTGATACACTCGTTGAGGTAAGGAATTCTGACAGTTCACTTAAAAATAAAGCTTCGTGTTCGCTTGATTAGAACACATTAGAAATTTGGTCTCTACAAAATGTAAGCCATGTCAATTTTGTTATTCCGTCGTTTCAGGCCGTGGCTTCTGACGGCGGTGGCGGAAACCGTGTGCACGCTGATGTTCCCCTTCCATTGGCAGTGTCCATACGTGCCGCAGTGCCCGCTCAGCTTGGCTGGCGTCCTCCACGCTCCTCTCCCGTTCATCGCCGGGGTCGATTCCAGGTACCAAAACTAACAGTACCCTAAGAATCTTTCCCCTCTCAGGTACTTTGACCTCTACGAAGACCCGCCCGTCGACGTCACCTGCTTCGACCTGGACACGCAGACGATCAGCGGCAGCAAGACGCGCCACGAGATCAAGCTCTCGATGGTCCCGAAAAAGCCGTTGAAGAAGTTGCGCGCCTCGTTGGACGAGCTTAACAAGCTGTACGAAATTTGATTCTTTAAAAACCCTGATGTTTTAGGATTCAAAAGCAAGACTTCAACCTCAGCCAGCTGCAAAAGGGAGACTTTGTACGCACCGACGTCGAGCAGCAACTCCAGATGAAAAAGAAGCAAATTGAGATTGGGATCCAGGAGGCGTGTTTGAAGTGGGTGTTCGGTATCATATTTGAAAGTATCGTGATTTTTAATAAAATATTCGAAAGCTCCGAAAATTTGGCTTATTTCTTTCAAAAGTTATATTTTTTTTCAGGTTCATGGCATCGCTGATGACGGGCTACCAATCCTTCCTGCGCCCCATCGTCTCCGCCCCGTCCAGCAAATCGGCCACGGACACCGGCAACCTGTTCGATGTCGAGGCCTTTCTGCGCACGCGTGACAAGGAGAAGCAAGATTTCTACCGGCGCTTCTGCTCCACCCAGTCGTTCATCCGCTTCATCGAGGAGCGCTCATTCGTCTCCGACAAGTCGGCCTACAACGCGTTTTTCGACGACTGCATTCAGAAGATGATGTTGGCAGGTGAAAATTTAGTTTTATGCCGGATAAAGGATCATAAAAATGTAATTTTTGGCCGCAAGATTAATATAAAAAAGGTTTTTGTGGTTTTTTAGTTATCAGAAACTCCTAAAAACACTATGAAAATAGCATAGGTTTTTTACAATAAGAGGTTAGAGCGGATAAGAGGAGCTCGTTGGCGGCCGGCTAAACCCCCGTTAACGAAAAAGATCCACTTTCCCAGGCCGACTTATCTTTTTCGCCCAACCGCCGCTTTTAGATATCTCCGGCGGCGAAATTGGTGCCCTCCTCGAAATGGACGCCTCTTTGACCTCGAACACCGTCTTCATCCCGCCGCCCGAGCCGCTGCTCAACCCGGACGGCACGGAGCGCAGCTTCAAATAGTTAGAAAAATAGACACGACCTTTATTTTTTTCAGCACCGAATTCCCGCGCCAACTCGACCCAACGCTGTTCCAGCTTGACAAGCTGAACATTGAGCAGAACACCGAGCCGCTGCAAATTCCGGTGGAAAAGGAATTCGGGAGGTGCGCATCGTTTTAATCGATCGAATTGACGCCTAAAATTCAGATGCGCAGCCGTGCGTACGAAGCACGAAGTCCGCTCATCGCTTCTCATGGCTTCGAACGGGGTCAGGACCCAAAAAGTGAGAAAAGCTAGCTACCGTTGATGATCCGACTTTAGCTATACTGGCCCCGGATCCTGGTCTTCTACGCGTATTCCCTCTGGTTCATGCAGCTGCCCTCGATGTTGGCGCTGGCGAAGAATAAGCGGAAAACGTTGAGGCTGGCTTTTCACGTAAGATTTTTTGAAGCCTGAAAATCCTTTTTTAGGTCCTTGCCCGACTGGAGGCCACCGAGGTGATCCCGTTGGACCAGGTGTGCTACCGGATACTCATCGAGCTGTGCGGACAATGCGGAGAACCCCATCTGGCCGTGCTGGTGCTCCACGCGATGCGCCGCGCCGGGCTTGAGCAGAACGCTGTGACGTACGGCCTCTACCATCGGGCGGTGATGAACGCCGAATGGCCGGCGGCTGGCCGAGTGAAGGCGGATCTTTTGTGGCGTCGTTTGAGGTAAATTTGTGTAAACCTTCTCCAAAATATGTTTTTTTTGCTGTTTGGTGTATTGCATGGTTAGCTTCCGAAGTAGGACCCCCGAGATTGAAGGCCTAAAGATCCATCAGATTTCGCCCGGGAGGAGGCCCCCTCAGCTGTAAGGCCCAAGAAGACACGAGTGTTTCCTGCATAATATATGTGCGTACTCCCTCGATCCCGAGGTAGATTCGATAGATGTGAATCATCAAATTTGGACACGATCGCCGAGATTTCTCAAAGGCCCCTAGAACTTTCTCGCTCCCTACATCCAAACATTTGACGGATAGGTGCCGAAAATACCGCTTTATTTTTGGACTAGCGGAGTGGATTTTGAAAGATGTATGGGAAATCGAGAAAAGTTCAGAAATGGGCCATTTCAGAGGCCATATCTCGGCGACAGTGTCCAAATTGATGATCTCACACTATCGTATCTACTCCTCGAGACTTCGATTGGCGTTAAGGTTCGCATGCAAATATATTTATGCAGAGATAACTCGCAAAAACACTTTCTCGTGATTTTTGAAAAATCTTCTTGGGCCTGTATCTCAGCTGTTCTTGATTTTGAGGGCCCAGGACCCTCCTCCCGGGACCATTCAGGCCGAGAGCCCCAAAATGACATATCGCACGTGCAGAATGGAGCTATCTATGAATTTGGCCAGCCTTCCAAAATCTCGGCGACAGAACTTTCGTTCCAACCTGATAAAAAAAGCACCGAGTTTCGGAGTTATAAGACTTTTCGCGGTGTAATTACATATTATGAAAAGTAGCTATTATGAAAATTCGGTATTATGACCTTTCGGCACTATAATATCTTGATTTGATTAAAATCCGGCATCATATAAAATTCGGTAGTACGACAGTCAGCATTTTTATGACTAAACCATTTTAGGATGATACTCATCGGGATGACACACTTCCGGAATCGCCGCCGATTCACCGGCGAGCGAATGGCCGTTGACTCGGCGTCAGTATCTGACCCGGGCTACCACAGCGAGGCAACGACAACGCCGGTCTCCGTGGCCATCGACGAAACGCTAAGGGAGGAGGATGAGGAAGACCGCTTGCGCACAGCCCCCTTCATCATCACCTCCACGCCGTTGGACGAATCACGGAAAATGTCGGAGAATCGCGAGGTGAAGACACCAGAACCGAGCGAAGAGAAGGAAGTGAGAAATCCGTTGATGCCCCGCCATGAGAATGCCGACCCGCTGGGCGCCCTCCATCCGGACCGAAATCAGCATCACGACCATGAGAGACAGGTACAGAGTATTTTATATTTTTGATTTTGTGTCCTGATTATCTTTAATGCCCTTTTTCTAGAAATCTGCTCCCCCCGACGTTGGAATGTCGCCAGCCCGTGCCAAGTTTTTGGCCGACCACACCGAGGAGCGGCTGTTCAAGGAGGAGGGCGACAAGAAGCTGGACAAGGTATTATATTTCTTTCAATTCAGTTAATTTTTATATGAAAAGAATTATTTTTATTTTTGATCAGTGAATTTCACATTAATAGAATTAGTTTCATGCCGTGATTTGGGCTTTTTTTAGGAGAAGAAAAGCGGCTGGTTCTCCGGCATGGGCAAGAACATCGCCAACAGCCCGTTGATGAAGATGATTCGCAGTCAGACCACCGGTGAGTTTTACGCAAACTCTGTCTATCCGAGCGCCAACGCGTAAGCCATTTTTCCTTGATTTTCAGCTGAGAACCCGCCAGCCCCAGGTAGGCTTGGGAAATGACACGTGAAATTGTGGTAATCCTGGCGACGTGTTGCTTACCGTGGCGTTAACCGCACTCGAAAATTGACCCTGTTGAAGATGTTGCAATCTCCATAATAAAACTCTCACTTTCCAGACCAATTGGACAAGAAGTCCATCAATTCGGACGGGTCGTCGGATAACGGGACGTCGCTGGGGAATTTCGTAGCCAGCCCCTCGCTGCATAACATTGTCTCGCAAGTCAAAAAGGGATACGACGAGGTCGTGCGGGAAGGAGGTGAGTGCACGAAGCACGGCATGATAGAGAAACAGACGGACACGCATCGTCAACTTTTTTGAGACTTCATCGACGATCGGTTGTCTTCCGGCTTGATCTGATTGTAGGCCGATTCTGAGAGCTTTCGACTCTTCTTGAACTCGTAGTGTTGATAGGGTGTTCGAGAAAACCCTGCCCTGCCCTCCGGAAGTGGCCGATTTTTATGATTGAGGTATCAGGGAACAGGCTTTTTGAATAATATACTCCCTTCGATTTTGGAAATTCCGCTTGTGTCCTGCTCGATTTTTGGTATTTTAATATACTGTTTTTTTCGAGGATACCAGCTCGATCGTAGCGTGGTGAAATTAGACGCGAAAAATAGCGATGTGCTAGAAAGCTTAGAAATTTTCAAAATCGTTGGTTTTATGAGAAACTTTTCAGAGAGGAACGCCTCAAGAACCCAATTTTGCTCGATTTTTTTTATAAATGATATTAAAACTAGAAAACTTTTGAAATAGAAAATCTCCCTTATATCTCTCGCCGGTTTGAAGAGTTTTCGGTTGCTACCTAAATCATAGAAGTCGGGGCATTCCTTCGTATTGGTAGCGAAGAAAATGTTTTTCATCTGGGACACCCTGAAGACGTTCTGCAGATTTTTTGGGCCGTGTTACAACGGTCATCCTTCTGGTTCTTTTAAATTGGACAGTATTGACGACACAGAGAACTTTATGCCTCTCTCACACGTATCAGACAGCCCAGCTTGTACCTCTCTAATATCACCCATTTTCTACAGGCACCCAGAAGAAGAGTTTCGGCTCAGGCAAGTCCACCCATCATAGCTGGTTCCCACCTTATTCCCGCAATTTCTTTCGCTTTTCGCTCCTCCTCGACTGTTCCCCGCAGCCAACTTGTGCATTTCTGCGTATTTGTGCCGATCCCATTCTTACTTCGACGCCCGCTTCGTCTTTTCCGCATGAATAACTGCCGCGTCGGTTCGGCCAGAATGCTTTGTGTTGCCTGAAATCGTGAATTGCCAAATTGGCGGAGCGGCTTTTCGCAACCTCGTTCGTGGCTTTGGAAGACCCTTTTGTAGCGTTTTTTCTTGTTTTCCGTGGCTTCATCTACCAATTTAGGGATGTCGTCCAAGCTCCGCTCCGGCGTCTCTTCATTCGTCCAGGAGGTCAAGGGCCTCCAGAAGTCTGCCGGGCTGCTCGGAAGTGGTCAAATTTTCAGTGATGATGCGGTGGGTTCTGGGGTTTTCATGACTGACAGCTGGCTATGGTTAAGCTGCCAAAACATCCCAAAACTGTGTTTGAAAAGCCGCAATTTGGTCATTTTGTTTCGAAGAATTTTACTAAGGTATGGGTTTTTTCTCATTGGTATCGATCCGCAATGATGGTTCTTTGGCTCCAAAAGTCTTTTATTTTTACTAAATTAAATTTTGTATTTGAGTTGGCACATTAGTATGAAGGCACTGGGCAGCCAAAAACTGGCGCTAGACTTAAAATTCGAGCCGTTCGGTCAAGAATTTAGCAAATTTCACGCCGAAGTCTGGTGCCGGCTAAATTTTTGTCGACAAAATAACGTTAACCTTTTGAAATCTATGGATTCAGGATTCTACAAATTCCGGCAGCGTCGACGAGCACAACCCTGCCTATCAACTGGACACCGGGTCCCCGGACTCGCTGCTGAATGAGGCGTTCTGGATGCGCGGGCTTTTCGAGGAAGAAGAGGTTTTGCTACTCGAATTTCCGGGCAACACCTCATTCCAGGTGCACCCCACCTCCTCTCGCGTGATGGACGTCTCGTTGTGCGTGGCGACGCTGTGCCCGCATTGCCAGATTATGGTCTACGACGAGGAGATTATGGCCGGGTGGAAGGTAACGCCGTGGTTGTGTTGTCGCATGCAATATATTCTCCTAGGGGCCGTATTTGGAGAATGGGCATTCTCAGGTAGATTTTTAGCCCCGGCAGATTGCAGGTTTTACTTTTTGGGACCCCGGTGTTGGTTTTATGATGGAGGCTGTGATGAGGTTTAACTTTTTAGTGAGATAACAAGGGATGGAAAAAAGCTTTAAAAATAGGATTTATTGAGTTTGATTTTAGCCTGTTGATTAGAAGATCCGTAGCAAAAAGATCGCATGAAATTAACCCAGCTGATTTTCTGTGTATTGCTTGGAAAGCTTTTGGCAGTTTTTCGATTTTATCTCTCCCTTTTAGCCCTCTAATTTTGAAAAAGCTTTGATTTTTGATTCATCAAAGATTCCATTTGGCTTAAGTTTTCGATAGTATCTCCCCCTCACAGCTCTCTTAATTCTGCCTAAATCGCTTTGGGAAAAGGCTGTCCATTTCTCACGTAAAAACTCCTATTTTAGGTGGAAGACCAAAACATGAACACCGAGTGCCCGTACTGCCGCGGCGACGACACCGACCACCATGGTATGTCTTACCGAATTTATATTTTTTTTTGCTATTTCCACTTTTCTAGGCCTCTTCGCCCCGATGCTGCACGTCAACTTTGCGTGGAAGAAGGACAGCCGGGTCAGCTGGTACCAGCCGGCGCTGCGGAAGCCGGACGCCGATGCTTCTGCTGTGAATGAAGAGGCCGAAGCCAGTGAAGTACGTTTTTCGAACTACCTGTTTTTGTAGATTCTAGTACTCTGTAATTTACTGTTTTTAGCCGCCTGCCCCGCTCACCGTCGCCTTCGTGTCGCCCGTGGTGTTGCGCAGAGAGCTGGAGACGCTCGTGCACCAGGATATGCAGGCTCTAACGGTACTCTTTCTTTTTGTAGCTTCTAGCTTCTCTTCAGGACAAATCCATCATGGAAACCCATCCGGTCATCTTCTGGAATTTGGTGTACTTTTTGAAGCGGTTGGCCCTTCCGTCTCACTTCATCTCCTGGCTTGGTGAGTGGAAACCGTGGAGTCTTTGCGTATAGCTTTTACAATCTTTTTCTTTTCATAAATTTTTTATTATAATCAGAGTTTCAAAAGTAATTTTTCGGACCTATCGTAAATTAATGGGTGGCTAGGAATAGATTTACGAGAATCTAACTTTCAAACAAATTGTTTTTCGAAAAAAAAATAAAAAGTTTTTATTTTTATTTTTTCAAAGGTTTTTCTAAAATATGCTTCGAAATCTTTGACTTTAGGACCCAACGTACACGTGCGATGTGTCTACGACCGGCCAAACTATCACCCGGATGCTCCTCCACTGTACATTAGCAACCCCAGGAATCAGGTGTGATTTTTTGCTGTCTCTTTAACTATTTTTTAGCACCTGGTCACCAACAACTCTCACGGCTCGCGGGAGTCCTCGCGGCAACTCGTGACGACGGCCGTCGGCGAGAGCAACATGTTCAAGGCGATCCAGGCGCTCGTCAACGAGTCGCGGAACGTTCAGGACACCGTCGTCTCGCTCGGCACCCATTTCCCGATTTTTAGGTGTGGTTTTAAAATCAGCTAATGCGATGATTTTACTAGTTTTCCAGGTCCTGAAAAATTACTAATTACCCATTTTAGGGACATCCAATTCGCATCTCTCGACGAATTCGGCCGAGCCCTCAACCGATGCAATCTGGACGAGGCTTATCAGCGGGAGTTCGAGCGGTTGCCCCCGAGGTGCGTTGAGTAGAGAGCGTTTTTTGGGCAAATCTCTGGTATCCCCGAGAATTTGTTAAATTTTTAAAAAGTTCAATAGCAAAACTTCAAAACTTTAAAAATATTTTTTGTAACTTCCTAGCGATCATCGACTACTAAAAATGGGGGAGATAAATTACCCCCCCCGCTAACAGGCCAGCACCCGAACTTCTCTTCTTTTTGTGGCAGTGATTTATTAGATCTTTCCTTTATGTTATCATTCGGGATTTAAATTTCGCCAATTCTAATTTTCGGAGGGAGGATTTTGAGGAAAGAGGATTGTGAAACGTTTTTTGCGGGATTTAGAGGAAAAAAATCTGGGCTGGTACCAAAGTCGATCTAAACCCCCCTAGATGATCTAAAGGGGGGTCTAGATGATCTAAAGGGGGGGTCTAGATCATCTAGGGCCCCCTTAGATGCATTGGACCATTTTTGCCGATCAACCCCCTAAATCATCTAGTACCCCCCTTTAGATGGCTTTTCGGCCCTTTTTTACCGTTCTAGGGGCCCCTAGATCAATCTATCCCCCTCTAGATGGTTAAATGCCCACAAAAGTAAATCAATTTAAAATGTTAAAAAAACAAGCAAAAGGTGGTGGTTTCACCATAAGAATACCTATCCAGTTGGATTACTCAACCTATGAACGGCGCTGTTTTAAAACACCCCGAATAACCCCACCGCGGGGGTGTTTAGGGTGTTTTAGAAGCCCGCCGGGGAATTTTTCGGGGGTTTTCAAAGCCTACACCCGCGATAATATGAAACCACGATAATTTTTTTTTACCCGGCGCGGGTGGATTTGTTATTCTGAGCCATTTTGGGCCATGATTGTAGGTACCGGGGAATTATTAACACGGGAGGGGGCCAAAGTAAAGAAAAACTTCAAATCTCTTAATCCGAATGACTTTACCCAATAAGCCACCCATCTGCTGTGGTTTGATGTTGCAAACGGCCGAACATCGTTTTTGAGATCCAAATTTAGGACTAAAAAGCCATCAAAATAATCTAACCCCCCCCCCTTAGATGATCTAAAAGAAAAAACTTTCACTTACTGTAAAGTGTTTTTACTCAGGCTGGCGTTTTGGAATGGGACCAAGACTATCTTGTTCAGAATTTTTTGCTGATTCCGAATCCGTTTTCCAAATTTGCTGCGGACTTCGCGTTGAAAAGTCATTTCAGGCCGAAATTAAGCTAAAAAACGGCATAAATTCGGATGCTGGCCCACTATTCCCTGTCTGGGTCCAGGTATTGTTGTGCCCCTTATCTACCCTCCCGAAGGGGGCTTCACAGTTGGCACCATGGTGCATTGGTAAGCTGTTCGCTTGCCAGGCACAGGGGGGCGGTTCGATCCCCGCCCTGCACAATTTCTTTTGCTTTTTGCACAAAAACAGATAATTTTTTTTGCATAAAATCGTGATTTGATCTCTAAAACCGTTAACGACCCAGTTTTAACGTTGAAGATGAAGACAACTTAAGAATAACGCAAAAACATCCGGATTTTGGCACTTTTTATAGTATAAATGTCAAATCACTTTTTAAATAAAAGTCGGCAGCAGATTTGGAAATCTGATTCGGAATCAGCGCAAAATTCTGCACAAGATAGTCTGGGTCCCATGCCAAAACGCCAGCCTGAGTAAAAACACTTTACAGTTAGATCATCTAAGGGGGGCTTAGATTTTTTGTTGGTCATTAACCGTGAATCGTCGCCGAATTGGCTTTCCGCGTCAATGACATCGTATTCTCCATATTTTTCTACGTCGAATAAGCATTCATCGAAAACCGTAAAATATTTCACCTTTTTTATTAATTTAATGAAACGTGGGGTGCTGACCCCCCCCCTTAGACCGTTTGTGTTTCGGGGGTGTTTCTAGTACCCTCTTTAGATTATCTATACCCCCCCTTTAGATTATCTATACCCCCCCCTTTAGATTATCTATACCCCCCCTTTAGATCATCTATACCCCCCTTTACTTTTTTCCTGCGTGGCTGCGCCTAAGCCATCAATTCTACCGGTGTTTTCAATACGTCATCAGATAGAGGAGCTTTTTATCTCCTAGAAAACTTGAGTGCGATATTTTTTGGTCCAATGACCTTTCCGTAAACGTTGACCGATTCATGGGCCAATTTTGAGCGTAAAGGGGGGTACTAGATGATCTAAAGGGGGGTTTAGATGATCTAAAGGGGGGGTTTAGATTGATCTAGGGGGGCCTAGATTTACTTTGGTACCAGCCCGGCTTTTGGGCACGAACTTAATTTTTTTCAGGATACAACCCCTCCTTCCGCTCCAGGACTTCCCACAGGCCGTCCTCAACCGCGCTTGCCGAATGATCTTCATCCCTCTCGATCTGTATTAAAGTGTGCCAATGCCCCTCCCCCCCCACTTCCGCTATGTACTTTCCTCCAATATACCTAGCCTGTTAGCTTGCCGGTTTGATCTTAATTTTAATGCATTACCCCCAAATTCCCCCCTACGGTCAGTACGCCTTTCCCCCATCCAGACAGATTCGGTGCGCGCGGATGCGTCCGCTATAACTTACTCGCTTCACAAATCCTTCTACTTGTATAGGCACCCCATTTCTAGCACCTTTGTGATACACGCCCCTCCCTAAAGCCCCTACCCCGATTTTACCGGTGTTTTTGTGTGCAGCTACTAGGTTGCGCGCTTTTTGATGAAGCGGTCCAAATCCCGTAGAAAATCTGTTGATGCGTTTTGTGGGGTTGCCTATCGGAATCTCGAAAATTCTGCTTTAAAAAATTGTTTTAAAATTTTCTGAGAATTCGTGATCCTGAAAATCGGCGATTCTGTAAGTTCTAAATCCTAAAAATTCAACATTTTCCATGTACTCGATTTTATAGAAATGCGGATTTTCAGAATCCCGACTTTTTAAAATGGCGAGTTTTCAAAAAAAGTTGAATTTTCCGCATTCCAACATTATCCAGGAGATTGCCCGCCTAAAAAAGTACCCTTGAAAATGGCGACATTTCGAAAATAGACATTCTTAAATTCGGTATTTTTAAAATTCTACATTTTTTCTGAAAATTCGGCATTTCAAAATTCGACGTTTTCGGAAAATGCGATATTCTGATTTTCGAGGTTCCGATAGGCTTCCCCGTTTCTACCCGCTCGAGCTTCTGCCCCCTACTTTTTTTGCACCAACCCCCCAAAAGAGACGACTCTGTGATTTGTCCGGGCAGCTTTCAAGCATTTCGTTTATTCTCAAGGGATCGTCCCCACCCTCCGAACTGGCCATCCAAATTATTAACGCTTTCATCTGTGTCGCTATGCTGAGCTTCTTTGCCGTTGTGCGTGTCTGCGTGTGTGTACTTACCAGAGTTTAGTATTTCACAGTGACCCATGAGATTAATGAAAATGAATAAAGGATTGTATCTTTTTCGGTGGAGAACAAAAGCACGACAAGTTGGCGACAATGGATACTTTTACAGGGATTCGGCAGTGATGGTTCCGCTGGTCATAAGTTTGAGTGGTTCTGGGTCGTTACCGGGGGGAATTGTCCTAGTTTGGTCAATATTCGCTATATTTTAAGCAAAAAAAATATATTTTAAATTACGGCTCAATATGACGTATTGTCAGGTACTTGTATTAAAAAAAAAAAAATCCTTTTAAATGAGGCTCCAATCTCAATTAATCCTTTTAATTAAGCCAGTTTCCGATGTTGCGCAACTTTTTCGCAATTATGCTAGCGCGATTCGATAGAACATCAAAAATTATAATAGGAGTCTTTAATTACAGTTCAAAATAAAGTGATCTTCAGAAAGAAAAGCTGTCGAAAAAAAAATGCCTCCCCCCCTAATGGAGCAGAACCTGTTGAGTGGCTCTGTAGACTGTTTCGGAATTTTTTATAGGTTTTCTCCCTTGCGCGGTAACCCTCAAACTTAGATATTTCGTTGCTGCGTATAATTCCAAACCTCGTGCATGCATGGCTTCTCCCCGCGATAGGCCGCCCTTTCCTGACACCTAACTCTACTACCTCCTACGAATCCCCACTATTTCTCGGTTCGTAAGAGGCCAGGCTGGCAATAGGCCGAGTCAGCAATATCGCAACCACCCGGAAACTACCCTTTCAATATTCATCACTCATCGATTCTACCCCGTGATTCAGATGGCCATAGGACGAATCGTGAAGCCGCTGATCCCAAAGGTCCGCGGGCCGCCGCTGAAGATGCTCGGGGCGCGCGGCCAGGCGGCACTGGCACACGCGGACCCGGCGCAGGTCCAGCATTTGCAGGTGAGTAATGGTTTCGAGATATCAGGAATGAGAATAGAAGGTTAGAAATGATGGAATTGTGGTCAGGCGTTCTTTAATAGAGCGCTTATCAGGCATACAATTATTTGTTTGCTCAGGAGCTCCGGTCTGATTCGAGCGAAGTTTTGTTTTTCTTATAAGTGGTCGCGCGTAGATACGTATCTTTATTGGCCTAATGAAAAAGAGTAATTTTGCTAAATCAGAAAGTTGCGGCATCAAAAGTATTTTTAAGCGTAGTTTGTGAAATACAGCAGAATCTACAGATTAATCTTGCTGCTTTCAGGAAATGTGCATCGCCGTCAATGAACGAGACGAACCAGTGCAGCAAGTGAGCAAGGGCGATGCGCACCACCAGGAGACGATGGCCCTGCATCGAGCGTTCAGGTATGAGAATTTGGCTTGGCGTGCTTCCAGATCCAAAACGATCCAATTTTTTGTGCAATATGATGGATTTTTCGCTGAAATCCTTGTTTACTAAAAGGTTTTTTATTAAAATTCAGATGCCAAAAACTTGAATAATTGTTGTCTCATCCGTTTTAGTGTATTCGCCTTCACACGCGACGGGAGGTTGGTGCTCCAAAAGCGCTCGGCCTGCAAGATCACCTTCCCGCAAATGTGGACGAACACCTGCTGCTCGCATCCGCTCTGGGACGAGCGAGAGGTGCAAGGAGTTGAAGGTGAGGATTCTACGCGTTTTTTTTATAAGATAATTGGCTACTTTTACTTTTTTATACTGGTGAAATTCAGGCGCCAAACACGCGGCCGCCCGGAAAATGGAGCACGAGCTCGGGGTGCGGCCCGACCCGACGGACAGCTATGTTTTCAAGGTAAGATTGTCTAGACTAGGGCAAAATGTTTTTCATTTTAGGGAAAATACCTCTACAAAGCCAACATGGCATCCGGCCCTTGGGGCGAGCACGAGATGGACTACGCGCTGATTCTGAGGAATTTCGACCTGCAGCGAATACAAATGAACCCCGAGGAAGTTGAGGCCGTTGATGGTAATTTTTCTCGAGATTTTGACTTACTTTTTCCAGCCGTTTCCCCCGATGAGCTGCCGCGCTTGATGAACGACCCCCGCTACACCTTCACGCCGTGGTTCAAGCTGTTCGTGCGCCTTGGGCACCTGCAGAAGTGGTGGGGCGATCTCGACAACCTGAAGGAATCCAAGGATCAGAAGGCCATATTTCGCATGGACATTTAGAGCTTTGAAAAGCCTTTTTGTGATTAATCTCGTCTTTCCCATGTGCAATCAATCATACATATATCCCGGTGTGCCTTATTAAATTTTTATGTACCTTTCTTGCTTATTTACTTGCCTTGTTTTTAGCGTGCTTCTGCACCTCAAGCCGTTTGTACAAACCTGATCTTACTCCCCTATGTAAAGAGCTTTGTCGCTTTAAACTTACCACATCAGGAACTTGTCGTTTCACCGGTATTTTACTTGTACATAAATCTTTTGAAATAATCTAGTGGGAGCCTCGGCCTCGCAGAAAACGACATTGGGTATTGGTTCTTTTGCGGAGGAGCTATGATTTCAAAACCCGGTTCAGAGCTCGTAAATGAAAAGAAAAAGCGAAGAGTCAAAGGAGCAGGCGCAGGACGGAAGCAAGATGCCGCGGCGCGAGCACGACGAGGAGGAATTTTTGAGGAGACGACGGTGCTTATTTTTTTAAAAATACGAAATTTGTGTAGTATGTAGCTTTTTACGCTCCATGTTGCAATGTTTACGGGTTGGTGCAAATTCGTGATGATAGTTATCGAAGTTTTACCTTTACAAATCTCCAGCGCAAAAATTTTCACGCGCCGTTTTTCATTTTTTTGTCGTCGCGCTAAAATAGTTTCTTTTTATTACGAAAACCCCTTTTTCAGGAAACGCATGATCCACATCGAGTTTGTCGACACGAACAGGGGCTTCGAGGTGGCCCGCCCGGCGGTAAAAATTTCTCTTTGTTGCCTCAATACTTTTTAGGGCTCCTACCTGTCGACGATGGGCGTGCCGGGCAGCAAGGGACTTCGGCACAAGCTGTACCCCGAGGAGGTACGATTTTTATCGTTTTATAAGTATTCGAATAACTTATAGACGCTCTACCTGCGTGAGACGGGCGCCGCCTACGTTACCGACAAGGCGGGCAACGAATTGACGACGGCTCAGGTGTGTACTTTGTGGAAATAAGCAGTTAGAAATGGGTTTTGGATTCTGCATTCACAGTACGGTTTCTTTCAGCTCCATGGAATCGCGCTCAATCTCGTCCCACACACCCACTTCACCGCCTACCGCGAGATTCGGCGCAGCGGCTTCGTGATCGTCCGGAAAAGGTAATCTCTGTTTTTTTCTGGATTTCCTAGATGTAGAAGATGTAAAAGATGACAAAGAGAGAAAAGATAGTTCTGCACTTGTTTTCTGGAAAAAAAGCTTTTTTCTAGGTTCGATCCGTCGGTTCACGGCCTTCCAACGACTAGCACTGCATCGAGCGCACTTTCTGAAGAAGTTGCGGAAACGCCCGCCGAGAGGTTATTAATTGACGATCTCTAAAACCATAATTTTTAGGGTTCAGCTGAAGCCGTTCCCGCGCCGGCTGCTCGACGATTTCCCGATGATGATACGCGAGGGCCAGCTGGAGTTGGTCAAGCTCTATTTCTAAATCTATGATTTAGGATGAAAAACTTGGCGGCCGACGATGCGCTCAACCCGGTAGGCCATGCCGTCGAAGCTAACCTGCCGCTCAGTCCAACGTTGTTGCGCTTCAGTTCTTTGGTAGGTTTCGTGTGGTCTTTTCAAAAATAAGTTTTTTAGGCCGGAAGAAAGGACGCGAAACGACTTGCTCGCCGTCTGGCGCCTGGCTATTGGCCAAATCTAGAGCATGTGCGTTTTCATGGGCCTACAAAGAAATCCTATCGATTACAAAAATTGATAAAATGTCATTTTAGATTGCCCGTACCGCCACCGATTGGGCCGACTACCGCAAGCGTGCCCTCGCCGCCATCAACAATGCCCGTGAGATGCGCACGCGAAACAGTGCAAGGTAAATTTATTCAACGTTAAAGTCGCTTGGAAAATCGGAAAATCGGTAACGGGGCTGTTAGATATAGCATCGGGTATTGTGGAATGGAGATCGGTTGTAAAAATAATACATGAAAGTGATAGCATAGATAGCACATGTACGAAAAGTGGTTCTTTTCTTGCTTTTTATTCGGCCATCGCGTCGCCCTCGTCGTCGTTGCAGATGTCCTCGGCCATTTGCCAGACCTGGAAAGGGGGCTTTTTAGAAGGTCTAGAAAGACGACGGCTTCAGCAAGTCCCAACTCGTAAAAGCCCTCACCTGCATGACGTTGTCCTCGCTGACCGAGCAGATCACCCACGGCTCGTTGGGGTTCCACGAGAAGTCGGAGATCTTGGCTTGGTGGCCGCCGTGGATGAAGAGCAGCTCGGGCGGACCGTCCTCGGCATCTTCCGGGCTCTGTTCCTCGCCGATCTTGCTCAGGTCCCAGACGTGCAGGCGACGATCAGTGCCGGAGGAGGCGAGGATCGTCTCGTTATGGGGTGACCATTGAACCTAGGAAAGTTGGTTTTGCGTCGTGTGAAAAATCGGGTTCTGGTTCCTAAGCGGCGCCTAAAATTATCATATATTCTCTTAAACACTGAGTAATAAACATAAACTATTTTAATAGCATTTTGCGCCTTTTTAGCTCGAAAAAAAATTCACGGAATGACTTTTGGCTAAAATCGTCAATTTTTAATCTTATGTAAAAAATTTTTATACCCGACTTAAAAAAATGATTTTAAAATAGAATACTGGTCCTACTTAAAATCCCTTCCGTTAACGAACCAGAGCAAAAAACGTCAAAAATCACCTGGAAAATCTCGTCGCGATGCGACTCGAACGAGTGGAGCTTCAGCTTCAAATTGCGCAGATCCCACAGCGCGACGGTCTAAAAAAATTAACTCGCAAGTCAAAACCCCATACCTTATCAGCGGACCCGGTGGCGAGGATGTACTCAGAGTACGGGTTGAACGACAGGCAGTTCACCTCGGCGTTGTGCGCGTCAATGTTGTGCAGCGGCTGCTTTTGGTTATCGTGGCTAAAACGGGTTCAATAAGCTGCCAAAAAACGATTCCATACCGCGTGTCCCAGATCAGCAGCTTCTTGTCGTCGCCCACCGAGCCGAAGACGTTGTCGTGCAATACGTGCCACGCGACGTCTTCCACCACCGAGTGGTGCCCGTTGAATTTCGACTTGGCCTCGACGTAGCTGCCGGCCGGGCTGGCGTTCACGTTGGCCGAGATGTCCCACAGACAAACGCTTTGGTCGTCGCTGGCGGACAGGAGATGGCCGGCCTGGTTCGGGTTCCACGACAGGCCGTAGCCCTCCTTGGTGTGGCCGCGGAGACGAAGCGTCGGTTGGCAAGGGCCTGGGGCGGTGCCGGCGGGGAAGAGCGTGTAGTTGAAGATGTAGACCTGAACAGGGGTATTATGATGACAGAAAAGCACGCCAGGAAAAATTTTTAGTAATTTGCGAAAAAGCTCCTGAGCCTTTACTTTACATTTTTAGGGGTTTGGAAGGTTTTTAGTGCTTTCGGATACTCAAAAGTTATAAAAACTCGACAAAATTTAGGACTTTTGGCGTTTCTGTTAGAACAAAAAACAACCAGCAATGTCAATTTCTTCTCTGAACTTTCTGTACTCAAATCCGCGCAAAAAACTGCTACATGTCTGACCCTACGGCGTGATAGGCCCACCCACTTCGACCCTAGTCCTAAACCTCTCTTTCAAATCCGCGCAAGATTCTTTGCAAAAAGCTGATTTTTTTACCTCTTCACTCGGCGATTTTGTGGCGATAATCTTCGAATCTTGGGGCATATGGCGGGCGCGATTGACCTCCCCGTCGTGGTTGATGCGCTGCTCGATGTCGATTTTGCCGCCCATGCACGTTAGGCCGAGGAAATCTACAAGAAAACGGTTGTCAACACAACGAATCAAGCCGAATTTACCTTGGTTGTCCAGATCAAAGCGGTTGGGGTCGATGCGCACGTCTTCGGTGGGGATTCGCACGCGGGCGATAACGAGGTGATTCTGCTCGTCGGAGGTGTGCGTGCCCAAGATGAGACGATGGACCGTGTAGTCGGGGCTGTCGGACTAAAAAAGACATTTTGAAGCGTGATTTGATATTACCTTGATAACGTCGGGCAGCCACTGCGCCGTCAACGACGGCCACTCGAGCGCGTGCGACATGACAATGTCGTAGAGGACGGGCGTGTTCCGCTGCCAGATGCGGTAGTCCTCCTGGATCGCCAGCTCTTCGGCCGATGGGCCCGCGGCCGCCATTTTCCTAAAAAAACAAATGAATTTGAGATCGACACGTGGATTTTTTGTCACGGAAAAGAAGAAGATCGTGCGATGGGGGGACAAATTTGGGCCAGACTGTTTTGGAAACGAAGACTGAAGAGGGTAGTTGTAAGAAATGCATAGAATTTGCGGCTCTGTACCGATATAAGGTTGCCGATATAGGGATCCCGCCGATATGGGATCGCCGATTAAGGGATCGTGCCGATTAGGGATCATCCGATGGGATCAGCCGATTAGGGATACCGCCGATATAAGGGATGGAACACGATGGGTACCGATATGGGATAGAACGGATTCGGGAAAATGTCGATATGGGTGATGGCGATGTCGATTGGGTCAGAGAAGGATTGCGCGATATATTATTACATTGATGTAAGAGCTATTATTTGGTCGATTTCGAAAGAAATTACAGAGAAGTTGATAAAACTAGGTTTTACGGAAGTATTCGTTCGGTAGACTGGTGGGGCCGGAAGGAAGCTGATTGGAACACCGGAGATGATGGCAGAGGTCGTACTAAAGCAGATAGAGGTATGGGATCGAAGCTGCATCACCGAGTAGTCCATTTTATGCCAGTCAATAGTCCTGGCAGAGGTTAACGGGGAGTCGAATAAATAAGGTGGATGAGGGAGGAAGGCGGAGGCACCACGATCACAACTGGCAAGGCATCGGATTGAACAATACTCCGTAAAACATTAGTTTATCATCTTCTCTGTAATTTCTTTCGAAATCGACCTAAATAAATAGCTCTTTACATCTGTAATAATATATCGCGTCCTCTTTATCCCTTTATCGACATTCGCCGAAATCCGGTTTCGTGATCCCTTATATCGACATTTTGCCCGAAATTCGGTTTCGTGATCCCATATCGGTACCCTCCATTTTCGTGTTCCGATCCTATATCGGCGGTGATCCTTTCCGGCGGTGACCTTTTCGGCAGTGTCCTCGGCGGCTGCCTTTCGGCGCCTATCGGCCTATCGGTACGAATTTGCAGGAAGTTGGGGAGATGTTTGCAAAGTAATTAGAAACATCAAATCGCGCTTTCGAATATTTTGAAAGCGAACACCTGCGCTGCGGCCCCGGCTACAAACTGCAGAAACGCGGGCCGAATGGCGGGAAAAGGCAATACATGCGCAAAAGTGTTCTGCAAAAAAAGGCAGAAAGAAATAGCAATGCAAAAAAGGCTAAAAGGAGGAAGAAAAGTAAATAGGTCGGAAAAATAACGGGAAATCGATGGCTCGATTGCTAAAATTGAGATGTTTCTTTAAAAAAATTGAGATAATTTTCGGGAAGGCTACAAAGTAACAACAATTCGGGCTACAACTGGACTACAAAGTACAAATACCTACAAAACTATAAGCTACATTTCTAAACAAAAGAATTTAAATAACTTTAAAAGCCTTCTTTGAAGCGGGGAACCAAAAAGTTAGGTTCTACGCCAAAAGGCCGCAAAATAATCAACGGGTTACCACCATAAAAACGTATGTATGGATTGTTTTAGTTGGAGAGAGTGGCGTAGCTACACGAGGATTATATAAAGCGAGGTCTAAGGCTAATGATACGACGTTCAAAATTGATAAAAAAATTAGCTAAAAAGGAAAGGAAAGGGGGACAAGCTAAAAAGGGAAAAAATACCGGCATAATAAAAAAAGGCTCATCGCCATTTTTTCAGACCGGCTGCTCCGTATGGCCGAGGACGTTTTCCGGTGAACACGGGCCGAGCGCCGTGGGTGCGCCAGGAAGTGCGCGTCGAGCACGTCGAGCGCGTCGAGCGCATCGAGTACGACATCTACCAGCCGGGCACCTATATCCACTCGACCATCCGCCGACCGCACATGAGGATGACTGTTTTTGAGTGAGTACTCTAGTCTTTTTACGTTCCAAAGCTCAGATACTTGGTTTCCAGAGCAAGATAGACGTGGCAATAAATTGGTCTGGGTCGTCTGTCCCAAATTTAATTTGTTACTAGAATGTCGACATTTTTGGATGTCAGGATTTTTTTTGGATACAGAATGTCGAAATTTCAGACGCCGAAGTTGTCAAATGAACAAATCTTGGAAAATACCACAAATCTGTGCTAATATTTCGACACTTGGAATTTTTACATGATGGAATTTCGCTTTTGGGATCTCTGAGACATCAATATTGTCAATTTTGGCGCTAAAAATTTTGAAAATTTAAAATAAGTTAAAAATGCCCCTTTTGGTTTGAGGGATGTGCTCTTGGAGTCAATTTCTTTTCAGTGCCAGCTCGGGCTCGTTGCCGATGCACGAGATGCGTCCGGTGGCCGACTTGCGCTCGATCATGGCCGTCGTCTCATCAAGTGCCGTCGTCAGCTTCATCGAGCACTCCACGGGCCCCATCTCGCTACTTCAGTTGCAGGTAGTATTATTAGACGGCCGTGAATTATTGAGTGAAAATTATCTTTTGCAAAACGATTTTTTATTATTATTCTAAGTCAATTATCAACGGCTAGCTTGCAAGTTGAATTCAACTCTAAGAAAGTCAAATAATATTTAAAACTTTCCGGGTTTTATTACATTTCCTGGCATTTCAAGATTTTGTTTAGGCTGAAGCCAAGGTCCAGCACCCCGACAACCCGATCGCTCAGGAAGACGTTGATGAAGCCACGACCATGGAGTGAAAATTACCGACTGCCAAATATTTATTTTGAGATGCATAGCCCTCTTTTTGTGATGCTTTTCAAACGATGCTTCCCGGTTTTTTTTCAACTTTTGTTTTGCTGCAATTTATTGCCGGTGTTGTGAGCCGCTGACGTCCACGAGTTTTCAGGGTGATTTTTTAAAAGAATAAAGGTTTTAGGAATTAAAAAAGTTATAATTTTTGACCAAAAATAAATTTTCCCCGAGATTTTGTTAGCGGGAAGGAAAGACCCCCGCTGACAGCCCAGAACCCAAAAATCTAGGACCTTTTGCAGGGAAACTTTGCAGGCTTCTCCAACTCCATTATACCATGACGCCATGACCGTAATACAGTCTCCTTTTCAGGCTTCTCGCTGATAACCCCTCAAATCGCAGTGCCAAGCGCCTCCCCGGACCTTTGGACCCGATTCATACTTTTTGGCCCATTTTGGGGCGGCGTAATCAGCAGCGCCCGGGCAACCTTTGCGGGTTGTTGGGCTCGAAGAATCATCAGAAAAGCGGCGTCTTGTCGCAAAATGTGACAGCGGGGTACCGTTTGCGGGCTCTTGGGCTAGAGTCTGCCCGATTGTTGATTTGCTTCAGGGCGGGGCAACCGGGCTGTGTGTGCAGATTCGTCACGATAAATGATGCGCCCAAACGGGGCACAATGGGGAATAAAGTTCCGGGCGGTGGGTATAAATTGGGTGGGATTCTGCAGTCGGTACCTGCTGATAAGTCCGGTTCTCACTGCTGATCTGCAACTAATATGAAGCTGACAATTCTGCTTACTGTCGCCGCGCTGGCCATTGGGGCGCTCGCCGGACCAATGTAAGCCGGGGAAAATTGTGATAAAATGTCTTTAAAAAGTTAGAAAGCCTAGAACTTGGTCAAAAATTAAATGAATTAATAGCATTAAAAGCCTAGCATTAAAATTACTGTTTTAAAACTACAAAATTCTTTGAATTTTACCAAACTAAATGGACTGGACTTTTAGCGGGGGAACCAATTTTCCCCCGTAATCCCGTAGGACTCCATAATGAAAGCTAAGCCATTTTACACAGTTTCTAGATATAAAAAGCATATACAAAAAAGTTTCTGTATTTAACCAATTTTTAGCAAAACTGACCAAATGCCACTACGCCTACCGCTGAAATACTTCCGGGACCGCGTCATCACGGCGTCGGTGCAATTTGGAAGTCCTCGTAAGTTTGGATTAGAAATTGTTTAATTAGCTTTTACTTAGCTTGTAGTCAAGTTCAAAAGATTTTAAAGCTAAGAAAACCTTCATTTCTGGATATTTTTAAAACTACAAGAAATTTGGGCAAGTTTGGTCTTGAAAATGGACGTAAAAATATATATAAATAATTCTAAAATTCAGGAATAAATTGAAATTCAAAAAAATGTAGCTTTTCCAGCTTTCCATTTTGTTAAATACGCGTTAAATAAACGCTAACGTTAAAAACTTTATGTTTTTTCAGCCCAAACCTTCGACCTGGCCCTCGAATCGACCACGTCGGACACGGCACTATTCTCCGTGGAATGCCGTGTAAGTCATATCAATCGGATTCAGGGACGTAGCGTAATACCGGCCCCGGGGGCCGCCCCCCCTCCCCGAAATCGGCCGGGGCCCGAAAATTTCATAAGGTTTGATTTGATTTGAGAGATTTTTTCACCCTTATGATTTTTATTTTCTCAAAAATTTTGCTGCCTGCAGCGCTATTTTTTCACGTTTTTACGGCTATTTGTAGAGCTATGTAACCTTTTTTCAAAAATTTTTGCCTGCGGCGCTGTTGTTTCGACAATGTTTTGAGTTTTTCGGAAAAATTTTTTCGGGGCCCCCCCCCCCGAAATTTTTTTCTGGCTACGTCCCTGATCGTATTAAGAAAAAAATCTAGCAAAAGCGGCCCAAAATTGGGCTAAAATTAACAAAATAAATGTATGCAATAATAAGTTACATTTAGCTCGATGACCCAGAAGGTGGCGGCAGCTGCCGGATGGACAAGGCTCAGAACTTCACCCGCCGACTTTATAATGAGAGGTGAGGAAAAAAAGAGAAATATGAGATTAACGTATTCCACATTTAATTGTATTGCTTTTTAATAGTTTGATAATCAAAAATTCTGTATTTTTCAGCGCCTCAACTACCGCGCAATTCATGTCGACTACATTCGCGTACTATGGCGATTGGTTCCAATCTTATGCCCAGAAATACGGCGAAATTGCAACTGTGGCCGGGACGACGATTCAAACGCTGCTTGGGTCGACGATTAAGGTAGCCTATTAAAAATAATTTTTTTTTCGTTTTTAGCATAATCTGATAGTTAAGACTTTTTGATAGACGTTTTTACCCTAGAGAAGTATAAAAATTGGTAAAATACTATATTTAATAAGGTATATCATACGTAATCCATTCTACAACAAAGATAGTGCGTTAACAAATTATAATTTTCCGATTTTTGGTGGCACTTGACGGATAGAATGGTTTTATCCAGATGTTTCGGCACTCCAAAAGATCCAAATTAATGTAAAATGTAACCCGCAACTGAATTTATTTAATAAGCTATATTAACCATATTTTAACCCGGTTAAATACCTCCATTTCCCTATTTTCCACTTCTGATCACTTGTCGCAACGCCGACCTATTTGGCCAGCCGTCAATTTCGCAGGCATCCCCGGTTGGGGGCGGAGCCACGGGGAAGAGGCCCTCCCCTCTCGCTTCCCCCATCGCCTCATTGGCTCAGTGGCAGAGCGTCTGTCTAGTAAACAGAAGGTCGCTGGTTCGATTCCAGCATGAGGCACCATACTTTTTGCTTTTTTGCCGAATGTTTTATTGGGTTGCGCTGGGCTTGGAAATGGGTTTTAGCGGCCGGAAATCTGCTTCTTCGCTTTATAGCAACTGCAAAAACACCAAAACTTTTAACAAAAGGAGACGTTTTCGCTATCGTCACCGGTTAGGTATTTCGTAAAATTACACGAATTTTGATTCTTAAGAATTAAATAAATCAGTTATTGATTATTTCAGACCATCGGCAACTGGTCCCCAGTGATCGCTGACGGATTTTTGGGTCTCGGCCTCCCCTCAAAGGGCAGTCAAACCGGCGACTCGCTCATCTACAACGTCACAAAGACCATCCACACCAAGGGCCAGTCGCAGAATATTGTGTCGTTGTGGCTGGACAAGTTCGTTTTTGAGGGGCTAATCTAAATCGGAAAATTCGTGCCAAATGAGCATGACCTTTTTAGCTATGCCGAGCCGTATTCGACCGGCTTCTTGACGATGGGGGACTACGATCGGAAATACTGCGATATGGACCAAATCGTGAACGTCACGCTGACGTCGTCGCTCGCATGGGAATTTGGAATTTCTGGGTTGGTAGATCTCGTTTTAGGTCTTTCTCTCGATGTATCTCCGTCTCTCTCTCTCTCTCTCTCTCTCTCTCTCTCTCTCTCTCTCTCTGATAAATTGATTTTCATTTCAGCTGGAAAATCGGGAACCAATCCGGCGGAAAGGCAAACATTGCCCGAATTGACCTCATACAGCGGGCCATTCTGCTCCCAAAGGCCCAACTTTCTTTCATCGCCCAAGCCGTCGGCGCCACCTACGATCAGAATATGAAAGCGGTAGGCTTCACGAGCTTGGCGTTGGCTGGAAAAGCCGGGCTTCTGCTGGCTCGGTTAAAACTTCAAAATCCGAATTTAGACCTAGTCTATCGAAAGAGTAGATTCTTGCGCTTGCTTACTAGCGCCTTCAAAAGCTGCGCAGGGGGGCTATAGAACTGCCCTAGAGCCAAGAAAAACGCTACTTGAAGTCTATTAATGAATTACGAAACACCCTCCATTTTCAGTACTACGTCTCGTGCCTGGCCACCCTGCCCGACTTCCAGTTCACCGTCAACCAGGACACATTCACCATAAAGCCGCGTCAGTACACCGAATGGGTAAGCTGAAGCTGTGCGTTTTTGGTACATCCCCGAAATTTAGCCGGTCAACAGCGACCGGTGCGAGCTGCTCTTCAACGAGAATACGCTGTGGGACAAGTCGCAATTTGGACCCCAGGTTTGTGCAATTTGACTTGTAAGCTTGAGCCTGAAGCCTAAGTCTAAGACTAAACCTGAACCTAAGCCGAAGCCCAAGACCAAGCCCAAGCCTAAGTTTAAGCATAAGCATAAGCCTAAGCCTAAGCCGAGCCTAAGCCAAGGTCTAGTAAGTACCGATTTTTCAGATCCGTCTTGGCCACCCTTTCATCCGCTCCTACTGCTCGCACTTCGACTTCGATCGTCGCGAGGTCGGCTTCTCTATGGCCAGACATTAGATTTTCGGCGTATCTGTATAAATTTGTAAATAATAATTTGGTTCTACTACAGATAAGAATGCGAACAATACAATAACATATATCTTTATTTTATCTCTCTCGCTTTCTCTCGCTCTCTCTCTCTCGTGCGCTCTCTCTCACTCTCGCGTTCTCTCTCTCACTCTCGCGTTCTCTCGCTCTCTCTCGCTCTCTCTCGCGCGTCCTCTCACCACTCTCGCCTCCTCACCGCCTCCCCCCCCTCTCGCTTTCTCTCGCTCTCTCGCCTTCTTTCGCTCTCTCTCGCTTTCTCTCGCTTTCTCTCGCTTTCACTAGCTCTCTCTCTATCTCTCTACCTCTCTCTAGGTTAATCTGCTTTTCCAAAAACTAGTCCGCAGCAAAGTTGTAAAAAATAGGGTGCGCCTAGGAAGAGACCCCCGGAAAAGTGACGGCATTCTGTCTAATCGGCTGCTGGGAATCGAATACCCGATTTGATAAGGAATCTTTGACCATTCACTTGGTTTTGCCCCTGAAAGCCATGCTGCCCTGGGTCGCCGTGTCGATTTTTCTGGCTTCAGGCGTTGCCGCTAGCCCTATGTAAGTTGGAAAGATGCGGAAATTCCGGAATAAGTTCTTCGAACTTGTTTTGACCTTAAAAACTGTTTTTTTTTTGCGATTTGGGGCTTGTAATCAATATTTTCTGAGGCTCAAATAATAATGCGAAAAATTAGCTAACATTGAGTAAATGCCTGGACGGATGTGAACCTTAAAACTCCGCCTTTTAGCCAACGAGATGACGACCCGAATCCGCTGCACATTAAATTGTTGTACTACCAGGATCGAGTGCTGACCGCTAATGTACAATTTGGAACACCAGGTACTTGATTTTTAGATATTTCTAACTATTTTTTTTCCAGTTCTTTGCTCAAAACACGTACCACATCGTTTAAAGCCTAATCTTCCTAATGTTTTCTTTATTGGACTCGATTCGCGTTTCTTTTATCGTTTTTTTTAGGCCAAACCGTCAACCTCGAGCTCGACAGCACGAGCTCGGACACGATTCTCATCGATATCGATTGCACGGTAATTCGGAGTCTGCACGCCAAAAGTTGTAGTTTTAGTACGATAACCACACGAGTTGCACCGACGACTCGTCCCAGAATTACACCAGGAAAACGTATGATTACACGTAAGTGAATTTCGATAGTGAATTTTGCGCTTTTTGCGGCTTATTTGGCACCAAAAATGTATCTTGAGAATGGATTTTTTGTAGAAAATCGTCAACGGGCAGCAGCCTCGGTGTCGGCTACCTGTATCAAAATGATGCCTTCCAATCCTATGCCGACCAATTTAACGACTCGGTCTCCATCACTGATTTCCAGATGCCACTTCAATTCGCGACGGCTAAACGGGTAGGTCATTTTTACTATATTTTTCCATAAAAGGTATTGAAAACCTAACAATTGCAGAGAAAATAAATACTGTATGGGTTCGTTTTTCCTTGTGGTTAATTTTTAAGACCTTAAAATATTTTTCTAATAGGTTAAACGCAACTGCAATTTTTAGACGATTGGAGATTGGTCGGCCGTGACTGCTGACGGTTTTCTGGGACTTGGTCTGCCGAAATCCGGGGCCTTGGGTGACTCGTTCATGGCGAATCTTACCAAACTCTACCCATCCAACACCCAGAATCCCAGTGTCGTCACGCTATGGGTGGATGAGTGAGTTTTGGATTAGCGAAGGCGGCTATTAGCGATTTTCCCTAAACTTTAACCTCCACTACCTCGTTTAGTTTCGCTCAACCTAACGGCAAAGGGTACTTGACGGTGGGAGACTACGATGCGAGGAATTGCCAGACCGACACCATCGTCAACGTCACCCTCACCTCGCAGTTGGCTTGGGAATTCGGCATTCAGGGGTGAGTCTTGTATTTAACAGTCTATACCTAACATTCATCGTGGTTTTCCCAAAGTCTTACTGTATTTGGAGTGGTGAATCTATTTAAATAAACTTTTACGTTTTTCAAACTTGGCCTGAATTGATCATTTTTGCTAGAAAATTCTATATTTTCGTGGTTTTTACAAAATTTGAGGAGATTTTGCGCTTTAAGGTGGTAACAATAGTTTAACAAAGCTTCTTCCATCACTAAATCGAATACATAATTTTTTTAGGTGGGCATTCGGTAACCAGACGGGCGGAAAGTCGAACATTGCCCGGATCGACACGGCTCGCCGGCAGATTTTGTTCCCGAAAGCCCAGTTGGCTTTCATTGCTCAAGCTGTTGGAGGAGTTTACGATAGCGTCATGAAGGCGGTCAGTCTTTACCATAAAAACGGGGAGGGCGAGAGAGATCGAGAGAGAGAGAGAGGTAGAGGGAGAGAGCGAGAGCGAGAGAGAAGGAGAGAGAACCATTCGACTCGATTCCATTTCAGTACTACGTCCCCTGCTCGCAAACCGTCTTCCTCCCCGAGATCCAGTTCACCATCAACAACCAGAAATTCAACATTGGATATAGGGAATATTCAGAATCGGTACTTCTACGGCATAAGCACCTTAAAATCGGTTCAGTGGAATAACTCCCAAAAGTGTGAGCTGCTCTTCAACGAAAATACCGTCTGGGACCAGACCCGATATGGACCGCAAGTAATTCTTTCACGAATTTTTCACATTTGCATTTTACAGGAAAAAACCTGTTTTTACTCATGTTAAAGTCGCCAAAAATGGTTGATGAAATGCTCGTTAATAATTTGGGGTTTATCAAACCATGAAGTGCACATCTTCCGCATGAATCTTCCACCTAAACCAAAAATCAAAGAACCGAAATCTAAAAATTCGAAGCCGTGACGTACATCGTTTCATTCCTTGGAATGCCCTCGAAATCTTACAGTCGAATTCGCCGAAGCAAACGGATTCTTCCGAGTTGTAAAAGTTGGATGAATCAGTGAAGTTGGTTTAAAGCCCCATAGAAAGTATGGTTAGAGTGCAGTTTCCCCCAGCCCAGCCCCGCAGCCATAAGTCCTATTAGTGCGCCGAGTATCTCGAAATGATCGCCGTGGCCGGAAACCTCTAAAAAAGTTGTTTACTTGCGCCAAAACTTGTTAAAAATTTTTTACGACAATTATAGTCTGGGGTTTCTTTAGTTAATTTTTGCTTTTCCAAAGTGAGCTTTCGTATCTCGACCATCTTTGGTCGTACAGAGCTGTCAATAGTACCAAAATGTAGCTCTTGGTCTGGAGAATAAGCCTACAGTACGTTTGAGTCGAAAAATATCGAAAAATAAAAATATTTGAGTTTGAGACTCCTGGTACATTGAAGCATAGCGGCTTAATCTTTTCAACTTTCGAAATCGTGTAAAAATTTTTTTTGACAATTTTTGGCGCAAGTAAACAACTTTTTTCGAGATTTTCGACCACGGCGAATATTTTAAGATACTCGGCGCATTAATAGGACGTATGGCTGTGGAGCTGGGCTGGGGGGAACTGCACTTAAGCCGAAAGTATAATCTAGGCTTAGACGCCGGGAGATCAATACGAAGATACCTTAGTAAGGCCCAGCGGCTGTTCCTGAAATTTTAATATTTGCGAAAAAATGGCCTTGCAGTCCCTTTAACCACTAAATCCGAGTTGTCAGATCCGCCTCGGCCACCCGTTCCTCCGTGCCTACTGCACGTTCTTCGACTACGCCACCCCGGCACTCGGCTTCTCCCAGGCCAACCATTTCCAATAAAATGCATAAATAAGTAGAATTACTACACTACAGTATCTCGCTTGGATGCATTGCACTTTGCGTTTTGACGTATTCCAGCGGAAGAATTGGGTCACTGAAGGGCTGAAAATATCACCATTTTTTAGGAATTACTCAAAAGAAGATTGCCTAATGTATGACAAAACAAAGTTTAGGATCACAAAAAACCTGATGAATTTTTAAGGATATTTTACGAGCCTTCTCAAAACCAATCAACTTTTTTTTCTGACGTTTTTGGGTGTCCACTTTCATAATGATAGATTACAGATGAGTGGCCCTTCCCGAGTTCTAAAAGGGTCAATTTACGAGTACTGCTCTTTCCCGCTAGAATGTTTTATCCACGCTATAAATTTTGCACCGCCTTTTAATGGATCGCTGAGGGCTGGGAAGTACATAAATTAGAGATCTTGGAAGAGCTTAGACATTAGATTTGATTTATAGGGGTATCGCTCTCACACTCTCTCTCTCTCTCTCTCTCTCTCTCTCTCTCTCTTCTCTCTGTCTCACTCTCTCTCACTTTCTCACTTTTTCTCTCTTCCGTCTCTCTCACTCTCTCTCTCCCTCTTCTCTCTGTCTCACTCCCTCACTTTCTCTCACTCTTCACTCTGTCTCTCTCTCACGCTCCTGTCGTTCTCTTGTGCGCACGTCGCCAAGAACCTTTGCTAGCCTGCCTATGAATTCCCAAAGAATCTGTGCAAACTTCTTCCACGGGTGATTTCCAGCTATTGCCGGCCCTACGGAACTTTACATATTTTTTCGAAAATCCTGAATTTTGGCCACAAACAACTGCCTTTGTTCAGGCAAATCCCACAGCTGTTTGTTGCAGCCCGGAGCAAAATCCCGGAAGAATTAAAGCGTGGGGTAGGTCCAAGGTGCTTTCTGTGCTCTGGTCACATTACATTACAAATTACAAAAAAATGCATCTTGGAAAAATCAAGTCTTTTATTAATTACAATAAGACCTTTGTGTTATCTAGAAGATCTATCTCTCTCTCCTACTCTGTCTCTCTCTCTCTCTCGCTTTCCATCTCTAGCACATACCAAACTTAAAGACTACGTTTTACTAAAAACAAATAATTAACGGATGTACATCGGGTTGGATACAGAGAAGGTTCTGGTTCGTTAGCGGGGGGCATAGAAGCACTGGGAAAGGGCGAAGGGAGTCGCCTCCGCCTCCGATAAACTCCTGCCCCCCCCCGCTAACAAACCAGAACTAAGAATACTATCTTAGAATTGCCTAAGTTAGTACAGTTTTTTTGAAACCTACACTTCAAATAGCTATATTTTGTAGTTTTTAAAGGCAAGTGGAGTCCAAAAAATCCATAATCGCGTGCAATAAATGAATTTTTAAATGGCTTATATTTTCCAGTAATTCGTATCGTAGTCTGAGCTGTCTGGATCCAGCCTACACCTTTCGCGTCGAGTCTAGCGGGCGTCGTGTTGCTCCCCCTCTAACTAGCCTGGTAGAAGCACAGACTTCCCACGCAGATCAGTGTGTTGACAGGAAATCCACGTAATACTCGGGCCAGTGGTGGCATTCAAAATACCACAAATCTTTGCGCGCTGCTCCGGAATTTGGAGCCGGAAAGCTGGCCATGTAAACACAATAATTTTAATTCCGGGCAATTTTTTTGTTACAATCTGGAAGGGCTTAAAAAAAAGCCCTGAAAATTACTTATATTATTGAACTTATACCAGCTGGGTCTCGACAGCTACGCGATGCTCGAAAATACGAGAGCGAAGAAAGTAATTCGCGTTACTACCGTATCCTATGTTTTTCCGTATCGATTCACTTCACAATTCACTTCCAAAAGGTATCACTTGGGAATTTGGCTGTGTATGAAAATACATAGGACTCATTCATTTTTAGGAAAGCGATATTTGTCGTTGCCGCCCAAGGGGAATTTATTCTTAGTACAGGTAATCCCAAAAAAATCGACCCCCCTCTAGCGGGCCGCAGTCATGTCCGATTTTGACGATTTAGATATCTATCGAAAGCACTCGAAAAGGCGAGAAAACAAGCACTTTTCGTTTTTCAATATAGGAATTTTAATTCATTAAATTTAGGGCCAAAATCGATGAAAACTGCAGATTTTATGCAAAATCGGCATGTTAATTGCTTGCTAAAGCAAACAGGACGATGCTGGTTTTACGCTTTTTACAGAAATTATTGAATATCGAGCGAAGGCTAAAATTTTTTGGAAAACCAAAGGCGCTTGTTTTCTCACCGTTTGAAGGGCTTTCGAATGGTGTGAAAATCATTCCGATCCGAGCTTTCTGCGGTCCGCTAGAGGGGGGTCGATTTTTTTGGGACACCCTGTACACCAAAATGATGTTAACTTCCTTAAAGAGATGAGGACGGCATCTGTTGAACCCCCCTTGGGGAGGGGGGGGGGGTTCAACAGGTCCCGCGGCGATCTCGCGCGAGAGAGGGCTCCCAGGGGAGAGGCGCAGAGACATTTTCTTTCCCTCGCGTAATCGATTGACTTATGCCGTGCCTATCTCTTTAAGACCTTTTCAATACTCCGATCTGCTCATTATCGGACACGTTTTCTGTGGCTTCAAGGGTTCTCCATTTTGAAAAGGTTCAGAATGCCATTCTTCAACGAGACCCTCGAACTTCCGGAAATGGTCACCCAGGCGCAGATTGCCGGCTTTTTGGCTTTTCTGGTATGTAAAAAAACCTCAAAAATTCGCAATGAACGAAAAACAAGAAATCAAGTGAGCACCCGATTTTTCGTAATTTTCAGGCCTCTCTTGTCGGCATAATTGCCAACGGGATGGTCATCTTCTGGATCTCGAGGTTACCGTCCATGCAGGTAAGGGTTTTTTTTGGGAGGATCGGTGTAAAAAAATTAACTAATTTCAAGGTAGATATTGTTTAAAAATACCAAATTTATACTATCGATTATTCTAGAACGCTTTCGGGCGGTTGACACGAAACCAGGCGACCGCTGATTTTCTCCACGCTTGGGGTTTCTTCCTCTACATGGCACCGATGTTGATGTTGTAAGTCAAAAATTATTTCGCATGCTCTCTATATCTTTCTCTCTCTCTCTCTCTCTCTCTCATTCTCTATCTCTCTCTCGCCTTTCGGGTTCCATTTTCGCTCTGTTTCGGAGTACCAGGAAAATTTTCCCAATTAAATGAACTTCCCACATGCAGTTTTTATGCAAAGTGCTTCAAAGATCCCATTAGGGCATTGGGAAAGTGGTAAAGACTGCTTGAAGGTTCCAGAGGAAAAAATGTTCCGACCGGTACTGAGGTTTACGGTAGTGGTTCGAGATAGAAAGAGAGAGAGAGAGAGCGTGAGTGAGAGAGAGTGAGAGAGAGAGAGAGAGGGCGAGAACGACTGAACACAAGATTTTCAGTGATCTAAAATCGTGGGACAACCCTGAATTATCAGCTCTGGTCGGCCACTTCCAGCTGATCTGCTACGATGCTTGTAACGCGAGGTACCGTGGGTCTTCTGAATTGTGTCGCTGTGCCTCTAAAAAGGATAATATTTCTAGTGTGTTAAGCACTACAAAGCGCTCCATTAATTCGCGGTTTTTCGGGAATGAAAACTTGATTTTTAACTGTCACTATCTTGAAAAAAACCAAGTCCTGTCAAAAACTTCTTGACACGATCTTGACAACAACTCAAAAAACTCGCTACGCCACGCTCACCTGTCAACCACTAAAAAGGCCATGTTTAGACTTGACAAAGCCTTAAAACTCAATAGATTTCAGCCACCTGTTCGTCTCGATCAACCGTGTCTGCTCCATTTTCTTCCCTATGGAATACCCCCGATTATTCTCCAAGAAAAACGTCGCCAAGATCAACGTCTTCTGTTGGATGATCGCGTTTTGGCCGAGTATACTAGCGTATAGAATTGGTGAGTTTTCAATCTGTTGCCGTTCCTCTACAACTTACGCTAAAAATAAAAGACTTTTAGGTAGCAGCTTGCAGAGACTCTTGCGGAACCTGTGACCAACCCTTTAAAACCCAAAAAACGCGATTTTTCAGTCGATTGCCGGTTCATCTACAGCGAGGAGCTCTGGAGCTACACGTTCACCGTAAGCCCAGTTTGCAATGTAGTTTCTTGGTAAGTATTGATTTCTAGGGATACCAAAAGGTCGAAAATTAAAATTTTAATTGTCGACTTTCCAAAAAAACAATTTTCGATACGGTAGATTGCCGGGTTTCTCAAAAATACCGTAAGATCTTTTTTTACGAAAATAACCGGCCAGAGTTTAAAGCATTTGTATCATTTCTTAGAAAAAACGAGGCTCGATTCGTTTCTTCGAATTCCCAAAAAGCCGACATTTTTTGCGAAGACCTTGGCGTCTTGCCCCTTCTATTCGCTTTACAGTCAAGAAAACCACGTTTGTTTTTGCAGGTACTACGATTTCGTGAAAAGCGTGGCGACGGTGTTCGTGATCGTCGGCTTGGATATGATCACTTTTGTGAAGTGCCGACTCCATGGCAATCATGTGGGTTGCTGTAGAAACGCCAAAAATCCAGTGTTTCCAGCTTCTTTCCACGATCGCTGATGCTCAAGTTAGGGCTCACAAGCGGAACGAGATCAACTTTGTGACGCAGGTAGGCGAGGGCTTCGAGGAGTCAAAAGGGATATATATGCCGTCTGGAGCAATTTTCGAAGGCAAGCTAGCAGAGACGCTTTGAGGCATCTAGCCGCCATAAAATGACTGAGCGTCTCCTTCTCATTAATGCGCGACTTAATTTATGGACTTTCGTAGAACCGGAAAATATAAGTTTTCTTTTCAGTCCTGCCTCCAGGGTTTCATCTTCATCCTCGAGCTCCTCACGTTCTTCGTGCTCGCCAACTTCGTGGACATCAAGATGGGAAAATTTGCGTTGACTACCTTATCTTGGATTGGCGTTCATGCGCTGGATGGGTGAGCAAAATTAAAAATTTAGCGTTTTTAAAAGTACTAGGAAGTGCAAGAATCGACCACTTTTGTTACTAGGTGTCGACAGTTACGCAGCATTCCCAAAAAAACATCGCCTCCTTTTCCTAGGTGTCAGGGATTTGCCCTCAGAATAAAAAAAAACTTGTAGTTTTAATTGGTGCGCAGCTGTCAAGACCTAGTGCCTTGTGGGGGTGGATTCAAGCGCTTCCTGGTCCCTTTCAAACCGGCATACCCTAAAGTCCAGACCTAATGGAAGCGATGGCCGATCCCTTCTCGTTAAAAAGAGTAAAAGAAATATCTGCTCCCACTTTTATGTTGCTTTTCACGTTAAATCAACTAATTTTAATCTTCCAAATTTCAGCCTTATCGCCATCTTCTTCAACAAGGAATTCCACCACCGGGTGCTGGGCCAAAAGATAGGTACTGCAAACTTGGATTTTCTAGCGATCTCTCAAAAAAATTTCAGAGCATGAGCCTGGCAGCCATCACAACTTGCCTATTCAAACACTTTTAGAAACATCAAGCCGTCATGCCGCGTACTCGACCCAGATGCCGGCTACACTCAGCTCCTATTGCCAGCATTCGTCGCAGAATTTTTGAGTCGACGGGAAAATTTGCAACGGAATGGCATTGCTGTATTTTTATCGCTACTGGAAATAAATATTTTTTCGGGCAAAAAAGTGAGGAAATGCGAGAAAAGAACTTCGTATTGCATTTTGAAGACTGTCGCGGCACTCTCTCACTCTCTCTCTCTCTCTGTCTCGCTCTCTCTGTCTCGCTCTCTCTCGCTCTCTCTCGCTCTCTCTCTAGCTCTCTCTCACTCGCTCTCTCTCTCTCTCTGTCTCGCTCTATCGTGATACCTATCGCTCGTTCTCGCACTCTCTCGCGCTCACTATCGCTAGCGTCCGGAGCGGTTGATGTGTTGTGCACCGGGAAATTGCTCTCTCTCTCTATCTCTCTCCCGCTATCTCTCGCTCTCCCTCACCACCATAGCTGACTCCCCTCTTTTTCGCTAACATGATCTCAAGTTGCATAAATCTTAAAAAAGCAAATTTGCATAATTTATGCACTGAATACACTTCCGGTTTTCCGAGTACAAAAAGCGGCGATTTCTCCAAAAAAACCATCACTTCGTCTTCGATGGAGCGCCCGATGCCCTCGCCCAGCAAGTACTGCGTCCGCGTGCCGGTACGTTTTGCAATTTGCATATTTCTCTCTTTCGCACTCTCTCGCTTTCGCTCTCACGCTCTCTTCAAATTTGTATTTTTCAGCGCAACGCCGCCCGTCATCCGGCCGTCTTCAACAGCTTCGCCTCGCCGCGCCGCGCCACCCTTGCCGAGCAAGCCGGCCACGCTCGACTTGATGAGCTGTACCCGGAAGGTAAAAATTTTAGCGCTTTCCTAAATGCTTTCTGCTAGCTTGCCCTTGCAACAAAATTCAGGGCAATCTAGCAGAGATTCTTCTGGATATACAAAATTCGTTTTTTAGGCCTCCTCCTGCCCCGTGAGCCGGTCCACTCCCTGACCAGCATGAAGCTGGACATGAACGACTCGGCGTCGACGGTCACCTTTCACGAGAACCTCACCAGCACCGACAACACCAAAAAGTTCAACGACCGCCGCAGGCTGCTTTGGGTTGGTCGTCTGCTTCTCTCTCTATGTCTATCCCTCTCCCTCTCTCTCTCTCTCTCTCTCTCTCTCTCTCTCTTTCTCTCTCGCTCTCTCTCATGTTCATTTCCAGGCCGACGCCCTGGCGCACATGACCATGGGGCCGTTGATGGAGGAGACGCGCGCCTCGGAGCCGTCCCAGGAAGAGATGTGGTGGAACATCAGCCGGCGCGTCGTCGCCACCGAGACGGCCAACGAGTTCGACAAGTTCGCCGCCAAGGACGGGGAACCTGTCGTCCCGGTCATTCACATCACTGGCGACGTCATCGACAAGGTACACGCAGCTTTGAGCGATCTAGAGCAACATCATCTTCAGCAGCAGGAGCAGTCCGCGACGTCATCGGCAGGGCCAACGGATCGTACCCCCTCCTCGCCTTCCTTGGCCTCGTCGGCTTGCCCGACAGCCCGCCAGCTGTCGGCCGTGTCGATCGGTGACTGCCAGACCGCCAGGCAGATACCGGATGAACTGCTCGAACAGCTCGACTTTGTCAGCCGCGGCGTCATCATGGAGGTCAGCAGCCCCGGGCTTCTCAAGGAGTACATCTTTTTTTAGCCGACCTCCCCGGCCGCTACCACTTATCATGAGGCGAATGACAACGTCAGGATCACCCAGGAAGGCGACATCACCCTGGAGGGATCCGCCGAGCAGCTCGACGTCACCGCCAAATCGCAGAACGATATCAGCGAGGTCAGCGGGCTGACGAATTCACGGACTACAATTCTTTTCTAGGGTCCGACTGCCTACATCGCCGATGTGCTGGCCGGCTGCGCGGCCTTGTCGACGTCGTCGTTCAGCACCGGCTTGAGCGGCTACGACAACCACCCGGCTGACCTCTCGCGCACCGCCCTCTCCTACACCGACACCGAGGTCGAGCATTCCGGGGTAGGAAAATTGCAATTCTTTGCCTTGTCTGTCCCTTTAAAAAGTCATCAAAAACCCATTTCAACCTCATCTTCTAGATGCTGGAGCAGCTCGCGAAGACACCCGTTCCGATCGGCGGGGAGCACGACATCAGCAGCAAGGAATCTGAGGCCCGGCTCGACGTCACGCTCGCCGACGAAGGCAGCAAGGTCATCGGCCTCTAATTGCGATGACATACCCTCATTTTTAGATGGATCTGGATAGGAGCGCCCTGACTGGCCGTCTCTTCAGCAAGGCGTCTATCAACATCAGCCACTCCGACGTCAGCACCAGGGAATCTCAGGGGCAGCTCGACGTCACCGCCGCCGACCTTGGCAATAAGGTCAGGGGATTCTGCCGTCGAAAATGGCCGAGTTTCAGTCGATGTCCATGTCCGAGATCAACGTCACGGCCGAGGAGCTGTTCGGGCCGGTCACGCCCAGCGAGTTCGATGTGTTGCGCACTGGAGTAAGAAATTCTCTTGGTCTCTCCCTCTGTCACTCTCTCTCGCTGTCACTCTCTCTCTCTCTCTCTCTCTCTCTCTCTCTCGCTGCCACTCTCTATGGCTTTCCTATAAAAAACACACTTTTTAGCCGATCAGCAGCACCCCGAAGGGCGCCGAGTCGGAAGAGGAGCAACAGGAGGAAGAGCAGCAGCAGGAGGAAGAGCAGCAACATCAGCAGCATGAGCTCGATTTCGAGGAGGCCGACATCGGCACGTTCGGCTCGCTGGTCCAGCCCGTAGATATTTTCCTTCAATGTCCCTTTAAAATGGACTCTAGATTGACTCCCTCGTGCTGATCAAACAGCGCCGAATGTCGAAGAACGACATGCTCGAGCCGCTCGTCGAAGAGGGCACCCTGACCAAGTCTGTGGTGTCCTTCTCGGAGTCGTCGGAGAAGCCGGTGCCGCAGATGCAGCGGGAGGAGGACGACGACGTCGTCAGCAAGTCATACGACAGCGAGGAGGAAGAGGAAGAGGAGAATGAAGAGGATGACAGCATTCATGGTGGGTTTCGCAAGGAATCTTTGCTAGTTTGCTCGCTCGCTCTCTCTCTATCTTGCTCTCTCTCTCTCTCTCTAACCTGTGAAAATTCAGGCTCCGACTACGACACGGCTTCGGAAGATCCGGAAGGCATTCTTCACGCCCCCTTGTCCTCTACCCCAAAATCCACCGGCCAGGAGAAGCACCCCGAGTTCGAGACGTTCGACACCAGCGAGCTGCAGAAGAACAACAACAACAACACGACGCTGTTCAACGACGCATTCATCCAGCCGAAAGTTGATGCCAAGGAGGAGCCTCAGAAGCAGAACAACAACGACACCGACGAGTCGCTGCTGAACAAGGCCTTCATCCAGCCGAACGCCGACGTCAAGGAGCAGCTGCAGCAGAAGCTGCCCGCCCTCGACGTGAGCGCCATCCAGCACAACAACAACAACAAGACGTTCACCGGGAACACGGCCAGCAACGAGTCGCTGCTCAACGTCGCCTTCATGCAGGAGGACTCCGAGGAGGAGGCCAACATTGACACCGGCAAGATGGGTGGGTAGTTGAACGTGACTTCTGGGCTTGTCGGCGCTTTAAATGTCGGTTCTCTGTCTGTCTCAGCTGAGCTGCTTGAACTTCCCCTGTCTCTTTTAGGCCAGTTCCGCGCTGTGGCCGACGTAGTTTGCACGCCGCCCCGGGACTCCGACACCGAGCTCCCGCTCTACACCGAGCCGCCGCTCTCCCCCAGCTGGTTCCGCGACGCCATCCTCCACCGCGGTGACGTCACCAACTGTACGTATCGAACTTGATGGCCGCTAAAACTTAGTTTGCAATTTCCCTGTACTTGTTGAAGTTGATGTTTTTCAGCTGGCGCCGACGAGCAGGAGTCGCTGACGACCCTGTTCCAGGGGATCAAGCTGAACACGTCGGGCACGACGCCCGCCCCGCCCCCGACTCCGACGCGGGTTCGTGTCCCCGATTGGGAACGGCTGAAGGACTCGCCGCTGCTCAGCCGCGTCCGCGCCCGCTCCTCCTTCAACTTCCCGCCGCCCCAGCTCGAGCCGTCGCGCGACTCCATGGAGTGGTACGGACTTTTCGGGTTCTTGTGTATTATCGGGGGGACAATATCTTTTGGACAATTTTTTCCAGGGACGCCGCTTCGCTGCCCAGTGACGTGCCGGTGACGAAGGTCGACGTGGTCAGTCCTGCCGTCAGCCCAGCCGTCGCTGAGCTGGCCGCCGACATCGACTTCGAGAAGGTCAACACGCCGAATGTGACGCTGCGCCACCGTCGCCACTCCGACTGCTAGCCGGTCGACGACCAGAAGACGTCCAAACGATTAAGAACCCCCCACCACATCGGCTCGTTAAAAACCCGAACAAATCCCGCGGCTCGTTTTGTTTTATGAAAATCAAACCTATTTGGTGTGTAATAAATGGTTTTGTACATTTGAGTGTTATCGGCTACATGGATACGGTATTACAAAGACTACAAGATACAATGAAGACCACAAACTACAAAGGTATAATGGTGCTTCCGAGCTAGTTTTGGGGATATCATCGACAGCACAATCTTGGTTTTGCATAGATTTCTTCTACTCCCGTAAAGTGTTGGTAAGCTAGCGCTGCAGAGCTTCTTTGGAAGGAATAAGACGCAGAAAAATTAAAAAAAACCAGGGTTGAAAAGCCGCTTCGCGACTTTTCAACCCTGGCCCCGTCTAACCTCATTTTATCCTTCACTTTGCATTATTGTACTGAATTCAGATGACAAAAAATGAAAAACAACCGCTTCTACCTCTTTATATAGTCGAAGCCCCACTTCCGGTCTATGCTAATTATTTCCTAACACAGGAGCTTTCACAAAAACTTAAATTTAATGTCGAAAATGGCTGATTTTGTAAAATTTGATATGTGTGCAGTCATCTCAAGGCCATTACGCACCGAATGACGTATCATACATACCCGTAATTTCCTCCCCCATCGAGATATCCTCCGGACAGACAGACGGAAATGGATGCAAAGTGGCACACACACACACACACAGACACTATTTTTTTATATATAGTAGGATCGCTATTTCAAACTTTTTTTGAGAAAATGGCCGTGGAAGCCAATGAATGTGAAATTTTCAGGCTCGATGAATAGCGGGAGCTTATTTACCTTGCTTTTTGGCCTTTTCTTGAGCTGGCTAGCTTGCAGTCTTTTTTGTGGAATTTACCAAGCAAAATCGAGTTTTTTTTGGATACGATTAAACGGTTGCGGTCCATTTAAAGGGCCCGGAACAGCAAAGGCTTTCGGCTGGTAGTGTGGCTGGAGTAGTGTTCCTTGGAAGCTTACTATTTTCCTTTTTTTGTTGTTGTTTTATTGGTCTTTTTTGGTGCCACGCTCTGCGTTTCCAAAAAATTGTGTTTCCCAACGCTGGTCAAATAGCTTTAGCTCTAACTTTTTAACAAGCGGCAAGAGTTCGGATCTGTTGCGGGGTGCGTGAGGAGGAGTAGCTTTTTGCCCTTATTTTGATGTTACCGGATTTGGGCGCTTCTATGGGCCCCATGATGCCCTCTATTCGGCTTCTCTTTATGCGCCCCTATTGCTCCTTTCTAGACTTGTTGACGACTCCCCGACATGGTGCTCCTTCCGCGCGTAAACACGGCGAAACAATATTGGGGTACTGAAGAGGAGGCTACTTTTGCGCAAATGGACTTGTGGTTGCACTTTGGCCGGGGTTGGATGCACTTTTGCGAGGGTTGCTTGCACTCTAACCCCCGGAAAAGCCAGAGGCACTTTTTTAGTCGCTTTTCAAAGGGGTGTTTTTAGAATGCTAAAATTGGCCGCGATGCTCTTTCCAAATCGCTACATAAAAGTCGCTTTAAAGTAGTTAGCCAAACAAATCTGTGTTAGCCAACCGATTACACTAGGAAATTAGGCTTAGGAAAACAACCGCCCATGGGTTCGGTCCAGATGGTTCAAGGGAAAGGGCGTACTGTACGTGTTTTTCGCGCGTTGCGTGCGGGTGCGCGGAACAGCAACCGGTTTTTAGCTGCGCAGGCCTGCTTTCGTAGTCGCGCGACGTGTCTATCGCGGGGGTTGCGGTCTTCCGTCATTTCCAAAGCTACCGGACGTTTTATTAGGAGCCGGGCCGCTGTGGGAACTCTATTAGTGCGTGAAAGAGGCACCAATAAGACAATTTCCTGCTTTGCAAAACATTTCGCGATCAAACTTTTATGGTGCATTACTTGAGTGTAAGTCAATCTGCGAATTATAGCGTAATCAATCGGAAACGGAAAGTAGCGTTTCTGAACCCATTTAGGCGTGGAAATTCAACTTGACTCTTTCCCAGAGCGGAAAAGGTGTCCTTGCTGCCTCTCGAATTCCTTTAAAATAGCTTTTATATAACGTAAAGTAGCCTATAAGATTGTGTTTATAGAGGGATTCTTAATTTGGCAGCGTAACCGGTCTAAATGGCGGAGTTTTCTCTGTCTAATACGCTCAAACCAGAAAAAGCAACGAAAAACAGCCTAACTTGGCTGGAACGCTCGAACGACCTTCGCGGCCCCTTTAGGTATCCAAGAAAATTACAATTAGCAGTCTTAGAGTGATTCTGGGTTCCGAAGCAGAGAATTTCACCAGGCTACCTGATAAAAATCTTCAAGTTCTGACTTCCAGAGGCTTCTAAAGTGAATTCTAGACGCTTAGACCATATCCAAACATCTGGCTTTTCCTGTTGACGTCTCTTTGGAAGGCAGACTGTTTTTTTACAAGAAAAACGATGATGCCCTCATGTTGCTTGTGGGCGCAATTTGGTATAGACCGTACACAGGATATCGTCGTCAACGGCACGGAGATGGGGGCATCCGGGGCGGCGAAAACATATTTTTGCCATTAGCATAGGGCCCGTGTCCTTATCCTCTCTCTGTCGGTCTGTGTCTGTCCCTCTCCTTCTTCTCGTCCTCTCTTTGCCTCCTCGCGCTCTTCTAGACTTGTCAACAACCTCCCCCTGTGGCATAAATAGAGGGACTGGATGGGGAAAAGCCGCACTTCTCCCAGCTCTTCCTGAGGTTTTCTGGCTTTAGTTGCCTTACTTACCTAGCTTAGCTTACTCCAAACTTTTTTTACTTTTAAGCGACGCTTTGTTTTGTTCCAAGCCGTTTTCTCCATATTTCATATTTTTGGTAGGTTTTTGGCAAGCAACAATATCGTCGAGAATCGTGATCTGCTAAAATTTTGTTTAGCACGCTATTTTGCCAAAAATCCTACTATATATAAAAAAATAGTGTCTGTGTGTGTGTGTCTGTGTGTGCCACTTTGCATCCACTTCCGGATGGCTGTCCGGAGGATATCTCGATAGGGGATGAATTTTAAGGTATGTATGATACGTCATTAGATGCGTAATGGCCTGGAGATGACTGCACGCATATCAGATTTAACAAAATCACCTATTTTCAACATTAAATTTAAGTTTTTGTAAAAACATCTTTGTTAGGAACAATTAGCGTAGACCGGAAGTGGGGATTCGACTATATAAAGGGTTTAAAAGGTAGTTTTTCATTTTTTGTCATCTGAATTCAGGAAAATTATGCAAAGTGAAGGATAAAACGGGGTCAGACGGGGCCAGGGTTGAAAAGCCGCGAAGCGGCTTTTCAACCCTGGTGAGTGTTAAATTATATAAATCATATCACAAACCCAGTAATTAGATTTAAGGGGGATTTAGAAGTTTGAGTATGCGTTTTCTGCTCTTCATTTGAAACATTCGGCGCGGTCAGCGGTTGCTAAATTCTGGGTTTTGAATATAACATGAATTCTCTCTCGGATTTTCGCTCTACCGTTCTCCCTCTCTCTCTCGCTCTCTCTCTCTGTCAGTTTCCTCTGACTCTCTCTGTCTCTAGGCTCAACTTACTATAGCTTTCTGGATATATCTCGCCCTATCCTTTTCGTCCAACGTTTCTCTAGCTTTTTCTCGTGCTCTCTCTCTCACGGCCCCTCGTTCTCTCTCTCTCTCTCTCCCTCTCTCCCTCTCTCTCCCCTCTCTCTCGCTCTCGCCCTCTCTATTTTGCTATGTCTGAATTTCCAGCTATAACAACCCAACCAACCAACGCTAATCATGCCCGGAATCGTGCACAAGGTGAAGGACGTCGTCCATGACTGCAAGGATACGGTAAGTTACAAAAAAAAGCCGGGAATAGAGAGGGCCAGAAATAGAGATTGCGTATATTTATACAGACTTTTGCAGATCAAGGAGAAAATCGACGACGTCTTCGGCCACGACCACCCCGAGAAGCTGCACAACCTGAGCCCCTGGGAGGCCGCCCACGAGAGGGCCAAGGAATCGGTACGTCAATTTATGAGATTTTACAGGGACTAGGAATCAGTGAAAAGGTTACTGTAGAAGATATGGCTCTAACAATATTTTGGCTCCTTAAATAAATTTTTACTTTTTTTGCTGGTTCGGGCCATTTAGATTTTTTTAATAGAGGGTAAACGCTTAGTTCTATTTGCGTTTTCTGAGCGTAGAAAAACGTAGCAATCATTACTGTATTACCGTAATCTCCAAATTTCCAGGTGCGTGCCCCGTCGTACTTCCCGGCCAACGACGAACCCACGATGAGCCAGAATGTGACCCGAATGGACAAGTATTGAGCACGCCACGATCAATTTTCGGTAATTGCGGATTTTTCCAATAATGTAATCATCATGTGCCACATAAATTGCTTTTTTTTGAAAAAGCTTGCCCACCCAACATCTAAAAAAACATAAAAGGAAAAGATTAAACACGGGCCGGAATTTCTAAAACACCATGTTATGCCAATATCCGGTCAACAATCTGGACCCGCTGTCTCTGATGAGTAGAATAAAAACGAAAATTATGAAACTGAACAACAAGCCCATCTATCTCGCTGGTTGGAAGCGTGAATCGTGTTAAATACATTTATACAGCCCGAATACGACGGGATATTTACATGAAAGCAGGTCGATAGTGCCGTAGGGTTTTGGAGTATTTTCGTAGCATTATCTGGACACGCTTTCGGAAATCTTCGGATAGTAAGCAGAAGAGGAAGAAGTTCAGCACCTGGAAACGAGGACGTCTATGGCGTTCTCTCTCTCTCTCACTCTCTCGCCCTCTCTCTCACACTCTCCCACCCCGCTCTCTCTCTCTCTCTCATCTTGCTCGCTCTCGCCCTCGCTCTCCCTCACTTTCCCTCTCTCACTCTCTCTCTCTCTCGCTCTCTCTCGCTCTCTCGCACCTTGCTCTCTCTCTCTCACTCTCTTCCTCTCTCTCTCTCTGCCTTCTACCATACCTTGCCCAGCAAATGCAACGAGTTGATGATGCCGCAGAACATGTAGATGTAATTCGGGGACGGGACCATCCAATTAATCCATATCGGAGCATCTTGGCCAAGTAAATCCCATATGAACGGAAAGGCGGACGGCGACTAAATTGGTTCAAAAATAAATTTAATACTCTCTCTCACTCTCTCTCTCTCTCTCTCACTCTCTCTCTCTCGCTCTCTCTCCTTTTCTCCTTCTTCTTCTCTCAAAAAGGACAAATTACTCACATCCGTAAAAATGTGGCAAGCAATGATTGCCACAATTGTCCGTGTAACTTTTCGTTCGTATCGCTGCCGACTGCCCAGCACGCAATTTTCTCTGAAAACCGAATCTGAATTTTCAGATTGAAACTGTTGTGGAAATTAATGCCGCTCAAATCAAAAAAAGCGAGATAGATACATAGCTTTACCTAATCGGCTGCTCGCTGTCAATGGAAGTGGAGGCCGAGAAGCTTCGGGTGGCCACGGTTTTCCTGAAAAAGTCTTTTTATTGGCTTTTTGCAACAATGAACTATAAATTGTTAGACAAAGTTAGAGAGAGAGAGAGCGAGAGAGAGAGAGAGAGAGAGAGAGCGAGGGAAAGAGAGCGAGATAGAGACTGCGAGTGACAGGGTGGGGGAGTGAGCGCGAGAAAGAGAGCGCGAGAGGAGAGATAGGGAGAGAAATGTCATAAACCTACGGTCTTTTCCGAAGCACGCAGAAAATTGCTAGGTTGAAGATCGGAACTAGTATCAGCGGCACGCCAACAGCAATCAGAATGGCCAAAATTTTGGCCCAGTCGATGATATGGTGGTTGCTGATGCCGAGAAGTTCAACTTTGGGGGTACGGTCGAGACGGGCGTACGGGAAAACGCGGAAGCACCATTTTGCTAGCTAAAAAGCATGACGTTTAAATGGGCTGGTAAGTCGTAACTTGAATTCTAGAAGATATTGATTTTATTTGGAAGTTGCCGGAGCCGCGTCAAAGCGTGAAGTTTTGAGCGCGTTGCGTTTCGCGGAGGCACGAAATCCTAGTCATTTTAGGCTAGGACGGGCTCAGCCGGGCAGAAAAGACAAAATACTTTACCCCGGCATCCGGCCTTCGCCCGTTGGTAGCCGAAAAATCGTAATCATGCTCGAAGAAGTGGAAGAAGGAGACGAAAACAGCGCCTAAAAAGCTTTACACATATAACGATTTTTCCCTGGAGAGTATGTGGCGCATATTTAATTTTTCAAAACAAAAAAATGCAAAATACGACAAGAGGACAGTACCTATCAAAATGTAGCAAATGGTCTTGCAGGCTTTTGTGTTGCTGGACTGTAGCCGAGAGTGAAATGGTGATCGTATTACGATGAATCTGAAAAATCTCTTTCTTGCTCGCTCTTTCTCTCTCTCCCTCTCTCCCTCTCTCTCGATCTCTCGCTCTCTCGCTCTACCTCTCTCGCTCTCCCTCGCTATCCTTCCCCAATGACCTTTGCTCGCCTACCTCTCAACAGAAATCGCCAGTACGAGCCAAGTCGCTGCGGCCGTAAAGATATTTGTAAAGCTGTGGAAGAGGACGTGCGTCGTGTAGTAAAATTTTCTAAAAATCCAGACTTATCAAAGTCATAAAGTGAGCAAAAAAGGTGAATTAAACCTATTAACTATAAATTCTAGTATTCTAGCTTACCTGAAGTAAGGATGTACATACATTGCCGGTAGAACCGATAGAAAATACGGAATGTTGCATAATAAAAGTGATATGTCCATCGCTGCCATTGCCGTCAGTAGGAGTGTCATGTCCTAAGGACGTTTCGCTACCATAGGCATGTTTCAAAGACCCCAAGGAAAATAAATAAAAAGAGAAGTAACAATACAACAAAAATGAAGAACAAACCTGCGACGGTAACCCAACAGATACCAGAAGCGCCAAATTCAGAGAGTTGCCAAAGATACCAAGGACGATTTGAAAGGGTAGTACATAGCGGAGGAGCCAGATCTCGATACTGCCACGGGTAAAGCGAAGGAAATGGTCGCAGCCTTGGTACTGTAAGGGAAACATTTTTAGTGATTTCCCTCGCTCTGTCTCTCTCTCCCTCGCTCTCGCTCTCTCTCTCATCTCTCTCTCACCGTCTCTTGCTATATCTGTCTTTCTAGCGCTCATTCACTCTCTCTCCCTCGCTCTCGCTCTCGTTCTGACTATGTCTATCTCAATGTCTCGCTCTCTCTCTTTCGCTCTGACTCTCGCTCTCCCTCTCTCTCTCTCGCTCCCTCTCTCTTTTCTGTAAGTAACTCACAAAATCCTCAATACTGTTGACAGATACATTCAGTTGCGTGAGTGTGTCCACATATGTGATAGTCCCATTCTCCTGGAGGATCGTGGCGATCAGCGCATTCTGCGCGTCCATCCCGGCGAGGGGGACACCTGGAATTAGGGAATCGAAAGAGAATCATCTGACGGTTATCATCAGAGGGCCGATTCGCAGAAAAAAAATTTGACGAGCCGCGACACGGGACGCGTCTTGGCCCTTACATTGCGTGAGCGCTGCGCACGCGTCGCAATCCGCGCGCGTATCGCGTCCAAGCGCTGAATCGTTGCTAAAGTCTGAACGCTCCTAGATAAGAAATATCAGATTTTGCCCCAAACAAGGTACCAATCTTTAAATTACATTATCTGCAAATATTTTCCGGGTTTGAAAAAATCTACAATCCCATTTTTTTGCAAAATTCTCGGGTCGCCTGCATTCTGGTATGTCTGAATGTTCTTTCAAACAGTATGTTGAAAGGTAGTAAATCTGCAAAATATCTGTTTTTTTTTGCAAAAATCGAAAAACCCCGTTTTTTTAACAATTCTTCTAATTCTATTCCCAGCAACGCTAAGGGTAATTTTAGCATAATCTGCCGTTTCCGGGTCCGGGGCGTCCGGAAAGAGAAAAGTCTGCTGACCGAGAGCACATTCATTAGAGAGGGGGAACCCCACCGCGTGGTCACATCTTGGACCCTGGCCATGACCCTCCACACCAAAAAACAGGAAACGCGTGCTAAATTAAAGTGCAGATCAGGGCACGAAGATTCGAATGAAAGGCGTTTTTTGGCCGGAATTCCCGGCAGCAGACGGAACGTTTTTTCCGGGGGATCTTGAGGGCAATGCAGAAGCGAAACAAGTGAAAAATAGGGGCAAAAGCAAAAAAATCTATTTCTCGGATTTTTTTTGCGGTTTTTTCTTTTTTTCTTTTTTGAGTTAACTGTTGTTATGAAATTCGTTTAATCTAAAATACCAAAATAAATGCAAAAATCGAATAATTGGATACACTAAATCTCTGAATATTCGTGGACCTGGAAAAACTCAAAAGACGCTTATTATAGCTTTTTGATAATCTATTTAACTTTTTTAATGAAATTTACGCTTTATTTATTTGTCTGGCCATTTTTGCTATTTTTAGTGTAACAAAATACCATAATAATTTTTGAAATTAATTAATTGAAATTGAAGAAATTAATTTTATTAAATTTACGAATTTATAAGTTGAAAACACAGCTCATTAATGACAAATTTGGCCTTCCCTGCTGACCCGACAAAAACGGAACAAAGTCGAAAAATTGAGCCAATTTCCAAGAATCCCTCGGTGGCCGTCGTGGGAAAAGCATTGCGGCAAAAAATGGCTGAAGGCCAAGTTGGTCATTTTTTGGGTATTCCTGGGCTTCTCTCGCTCTCTCGCTTTCGCATTCTCTCTCTCCCTCTCTCTCGCGCTCTACCTCGCTCGGGGTCTCTCTCTCTCTCTTCCATTCTCTCTCTCTCTCTCTCCCTTTCTTCCTTTTTGCCGCTCTCTAATCAAGCGAATTGATCGAAGAATACAAAAAAATTTAGAAAATTGCTATTTAGGATTTTTTGGGGCATTAAAGAGATCGGAAAGGCAAGATCCCTAACTAAATTTTAGCGAGACAAACTACCGCGGCGCGATTTAGCGTTCTAAGCGGGAAAGCTTACGATTTCTGCCTTCCAAGTTCCTTTAAGTGGCTGGAACCGCTGATTTCCTGCTATAAATACCATTCTCCGAGGCGAGAAACGCATGACTGAGCATAAAAAAACAGTAAAACAGTAAAATGTCGAAAACAAAGCTTATCATTTGGAGTCACCCGTCCCCAGGGATTCAAAATTCCAAATGTTTCGCCGGATTCAAAATCCCAAATTTGTGGCCATTTTTGGGTCCTGATCGACTACAGCGCCCCTAACTGTTTATAGCAAAAATCGGAGGGCTCGATCTGCCATCATTCCGGGGGGAACAGGACGTAAACTACGGACTTTTTTTGGGTGTTTGTCTGGATCAGATGTCGCCGGCTGATAGTTTTGTTTAATTTCCCGCGGAACGTCTACAAGCCCCCGGGAAATGCAAAGAACGTGCCGGCACGGGGTGAAAATCGTAAAAATAACAGATTTGGCAGCAAATTTTTTGAAACTAAGAAACTGGAGAGGAGAATTAGCAGTGGGTTCTGGGAAAGCTTGACTTTACGATCCTGAAAATAGTCCCAGAGACGAGTGGCGCCTTCGATGCGTCTTACTTGGCGAGAGAGAGAGAGAGCGAAAGAGAGAGAAAGAGAGAGGGAAGAAAAGACAGACGGAGGCGCGAGAGAGTGAGCGAACGCGAGAGAGAGAGAACGACAGAGACAGATAGAGAGAACGAGAGAGAAAGCGAGAGAGAGAGCAAAAGCGAAAGCGAGAGAGAGCGAATGAGAGAAACAGAGAGAGAACGAGAGAGAGTGGGTGCGAGAAACGAGAGAGAGCGAGAGAGAGAGCGAGTGCGAGAGAACGAGAGAGAGAGAGCGAGCGAGAGAGAGCGAGAGAGCGGGAGAGAGAGCGAAAGAGTGGGAGAAAGTGAAAGCGTGCCAACCGCAGCGCGACCGCTACGCGTCCACTGCCTCCTCTTGACACTGACAACATTAAAGGGCTGGTGCCCTGGTCCGAAAATTCACCCTTTTGACTGATCTGGCCAATCTTTGCTGTGCTTTTACTTTAAAAACAGCTCGATGTGCATAAAGTAAGCCAGATTTTGATTAGCTGAGATCGGCTCAATTTTAAAATTAATCACTTTTGATTTTGGCCAGGAAATTATTTTTTTCAGATTTCTATAAGCAACTCTATAAAGAATTCTCGTACAGTCTTGGAAATCTCAAAAACCCCTTCCGAAAACCTAAATCGACCAACTAAAACCTAAGCCACGCGCAAGTCTCTTGTGCCCAGCTGCTGACTATTTCATGGAAGCGTTCGTTGGCCCCCTTCCGGGGAACAACTTGGCTTCCTATTTCATGGGAAAACTAAGAGAGGGATGTTGCGTTGTTGGGTATCCATTACGGCATGAATTTATTCATTTACAAAATAGGAAAAGTAGTCACACGTGGATAGCCATTTGATTTAATATTTCGACATCCGCTCGAAGGTCTGCCTCAGGCGATCACCATCAGATGGGGTGAAGCCGGGAGCGCGAATCTGGAAATGGAGATTTGATGCGTTATAATTTGCAGAGCGATGGTTAGGCAAGATAGAGAGAGAGAGAGAGTGAGAGAGTGAGAGAAAGCGAGAGAGAGTGGAGAGACAGACAGAGCTAGAAAGTGACAGAGACGGAGAGAGAGAGAGCGAGATAGAGATATTTTACCTCATCACTGGCCCTCTCCCTGGCTTCTTCCCAGCGCTTGCGGACCTCGTAGCGATCCGCGCCCTCGTGGTCATTTCCAACGGTGATACCATCGAAGCTGTGCTTGATCTGAAATCGAAAAATTGCTTTATTAGCTGGTCGAATTTAGTGAGTTTTTGGTATCGTTTAAGTTGTTGTTTAAGGGGCAGCCGTCTACCGCCGTTGTTATGCAATGCTCAGGACGCAAAATGAAATTTTTTTTTGCGAACTGACCGCTTCAGAAGCCCCGCTAATCGCGTCCTTGACCTGCTCCATGACGCCGGGCATTTTCGCGTAGTTTTTGATAGACGGTGGTGGTAATTTTAGCTGAAAAAAACGGGAAAATGAGATAAAAAACGCAACGCTAGTTATGAAAAAAAATCTCTACAAATGGGAAATTTTTAAGTTAAAGAGAAAATACTTAAATTTCACAATGTCCAAGCCATTATAAAAATTCTTGAATGTGTTTTAGGAAACTTTACTTTAGCTAAGAAAAAATGTTCTAGGTTTGGGGTATTGAAGGTTTTTAAGTTATTTTACTGTATGAAAAAGAAGCGGTAAAATAACGAAAAAAAAGCCAGGTCTATCTAGGAGCTTCTAGGAAATGCCAATCAGAAAAAAAACAGCCAGCTCCTTCATACCCCGATCAAGCCCGATTGACATTTATACGCGGTGGATGATGTTTTTCAGCGACGACAAGGACACGAGACCTCTCTATGCTAATCGCGTCAATATTTTCCACTGGCGCCTCGAGCTGTGTACGATTTACACCAAATCGGCGGTTTTTCGTAAGCATCTACCGATCTTTGAGACTTAAAGAGATTCTGGAGGCTGGACAAACTAATATTTTGTGGAGACTTTGATTTAGTCGTCGATGCATAATCATGAATTTAATTAGTTGAAAATCCAATTCTGCGCTGGACGATTGTGACTGATGTTTCATTTGTTTGCGTCATTTCGCTCGCTGTATAGGATATTTAAGGTATTGGAGCACCAAGATACGCGCAAAAAACGGCTTTATTTACGCTGAACTCGAAAATTATTCAGATACTTTAAAAAACATCCGGAAACATCAATCGAACAGAATTTTAGGTTTTCTAATTTCACAACGTCTTCCGCTAGTCTGCCCCGTTTTGTCGAATTTATCGCCTGGAATGTATCAGAATTGAAAATGGTTCTTGACTCGCTTTTCAAATTTTGCTAAAACTATTTGGAATACAAAGAACTCAATGTGAGCTTCGACTCATGTAATTTCTCACCGAAGTCCAGCCTACGAGCCCAGCGTCGATTCCTGGCAACTAGTCAGATACCGCCGCAACCCGACCGTGCCGCATGCTCTTTTGTCCCGATTTCGGCGTGAAAAGTTCATGAATTTCATAAATTCCGACGTCTTTTTTAGTATCCGCTGGTGGAGTTAGCCATTTTAGCTTTTTCCATTCTGAAAATTGACCGGGGAATGACCAAGGTCGAGGAATTGGGGGCTTTACAGGCAACACATTACAGTATATAGCTCACATGAGCCCAAAAAGATGTCTTCTTTCCAGACAGATTTTGTTTTTACTGCAAGATTTAGCTTTTTTTTGCCACGAAGTAAATCGATATCCCTTTCGTTATTTGGCCAATAGGTTCGAACCCAAACGCGCAAATTTTTACATCTTAGCCCCTTTAAAAACTTTTTGAATAACCCCCAATTTTCAGTATTCCAGATTCTGATTTCCGATCAGCAAACCCCATGCCACTCACATTTTGCAACCCCAAAAAAGTGGTACCTTTATGCTTTTCCATGTTTGGTATCGCTGACTCGAGCTTTGACAGCTCCGAAAACTCGCAGCACACCACGAGACCCCCGCGAAGCACATGACTTTCAGATTTTTGCTGAACGGTGCAAAACACATTGGAATTTCCGGAAAAAAACGCTGTGTTTGCCGACTTGCCGGAAAAGGGAGTGGCGATTAAAAAATGGGTGAAGCACGCGCGTTATGCCGGTAATAAAACCGGGGTGCCGAAAAACCTGTGATAACGCAAGGGGGAGATGAAAACCCGACTCGAAAAAGGCGGAGGTGTTGACGAATAATTTGAGTTCAAAGGTGCAGAAGTTGATTTTTGCATAATTGTTAAATTTTAGATGCAGTTTGTATAAAATATAAATTAAATATCAGAAGAAAATTGAAGTGAAATTTGGGAGGATTTTAAAGGGCCTGGTAACCATATTTTTTGGTTGTTTTAGGAATTTGAGCGTTAGCAGAGATTTGATTCGAGGAATTGAATCCGCCGACGTTTGAAAAGTCACATTCAAATCCTACTATCCTACTATATTCCTACTATATATAAAAAAATAGTGTCTGTGTGTGTGCATTTGCATGCAACTTCCGTGAGGTTGTCTCCCACCTACAGCCTCAGGGGAAGGTTTTTAGGGTACGTATGATACGTCATTAGGTGCGTAATGGTGCCGAGATGAGTGCACACATATCAACGCTTTGAAAAATTACTGTTTTCGCAATTCAAATTGGGTTTTTGTAAAGATATCGGAAAATCTCTTTGTTAGGAGCCAATTTGCATGCACCGGTAGTGGGGAAAGCCTATATAAGGGGGTAGGGGAGTCCTTTTTATTTTTTTGCAATCAAGGTTCGGGAAGAAATATGTGTGCGTTATACGGGGCCAGGGTTGAAAAGCCGCGAAGCGGTTTTTCAACCCTGGTAGTTTTCTAATTGGTGCTTTTCAGTGAAATTTTTGAGGGCAAGCTAGCAGGGATTCTTTGAGAATCAGAGTAATCGTTTTTGGCGAACGGAAGATCCAAAAATACCAAGGGTCCTATTTTTGAGGGTTTTTGAGAGCAGCGATCCTTTGAGAACCGGGCAAAGGGTCTTTTTATAATAAAGAAAAATAGTATTGCAAAAAGCATGTATATGGATAAATCTGACAATTTCTGGCGCACCTATTTTTGTTCTGTGATTTTTTTCATTTGCAAACACTTTTATTTTTCCAAGCTTCATCAATTTTTCCCATGTCTCGATTCTCTCGAAAGCATTTTTACAACTCCCGGAAAACCAAGAACTACCCTGCGGAGCCGGAGCCTGGCACCCACAGGGTTTATCATATCAAGTTGCAGTGATTCCAGCCTATTTGATGACTGGCGTGCCGGGTACCGTATTTTACGTTGTGTGATGATCAGATCGGCTGAATTCAGATTCGCCTAAATTTTAATGAGGTCATAGCGCCCATTTCGAGAGCGCGTTTATGTTGTTTTCGAGAATCCGGAACCGTTGCTGAACTTACAAGGGAACCACAAGTTGGCACGGTGGAATTTCGAAAAACGCTCGCGGCTACCCCTAGGTTTTCGACGACGGCGATTCCAACGCGCTAGTCAGAATTAGCTAAATCGACCTGTGGACAGAGAATACAGCACTTCCGGAAAATGGTCAATTTACATTCGGGGCATTTAGCATTCACCTCAGGGTTTATGAGGGCTTCCCATCTCAGAAGAATCACCAGTTGAATGGCCGGGTGGTAAGCGGCTAGCTTATTAGGATACTGACCAGGGTTCGAATCCTAATTCGAATAAGCTAGCCGCTTACCACCCGGCCATTCAACTGGTGATTCTTCTGAGATGGGAAGCCCTCATAAACCCTGAGGTGAATGCTAAATGCCCCGAATGTAAATTGACCATTTTCCGGAAGTGCTGTATCTCTGTCCACAGGTCGATTTAGCTAATTCTGACTAGCGCGTTGGAATCGCCGTCGTCGAAAACCTAGGGGTAGCCGCGAGCGTTTTTCGAAATTCCACCGTGCCAACTTGTGGTTCCCTTGTTAGAAAGGTGTGAACTTTTGACTTCGGGATCTTCAATGATTTCTGGTAGTCCACTTGGGATGCAATGGTTTCTGCTAGCTCACCTGACCCCTGGCTTTTTATTTTTATTTTGTTATTTTGGCTTTTTATTCGGTTTGCTCACATGTAGAGGTTGTCAGGTCACAGACTCCAAATCGGCTCAAAATTGGTGGAAAAACCAAATAAAATACGGGGAACACGATGCGATAAAAATTATCTGCCAATGGGCACTTTTGTTTAATAAACTTTTGATTTTAAGATTTTGTATGGAAAACTACCTAAAAACGCGCCTGGGTCGCCAAAACCGTTTCGCGCAAGGGAGAACTCTTGAAGCGTTCCTAAGCTCCCCAACCCGTCGGATCGGTAGTGTAGGGGTAGGGTGCACGGGTGGCAGGCTATGGGTCGAAGGTTCGGATCCCGTCGTTATTTTCAATTTTTGCTTTTTGCTGTTTTCGCTTCTATTTTGCACGGAGAGGGTCTCGAAAGTTTTTCTGAAAGTTTTTCGGTCCTATTAATCCCTAGGAGTCGCCTGGACAGAAAAATAAAATTTCAAAAATTTTGGAAGTTTTTTAAAAAGGTCGACCTACCTATTCCGGCTCGATGAACACCAACCCAATAGTTAATAAATATTATTTGAACCAACCTCGTAAATAAAATTATTCCGGCAATCTGAAATATCTCGGTGCTCCGATTTAAAGCGCCTAGGAGCCAGAAACACCTATTGTAAACAGCTGCCAACCTCCCAGGACCCGGGGCTATAGGATAGGTCGTCTAACTTTCCGTGAAAAAAAATTTTTGCCGAACAATTTTTATTCAGGTGTAGAAAGGTGTCTAGTGTCGTGGTTGCTATGAAAATTTCATCAAAACATTTTTTCCAAGCCGTAAGGCCCGATAAAGCAGCTAAAAGTGCATTTCAGGTGCACTTTTTTCCATTAAAATTAAAAGTTTATTAAACAAAAGCGCCCATTGGCAGATAATTTTTATTGCATCGTGTTCCCCGTATTTTATTTGATTTTTCCACAAATTTTGAGCCGATTTGGAGTCTGTGACCTCACAACCTCTACATGTCAGTAAGCGCCTAATTCCTCAATGGTCACTGCTCGCCCATCGAACAGGTAAAAAGGAAAATAATGTACAATACAGCCCAAAATCCAGTTGAACTACGAGTACACAACAAATCTAAGCGACGTCCGGATCGTACAGAAACGTACCAAACATACCGCACATACGCATCAATTCCGTTAGAAAAATACTTAAGTAGTACACTAGCAAAAGTCCTTTCAAAACCGCGTATGTCATGGCGAGCTAGCAGAGACCCTTTGGAACCTCAGAAAACGTACTAGCTTTTAAGTGTAAAAGTTAACGTAAATATGTAAGGAGTTGTGCATCGTACTGCACCCTGAAAAATCGAAGTCTAAGACCCTCCTAATTCTCACGTAAACCCCTGTACAAAACACACGTACTTGTTTATCAGTGTTTTGCGATTTTCTGACCACGACAGCCCTAAAATTTTTCAAAAAATCACGGAGACCAAAGAAGTTCGGCGCCAGAACAGATACGGTACCCAGAAAAAAAAACGCAAAAAGATGCCAAGCTAGGGACGGGCCATAAAACTCGCGAGGCAAAAAGTGATAAGCGAAAAGCGGCGTTTTTCGAAAGAGGGCCAAGGTGATTTTGTGCAAAAACGGAATGGAGGGCAAGCGCTTTATGGGGGTCGTTGGTAGTTTGGCGCCATTTTTGGGAGGTACAAATTGGGGGGCTGGCTGAGCTCGGGGCTGAAGCTTGACCTCCTATTTTCTGCTCTAATCTTCTCAAGCAGCGACATGGTGCGTCGGGGCGGGCTGGGTTACTGTAATCCTTTTTCAAGCCTAAGCTTAAACTTAAGCTGAACCAAAGCTTAAACCTAAGCCCAAGCCGAGGTTCGACCTTAAGCCGAAGCCAAAAGTAGTCCCTAATTGTGGATTAGGCTAAGCTTAAGTACATGCCTAAGCCTAAACCTATACCAAGCCTAGGCCTAAGCCTCCACCAACTTAAGCCTAAGCATAAACCTAAGCATAAGCATAAGCCGAAGCCTAGCCCTAAGCCTACGCCAAACCTAAGCCTAAGCCTAACCAAACCTAGCCTAAGTCCCAGCTATTCGAAAGCCCATATCTACGCCTCACGAGGGTAGTAGACATGCTTCGAGAACTCTAGGTCGAGGGCGACTAGCAAAGATCTTTTAGGAAATTTTCGAGTCATCTGCGCAAGCTAGCAAAGCTCCTTTGCGGAGATTTTATGCTCCGGGCGCCCTAGAAGGAATTTTCGGCGGCAACACCGAACCGAGAACCTTGAGGAATTTCTGCCCCTAGTTAGTCGAGATTATTTGAGCAGAAATAGCAGGGTGAAGCTAGCGGAGGTTTTTGAGGAAGTGGAGTGCTTCTGGAAACAATAGTTGATTTTCAGCGTTCTCTCATCGTTCTTCTAGCCCTGGTGGCGTCGGTGGTCGCCTTCACCCAACTGCCTTCTACCTACTCGACGAAGCAGAGAAAGGACACCTGCAAGGTCAGTAGAGAGAGAGAGAGAGAGAGAGAGAGAGAGAGAGAGAGAATGAGAGTGACATCACTCTTTTTCAGGACTACTGCATGGGAAAGTTCATCGCCGACCAGACGAACTTCAACTTTCTGCTAAGCGGCTGGGAAATCTGCGTTTGCCCCGTCGCACAACAGAGCGGAAGGTACGAATTTTTACGGCTACCGTATTCGACCGTCTTTTTCAGCTGGTATATGTCGAACTGCTACACGAACTGCTACAACCGCTGCCTGAGCACCAACGGGTTGTGCTCCTGGAACCAGGCGTTGAACACCGACTACAAGGGGTACGTCTTTGTTACGGAAAGGGCTTCGACTTAAAAATCGCCAAAATCAGGCGGAATTTGTATATTTCACATCCCCGATTCCAGGAGGTGCTGCTCGAACGCCAACAACAACGCAAACATCAGGAAGCAGTGCTACAACCTCAAGACCGGCCTCTGCTACCAGACATAATTAGTTTAATTTGATTGAATTTAAATTTCGTGTGCTCTTAATATCTCCCTTGCTGATGTGCTGTACAAATATTAATAAAAGCGCTAAATTATTTCGTTGAAATTGCGCAAAAACACCGGAAGCACGAAACAATACGAAGAACAAGAAGGTAGAACTGCTATAAATTAAAAGGTCTAAGATGTTCTTCAAAACCAGAAAAAGCAAATTAATTAATTTTGCTCTCTATATATGCATTTTTAACCGAATTGGCGTAATACAGTAGCTGAATCCTGTCAAAATTTTGCCAACATGTCTAAAAAACTTTTTTATAAAAATATCTACTTTGATTTTTATAATCCCTCTTTGCCTGTTTATATTTAAATAAGTACAAAACTTAAAATCTTTCAAAAAGTAGGAATACTAACAATTAAAATGACAATCAATCGATTTCCTAAAATGATTTTTCCTTTCTACGTTTTAATTTCTTAACAAAATTAGTTTTATTCAATCAATCACTAGTTTTACTTTAGTTTTGGCTTTTTTTAATGCCGATCGCATGATAAAATAAACTGGAATGTGTTTTGCTGTCCATACCATGCCAAACTCCGCCCCCCCCCCTCAGACCAAGGAACGTGACGATCCAATGTACGTGCCGAAGCGTACCACAGATTTCAATGTGTGCCCAAAAACTGATCGCAGAGGTCAACGGAAAAAGCGATAAGCCTAGAAAAAAGTCTGCAGATTGTTGCGTTTTATGGATTTTTTGGGTAGATTGTCCCGGTTTCGCGGTATAAATAGGGATAGCGTGGCTGAAATGGCAGAATTCTGAAGGCACCTTTTTGATCCCCGAAGAATCGCTGTAACTATGGTGAGCTTTTTACCTTTTTTTGGGGATACCGTAGAACTGTTTAACGCTTCTGGATACGGTAGAAAGTTTGGTATATAATACACTTATTCTCTCTCTCTCTCTCTCTCTCTCTCTCTCTCTTATCTAGCTTGCTCTCATACTCACGCACACATGGTATATCTCACTCTGATTCATATCTCTCTCTCTCTCTCTCTCTCTCTCTCTCTCATTCTCGCTCTCTCTTATTATCTCTCGCTCTCTCCCTCTCTCTAGAGGCAACTAGCAGAGATTTTTTGGGAATTGAAGAGCATGCTGGCGGAGATCCTTTGAGGATTTTCAGCATTAGGCTAGAAACGAGTTTTTGAGAAATTCAGCGGGATTGACAGGCTAGCGGTGATTCTTGGGGGAATTAGGTGAGAAGGATGCAGAGGTCATTTGAGAATCGAGCAGGGTAATAGGGTTTCTTGTTCGTTTTGTTCCTTTCGGAAGGAATAACTGTTTTTCAGCGCTCGCTGATCGTTCTCGTGGCCCTGGTGGCGTCAGTGGTCGCCTTCACCCAACTTCCTTCCACCTACTCAACGAAGCAGAAGAAGGACACCTGCAAGGTCGGTAGAGAGAGAGCGGGATAGAAAGAGAGAGAGAGAGAGAGAGAGAGAGAGAGAGAGAGAGGGAGAGATACGGAGCGGTTTTCAGGACTACTGCATGGGAAAGTTCATCGCCGATCAGACGAACTTCGACTTCCTGGGCTCCGGATGGGAAATCTGTGTTTGCCCGGTCGCGCAAGAGAGTGGCAGGTGCGTATCGTTACGGAGTTCCCCCTCACGCATTCGGCCTGCCATAAAGGGATGGCTTCAGACTACCGTAATCCACAGCAGTTTCTAGTTGGTATATGTCGAGCTGCTATAATAACTGCTTCAACCGCTGTCTGAGCACCAACGGGTTGTGCTCCTGGAACCAAGCGTTGAACACCGACTACAAGGGGTACGGTTTTGATACTTTAAGGGGGCCGGCAATGACATCGGATATCGTTATGACGGCAATTCCAGAAGATGCTGCATCAACTCGCAGGGCAACGCGATGCTGCGCAACTACTGCTTCAACAACATGACCGGCCTCTGCTGGCAGACCTAATTTTTTTAAATGGCTTTTTCGTCACATTGTATAAATTAATGCATGCTGTAGTGTGTAAATTCTTAGTGTGTACATACCAATAATCTTTTTTTTATCCTTTCCAAAGTACGCTGACCGTCCCAGACAAAAATATCTGGACTTTTGAACAAAAAATGGTCCCACAGATCAGGGCAAAAAGCGATAAGCCACGTCGTTCGGCCGGAAAAAACGGGCGATTGTTGCGTTTACGGCGGTCGCGAGTACATAGGAGTAGCGTCTGGCTATAAATAGGCCGGTCAGGGGATCAAAAAGTCAGAATTCTGATCCTCGGACTGCTATCTGCCATGGTGAGCGCAATTTTTGGCTTTTTACGTTTTTTTCCGGGTACGATAGCCTAACTAGCAGGGTCATTCGGAAGTTGCATGGGTGCTGGAAAGAGCAAGCTAGCAGTGTTTCTTGGGGAACCGGGCAGAAAGGAACTCTTTCAGAAGCCTTTACAGGAAAGACAGGCTCGCAGAGATTACAGGTTGGGGAATAGAGGAGCAAGCTAGCAGAAACTCTTTAAGAAGTTGGCGAGGCAAGCTAGAAGAGATTATCACGAGCGCCTTAAATGATAGGCAGGCTATCAGGGATTCTGGAGAATCGGAGGGAAGGGTCGCGGGGATTCTAACGGAATCCTCCAGTCATTGGCAGGCTAGCAGAAATCCCTTGAGAAACTGGAGGCGCTAGCTAGCTTCCATCCATTTTTTAGCGTAACCTCGTTGTGTTCGTGACCCTGTTGGCGGCGGTGATCACCTTCGATCAACTACCAACTGTTCCTACATGGTCGGTTGGACAACGCAGGGATACTTGCAAGGTTTGTTTGGGAGTGAGAGAGAGAGAGTGAGAGGGAGAGAGACAGAGAGGGAGAGGGAGAGAGAGAGGGAGGAGCTAGAAAAACCTATTTTATTCCAGGACTACTGCATGGGGAAGTTCATCGCCGACCAGACGGCCTTCCACTTCCTCGAGAGCGGCTGGGAGATCTGTGTTTGTCCGGTGGCCCAGCAGGGCGGAAGGTTCGTAGCCTGGTTTCGTAGGTTCTCGGTTGTGATTCCGTGACCCACCCTTCATGGTATTTTTCAGCTGGTATCTGTCGAGCTGCTACAACAACTGCTACAACCGCTGCTTGAACACCAACGGACTGTGCGCCTATAACCAGGCGTTGAACACGGACTACAGGGGGTATGGTTTTGGTACTTTAATGGGGGTTGAATAGTGGAAATCCGACCATTTTTTCCTGCTGGGTATCGTTATGACGGCAATTTCAGGAGATGCTGCATCAACTCGCAGGGCAACGCGATGCTCCGCAACTACTGCTTCAACAACATGACCGGCCTCTGCTATCAGACCTAAATCTTTTTACTTGTTTGCAATTAATAGTGGGAATAAAATGATAATATTTCGATAGCTATTACAGTAATAGAGCTCGTAAAACTACAAAAATTCATTTTTTGAGGCGCAGTCCCGAAATCCCTCATCCTACTATATATAAAAAAGTAGTGTCTGTGTGTGTGTGTCGATTTGCATGCAACTTCCGTCTGTATGTCCAGAGGATAACTCAATAGGGGATCAATATTAGGGAACGTATGATACATCATTAGGTGCGTAATGGCTCTGCGATGACTGCACGCATAACAGAATTATCGAAATAAGCTATTTTCGACATTAAAAATAAGTTTTTCTAAAATTTTCGAGAACCCTCTTTGGTAGGAAACAATTAGCATATACCGGAAGTAGAAGAAGCCTATAAAAAGGGATAGAAGGAAATCTTTTTATTTCTGTCAGCTTGATTATGCAAATTTTACAGTTTCATTTGTCCAAACGGGGCCAGGGTCGAAAAGTCGCGAAGCGGCTTTTCAACCCTGGTGCTTTAATAATTCGTTTTTCCTAATTTTTCCTAAATTGTCAGGTATTTCAAAGAACACAACAATCCTTTGAACGCCTAAGCCATTAATGGGTTTGAGAAAACGGGTAAAATGACCTCACGACACAGACAACGCGATAAGCGCAGAGTCAGCCGATCGAAAAACGGGCGGATTGTTGCGTTTTATAGGTTTTGTGAGTAGATTGGAAGCGATGCTTGGTATAAATAGCACAGTTCGCGGGTCGAGAATCAGAATTCAGTCGGACTGGTTTCTGATTCGGCACCTCTGCACTAGTAATGGTACGTTTTTTCAGAATACAGTACGAAAATAGCGTTCGCTAGCAGAAATTCTTTGGGAATTTTGAGGCTAATTTTTAGAAATGGTTGCAGGGATTCTTTCGCAACTTTGGGGAATCAGAGAGATAAATTCTTTGGGGGGCAGAAGGGGAATTAGGCAGAAATTCTTGTGGAAATTACGAGCTGAAACCAAGTCCATTTTTAGCGTTCTCTACTCATCTTCGCTCTCCTAACGGTATCCGTGGTCCCCTGGATGCCCTTGCCGCTTCTCTGGTCGCAGAAACAGAAAAAGGACACCTGCAAGGTCAGTTAGGGAAAAAGATAGATAGAAAGAGAGAGAGAGAGCGAGATAGAGAGAGCGAGAGAGAGAAGAGAGAGAGAGAGAGAGAGAGAGAGAGAGAGAGAAAGAAAGCGAGAGAGCGAGAAAGTGAGAAGGAGAGCGGTAAAGGGCAAAACAGATATATTAGGAGAGGTTTTCGTATTTGTTCAACGTATTTTCGAGCTTTGCGTATGTGGCGAGACCGAGTCGTTGCAATGGTCGATTTAAGCACTTACCAGTCCCTTGAAAAAGCTTTTTTTAGGACTACTGCATGGGCAAGTTCATCTCCGACCAGACGAACTTTGACTTCCAAGCGGCCGACTGGGAAATCTGTGTTTGCCCGGTGGCACAGCAGAGCGGAAGGTACGTAGACTTATAGATCCTTTACCCAAAAATGACCAATTTTCAGTTGGTTCCAGTCGCAGTGCTACAATAATTGTTTCGACCGCTGTCTGAACACGATGGGGGCGTGCGCCTGGAATCAGGCTCTAAATCTCAATTACAAGGGGTAAGGATGTACCAAGTTTGGTGCTTCTCCTTTAACGGAGGACTACTTTCCCGCCAAGCGGCTAATAATGTACAGCGCATGTTCGTAATAATATGACTCAATAACTCACAATTTCAGGAGATGCTGCATCAACACGAAGAACAACGCTACCCTCAAGAACTACTGCTTCAACAACCAGACCGGCCTCTGCTACCAGACTTAAATAATTTGAAGGTTATAATGTATAAATAATGATACGTCGCGTTCCTCGTGTCGCCACCCAACCGAAGGAGAGGTAGATTTGCGCCTTCCACGCTCCTTTAAAGCGTTGTCGTTGTGTCGCGTGTAGCTGTTTAGGGACTTATGAAAAACTCTCAGATGGAGAGAGATGGAGAGAGAGCGAGAGAGTGAGAGAAAACAGAGCAAGAGAAGTGGAGAGCTGGCAGCCGAGTGCGTGAGAGTGAGAGAGTGAGCGAGAGGGAGTGACATTGAGAAGCTGAGAGAGTCGGCGAAAGAGAGAGTGAGAGAGAATGAGAGAGGGAGAGACGTTATCGAGAGGGAGAGAGAGAGAAGTTGTCGGGAGAGAGAGAGAGAGAGAGCGAGAGAGATGCCGAAAACGAGAGAAAATTGACCAGAGATCAAATGAGGGAGGAGATGATCAACGTGCTGAGGAAACAGCGACGCGGTCGTTCGCGAGCACGACGATCTAGCTGAAATGTTTTATTGGCCTTCTCAAAATTACTATTTTGATGCAGCAAAAATCCGCTAAAACATGGAAGTGCAAACTTCAACATTTCACCAACCGTTTCCCTGCACTTTGCCATTTGCGCACATTTTTTTGGATTGCTCCGAATCTGTCTCGCAACACAGTTCCAAAGAACAGCTCTCTATGCAAACCGTTCAAACTCGTAAAAAATGAGATTTGTACCAAATGGCCGAACATAAAAAATGATAAGCGAATGGCCGACGTGTGAAAAAGTTCAAAGGATTGGTTTGCAAAAAAGAGGCGAGCGCGTTGCGTTTTATGGGTTTGTGGATAGTTTGCCAGCGTGCTTTGCTATAAATATGTGGCGGGAACGGGTCAAGAATTAGAATCAGGGCTTGCAGCTTCTTGACGAGTGGAGGAATGGTAGGTTTTTGGAGCGCTTTTCAGTATTGGGGGGACTAGTTTTCCCTAGAATTGATTTTTTCTGATCGAAGTAGAGGGCTAAATGGTTTTTTATTATTTGCTATTTTTATGTTTTAATTGTAAACTGTTTTTGGTATTCCTCACCGCAAAAAATTTTACACATTTTATTAAAAATGGCAAAAAATCGTTTTTAGACAACATTAACCGAGTTTCGACAAAATTTGGGATTTCGCGGTGGGGATTATCGCTGTCAGCATTTAAGCTGTCGGCATTTTGGTTGTGTGGATCTTGGTCGTCGGCATTATGTCTGGGATTCGAAAACGTCGTATTTTTGTTATCGCTAGCCAAAACTAGGTCACCTTAGCTAGTTGGTCACCACCCAGGGGCCGCTGGCAACTTTCGCAAACCGCTTATGCAAATTTCGGTCAGCGTGTGCGGGTTTTTTAGCGGAACGCTGGAGCGCTCTCAACAAAAACACATTTCCAAATTTTTCGCTAACTAAAAACAGCAACTCAATGGCTACGGTAGGCAAAATTATCGCATTTTTTTGTGTTTTAAAGGGATTAGGAAGCTACCAGCCTACTGTAACCAAGTCTATTTTTAGCGCAACTTCATCACTATTCTCGTCGTGACGCTGGTGGCAGCGATTTTCGCCTTTGATCAGCTACCAAGCAACTACTCGCTAAAGCAGAGGAAGACCACATGCAAGGTACGCTTTTTCATATCGTAATCGTTTAAACCTGAGCGTGTACAGCGCAAAAACTACTTTTGTAGGACTACTGCATGGGGAAGTTCATCTCCGACCAGACGGACTTCCACTTCCAGGACGCCGGATGGGAAATTTGCGCTTGCCCGGTTGCTCAGGAGAGTGGAAGGTACGTATTGTCGCGTAGCGTACGGTCAATCGTAGCGTAGCGTATCGCGTCACGTATCCTAACGTACAGTTTGGCGTCGTGCGAAGCATATTCTAGCGCGCAGTTGTGTGTTTCGTAGCCTTTTACCTAGCGTACAGGAGGGGTTTCTATCGTACTACGTCGCGCGTTGCGTAGTATCATGCGTAGCTTATTCCGCATCGTGTTGCGTATCGTACTACGTAACTAGTTTCGTAGCGTTTATCCGTCCCAATCTCTTACAGCTGGTTGTTTAGCTGGTTCAACTCGAAGTGCTACAAAAATTGCCACAAGCGATGCCTGAGCACCAACGGGCTCTGCGCCTGGAATCAGGCGTTGAACACCGACTACAAGGGGTACGTTTTAGAAGCCTTGAAGCGGCTAGGAAGTCAAGAGCAATGAATAGATCACAACGTTCTATGCCCCTTTTAGTCGCTGCTGCTCGAACGCGAACAACAACGCTGCCATCCGCAAGCAGTGCTACAAGAACGGAACTGGGCTGTGCTATCAGACCTAACTTATAAAGCGTGTCTCGATTACTGTAATATGTAAAATTCTATTCATTAAGATAATAAAAAATTACTCGTAAATGTCCAGGACAACAAGCAGAGCGAGAGAGTGTGAGCGATAGAGAGCGGGAAGAGAGAGATTTACAGAAAGCGCGAGAGATACAGAGAGAGAGAGAGGGAGCGAGAGAGAGAAAGAGCAAGAGATAGAAGGAGAGAGAACGAGAGGAGAGAGCGAGAGTGAGTAAGAGTGACAGAGAATGTGATAGAGAGAGAGCGAGCGAGAGAGAGAGAGAGACAGATAGAGAGAGATCGTATCTCAGATCGTACCTGCCATCGTGCCATCGACCGTACCTTTCCGCGTGTTCGTGTTTTGTTGTGTTTTGTACACCACCCGCCTGATAACACGAGAAGAGGCCAAAGCTCAATATTGTCGAAAAGTCACGTAGTTGCGAGTCGAAAAGCCAAATGGCCACACGGGGGCGGAAAACCGAGCTCCAGCGCAATTTTTGGAGTTTCGCTCCAAAAATTAGTTTAGAGATTAAGAAGACAGCCAATGTTGAATTTCCGCATGGTAATTACATGCAGAATACACGCGCCTGTTTCCTTGGCTTAATGGATTAAGCGACGTGGCGTTTCCGTTGAGTGGCGTATGGCGATTCGCGGAGCCTTGCGCGTTGGGTTATGAGGCGGATTTTACATATAACGCCGTTTTGTGCCGTTTGTGTCGCGTTGCGTGCCGCAATGCGCATCGCGTTTTCTGACGCGAGGCGTTGCACATTGCGCTTCGTAGTGCATTGCGTCGCGGCGGAAACGTATCTTGAAATTCCAGACAAAATAAACTACCCAAACAAGCCCTACCTCGACCCACCCAAGCAAAATCAAATAGCCAAAGCACATTTTTACGATGTTCAGTGTTGCCTTTTCTGATCGGCTTCACCCCTCCTCTAGTACTTTTCGCGATAAGCACGCGCTGCCTAAAAACGCTGGACTGAACATGGCGATGGTCACGTAGGCTTGCAAAATACGAAAAAACGGCCCAAACGGCCCCGTGTTTACGATTTGGGGCAATTTTTAGGGAGCTAAAACTCCCCGAAAACCTGACTTTTTGACCGGGATTAGCATAAAATCGAGCCGGGGTCGGCTGCTTTTTGATGCCAAATTTTCCGGCTAATTGGAGGAGGTCAGCGCTGGAGGGGGATCAGATTTTATGTTGAGAATGGGAGTACGAGTACGAGTACGGGGGCGTATAAATACGGTCGTTAGGATGAGAGGACATCTGATTCGAGCTACCGTTCAGCCACCGTATTCGCCATGGTAAGTGAGCGGGGTTACGGTAGTTGGGGAAGGTTTTAACGCGCTTCTTGTTTATGGCTCACAAATATAATCTCAAATTAGATAAAATGCAAAATACGACACTCGTTGGCGGCAAATATGGCTTGATTTTGGCGCAATTACAGTGGTTTGGCTGCGGTCGTTTCGAGCCCACATTTGCGTTCGCTTTGTCAATTTCAGAGGTACTGTAGCCGGGGCAGATTTTAACTTTCAGACGTTCCAAGCCTTTTAAGGAACTTAGGACCATTTAGCCGCTAGTTTGCTGTAAAATTTTTGACAAAATCCTGTCTTCCAAGCGGGGTAGCTGACGCAGCTTTCAGCCTTGTTTTTCGGTGACTCAGCCAATGGTGGTTCTAATTTTATTTTACTGTTTTTTTTTCCATCCTGCATATCGGTGATTACGGTAAATCATCGTTGATCTTTTTGTCTCGCCGGATGTTACATTAGTAGCTTTTGATTATTGCCCCCCGAGCCCGGCACAAAGCGTTCACGGTAGGGTTTAGCCTTAATTTTCATCCTAGGCCGAGCTGGGGCCGGGTCATCTTTTAGTTTTAAGTTTAGTTATCTTTTAGTATCCATCAATTGGGCTACGGTATAGTGGTTAGCTTTCGGCTTTTTTTGCGCACCCGAGGCAGGTGTGCCCTGGTCATTGCAGCATTGAATGATCCGTCCAAATTCGAGCACTTCCTACAGGCAGGGTTACGTTAGTTACGTCGGAAGTTTTAGTCTGTAGTCAACTTGAAGCCTGTAATCTCTTTCCACGTAAAAATGGACTTTTCGAAGTTCCCCAATACGCTCTACCTTGCCCAGAAAACATAAATTTTCAAAAAATCGAGCGAGAAGCTGCAGATACAAAGCCTGAAAATATTCAAATTGCAAAGACTCGTACTTTCCATAAAAAAAACACATCACCGCCGGCTATTTGACGAGTTCTCGAATCTGTTTTTGTTATCGTCTAGCTCGAACTAGGGGCCCGTTCACGCGACTTCGCGTTCACGACTGGGGACGGCAACATACAAGCTGATTATTCAAATTCTCGTGCCGCATGTTGGTTTTTAGACGAACGCACGTAGCTCTCTCCTAGCCCCCCTCACTCGCACAAAAACACATTTCCATTTTAATCGCTGCTCTCGATATAGCCACATGACTTCCGGGATGGACACGGTAAGCGGGATGCCTTTGGACGATATTTTAAAGTTGATGTGAAGAAGGGAAATTTAAGTTTGACTTTGGAGAGTCGACCAACGTTTTGCTGAAGATCTAATTTTTGTGAAAAGAATAGGGATAATTTAACCAAAAAAAATGTGGTTTTTGTCCTAAATTTCAATCTCCCCCCCCCCGGATAATGCCAAAGTCCCGAAATTCGGATAATACAGCGCGAACTCCAGCGGCATACTGTAGAGGACATTGGTAAATCGGCAGATATTGCATCGAAGGTTTTGAGGAGTTTGGGAACTTTTCAGGCATTCTAAATTGTTTTTGCTAGCTTGCCTTACGTCCTTTTTAGATCCCAAATAATCTATGCTAGCCTGCTCCACTTGAAATCTTAAAACCACAAAAAACTTTGCTAGTTTTCTCTAGGCTTTAGGTTAGAAAAATCCTAAATAGTCTCAGACAGCTCCCCCGAGTCCCAGAGCCTGGCTCTCCAATAATCTGTGCTAGCTTGCCAAAAAAGATCAAACGTCCCAAAAAATCCCAAATGACCTTTGCTAGCACGCCCGGCTCTTCGTCCCAAGAATGTCCCTAAGGATCTTTGCTAGCTTAACAAAATCGTTTTCAGCGTAGAAAGGTCCCAACGCCTCTGTAAGTGTGGCTATGCCTTAGCATTCCTAAAGGATCCGGCTAGCTGGCCAAAATCAGGACTTTTGCGGCGGAGAAAGGCGCCAAACGATCTTTGTGAGTTTGCCTAGCCCTCACTGCCCAAAGAAACCTTGCTAGCCTGCCTAACCCCTAGTTCTCCAAACGCATACTCCAGAGTTCAGCACCACCCTGTCAAAAAAAACCCGAATAGGCGCCCGGCCAAGCTATAAAAACGTCGGGTCATCCAGCAAAGCAAAACCCAACGTGACTCCCGACCCCCCGAAAAACCCAGGCCAAAAAACCAAATACACGAAATGGGCCATAAAGCCGGGGGAGGGCGGGAGGGAGAAGCCGGGGGCCCCGGGAAAAAGTGATAAGCCTGGGGCTTCACTGGCTTCACTGGCTTGAGGTCAGAAAAAATCACAAAATTAGGGGTAAAACAGGGGGCGGAGCTTGAACAATTTATCGCAATTTCTCTGCCAGCAGTTCCGCGCCAACTTTTTTTGCATAAAAGGGCCCAAACTGTAGGCAAGGTAGCACATTTTGTCACTTTTTTGCTGAGCCATAACTTTTGAACTATGGTGGGTCCTACGGCATTTAAACGGCTTTGCGAAAACCCACCATTTTTGTTTTCAATTTTTAAACTTCAATTTTTAAAGTTAAAAAAATTTAATTTTAGTTTGCAAGTCTGTGGCTTGGGTCACACCGTAATTATAAGTTTTTAAATGTATTGAAAATGACAGATAGCCCTGCCAATTTGGGTCTTACTGTACTTAACATGGCACCTACCGTATTGTGGAAAAGTTACAGTTAGGCCACTGTAAATGTGCAATCGTTCACTGTACTGTGGTGGAAACTGGGATACTGTACTTTCGCAAACAGAGGATTTGAAGATTGGACATTTTTATATTCTTACGGCTAGTATTGTTTTTAGCGTTTCTTCATCCTCCTCGCCGCCGTCGTTGTGGCCGTTTCCAGCTTCACTGGTCTGCCGTCCACCTATTCGACGAAGCAGAAGAAGAACGCCTGCGAGGTGGGTTAAGGCAATTCCTTAATCGTCTCTGCTAGCTTGCCCTTTGCTAGCTAATTGTTCTCGCTTTTTCAGGACTACTGCATGGGCCAGGAGGAGTCCCTTTCTACCGGATTCCCATTCTACCAGAACGGCTGGGAGCTGTGCAATTGTGCGCCTGCACAAGCTACTGGAAGGTACGGTATCTCTCGTCTCTCTCTCTCTCTCTCTCTCTCTCTCTCTCTCTTTACCCTCCATCTCTATTTTCAGCTGGTCGGCCTCTACCTGCTACACCCAGTGCTACAACCGTTGCTTGAGCACCCTCGGCTACTGCTCCTGGAACTACGCCACCAACACGGACTATCACGGGTGAGCTTGATAGGGAAACCCTTAAACCTAACCTGTAAGACCCTAAAATAGTCGTTAAGCTCCGACCAGGGTTTAATGGTATAGCAAAAGCGATACCTTCCCCCAGAAAAATATGCTTTTTTTTCAGTCTATGCTGCACCAACTCCAACACGACAGCCTCTGTCTGGAAAAAGTGCTTCAAGACCGGCAGCGGGCTCTGCTACCAGGCCTAAGAAGCCTTGCGAAGCCGAAGCTTTTGAGGCTGTATATTGTGCTTGGCCTCCTGATCATACACTGTACAATTAATAAACATTATAATGCAGTGGTTTGGAGGGATATGCAGCAGATTAAAGGGGGCGTGGCAGGAAACGGGATATAGCTTTTGCCCGAATTACCGAAACCAATTGAGCGACGGGAGGCTAAAGAACAACATGGATACAGTATGCCAACGATCCGCTGAGCAAAAAATGCTTTCAAAGAATCGCTGCTAGCGAGCCGGACGGGCCAAGCAAATCTTTCTCTTCCCGGAATGTCTCTGTCTCTCTTTCTCTCTCGCCCTCTGTCTCTCTATCTCTCTTGCTCTCTCTTTCTATCTCTCTCCCTCTCTCTCTCTGGCTCGGTTCGGTACTTTCCATATCTGTAACGTTGTTTACCAAGTACCGTACCCCTCCGAGTCGGTCCGAGTGTTCGTGTTTTTTTTTGAGCCTGTACTACAAGACACTGATAACCCGAGGGGAGAGTTCAGGGGTAGCTTTTTCCTGCGAAAAGTCACGTAGGCTTGAGCCAAGAAAAATTTATGCCGCTCAACATACTTGAAAGGATAGAAACCTGAGGGAAACTTGTTTAAAGGGACTTAGAAGGTAAAGCTGAATATGGATTGGCAATCGTAACCGAATGTAAAATCCCGATAAATAAACTTGGTACTTTCAGATTCCCAGAGAGTGTCGCAAGCTAGTATCAGAGGTCGAATAACGAAAAGTAGGCCTCTCTTTTGCTCTGTCTCTCACTCTCTCTCTCTCACTCTCTCTCTCTCTCTCTCTCTCTCTCTCTCTCTCGCTCCCTCTACCGTACGTGCCGATCCCCCAGAACGTTCCGAGACCCTTATTTTTTACAACCCCAAATCGGCAACTGCCGAAACGAACCTTGACAGGCCAAAAACTCGTGATTTCCTCTCTGACCTCAAAATCCGGCACTAAAAACTCATCACTTTTTTCAGCTGAACGTTAAATCCGTTTTTACATTAGACGGGGGCGTGTTCCGTGTTCCGTCCGCGGAGGATTCATAAATACCGTAACCTGGTGGAGTGGAGATCTGATTCGAGCTCTCGCTGCCCAGTCCAATATGGTGAGTCGGGCGGGGGTACGGTATCTGCGTCAATTTTTCGCTTATCTTAGGTTTGCTTTAGTTCTGGGGTACGGTAATCAAATTAAATTTAGCTAGCTTACGGTTGCTGGGTCTCTTTTTTTGCTTACTTTGGGCGACGGTAGACGCCGCAATTTTTAGGGATTGGGAACGATACTGATAACTTTCGGGTTCAAAATTTTCGAAACTTCCGCTTGCCTTCACGGTCCAAACTACCAAAACCCGATGAAACCAATGCACACGAAAATGCCGTAAATTTTTTTTTGGCGGCAAGCCGGTGCAAAAAGTGATAAGCCTAGACCCCTGGATCGTCAATGGAAAATACATGAAAGAGGGTGGAGCTCGCTTTTTACGAGGGTTGTTTACTTGGGGTCAGGCGCCAACTTTTTCGCATAAATAGGGGGTGGTCAGCGCTGCGAAAAACCCGCCGAGTTTGTCCTCTAGTTTCGTTTCGTCAAAGCTATAGATTATCACGATGGTAGGTCTGGCTGGATTCTGTAACCATTTATGAAGTTGTTCTATTTTTGGATCCAGTTGTTTCCGGTTTATCAGTTCTGAATTTTCGTCAATGACTGTTGGAAAATCCTCCCTAAAATTCTACTTCTGATTTAAAGAGAAGAAAAAGAAAGAGTGAGAGAGAGAGAGAGAGAGAGAGAGAGAGAGAGAGAGAGAGATATAGCGAGTGAGAGAGAGTGAGAGAGAGCGAGATAAAGAAAGTTAGGGAGGGAGAGAACGAGCGAGAAAGCGTGATATATTTTTCTAATAATCTCTGCATTTTCTAATGCATTTTTTTAGCGTTTCTTTATCGTCCTCCTGGCCGTCGTCGTGACCGTCTCCACCTTCACCGGTCTGCCGGCCACCTACTCGACGAAGCAGAAGAAGAACGCTTGCGATGTGAGTTTAGGCGTAGCGTAGCTAGCCGATCGGGCATCAAACTGAATTCCTAAATTTTCTCTGCTAGCTTGCGGAGTAGCACATTTCAATGACCTATTCAGGACTATTGCATGGGCCAGACTGAGTCCCTGTCGACCGGATTCAAATTCCAAGTGAACGGCTGGGAGTTGTGCAGCTGTGCGCCTGCTCAGGCTACTGGAAGGTACGGTAGCTCTTTCTCCATATTTCTCTCTCATTCACCCTCTCTCTCTCACTCTCACTCTCTCTCTCTCACTCACCTTAACCTGTCTCCCTTTTAGCTGGTCCGCCTCCACCTGCTACACCCAGTGCTACAACCGTTGCATAAACACCCTCGGCTACTGCTCCTGGAACTACGCCACCAACGGCAATTACACTGGGTAGGTTTTGATCTTAAAAGGCCTAGTGAGAGGCTTCAGGAAAGCCATACGTCAGCTGAGCGTCACTTAAATCGTCAAAACGTAGTATATTTTCCTCTATTTCCAGTCTGTGCTGCACGACGTCCAACACCGAACCGTCCGTCCAGAAGAAGTGCTTCAAGACCGGCTCCGGTCTCTGCTATCAAGCATAATTGACGAAATTAACCATGTAACAATGACCCCTCCTTTGAGTACAAATAATAAATCAGTCAATCTCAATATTCTAGTCGTAAATATGCAAGAGAGAGAGCGCGAGAGCGAGAGAGAGAGAGAGAGAGAGAGAGACAGAGAGAGAGACAGAGAGAGAGAGGGAGAGAGAGCTGGTAAGTGGGACAGAAGCCATTTTAATATACCTGAGAAATATAACAAATCCCTCTTCAAAATTTTCTGGAGCCTGATTTTGCCTTCATTCATAACTCAATGACCGCGTTAAAATCCATGAAAATTTACTAACTTTCCGTTACTTTTTAAACTTCAAATCCGAGCACGCACGCGCATTGTTTACGTAGTACGAGTCCAGCTCATGCACGTGTATCGTACGGTCTTGCCCGCCAAGACCTGATAACCAAATGGCTCCCAAAATTCCGAAAGGCAACCTGCCATTTGTCACGCTGTCTTCCTCCCCCTCACTCACTCTCTTTCTCTCTCTCTCTCTCTCTCTCTCTCTCTCTCTCTCTCTCTCGCTCTCTTTCGCTCTCTCTCTTTCTCTCTAGCGCCAATCAACCTGAAGCTGAAGTCAAGATGCATCTCAACCCACGAATTTCTACTTCCGAATCGTTGTTGACCAAGTACAGTACCCCCGCCGATTGGCTCCGTGTGTGATTCTCTGTCCTTCGGCGAAAAAAAGTCACTTAGGCGTGGATGGAAAAAAACTGTGATGGCAAAGACGCATGCAAAAACGTGCGGAATCTGACGCCACGGCACTTTAAAGGGATTCAGAAGGCCGAGTCGCATATGGATTATCTATCGTAACCTAATTTAAAGCGCTGATAAAGTAAATTCAGCACTTTAAGATGTCTAGAAACTGCAGCAAGCTGCTAGCATCAGAGGACAAATAATGAAAAATAATTCTGTATGCCTCTCTCCCTCGCTTTCTCTTTGTCACTTCTCTCTCTCTCTCACTTTCCCTCTCTCTCGCTCGCTCTCTTGCGCACAAGCTATCTCTCTTTCTCTGTCTCTCTCTCCCTCTCTCTCTCTCTCTCTCTCTCTCTCTCTCTCTCTCTCTCTCGCTCCCTCTACCGTACGCGCCGATCCCCCAGACCGTGCCGAGACCCTTATTTTTTACAACCCCAAAACGGCAACTACCCAAACCAACCTTGACGGGCCAAAAACTCGTGATGTCTGTCTGGCCCTAAAAATCCGGCACTAAAAAGTGATCACTAATTTTTGGACCGGGACTAGAATCCTATTTTATGCGAGGCGTGGGCGTGTGGGCGGAATCGGACCGTCTCACGTTCTGTATAAATACGGTAGCCCGGAAGGGGAGGGCATCTGATTCGAGCTCCAGCTCCAGCCATCCAGCCCAATATGGTAAGTCGTAAAGGGATACGGTATTTCGATCAATTTTTAGCTTAATTTGAGTTTGCTTTAATTTTGCGTGTACGGTAGGTAGGAAACATTAGAGTTTCCGATTTTTTGCCAAATTTAGCCAGGCTACAGTTGGGGATCTCCTTATCAACTAACACTGTTACGGTAGTGGGGCAACTTTTAGCATAAAATTTAAGAAGCACTACGGCAACGAATTCTAGCCATCCAAAATCTCGACAGTCCCGACAACTAAAACCCCAACCAAATCCAATTTTTTTCCTTTGCTGGGAGTACGGTAGCTGGTGCATCCTTTAGTTTTTAGCTCGCCGGAGCTAGCAGAGAGAGAGAGAGAGAGAGAGAGAGAGAGAGAGAGAGAGATTTAAGGGGGTGGGACGACGAAATCATTTAATTTAACTTAGGGCTTTTCTCATATTCAAGCGAGAGAGAGAGAGAGAGAGAGAGAGAGAGAGATAGATTACTAATCCCTATTTCGCAATGCATTTTTTAGCGCTTCTTCATCGCCCTCGTCGCCTTCACCGTGACAGTTTGCGCCTTCACCGGCCTACCGTCCAACTACACGACGTTGCAGAAGAAGAACGCTTGCAATGTGGGTTAAAATGCGTAGGATAGTCTAGTACAAGTAGGTCAAAACTCCCAAATGGCCTCCACCAGCTATCGTCACTTTTTCAGGACTATTGCATGGGCCAGACTGAGTCCCTGTCGACCGGGTTCAAATTCCAAGTGAACGGCTGGGAGTTGTGCAGCTGTGCGCCTGCTCAGGCTACGGGAAGGTACGGTAGCTCTAGCTCTCTCTCTCCCTCTCTCTCTCTCTCTCTCTCTCTCTCTATTCTCGCTCTCTATCTCATTCCCTCTCTCTCTCTCTCTCACGCGCGCTCTCTCTCTCTATTCTATATTTTCAGCTGGTCGGCCTCTACCTGCTACGCCCAGTGCTACAACCGTTGCCAGAACACCCTCGGCTACTGTGCCTGGAACTACGCCACCAACACTGATTACACTGGGTACGGTTTTTGTCGTGATAAGAAGTGTAAAGCCAGAAATGACTTGATCTCTCCGATATCACCAAGCTTCGTAAATCCTTCCAAATCTTAGGTTGTGCTGCACGACGTCCAACACCAACGCGACCGTCCAGACTAAGTGCTTCAAGACCGGCTCCGGTCTCTGCTATCAAGCATAATTGCTCGATACAAAAGTTGTGTCCGCACTGGGATACAAATAATAAATATGTCCGCATATTTCTGTCGTAGATATACAAAAGAAAGAGAGAGAGAGAGAGAGAGAGAGAGAGAGCGAGAGAGAGCGAGAGAGAGAAAGATATGGAGATAGCAAGTCACAGACACACATAGAAAATTTTGTCCAATTTTCATTTTCGAATCTGACATTGATTTTTTATTTTTTTTAAATGATGATAACTATGCATTTCCAACAGATCCATAAAAAACTCTCAAAAATTTTACTTCCGGAAACGCTAATTAAAAAAACCTTTGGCGATAAGAAGTTCTTTTTCCCCCGTGCTAAAGCCACGTCTTTGCATCTTTCCGAAGTTTTTATAGGAAGACAGGCCTGGAGTACGCGCACATACTCTTTACGTCGCAGACCTTCCAGTACATCGGCGTGTTTCGTACCCTTTTGCGCCCCAAAAACTGATAACCAAATGGCTCCTGAGATTTCGAACAATAACGTGTCATCAACATGGTTTTTCTGGCACTTTGTCTCGGCTTTTGCCTTACTCTCTCTCTCTCTCTCTCTCTCTCTCTCTCTCTCTCTCTCTCTCTCTCTCTCTCTTTCTCTCTCTCTTTATCTCCCTGGGGCCAACCTGAAGCTGACGGGAATAGTAAGATGCACCTCCGCCCATAGATTCCAATAGCTTCGAACCCGTATCGTTGCTCATCGAGTGCCCTACCGCTCATGGTCCATACGCGCGTTTGTGCTTTGTTGTAGCCTGTACTACAAAGCGCTGATAAACCGGAGGAAAATCTAGGGATCGCTTTTTTCAACAAAAAAAATCAATCAATCAAAAAACTGTGCTGACATAAATGCATGCAACAGCCTTGAACGGAACTCGAAAGGCAGAGATGGATATGGATTACGCATCGTAACTGAATGTAAAGTGCAGATAAAGTAGAAGAATATTCAGCTGTGTCTGATGTCTAAAGACTGTAACACGCTAGCAGCAGTGGAAGTAGGACGAAATATAATTATCTGTTTCTCTCCCACTCTTTCTCTCACGAGCTCTCTCTCTCTCTAGCTTCTTTCTCACACACGCTCCCTAGCTCTGTCTCTATAACCCTGTGTCTCCCTCTCTCTCTCCATTTCTCTCTCTCTCTCTCTCTCTCTCTCTCTCTCTCTCTCTCTCTCTACTACCGAACTACCAAAACGGCCCAGACCAAAAGCTCCTGATTTTCTGTCTGGCCTCAAAATCCGGCACTAAAAGGTGATCGCTAATTTTTCTATCGAAAGTTAAATCCTATTTTATGCGAGGCGTGGGCGTGTGGGCGGAATACTAACCGTCGGTGGTTTTGTATAAATACGGCAGCCTTGAAGGAGAAGGTATCTGATTCGAGCTCCAGCTCCAGCCATCCAGTCCACTATGGTAAGTCGATAAGGGTTACGGTAGCTGGGCCGATTTCTAGGTTATCAAATTTCGATATTCCCAAATCTTAGCTTTCTGACGGCACCGCAAAAACTGATCAAATCTTGTAATTTTCTTTAAAAATTGATAATCGGAATCGAAAAATGTAGTTTGTCGAAAAATGTCTATTTGTTAATAAAATTTGTATGAAATGGATGCCTTCTGGGAAAAACTGTATAGAAACCTCGCAAGAGCATTTTAGCGTTTCTTCATCGCCCTCGCCGCCCTCACCGTGGCCGTGTCCGCCTTCACCGGCCTGCCGTCCACCTACACGCCGAAGCAGAAGAAAAAAGCTTGTGATGTGGGTTAAAGTCTATCGCCACTTGTTTCCCAAATATTCTCTGCTAGCTATCGCCACTTTTTAGGACTATTGCATGGGCCAGCCCGAGTCAATGTCGACTGGGTTCAAATTCGAGCTAAGCGGCTGGGAGCTGTGCAACTGTGGGCCTGCTCAGGCTACTGGAAGGTACGGTATCTCTCTTTCTCTCTCTCTTTCTTGCTCTCTCTGTCTCTATCTCTGTCTTTCTCTCGCTCTCTCTGGCTCTCTCTCGCTGTCTTTCTCTCGCTCTATGTCTTTCTCTCGCTCTCGCTGGCCATCTCCCTAGCTCGCTCTCTCTCTCTCTCTCTCTCTCTCTCTCTCTCTCTCTCTGTCTATCTCGATTTTCAGCTGATCTGCCTCAACCTGCTACACCCAGTGCTACAACCGTTGCATGAGCACCTTGGGATACTGTGCCTGGAACTACGCCACCAACACTGACTATCACGGGTAACCCTTTTGTAACGAAAAGATGTCATCGGCCGCAAATCGGCATTAATAAGATCTAACGAAGCCAACTTACATCTAGAAACCTCTTTCAGCCTGTGCTGCACCAACTCGAACACGACGACTTCAGTGTGGAACACGTGCTTCAAGCCCGGCAGTGGACTCTGCTACCAAGCATAATCGCCCAGTGCCAAAAATCTGGCCGTACTTGAGCCTATTAATAAATATATCAGCATCTTTTGGTCGTAAGTATACAAAGTAGGCAAGACCAGACCAGAGAAAGACGTGCACGTACTGTTTACGTAGTCGACCTTCCAGTACATCGGTGTTTTCCGTACCCTTTCGCGCTGCAAATACTGATAACCCATTGGTTGCCAGGAATCCGAATTTCTCGCCCTCTCGCTTCCTCTCTATTTATTGTCAAATCAGAATACTACCCAAGACCGACCAAAAAACCAAGATCCAACAAGAACGGCGATTCTTGGCCATCCCCAAAAAGCGATAAGCCCGTAGAGGTCGGCAGAAAAAATCATAAGAAATGGGGGCGGAGTCTGCGGTTTAACCAGAACTGTTTACCTGTAGTTTGGCGTCAACTTTTTTTTGGCATAAATAGGGGGCCAAGCTTGGTAAGAAATAACGCATTCTCTGCCAAGCCTACGCTTCGAATCATGGTACGCCTTCGCCGGTTACTGTAGCTGAATTCTGGCCCATTTGGTCCCATTTAATTTCCTGGATTTTCAGCGCTTTTCATCGTGCTTATCGCGCTTATCTTGGCCGTTTCCGGCTTCACCGGGCTGCCGTCGACCTACTCGACGAAGCAGCTCAAGGACGCGTGCGCGGTGGGTTTCAAACTGGAATAACCCAAACAATCTCTGCTAGCTTTCCATACTTCTAATTAAGGGGAGCAGGACAGTCGACGCATAAAACTAGCATAAAACGGGCGCTTTGATGAAAAGAAGCTCTGCTTTAGCTCAAATTGGCTCTGCTAGCTTCCCTCAACTTTACTATGCTTAAAATAGATCTTTTACGTCAAAAAAATATCGTTATCAAGAAAAAAATCCTAAATTGTCTTTGCTAGCTTTATTTTGCCCCTGTTTACTTACGTTGTTATACCTTCCAGTATTACTGTAATGGCCAAGACGCATCCCTTTCCACCGGATTCCCCTTCTACGATGACGGATGGGAGTTGTGCAACTGTGCGCCTGCTCAGGCCACCGGAAGGTACCGTATCTCTCTCTACTCGCTCTCTCTCTCTCTCTCTCTCTCTTTCTCTCTCTCTCCATCTCTATTTTCAGCTGGTCGGCCTCAACCTGCTACACCCAGTGCTACAACCGTTGCATCAGCACCCTCGGCTACTGCTCCTGGAACTACGCCACCAACACTGATTACACTGGGTAATTGTTTGTATTAGAAATCGCTAAAACCAAGCCGGGATCGGGAGCTACTTGCTTAAGAATAAGAAAATTATATACTTTTTAGCCTCTGCTGCACCAAGTCGAACGTGACGGCCTCGGTGGAGAAGAAGTGTTTCAAGGAGGGAACTGGGCTGTGCTACCAGGCCTAAATGATCATCCCTAATAACCTTTGCGTGCTGTAAATATAATAATAAAGCTCTGCATACCACATAGTGTACGAAATACACTCAAAATATAGCAGCGATAGAAAGAGCTAGAGAGAGTGAGGAAAGACCGAGAGGGAGAGAGAACTACGAAAACAGAGAGAGAGAGAGAGAGAGAGAGATAGAGATAGAGATAGAGAGACAGAGAGAGAGGGCGGGAAGTGGGGAAGTCATAGGAGCGAGAAGACTGCTCGCTTTCTATCTACGGCTAACTAGGAAAGATCATTAGGGAGCGTGGCTCGGTATAGCCATTTTTAGACCGCAACACGCGCATGAGAAGGCCGAATTGTCGCAACAATTGGGTCTCGGCGTGCGCCTGGCCGACCGGAGTGATAAGCCCTCACCCAGACGTCGTTCAGAACACGACTGGGGCATTTAGGGGCGGAGCTTACCGTTTTACGAGGGTTGTTTCTTTGAGGTTTCTTTGAGGTTTCTTTGAGGGCACCGCGGAACGCTTGATATAAATAGGGGTCAAAGCACAAGGAAAAGCCATTCAGTGCTTGATATTCCAGCCTGCGTCTGCTTTCTGAATTATGGTGAGTTTTCGGTTACTGTAGCGGTTGAATTCATGATTTAATTTTAAATGCAAAGAAACCAACAGTTTTTCAGCGTTACTTCCTCCTCCTCGCCGCCCTCGTGTTGGCCGTCGTCGGCTTCACCGGGCTGCCGTCCACCTACACGGCAAAGCAGAAGAAGAACGCGTGCGCGGTGGGTTTAAAGGCGGGGTGACAGCGGGGTAATCCAGCGTTCAAAATCCCAAATTGTTGCTGCTAGCTTGCCCTTAGGATGTTATATTTATGTTTGAGTTTTTAGGACTATTGCAATGGCCAGGTTACCTCCCTTTCCACCGGATTTCCCTTCGAAACCGATGGATGGGAGCTGTGCAACTGCGGTCCTGCTCAGGCTACTGGAAGGTACGGCATCTCTCTTTCTCTCTCTCTTTTTCGCTCTCTCTGTCATTCTCTTGCTCTCTCTGGTTCTCTCTCCCTGTCTTTCTCTTGCTTTCTCTGGCTCTCTCTCTCTCTCTCTCCCGTCTTTTGCTCTATGCTTTCTCTGCTCTCCTAGCTCTCTCTCTCTCTCTCTCTCTCTCTCTCTCTGTCTTTACCTTTCTTTTTCTCTTTCTATCTCTGTTTTTAGCTGGTCTGCCTCTACCTGCTACACGTCGTGCTACAACCGTTGCATCAGCACCCTGGGATACTGTGCCTGGAACTACGCCACCAACACCGACTACCACGGGTGCGTGTTTCAAGATTTTAAGGGATTGAAAGACAATGATTTAATCATAATAGAAGACCCTAGTCCCAGTATCATATTTCACTTTCAGCCTGTGCTGCACCAACTCGAACACGACGGCCTCGGTCTGGAACAAGTGCTTCACGCCCGGCTCTGGACTTTGCTACCAGGCTTAAAGGCGAACTGTAAATTATCGCATCGCGATTCTGTACAAATAATAAATGCTGCTATCTATTTATGACCCCTCAACCGCACCTAAAAAAACAAAGCAAATCACACCGATCTGAAAACATGCTCAGCAGCACCTCCTTGGGGATGTTGCCGGCAAGTCGCGTTAGGGTCGGCGACTAGGTGCGTATGAAGATGCATTTGCTGGGACAGTTTCTTACGGAAGGCGGTGTGGAGGAAACATATGCAGAACCGAAGACCCACTAACTTATCGCAAAAAAAATAGAAAACTGCGAAAAAGATGACTTCATCCAAAACTTTGACAGGCAAACCCGCGAAGATCATTGAGGAATTGGCCAAGCAAGCATATCGGATGCAATTAGCTCTCGCGGATTCACGGGGGAAACTAGCAAAGCCCCTTTGGGAAGCTTTAGAAAACGTAGCAGGTCTAAATTATGCAGAGTATGGCGGGCAAACTAACAAAACGAGGTGATCAATGTGAATTTTTAATGCAAAACGAGGCAGGCAGGCAAAGATCCTTCGGGAACGAGAGAACTGCCTCTCTCCAAAGGCAGGCTGGCAGTGATCCTTTGCGAAAAATCGGGCGTGCTGAAAAGAAACTTCTCGAGCGTTGAGAAAAGAAAAGTTGAGTAGTTCGCGGGTTTCGTGGCGCGCCTTCCGTGCATGAAGAGCTCGCGCTGGGTGATGCTGAGCACGTTCCAGGCTTTGCAGCATGTTGCCAAGCGTACGTCTGCACGTAGCGGGAGATGTTGTGTTTTCCGTGTCAAGCTTTGTGTGGGTGTACACCAAAACACACTGGTTTAGCCAGATTTCAACTGACTTTTCGTCGGATCCCTATAAAATGGGATGATCTTCCGCCCTCCACCGACGATTTCGATGCTAATTGCCCGGGCGAACCAGCCTGAAAATACAGTTTTATGTTGCGTGTGGGTGGCTGGAGAGCAAAAGTTGCAGCCGGGGGGTTTGCATAAATAGAGCGATCCGGAAAGGATGGGCATCTTATTCGAGCCACCGTTCGGACAATCCAGCTGACAATGGTAAGTGGCAATAGGGGTACGGTATCTGGGTCAGGGTATAGGGTTTGTCTTCCACCTATGGAGTTTATATAGCGAGTACGGTAGATCGGATAACGTTTAGCCTGAAGCTTTTTTACTTCACACTTTCATTTTTCACTCCGATTTTTATTGCGCTGCCTTCCGAGTCCCTTTAAAACAAGCTTTCGGTCGACTAGACCATCTAGTTTTGGGGTTTACGATTGTTCTAGACACGGTAAAACGTTGCCGATTCTTATCAAACCTCCAACAAAAATCGAGAACTTTGGTGAACACCAAAAGGGGAACCGGGTTATCTGGTGGTCAGGATTTGCAACTCTGATCACTCACCATAAAATATCGTTCGATTCGAAAGTCGGGGAACCGGCTCGGTTCTTTGATTTTCGAGTTCAAGGGGCAAATGCATAATTTTAGAATTCGAGCGTATCAAAAAGCGCCCTTTGCAGTGGGAGTTCTTCATTTTAATCATATAAATTTACACATTATTACACTTCTAATTTATTCAAAAATTCACACATAATTCTTTAAGGAACTTTTCTTATTTGAAAGCTCTCAAAAAGGCCAGTTTTAGGTTCTATAATTTGTGAATTCGGTTCTTGCGCGTTATCGGGGGGGAGTTCCGATTTTCATCATAACCCCGAAAATGCCTAGTACTGTAATAAATTTTTTTGCTAACGTTTTTATTAACATTTTACCATACTCCAAGGGACAAACATTAAAAAAAACTTGAAAAATATTTTGTCGGGCGTTTTAGCTCAAAATCTCGAATTACGAAAGAATCTGATTGCTGACCCGTTCTACCGTAACTACCGTAACTCTACGGATTTTTCTGCCGCACTACCACAAAAAAAAGATTAAGTAATCGACCCCAATTGGTCACTACGTACATAGCCCAGACTCGTACTCTACCACGCTGATAACTCGATAGATCAAGTACCGCTATCGCCCGGTTAGAGACACGCTTTTGGCCACCCAAAAAATCCGTGAAAAACGCGACGGCTAGCCGGGGCTTCGGGAAAAACGTGGCCCCATTTGGGGGGTCGGTCGTAAAATTCTGAGGGTGGAGGGCAAAAAAACGATAAGCTTTTGTGGAGTTCTGACCCCGGGAAAGCGCAAAAAAGGAGGGAGGGACGTGCCAAAAATTATTTTTTAAGCACAAGTTACTTGAACCTACCGTAGCCACCGTGCAAAAGTACGCTAGACTACGGTAGAGTACGCTAAGGTACGGCAGAGTACAGAAGAATACACCGGAATACGCTATGGTAAAAAGCGTCTGCGGCTCTAAAAAATTAGATTTCGTCTAAATTTTAAAAAGCAAGGACTTTAGACATTGAAAATTTGGTTTTTATTTATTTTCAGTAGAATGATTTTTTTATATATGAAAGTGTCGGCGAGACTTTAATTTAAATCAAAGAATTTTTAAGAATTTAATTGATTTAGGCTTCAAGGCTACTCAAATTCTCCATCACTTCCATACTTTTTTTAGCGTACCTTCGTGCTGCTCGTCGCCCTCGTCGCGGCCGTGAACGCCTTCACCGGCCTGCCCTCCACCTACACCACCAAGCAAAAGAACGACGCATGCAAGGTGGGCAGGTTAAGGGCCAAGAAACGCCAGAATCGATCCCGGTTGTCGACTAGATCTTGACAACCGCGCGCAGGTCCGCACAATACTGCGTCCAAGCCGGTTCTGAGCAAATTCAGAATTTTAGCAAATTTTATATTTAAATTTTTAATTTTTATAGAATTATAAAAAAGTATTAATTATTTATAAATAGTCATTTATATTTATATTTTATGTTATATTTTAGCAAATATAACGAGCTTTCGCGAAAAAAAAAAAAGTAATTTTTCAGGACTACTGCATGAACGCCGGTGACCCGTCTCCCCTGACCGGATTCGCGTTCGCCAGCAACGGCTGGGAGCTGTGCAACTGTCAGGTGGCCCAGCAGAGTGGAAGGTAAATTTGGCATAAAGTTATCAAAATGTAATTATCATGAAAAACTAAGTAAGAAAACGAAATTTCAGCTGGCTCGGCTCGAACTGCTACAACCAGTGCCACAACCGGTGCGTCAACACCCTCGGCCAGTGCTCGTGGAACCAGGCGCTGAACACCGACTACAAGGGGTACGTATGGAAAGATCATTTCTGCCAGATCTCCTTTAAACATCTTTCACCCTCCTTTTCAGCCCGTGCTGCTCGACCTCGCAAACGAACACGACGGTGTTCAACCAGTGCTACAAGAACACCGCCCCAGTCGGCCTCTGCTACAGCACTTAATTGCGATATCCTGCCCGCAATCTGCTTTCTGGAACCCCCAGAATTTTGAATAAAGCATGAAAACGCAACGTTGGATCCAACAATGCAAAAATGCGGCCGTTTTAGGAGAAAGAGAGAGAGAAAAAGAGAGAGAGCGAGAGAGATAGAGATAGAGAGAAAGAGAGGAAGAGAGAAAAAGAGAGATAGAGAGAGACAGAGCGAGAGAGCGAGAGAGAGATAGAGATAGAGAGCGTGAACGAGAGCGGCAGAGAGCGAGAGACAGAGAGAGAGCGAGGGCGATCGATATAGAGAGAGACAGAGGAGCGTCGGAGAGAGCGAGAGCGAGATAGAGATAGAGAGAGTGAACGAGAGCGGCCGAAAGAGCCAGAGACAGAGAGAGAGCGAGAGAGAGAGCGGTTTGCACGCCTAACCGATAGCACTCGTATGCTGCCATCCAGTATCACAACTCGCAACAATTCCAGATTCTTTGCAGAGTCACGTCTTCTTGATGTCAGCGCCAAAATACCCCAATAACCGAAAAAAATGGCTACAACGCATTTTCGTGAAGCGCACGCCCGGAATGGCCATAAAACTGAGTCACGAAGCACTGAAAAAGGCGATAAGCCGGCTTTGACCCCGGCAAAAAACCAGCGATTTCCCAAGAAGGACCGAAAAATTATTCAAAAATTGCAGAGAGAGAGAGCGAGAAAGAGAGAATGAGAGAGAGCGAGAGAGAGATAGGGATGGTGAGATAGAGGAAAGGAGAGAGAGCGAAAGAGAGCGAAAAAGAGAAAAAAGAGAGAAAAAGACAGTAAGATAGTACAAAAGTGATCTCTCACCCGAAAACCACCGGAACCGATCTTCGACCCTTCACTAACCACCTTCGTGACAATTCTAGATTTTCAGAATCCACTTCCGCTAAAAACTTGTACTTATCCGGTTCTTTGTGCAGCACCAGCAAAATGCTCCAGCCTGAAAAACTGCAGAATTGCGCGAAAACTGTGCTAAATCGCCTCCAGGGATTTTGGAAAAGTGTTGTTGTTCGTTGAAATCGCTAGCTTTTTCTGGACTACAGCACCTATCAAATTTTCGCTTCGCAAAATGTCGAGTCACTAAATTCTAGGCATCGAATTAGACCGGGAACGCCCCTGAATTCAACAAGCGGATTGCACGAAGTCGGTCCAAATTGGGGGCTTGCGAGGGTACCAATTAGGTGATGGATCGGCCAGATGATGATTGGCAAACGGTCGAAAATACTTAATTTTGGGCGGTACTTATTGGACACTACATCGGCGTTGCAAATAGCAATTACGGTTCCACGTGTTTTGACGAGGAAATTGCTTTGGACTTTTGTTAAGCGATCGGATGTTTCGATTGCCGAAAGAGCCCCTGCTGCATTTCGACGGTTTCTGGAAGCAGGTCTTCCAGCTCGCTTCATGCTTTTGCATCCACCTTTTTTTGAAGGACGGAGCGTTAATAAAATCCCTGCTTGGTGCTTCGGTTTCTAAAGCCTTTGCTAGCTTGCTAGCAGCTGACCCGAAATCGCGCGTACTGGCTGTAAGCTTCCCAACGCATTTCTGACAGATGTTTTGCTTCTCAAACAATTTATGTAACTCACCATTTTGTTTCGAAACCTCCGTTCCGAAGGAATTTTGGATGTCGGCATTATGGCTTTGGGATGTTGTCGATATTTTGGCTATCGGAGCTTAGCTGTCGGCGTTTTGATCGTCGGGATTTTGGCCATCAAGATTTTTAGTGTCGGGATTTTGGCTGTCGGTATTATCGACGTTTTTCTCGTGTGAATCTCGCAGAGATCTGCCCGAATTCATCGATTTCTGATCACCAAGATTTTCTAAATCGTTTAGCCCATCGAACCGAGGAAAACAGCTTGAATATGTCGGCATTTTGGTTGTCGGGGTTTTGGCTTTTGGATTCTGATTGTCGGGATTTAAGCCATCTGCTTTTTGCGTTGCATGGCAATCTAGCAAAGATTCCTCTGGAACGCTTGATCCTCTTTTCCTCGATTCTTGATCTCCAAAATTTTTCGAATTCGTTTAGCCCATCGAAACCAAGAAAACAGCGTGAATAGTAGTCTAGCGTAGTATTGCGGATCAGACAGCCAACCGCCTCAAATCGCATTCAGACGCATTCTTCAATCGCTTTTTGGGCGAAATCCCCTTCCACGCCGATGCGCCAACGTGTTTTGCGGCAAAATTCTTTATACCCCGCAATTTGTATAGGGCAAGTTTTGGAAATTTCAAGTTCCGCCGGATTAGCCCCGTTGGTTTATTCGGTTCAGGGCGTTCCGTCAAAAGGAGTGCCGTGAAATTGGGCCGGAATCGGGGCATTTTTGAAGTTTTTGAGTGGGCTGACACATCGTAGTCTACCGGAATCTGAGGGATACTTATAGCGGATGGATGGTGGATACGATTCACATTTTGCTCCTGGCTTGCTGCATTTTCAAATGGGGGCATTTCTAAGTTCCACTTTTGGCTATTTAATAAGGCAAATACGGTGGGCTGCTCTAGAATACCGTAGAATTAGAAAAAAATCGGAAAAATCGCACGTCATTCCGCTACGGTAGCCTTCCAATCTAACCATAGAATTTTGATAGGAAACACCTGAATCTCGACAGCTTAAATCATTCCCAAATCCCGAAATCATCCCGAAAACTTAAAAACCAACAAGCGAAAAGCCGCACAAAAAAAATCCCGCCAGCTAGAATACCTACCTCAAAATGCCGACAGCCGAAACAGCGCTAGCCGACATGCCAAAGTACCTAATATATGGCTTACTATCCTTTGCGTCGGGGTTTTTACTGTCCGGTTTTTGGCTTGTCGGTTTTTAACTTGTCGGGATTTAGCCATGTCAGGATTTAGGCTGGGAGATCTTGGCCTGACTGTAGCTTTCGGGATTTTGGTTGTCGTGATTTTTTGTCCAGACTTTTGCGGTCGGTACTTTGGCTGTCGGTATTTTTACCTCTCCGGATTTTCGCTGTCGGGATTTTGGCTTCCGGGTTTTGGTTGTCGGTATTACACTTTGTTAAAAATTATTCCCCTGGTGGCTCCGTTACCATAATACGACTGACCTACCGTGTCCCTTCCAGGTCGACCATCAAGGATGGATACAGAACCCTACGTTGACCACAACCCACAGATAGCCGGAGTGCTGGTGTTTGTGGTAAGTGAGAGAGGGATTGAGAGAGAGGGAGAGAGACGAGAGAGAGGAGAGAGAGAGGGGGGGGAGGGGGGGGGGGACGAGAGGCGTGAGATCTTAACGTCATACTACGTTTAGACCTCATTCCTCGGCATCATCGCCAACGGGATCGTCGTCTTCTGGGTCTGCAGTCTGCCCTCCATGCAGGTAATTAAAATTGGAATAATGCTTAGATAACTTCTTTTACGGCATTTTTTCAGAGAATAGTATATCTTTAAATCATTCTGTTTCAGACGAGTTTTGGGCGTATGACGCGCAGTCAGGCCACCGCCGACTTCCTCCACGATTGGTCCTTCTTTCTGTATATGGCTCCAATGTTAACTTTGTAAGTTAGTGGCGTAACTACGGAGCAAAACGGCATTGAAATAGATCGAAAAATCGAGTTTCACATTGCTAAAGTAAAACGCGGTGGCTTACGGTGGAGCAACCTGGAGGAATTACGGTATAAGACTTTTGTAAATACAGCAGAAAAACTAATTAAAAAAAGAAAAAGAACCTAGAACTACTGTAGAAGAGTGTGCGGTGGCGCTACGTATGGATAAGATTGCGCGATTACGGTATAAAACTCGATGTGTCAGTATTCCAAAAAAAGTGGAAAATTGGCATATCGGGCAAAAACATCGACGGAAAACTTTAAAATCTGTTACAACCTCTCGTGCGATCAACCACCCGGTTAATTTTTATTTTTACAGTAACCTCAAATCCTGGAACAGCCACGACGTTTCGAGCATCTGCGGGCACTTGTTGCTGATCTTCTACGACGCCTGCAACGCGTGGTACCGTATTTCATTGTCATTTTTCGCCTGGATTTTTGCTAAGCCAAATTAATTTTTCTGTGTGTAGTATATAGCGATTTTTTATTGTTCATTAAGGCTTTATTTATTAAATTACTAATTTTTACCTTTTTCCCTTTACAGCCACTTCTTCATGGCCCTGAACCGGACGTGCGCGATTTTCTTCCCGATCCAGTACCCCCATATCTTCTCGCATCGAAACGTGACGATCATGAACACGTTCTGCTGGCTGTCGGCGATTGTGCCGAGTATTTGGACGTACCGTATTGGTAAGTCATTTTACGGATTAAAGGGACTGGCAAGGCACGGCCATGGATTTTTTTGATTATGGATTTCCCACGAATTTTGCGTCGTCCGCACACGACATTTTTTAAGCAACAGGATCTATAGTCATGCCTTTCCCGTTCCTTTAAAATACCGAAACCTAAAAATCTAATTTTGCTCATAAAAAGCACAACCTTACCTCAATATTGCGGTGCCCGGTGGCGTGGTGGCGGGACGGGTCAAAAACCCTTTCCATCTCCCACCGGCAGCGGTCTCGTGGTGTAGTGGTTATCACATCTGTCTAACACACAGAAGGTCGGCGGTTCGATCCCGCCCGAGATCATTTTGCTTTTGCTTTTTGGGAAATTGGTCGAGAGTGGGTTTCTGAGCACTGGAATTCGCTTCCTTTTTCTTGTTTCGCACCGATCGATCATGTTATTGCTGAAAATTGAAAACTTTAGCTACTTTTACCTAGATTTACATAATCGAAAAGTTTTTACCTTTTTTACCTTCAGCTTTTGCTTTCGGGCAGCCTGGAATTACTCAAATTTACCAGTTTCGCCGCATAAAATTTATATATATTTTTTTAGCGGACTGCCGTTTCTACTACCTCGACGCAATCTGGGGATACACGTTTGACGACAATCCGCTGTGCGGGAAGATTGGGTGGTGAGTGGGGGGTTCAGGGAGGGGGCGAAAAAATACCGACATTGAAAGCCCTGACAGCCAAAATACCGACGTGGGGCTAGCTAGATCATTACAATAAAAGTCTCAAAATCGCAGAAGATCGACAGCCAAAAATGCCGACCAGACAGCATCCCGACAGTTAGAATCCTGACATAGCAGAATCCTACGTCCTGTCGGGATTTCGGCATACTTGGATTTTGCCTTGTCGGTATTTTACTACTGGTGGGGATGTTGCTTGCCGCTATTTTGAATGTCAAGATCGCAATTCATGAGCTATTCTTATCCCTATAAAATCCACTTAAAGGGGCTCCGAACTGCCAAATCATAGCCCTTTTGGGAGGGCTCTTTGATTTCTGGCAAATTGCCAGCCGGCGCTGCGGGACGAGAGCCCTCACTCTCTCGATTTCTGCACGAAGTTGTTTTTGCCCGGTTTCTTTGTGAAGACACTATAATTCGCGCATTCTGAGCCCATTTTTGAAATCCTCACTCAATTTTAAATAGTTTTGGTGTTTTAATCATCAAATTTGGCCCAGAAACAGCCGAGAACGTGATTTAGAGGTGACAACAGGCAATTTCAAATTTTGTGAGCTTCCCGGGCCCTGGGCGTACAGAGGCCTCCGACGTACAGGGCTCCGATTTTCGGGCCGTCACTCAACTTTTGGCATTTCGTAGCCCCTTTAACCTTATTTTTGCAGGTACTACGACTTTATCAAGAGCGTGACGACGATCCTGATCATCGGCGTGCTGGATCTGGTGACGTTTATCAAGTGTCGAATTCATGGGGCCCAGGTGACTGCAAATAGGAATATGCCGGAACGTAGCGTTTTCAGCTCGTCGCCAAGATCACCGACGCTCAAGCTAGGGCCAAGCGGCGCAGCGAAATTCACTACGCGACGCAGGTATTGTTAATGATAATTTCGAATTCATAAATTGAGCAAATTTGCTCCGATTTGCTGTCATGATGTCGACAATTTCACAATGTCGAAATTCATAAAACTGCAAAAACTCGAAGCGTCAATGTAATCATTTTTTTGGCATATCATTTGGGGTTTTCCTGGATCTTTATTTTTGCAAATTTCGGCATTAGGGAATTTCAGAATTCTGAAATCTCGAGATCATTGCATTTCGACACTGTTAAATTTCAGGTGTGTCTGCAAGGATGTATCTTCATCCTCGAGTTGTTCTCCTTTTTCTTGTTCGTGAATTATGTCGATTCGAAGATGGCGAAATTCGCGCTGACGACAATTGCCTGGATATCGGTGCATGCACTTGATGGGTAAGTGTGAGAGAACCAGAGAGAGGGAGAGAGAGAGCGCGAGAGTGAGAGACGGAGAGAGAGAGAGAGGGAAACGAGGGCGAGAGAGTGAGAGTGAGAGATTGAGAGCGAGAGAGTGCGAGAGAGCGCTAGAGAAGAGAGAGAGAGAGAGAGAGAGAGAGAGAGAGAGAGAGAGAGCGAGAGTTAAAGGGAGACAGCGAGAGAGAAAACGAGAGAGAGCTAGAGAAAGAGAGATCGCGGCTACGGTTTACTTTACCGAGATCGCGATAGAGAGAGCCAGAGAGATAGACAGCTATTAATTTCAGGATGATCACCATCTACTTTAACAAGGAGTTCCGTGCGATCATCCGCCGGAAGCGAGGTGATTTCAAAAAGCTTTGCTAATAAACTTAAAATTTTAGATATCAGCGCCACTCATTCGGTCGGACAAAAGGCCACCCACAGCAGCTCGCAGAATTGAGCTTATTTTATGCACTGATTTTTTTGTTTTTGGCCATGCTAATTTTTGATTTGAAGTTCTTGGAAATAAATTTATTCTTTGGTTAATGCATTTTCCGATGTACAAGAAATTCAGATAGCTCCACAAATTTTAGCTGCTCGGTTTCTTTTAAACAATACTTTCGCATTATCGGGGGGCGACCGCGCTATGGACTTTGGCTTTTCCGCCCCTTTAAAATCCGGTCAACCCCAGCCGGACGTTCATTTATGACAAGCTGTCGCTTTTTGTGCCCCCAGTCCCTCAGTTGGCACCATCGGCCGGCCGTGTTTCCATCAATTTCCGGGTTAGGAAAGTGAGAGAGACAGAGAGAGAGAGAGAGAGAGAGAGAGAGAGAGAGAGAGAGAGAGAGAGAGAAGAGGAGAATAGAGAGAGAGAGAGAGAGAGAGAAAGGTGAACAAGGACTGGACAAGGACCATCCGGTGGCCCCGTTTCTTTGGTTCTCAAGGAGTGCATTCCCTAGGGAGTCTGGTCGGTTGACCCGCGAGGGTCACCCTCCCTTTTCAGACCTTGCAATGTCCAGTACGTCTATTTCCAACTGACGCAAGTTTTAAGTTAGCCGAGATTCTTGGGGATTTGAGGATTTAGCAAATTTCGGGGTCTGTTTTTCCACATTTTTCCATATTTCTAGGCTCATTTGTCTCCTTAATGCTTTTACAGCCGGTGCTAATTTTTTTTAAGGTAGAGTCTTGACTTGCCAACACCTTTAAACCCAATTTTCCCTAAGGATTTCTGCTGCTGACCACAGCCCCACTAAATCAACGACAATTAATTTGTTTGTGTCAGCACCTCCTCGCCAGTGGTCAGTCTCCCCGTCTCTCGCTCCCTCTCTCGCTCTCTCTCTCTCTCTCTCTCTCTCTCTCTCTCTCTTCACTATGTGAGATCGGTCGATCAAATGTGTAAGATTGGCCGCTGCAAAACAGCCGTCCCCTAGCTAGAGTAGCGATGGATGGACAAAGCTTTTCCACGTTCCCCGGGCAAATGGCTTTTGTTTGTTCGGATTTTCACGTAAAGCTTCTGCAATTTTTGGATATTTCATACTGTTAATACGAAAGAACGAGAGAAAGAGAGCGAGAGAGAGAGAGCGAGAGAGAGAGAAAGCGAGATAGTGGGCGAACGAGAGTGAGATAGAAAGTGAGAAAGAGAGCGTGCGAGAGAGAGCGTGAGGCCGTAGTACTCCCGTTAAAAACCACTTAATTTTGTAGGAGTTTCGCAAGAACATATTTCGCAAAAATTCAGCGCCTACTCGTTGTAGCAATTACTCAGCTTCCTTCCCTCACCTTGTAAACCCAAAATATTTTCCCAGCCACCCTTCTGGGTGCCGGAAAAGCGACCGGACCGCCAAGTTTTCGCATTTTTTTGCCGCCGACCCGGAAGGCGAAACCTTTGCATAACGGATCAGCGGCTTGTTTTGCTGGCCCCCGACATTGCTAAAAAACAGGTGCACCCTTGGGCTTGGCTCGAAATTTGGGTCCTATGGCATTATCGAGGGGGAGGGACCGCGATTTTCGTGTAATTCAATTTTTATAATCCAAAGCCTGTGTAAAATTTAATTTTTCCAAATTTTTAGCTATTGATAAACGTCAACGCGATCAATTTTTTCAAAAATCCAAAGACACCGAGTTTGCCATCAAAATCACAAATAAATTTTTTATAATTTTGGTCGCTTTTTTCAGACAATTTTGCTTAAAACATAATTAAGCTTTGTAAATATTTAAAATACTTTTTATTACGTTAATACGCACATATGAGGTTCTAGAAAAATTTTCCCTCACCCCGATAATGCAAAAGTCCCAAAATTTGTTGCCGAACGGAATCACAAGGCTTTTCCAAGCCGTTCGAATCAGCAAAAGCTGACAGGGCTACGCACAGCTACCCCCCGTAAAGATAAGCCTCCTTTGCTTTTGCCGAAAATGAGTCATTCTATAGGGTTTTGACATTTTTTTGGGCATGAATGTGCCGTTCAAAATAATTTCTTATTTGGTGTCATGCCGCTACCATAGAAACCGCGCCCGATAAATTTGATATTGTTGACACTCCTCGGCTTTTTACGGAAATCTTATGGGTTATTTAAAGGCTTTTGGTAAAAATTTTCGTTTCTAAGCTGTTCTTCGAATTCCAATAATCTTTTTTGACGCAGCACGAAAGGCCCAACATTTTTTAGAATGGTTTTAGATTTAGATTTAGAAAGTAATTTTAAATGGCGGCAAAATGCAATATTTAGATCTATAACGTTAAATTAGCGTTTAACCGCTACCAGGATTTTGCCTATTTTGGACGTCATAATTTTATTTTATTTTGGGCTGAAATTAAGACCGCTGGTATATTTTTTTGACGCTCTACCAATCAGCGTTAAATCCAAATTTTAGAAATGGCAGAATTGTCGATTAAGCCTGATTAACTTGATTCTTAAAAATTTTGACATTTTACTTTTGTTAGAACTGTTTTAGGTTATTTTTCCCATTTCTTTCGGTTATCGAATTGCTCTAAAACCAGGAAAGCTCTGATCCTGAAACAGCCCTGCTACGCATCCCGCCCCCCGTTACCACACTTGTACCAAACTGCTCAAAGCGGTAAGTGATCATTTCCCTGTGTTACTTTGCTGCATCTCAAAGTTCAGGCTCATTCTCCCAATCCCTAGTCGTTCCCTTTTTGGCATCCATCCACGGCCGGGCCAAGGTCAAATCCGATTCATCTCTTTTGCGGCCCCACCGCCGGCCTGCTTTTTTGTCCACCACCCCACGTTTTTGCGCCTTTTGGGGACAGTTTTTTGGGTGTGTGTGCTGCAAAGCATTCTCTCGGCACGCCTGCTCCCTTTGCGGCAGAGCGAGATAGTGAGAGAGATAGAGAGAGAGAGAAAGAGCGAGAGAGCGAGAGGGGGAGAGAGAGAGAGAGAGAGCGAGAGAGAAATGATCGACACCCCTGGACGGATTAGTGGACAGGACGGCAGGGTCGGATTCGGTTTTGCTATTTTGTGTCCATTCCCAGGGCCCGGAAAGCGACAACGGCCCGATACTATGGACATTGCACAACATCTTTTTTTTTATTGTTTTCTTCGTAGCGCTTATTTAGTTTTGCTTATTTATCACACTCAACTAGGTAGCTGGCAGAAATTTTTGGGGAATTTTTGGGGCAAGCTAGCAGAGATCCTTGAGGATTTTTCGAATAGGTCTAATAGGTTCGAATGGTCGACAGCGATTTTTGCCGCATTGAGCGACATTCCTTTTTGTGGTTTCTACCTGGTTTTTTAAAATTATTATAGTCCTTATATTTTGAGGTACTGGTGCGTTAGCGGGGGGGGGGGGGTAGTGTTTTGTAGGAGAGCAAAAAGAAAGAGAGAGAGAGGGGGGGGGAGAGGGTTCTTCGCGTTTTTATACGTTAAGACCTGGGGAAGGTCTGTCTAGGTCTGGCTTGCCATTACCTTTAAAATCAACATTTCCAGGTGAGGCAGGGGCTAGCAGTAACTTCTCCGCTAATTGAGAATGCTTTTATACGTTTTTTAATTTTTTTTTGTCTGGTGATTTTGAGTTTTTTAAAAATCTTTGATTCATCCTTCCCCAGGAAGTCATTTCGCCTTTATTTCAGCGTCAATAGTCGCCATTCGTGGCCGTGAGAAGCCGTCGTAGGCTTTTCGGAAAAAGCCGTTCTTTATCCCATTTTTGGGCCCTGGCCCCCGACGGCGCGTTCGATTCGGAGTTAATTACCCCAATTTTCGGCTGCCCTCCCCCCTCGCATTGGCTACCAAAACCCTCGGTCTCCCCCCTCAAAACTTCCATCCAACCCCCTTCCCTCCATTCCATTGATTCCACCCTACAACTATGGACAACAACGCGGGCACGCAACCTTCCTATTGACGTTTTATCTTATTCTCATTTTCATGTTGTTTTTAGTAGAATACAGCTGAATTTTCTAATTATTTTTTGGATGCTACTGTGTACTAAAATAGAAATCAATTTCTAGGAACATTTTGAGACGACAATAAATAGATTACTGGGTACTGTACTATTAGCGAGGGAGGCATTTTTTATTTTTCTGCCTTTATCCGCCTATTAGCAATAACGTATATTGCATGTTAGTAGTTTTCTTAAGCTTTTTAAACCATAAAACAATTAAATTACTGTTTTTAAAAATATTCCGCAGCTGAAGTTTATTTTCATCCTTCCTATTTTCAAAATAGTTTATTACATGCTTTTTATCGTTAAAAATCGAGTAATGAGACCGAAATAATAATAATTCCTGGAAAAATTGGCACCAGCCAGCCTTAAAATCATCTCCCCCCCGCTAACAGTCCAGTACCTAGTAATTTTCCAAGTACAAATGTACTTTTTCCAAAGCTACTCCGGCCATCATCGTTAGACACTTGCTTGAAAATCCCTTGAAAATCTCTTGAGGCCGGAACCGCATGAATAATTTGTCGGGGGTGTCCCTCTAGTGGGGGTGCTTTGCGTTCAAGAAAAAGCCTCTAGTGCCCTCGGAATTACTTGAAAAGCTCCGAACATTGTTCGTATTCTCAGCGCGCGAGTGCTGCTCTTTTTGTGCCGATGTTAATTCCTTCAAGGAAATCTAGCCAAAATCCCGACAAGCCAAAATTTCGAGAAGCCAGAATCACGGCAGTCATAATCCCGACATCCCAAAACTCGGCAGTCAAAAATCCCGGACCAAAATCCCGATCTCCTAGATCCCGAAAGACCTAATCCCGACAACTAAAATCTCGACAGCCAAAATCCCGACAGACAAAGTCCCGATGAGCAAAATCGCGATAGTCAAAATCCCGACATCCAAAATCCCGACAACGATAATCCCGAAAGCCAGAATCCCGACATGTCCTTGATGCTAGTTTGAATGAGCTTTGCTTTTCAACAGCTATTTTGCTGGTCGGCATTTCGGCTCTCGGTATTTTTGCTGTCGGGGTTTTGGGGCTTTTCACGTTAAAGAGCCTAGGAAGCCAAAAAATCAAGCGTTTGACGCTTTCACCAATAGGTCATCTAAATTCATCTTCTGCCTGTGTTCGATAGGCGTGACGCATATCTGTCGAGACCTAGTCGCGGGTGAGGTGGATTTCCAGGACTTCCCCGTCCCTTTAAGGCAACTGCTCCGACATTTTTCTGTATGTTTTTCATGTTCGTAATCATGCATCCATTGCTGGTACGCTCCATTTAACAAAAAAGCCCGTCCCCCTCGTCTATGGAACCTAATTTTTCATTTGATGACCCGACGGTGCCCATCCACAAATTCCAAAACGCTCCATCGGGTGGATTGGGGGGTTCTTCAAGCGGTGGAAATGCCCAAAATGCACCCCCAAAATTGTCCCGTCGCGATGTGCCCCCCATTTGAGGGTGGAATTGAGGTTCGACTGGGGCTAGACCGGTGGTCCCGTGGGGACATTGTCGGCCCCTTTATTTTCCGGTCTTTTTGTCGGTTTTTGGGGGTGAAATTAGCCTCAACCCGGCCCTCGTTTCCCCCTACCGTTCACCCCTCATTATCCTAACGGGCCTGGCGCGGCTTGGCCCAATTCTGGGGTTTTCCGAATTTTACTTGTTGATGCTTAGGGTTTTTAAAGGGACTGGAAAGGATTAAATTGATAGATTTTTCGCTGTCTCTCACTCTGCTTCTCTCGCTTTCTCTCGCCCTCTATCGCTCTCTCTTTTCTGTTGCGCTGTCTCGCTAATACACGCTCCCTCTCTCTTTCTCTCGCTCGCTCCATCTCGCATCTCTCTCTCTCTCTCTCTCTCTCTCTCTCTCTCTCTCGCTCTCTCTAGCTATCTATCTGTCTCTCACTCAACTTTTGCATGCCTTTATTTTTCAGATGACGCACCACGAGAAGTGCTACCATCACGTCGACCTCGAGGAGGATGACGGTATGGACTATTGTTGTTAAATTAAATTTGAACGTTGAAAAGGACGGCAGTCCACTTTCTCGCACAAATACCTAGCTGACACTACGCCGTTAATGCGCCGATACCTTAAAATCCCCCAATTTGACCCCGAAAAACGCTCGTACATACGTTCGCTGATTAACTCCCTTGCTGCCACCCGCCCCCCCATCTGGCCCACAATACCGGGGTACTAGTCATGGAATTATTTGAGTTGTATCGCTTCTGGCCTTTGGCTATGATCAATTGTGTAGTTTATGTTCTTATCGGCTTAATCTCCGATACGTACACTATTGTGTACAACGAGATTAACATATTTTTGGAAATGGTTCGGTTAGCAGAAGCTTGCTTCTCGCCAAACAGCGTCGTCCCGGCATTGCACATGCCGTCGGGATCGGCGCACATCCCCAAGAGGGGGTGAACAATACCCTAAAAAAATCGATAAATCAAAATAGCTCAAAACAACTCATGCTCAAAAAGCTTAAAATACGCTGAGTAGCGCGAAACCAAAAGAAAGTAATAGGTCTACTTTGTGCAATTCCAGATCCCCTGAATTTCACGGATGAAGACGTGAAACGAATCGAGCGGCGTCGACTCGATCGGGAGCAGATTCAGGAATTGAATTATGGCGATGAGAAAGCGCAACAAAAGTATTTTTTTTTACTCCTTTTACTGTACACTGGAGCGTAGTGGAATTTGTATGATAGACTGCGTAGTTGGGTGGATTTTTAGAGCGTAGTTTAGCCAAAAAATTCAGGTAAATCTCTATCGTTTCATTGGTTTCTCCTAAATTTGGGTTTTAGTAAGCAACTGTGGCCCTTTCAGTTATTTAATTCTTCACCTTTGAAATTATCTGAGAAGCCAAGGTGCAAAATTGCTTCTTCATAAATTTTTATAAGCTTCGAGATAACAAATGAAAAACATTTGAAGAGAAAAACGTAAAATTCAACAAATTCAGAAATTAATTTAATTGCTTTTGAATTTGTTGAAAAACGAAAGAATATTCATTTTAAAAAGAAAATCCAACAGTTGACCTTAATTGCTAAATTACTGTCGTTTTATGAATTGTCAAGAAAACGTCAAAAAGCAAGGTAAAATTAAAAATTTCCAAATTAATTTTTTTTGCTAAATCCTCACTAAAAATCTTTCCATTTTCTAGACGAAGAGGCCTGTTTGCCCTGTGCAACTGTTTCCCGATAGGCCGAAAGCGGGCTGAGTGCGTGGGAAAGCGTTTTTGATTTTTGGATTTTGCATGATTTTTCGGCTTTCTATGATTTGTTCGGAGTGACCACCAATGGAGGCGCGCGCCCGCTGTCGTTTCTATATTGCACGCATTTTGCACTAATTTTCAGACATTTTAATCCGTCAAAAATGGGGTTTTTAGGGCTCGACCCCATCAGCAAAAGGGCGTCTCGCCGGCCGGGATCGGCAACGGAATACCGTACATTGTAAGTTTTGGAATATCGTAAGATTTCTAAAAAATAGGAGCTTTTGCATTAGTGGGGGGCAGCACCAGCCTCTTTCGTCAAAAATATCGTTTTAAATGTGATATCGCAAAAAAAACACCAAAAACCATTTTACAATTAATTTTAGGAAATTCTAGGCTTTTTCGATAATCTCTTACACTGTAAATAGAGCTAAAGTTTGATAAAAACAATATTAAAGCACTTACCTTCGGTTACTAAACATTTCTGGAGTTTTTTGATGGCAAAAAGCTAGCAGAGATTCTTTAGGAAAAAGTTATGGTTTATTTCCTTTTTTTCTGGAATTGTTAAGCGGGACGAAAGTAGGCATACTAGAAGAGGTTCCTTAGGAAAACCCTTTTATCTATTTGAGGACGATGATGCCGAGAACCCAAATCGTGAGAACGATGTGCACAACGTGGAACGGCGGGAGTGCGACCGTCGGAGGGGACGTCGTCATTTCCACTTTTCATATGTTACAGGTCAGTTTGATCGGAATTAAATTAAACTATACTAAAAGCCTTTAAACTATTCCTGTCACTTAGCATGTTTAAAAGGCCATCCATGAGCCACTCGAACAGGCCCCATTATGGC